>BSQW01000011.1:40191679-41391679 GCA_030161315.1 Eutrema japonicum
GATCGACACTAGCCAACATCGATCGACACGAGTCAAAATACTTTCACGGGATAACTCAAAGCCCCGTGTATCGATCAATACCACCCCTGTATCGATCGATACTGATCCTGCAATCGATACAACATTTGAGATTTTGAAGAAAGTACCTGACGTGGTTGCAGAAAGAGTATACATACCGAGGATACCTTATCCCAGGGCTATTGGGAATACTAAGAAGGAGGTAGAAGACTCTAGATGCAAGGAAATTTTGGACAAGCTGGTTGTTGAACTTCCTTTCATCAATGCTATCAAGACTTCTCCAGCTTTCAGGAGATATGTCAATAGGATGGTGTTTAGTAATGTAAACCTTGAGGAAGGATGTTTGATGATCACTCATGAGTGCAGTGCAGTCCTGACCAACATGATCCCAAAGAAGCTACCAGATCCAGGGAGTTTTGTGTTGGATTGTACAATCTTTACAGAAAGGTTCGAACGTTCTCTTTGCGACCTTGGTTCAAGTGTGAACCTCATGCCATACTCAGTTGCTAAAACGATGGGGATGACATACTTCACAGCCACAAGGATCTCCCTGATACTCGCTGATCGCTCAGTTCGACTTCTAGAGGGATTACTTGAAGAGGTCCCGGTCAAGATTGGGAATTGTTTAAACCCAACTGATTTCATTGTCCTAGAGTATGATGTCGAGCCTAGAGATCCTCTTATCTTGGGAAGACCATTCCTAGCAACAGCTGGTGCTTTGATTGATTGCAGGAATTAGAATATCCCTCTTAACATCGGTGATTTGGTCATGACTTTTAACATGGAGAAGATGATGAAGAGACCAACCATCGATGGACACACTTTCTTTGTTGATACCTTCAGTGATATTGCTAAAGAGTACTTCCTGGAAATGCATCCTAAAGATCCATTGGAGAGAGCGTTGGTCTGTTCAGCTGAGTCTAGTACGGGACGCTTCTGACCTCGTTCGTCGGCATGCTTCGTTAAAATTGAAGCAAAAGGTCTAGATGTCGGAGTCACGAACCCTCTCCCCGTCAGTTGCAGGAAGCTCAAGGGAAGCAACAAAGTTGGTTTTGGCATCTGCAAACATAGCTACCTCGGAATTAATATGCACGGGGTCGGGAGCGATTGCCTCGGGAATCGACGGTGCACACCCCCTAGCAGCTCGTCTCGCTTTTTCTCTGATCTCTCTCTTTCTCTTATCACGAGCGTACACTTTCTCTATTATTGTTGTCCTCAAATCCTCCGAAGATGAAAAAGACAAACTAATCGAGGCCCCACTAATAAGGGCTCGGGCTCTCTCTACCCTCTGAAGCACGAAACAGTTTTCCCCAGTGGATTTTCCTCGCCTTCAACACGTTAAATACATCGTCTATGTCAGATGGAAGTAGTGGAAGGAAATCATGATATGCAAAAATAAGGATGAGGTCAGAAAAATCAAATTGAATGATAAACTGAGCCAAAATCAACGGATCAGCTACCAATCGGTCCCCAGTTTTTCTTGACCAAGTGAAGACAATCACTATCAACAGAAGCCTCGGAAATACGAACGAAGAAGAAATTTCCTCCCAACTGCTGTCTTTTCTCGGGAATCCCGTAATGATACTCCTAGTCTTCTTGTTACCAATAAAAAACTTGGCAAACGTGGATTTGGGAACCCTTCGGATGTCTAGCAGGTTTCGGAGATAATCGACAGTCATCTCGACATCACATTCGTAACTGCGAACTACGATCCCTATGAGGTGACGAAGCCCCCGAACTTTGATTTGGGCTAAAGCAAGGCCGTGATGCCATAAATAGCGAAGGATCACTTCGAGAATCAGAAACAAAAGAAAACATAAGTTCAAAAAGGCTTCATAAACGGTGAAACAATCCGTAGGAGGATTGTTGGCTCGATCAGATGGCTCGGGGACTACGAATTCAACATCCTCAGGAATATTGAATCGCACCTGCAATTCTTCCATAGACATAGCGGTCGAGAGCGTAGAACCTGGTGGAACGACTCACTTCTTCTTGGGACCTCTCACAAATTTTCGTTTCGGTTAACCCGGCTGATATACGTTCACCAGGCGATCTATCTCCACCCTCGCCTCGATGGGATCCCAAAGGAAGTCTTCATCTTCAACTTTTATATCCTCGGTCATCACCGCATTGTCAGGCTCAGCGATGAAAGAGTGAACCAACCCCTCAAAGGGAACAACGATAGTGCAGACCTAAGGTGAAGACAATACTATATCTACCGAACCGAGGGCGATCCAGGACAGGTCGCTCCACTTCGGGGAAATAACCGAGTTAATCTGAATGGCTATTGGACGAGATACAAGTGTCCACCAACCCTTTTGGGCCGGATTAAAGGCCCAAGTCATCGTTTACCCTAATCAAGTTTAGTTAGCAGGTATAAATAGTATTCGTAAATCGCTTGTAAAGAAATACCTTAGCTTTTAACAGCTTGTGCTCATACACTTTCAAACAGCTATAAAATCACAATATTTGGATCTCTTACTATGTTTTTCCGAGAAACTTTGGTTCTCTCAAAAAGTCTCGACAAAAGATTGATTGTGTGAGTTTCGACTCTCACAATACAAAGCTGTTGGGGAATCTTATAAATGGTTCGTCAGCTGAAGACCCTTAGGTCAAAGTAAAAAACGCAAAACACAAGAAGCAAAATGCAAACTAAAGAAAACAAAGAAAAACACAAAGCACATCGTTTTACTTAATCTAAAAACGGAAACTATGGTCTCACGATCACTAAACTTAAACTATGGAGTTTGATGTCGTTTTGGAGCTTTCATTAGTCGTTGTTAAAGCTTGAATCACCTGCAAGGATTGTATATAACGTAAATAGCTTAACTTAGTGCATGGTTGGTCGAGTTGATGCGTATGGAGTCTTTGAGGACGTCTCTGGATTCGGTGAGTTCTTGACTTGATTCTTGCTGGAGAAGCCTACGTCTCTTCTTTTTTCTTTTTTTTTTTCTTTCTCGGGTTGGTGACTTGATCTTGAAGCAACTCGAGATTCCTTCGAACCAATACTGGTTTCTTGAACTCCATGACCTGCCAAAACAATATGTATACCTTTGGGATCATCATATGAAGTCCGATTCAGGCTCAATTGGTTGAACTCCAGAGCGAGATCCTCCTCGGCTCCAGTCACGTCTCTGGGTGGCATGTTATGAGCTATCTTCAAATATGCATGTTCAACTAGCAAACTGCCTCGACCATTAGTCTTAAAATATCCACTTGGACGAGGAAACTTACTTCCCTCAGTGAAGATCCGGTCAATGTACTCTGATAACACCGTATATTTACCCATTTTACCGTATATTTTAGAACACTTTTATAAGTGTTTCATTCGCTTTTATATGTTTTATCGTGTTTTTCCCATATTTGTAGTTTCAAGACATTTTTCAGGTTACTTAGGCAAAAGCATTGCAAATTGGAGAAAAATCAAATATTCGGCTCAAAGTCAAACTGTCAGAAGTTCAACTGCCAAAGAGGTTCTTCTCACCATCTGATCCAACCCAATTTCGGAGATATTCAAGAAGGAATAGTTACCTTTCCATTCCAACTGATTTGAGGACGATCCAACATTTCAATCAAAGGATACATCAAGAACAAGATGTCTCGGTTCACCACGGAAAGAAGCTCTCCACCTGCGGCCAAGAGGCAGTTTACCGTGGGCATAAGATTTCCACCCACAGCCAAGGTGCAGTTTGCCGTGGCCAGAGCCCATGGACCTGCGGCCTGTAGCTCCTATTTCATCCCGGAATCCCGATTGCAAGCCCATTCGAATCCCGTCAAGGACCCTAAAGACCTATAAATATGTGTTTTAGAGACCTAATTTCGTGTGCTTGCTTTTACACCATTTTTAGATTAGTGTTGTTCTTACTTTTTGCTCTTTACTTTTGTTCTATACTCTTCGAGATTGGTTAAGAGGTTTTCTCTGGACTTCGTTCTTAAAATTGAGAAGCCCCTTCATCAAATCTCTTGCTTTTAATTTAATCATGTCTTTACTTTCAATTATGCTTGAGTAGTTTTATCGTAGGGTTTAAAGGGATTATCGAAGGGAATTCTATGATCGATAAGGATTTCACAAGGTAAAACCCTAGCCGTATTCTAGAACTATTTCTAATAGATCGTTGTTAATGCATGAATTTAAAGTCATGACCTAGAGGTTGATTCCTAGGTGCTATAAGAACCACCAAAAGTGTTGAATCTAACCACCTGAATCGTTCATCTACAAGAGCGTGTCGCGTCATATGATACGAAAGTATACTTATGGAGTGCTATGAATTTTTAAGAACCAGCTCGAACATCATGACTTTCTGCGCGGCCGAAGATGAAAGCTACAGGTCGAGTATATAAGTTATTGGTGCATAGGATGTACAAAAGTAGGCTACACCATTTATTCAGTTCAATTCATGGAGTTTATTAGAATCATTGTCACTAAGAGCTTAGGTACCGTGTTTGAATCGAACATACCCTAAGATATACCTGTCGACCCAACATCGTTTTATCATAGTTTACAAATCGATTTTCCCTTTTTAGTTTATGCCATTGATTTTCATACTTTAATTGACAAGATATTTTCTGTTTTTCTTACTTTACAATTTTTGATACAAAACCCTATAAAACCTTGTTCTCGTTTTAGACTTACTTGCTAATTCTTGATAAAGGATAATTGTGTGTATCCAAATCAATTACCCAAACACTACATCATTGTAGTATTTAAGGATCGAACCAAAGAGGTTAAGATTGAAGCACTAAGAATACATGAAACTTCCTAAGCTAGAGCAAATCTTTTTGGTGGGAAAAGAACTAAGAAAGAAAACAAATGCAAGAAGGAAAACAAAATATATAAGTGTTGGATCATGAAATAAACTATAAATTAATGATTGTTAATTGTCATCATTATTTGATTGTTAATCATTCATTTGATAGTTTATTTCATGATCCAACAATCAAATAATGATGACAAAGATTGACTTAAACACTATCATAGAACATGGAATTCATAATTATGACTAATCCATTCTCATGGCACTAATCACTTTGTTAATCACCAAATCAATATCAAACTCTCGTTTGTGATAAGATGATTAACAAGCTTTAATATCCAATTCCACTTAGTTCACTAATCATCCTAGACATCAACTCTCATTGGCTAGGCATGAAAAGCTCACAAAAGGTTTGGTTCAAGCATTTCATCGAACACCTCTCGGGCGTGAAATGCCTTAGTTCTAGATTTGATCTCTCAATCTAAATCTAGCATTATGAGCTAACCTATGTGAATGATCTAACAAGGATCAACCTAATTCATCATCATCTAACCATCAAGAGAATTAACAAATGATGCTAGCACACACAATCTATGCTATTCCGTAGGTTAAGATCACTAATTATGACTAATCCTCTCTCAAGACACTAATTACTTTGCTAATCTTAAATAAAGATTAAACTCTCATTTGTGATATAATGATTAGCAAGCATTAAGATCAACACTTAAATCAACCAATAAACATCTTAAGCAACTACTCTCATAGGTTAATTTATCTCTTACTAAGCTTCTAGGAGAATTTCATCGACCACTTTGTGTGCATGTTTTTCCTTTTGATCTAGATTGACTCTCTCAAGCCCAATCTAGCACTAGGATCACTTAGAAAGAAAGGAAAGCAAAGATTAAGAACATAAGCAACACAAATCAATCATCAAACCATCCAAATCAAGAAAACAAAATCCAACAAAAAGTCTAAAGTCTAAACATGAAGAACATAAGAGAAGATGATATAAAGATAAAGAAGATGCGTTAATATAAAGATAAAGGTGAAAAAATCTTCTCTAGAGTGGCATTTTTATGAAGAACAATCAAAATCCCTCCAAATCATAAGAAGAGTTTGGGATAAAACCCAACTCTAGAAAGAAGAAAGCTTTTATGAAAATAGGGTTTTTTGGGTATTTATAAGTTCTTGTGCGAACCGGGTCGACCCGGTCAAAATGTATTAAATCTGGTCTTGAGTGGCTTAATACCGACGTCACAAATCGGTATTGCACGTCGGTATTAAGGACTTCTTAAGTTGCAATGGTCTCGACTAGGCAGACATGTCTCTGGTACATCAGCCATATTTCTCAAAACACACGTCATAATGACTTGATTGCAACTCCTGTGGACAGCTAACTTACTAGGCTACAACTTTTGTGAAGACAACATAAGCTAATTCGGATTTTAGACCCCTATTTCGGCAAGATCTTTCAGACACCTCGGGTGAGCTCGGCTGGTTTGGGTGAGAAACTGTCATGAGGGTCAATACCGATGTCACTCCTCGGTACAACATGTCGGTGCTAAGGGGATTTCCCCCTGTTTTAATACCGACTTGTGACGTCGGTATTGCTGCTTTGGTGAATACCGATGTCACAAGTCGATGTTGGGCGAAACTGTTTCGGCAGGTGGATATATCTTTAGTAATTTTGCCAATACTCCTGAACCTAACATCCGAATGACTTGATTCCAGGTGGAAGGTTCTCGTCCAGCCACATCTTTGAGATGCTTTGGGTGAACTCTTCCTTCTCCTTGTCCATGTCCGGACGGTTTCAACTCCATGTCCCCAAATATTCTCCAAAACACCTGAAATAGACTCCAAAATATGCAAGAACTCACTATGACCTAATACAAATGTCCTAACCTCTAAATGAGACCTAAATTCAAGATAAAACCGTGATTATGCATGCAAATGGCACAAACTCTAAGTAAAATGTATGCTTGAACATGTAAAATATATGAATATCAATTCTCTGTCTAAGATCTCACAGAATTGCATTCCCTCCTTGTGGATCGATACCTTAAAACATGAAGTTAGGATAAACAAATCTTGCAGCATCATACTCGTCTAGACTTAGACCGGCTCCAAAATGGTTTTGAAATACATGGTTGTATCTACACGTCAAAAGTGGGTTTTGGAGCACATGTCTATATCTACACGTCCAAAGTGGGTTTGATCTTGTCCATGAGCTCCAGGAGGTTGTGTTGGTTGATTAATCTGGTTTACCTTAGTGGAATTTCGGCCTTCTTGATCTTCCCTCAAATCCATCTTTATCTTCGACCCATTTTTGTCGGTATGGTCTAGTTCTTGGGTTTCCTCAGATAAGGGGAATTCTTCTTGTTCCAATGAACTGATGTAAGCTTGTACAACAAGATTGAACCTCTTCTTGAATTGTTTAGCTTTTGAACGTGTCATTGGTCTATCTTGGATCGTTGGGATTTGGACTGGATCGTTGATTGGATCGATTTCCGCATCACAATACTCTTACATTTATCCTACTCTATATGTGAGCATGAAAGAAAGAAGATAAAATCAAAATAGCTTTTCTTTGTATATATGAATACATAGGAATCAAGAATTGAAAATCCGATAGAAAACAACAATAATCTGCATGAACAGTAAACAACAGAACCCTCGCTTAATTAAAATCTTTCAAAATCACAACCAGCCTTAACAAATTTAGTGAGACACATAAAGAAGCAAGAATAATCTACATGAGCAAACGTACGGTGAGAGGAGATCCAAAACCCCATACCATTAAACGATGAAAAGAAGAAAAGACAAAATTTCATTTAAAAGAAGAAGAATCATTACACGGGGACAACAAAGGTTTCCGAAATCGGTCAGAGATTTCCTAATAGGATAAACGAAGATTTTACATATCGTTGCGAAGGTAGGTTCTGTGAGATAGTCATATTAGTGACCCTCTCTTCGCAACGATCTGTAGAGCATTCGCTTATCCTATCAGGAAATCTCCCAATGATTTAAGAAATAGTTGTTGTCCGGGTGTAATGATTCTTCTTCATCTCATTAAAAATTATGTATTCTTCTTTTCCTCTTTCAATGATATGGGTTTTGGATCTTCTTTCGTACGTTTGCTCATACTGATTATTGTTGCTTCTCTATGTGTCTCACTCAATTTGTTAAGGCTGATTGTGATTTTAAATGATTTTATTTATGCACGGGTTTCTGCTATTTTTTTTATTCATGTAAACTCTTAAGACACAAAGAAAAGCTAGTATGGTTTTATCTTGTTCTTTCATATTCAGAGAGAGAGAGTAGGGTAAAGGTAATTGTGAAGACTGATACATGTTGTTAACTCATTTTCCATTTCTGTTCTTTATATAACATTAATTTATTTGTTGAAAGGGAAAACGACGTTAACAGTTCTAGTTCCATATAACCTCAAACTATTAATAGTTTATTACATGTAGTTTGTATCGAGTATGTCGCAACTGTCTATGGAAATGAATCCATCAATGTAATGGAGGAAGGAAACATTGCCCCTTTCTCAGGTGATGTGGTTTTTCGAGCTGTACAACCTTTGTAGGAATCAAGATCTTCGTCCAAGGGAAATGATAGCGTCCTATCTGAGCCTCCTTCTTAAAAAAAGTGTCTTCACATTGAGGCTTTAACAATCTAGTGTAACTCTTGTCTCAAATGGAGGGTCATGCTCCCATTGGAGAAGTATGAAGAGATAAGGAAACAATTTCTATAAAACCCGTTTTCCCGCTAAACTCCATCTGAGTATAGAAAACCCCTTATCTCTTCATACGTTTGCAAGAAGGGATCCTCCATTTGAGACAAGAGTTCCACTGGACTATAAAAAAATCAATGGAAAAACCCTGTTTTTAAGAAATCAAGAGACTCATATTGGATATGTTGGACTTCTTCTTAGGTAGCATTGCCTTTGAAATCATAAAGCACAAATGGATTCTCTTTGGTATCCTCTGGCACCTGTATAGGTGAGGATGATCCTAATTTCCACAAAGGTTGAACAGCTCAAAAAAACATGTCACCGGAGAAAGGGGCAACATTTCCTTCATTACATTCTTGGATTTATTTCCATAGCACAACTCCATTATACTCGATACAGAACTACATGTGATAATGATAGATGGTTTTAAGTCAGATGGAACTAGAATAGTTAGCATCTTTTTCCTTTGAACAAAGAAACTAATGTCAATTAAAGAACATACATTACAAATGAGTTAACAAGGATCATTCATCAAAATTACGGTACTCTCTCTTGAACATCATATGAGAACATGAGCAAGAAGATACAAGCAAAACATTGATACGAGTAATGAAAGTTAACAGTATAAACTCTCTCATGGATTAAACCATTCAGAGTCACAATCAACTATATCAAATTCAGTGAAAGATAGAAGGAATCAACAATAATGAACAATAGCCTACGTACGGTGAGATAGAAGAGATCCAAAACCTTATCATCGAATGAGTCAATAATAAGATTAACTTTCAAGAAGAAGAAGAAATAAATCATACCATTACACGAAGAGAACATGGGTTTCCACAGACCGGTATGGGATTTCATATCACAAAGGCTCTATATATCGTTACGAAGAGATATTGTCTAATTTGATAAAATTTCATTTTAGACACGGAACTAATTTTCAAACAAGAGCTTTTAGATTTGTTGATCTTGTTGTCTATATATATATAAATTGGGAAATGGATGGAGAGAGAGAGAGAGAGAGAGAGAGAGAGAGAGAGAGAGAGAGAGAGAGAGAGAGAGAGAGAGAGAGAGAGAGAGAGAGAGAGAGAGAGAGAGAGAGATAGAGAGATTTTATATTATTTGACATAAATATATTATCACAAAGTAATTCAACGCTTTAATTTTATATCTATTTTTATATATTTCATTAATTTAAAATTTAAACTTTATAATGTTGAATATATATTTATATGAGAGAGATATTTTAATTCATTTTGTATAAATAAGTTGCCACAAAATAATTCAACAATCTTCGTTTTCTATTTTTATATATTTCATTTATGTAAAATTTAATATTTTAATGTTAAATATATATTTATAAGATAGTAATAAATATATATGATAAATTTTTAATATTTCAACTTTTATTAAAATAGAAAATAATATTAAATTATAAATAATCTCGGGCAGTGATTTTTCGTTGACTTTCCTATTGAGAAATTTTTTTACCAACGTCAATAACCATATATTTGTGTGTTTTAATTAGCTACAAATGTACTATATCATATTGAAATGGTCAAGATTTTTAGAATCTCTTAGAACCTAGTTAAATGTTGAATTTGTCATAATTTTAAGATGATTTCTTGTAGAATCTAGCATATTAGCTAAGAATTAAAATGGTAACAAATAAATCTTGTTGAATTTACAATAATGTTAAAGAATAGTTGACTAACTAAAATAACTAATATTTTTCCGGTTAAATAACTAGAAAACCTGAAAAATATTGAAATAACTAGTTATTAGATTTATGATTTACAATTGTATTTAAATTAGATATTTATGATATAATGTTTTGGCTACTAAATTGAATTATTTTTCTATGAACTCGTTTGAAAATACTAAACAAATTATCTAGATTATTAATTTATTAAACATACATATCATAAAAACTAGGGTTGTCCAAAAAGATAACACAAATGCGTTCCAATTGAAGCACGGACGCAAAATGTCCTTGCTTGATTGTCATAGGCGATTACTACCAAGCGATCATCCTTAGCGTCGAAGTACCACATTGTTTAGGAAGAACCGGAAAGTATTTGATGATCCACCTCTTGAGTTAGATGGACAGTATTTATTGACTCAGTTCAAAGATTTTGGTGCAGAGAGGACCGTTGATTGTGGTGGTAACGGGCATCATCTTGTTGATGGTTGTGGCAACGTACATAATTTGCACAAGAGGAGTATTTTCTTGGATTTGCGTTATTGGAAAGAGAATCTTTTGATGCATAATTAGGATGTCATGCACATTGAGAAGAATTTTTTCGATAACATTATGAACACCGTTCTCAATTTCCAAGGGAAGACGAAGGACAATCTGAAGTCTAGATTGGACTTGCAAGACATTTGTTCTCGTAAAGCACTACATGTGACAGGTGAAGGGAAGCCTCCGGTCCCGCCTTTTCGGTTGGATGAACCTTCAAAAGGTGAGTTTTTTTAACTGGATTACCGATAGTGTTAGATTCCCAGACAGATACACATCTAACCTTCGGAAATGCGTTGATCATGGAGAAGGGAAGTTTTCTGAGATGAAGAGTCATGATTGTCATGTTGTGATGCAGCGCTTCCTTCTATTTGCCTTTGTCTGTCTTCTACCACGTAATGTCCATGAAGCAATTGCAGGTATAATCATTAAAATAATTTTTTTAATACTTTATATAATAATTTAGTATTTATTAATTTATTCATTTGTTATGCATATCATGTAGGGATTAGTGCATTTTTGAGATATATGCTCGGGGTCTCTTACATCAGGCGGTATCCGCAACCTTGCGAATAATATACCTGTAATCCTTTGCAATTTGGAGAAGATATTTCCGCTTTCCTTCTTTGATATTATGGTACATCTACCAATTTGGTACGACCCATTAGTAGGAAGGGGTGTGAGACACGACCAATTTGGTATTACATCATTATATAGCAGAAGCGGACCAGGTTCGTTTTATTCTTTAATTTATATATGTTTATTTGTTAGTATTTTTGCATTACCGTGGTTAAATTTTTATATGACTTTATTACATGGTGTAGGTATGCTATATTCCCTTTCTTCGAGTGATAAATAAGCAAGACCCGTGGATTACAGTCACATCGATAAACCCGAGAGATATGGTGCATGGGATGTCCGATCATGAACCCCTCCAACAAAGCTCTGTAGGTTTGGATTCCATCGAGCATTCCCTTGAGGTTGGCCTTGTTGTTAATTTCACCATACATGCAGATGATCGGGTATTTGAAGATTCAGAGGAAGAATTTGACGAATTTGGAGAAACTTTCGATTCAGCAGAGTCAGATTACTCATCATCAGATTCGGAGTAGTTTTATATATAAACTTTGCATTGTAAAATATGTACTTATACTTGTACTATATAAATGTTATGTGGAATGTATTAGTTATGTGGACGTTTTATAAACTTAGACATTTGATATACTTAAGTGTAATAATCCATTTCGAAAACACAAAAAATGCTAAGTATACTTCCATCGGAAATCCGTCGGAACTTTCCGACGGATTCAGTTTTAGCCGAGAGAAGTTGTAGCCGTTGATTTAGTTTTAACCGGGGATTCAGAATCCGTCGGAAATTTCCCACGGATTTCCGACGGATTCTGTTTTAGCCGGATATTCAGTTTTAGCCGAGGGAAATTTCCGACGGAATTCTGACGGATTCATTTTAGCCGAGGGAAGTTTTAGCCGGGTATTCAATTTTAGCCGGAGATTCAGAATCCGTCGGAATTCCGACGGACTTTGGTATTTTCGTGACCGCGAGAAGATTGACCGCATAAACAAAAAATATTCAATATTCCGTCGGAAATCCGTAGAAAATTTCCCACGGACTTTGGTTTTTTCGTGACTGCGGAAAGATTAGCCGCCTAAACCAATAAATTTCAATATATATCCGTCGGAAATCTGTAGATTAATAATTCGCGAACCGTCTTCTTCTTCATTTCTCTCTTTTTCTTTCTCTCTCTTACTGATTTTCTCCGTTTTCTCTCTCTAAAACCGGTCAATTTCGGAAGTTAAACTCTCAATCTCTCTAAATTCTTCATTCATCACCATCAATCATGGATAATTTGTAAGTGTTAGTTTTTATAGATCTTAGAGTTTTGTAGGTTTAGGTGGTTAGTTTTTTAGATTGGAATGAGATTTGTTGTGTATTTGTTTGGTGGAATGAATTTTGTTAGGGTTTAGGAGATTAGAATTTTTAGATTGAGAAATTTAGATTTAGAAAACATTTTGTTAAATTATAACAAATTGCTATTATTATTAGAAACGTTTTTAAATACTAAAAACGTGTTTTTGGAATTTAGAAAATTATAATCGGTTTTTAAGTTTTTTGTACTAATTAAAAACGTTTTTTATAGATTAAATTTTTTTTTTATAAATTAAAAACATATTACGTTTTTTTATACTAAGAATGTGTTTTGGAATTTAGAAAATTATAATCGGATTCGACGAAGACGGTCTCCGAGAAACAGTCGAAGAACCGGAAGAGCGATCGAAGAGGGAAGGGGCCCTACATTCACAACGGGTGCGCAAAGACCGTCGGACGCGGGGCGATGGAAATGGTAAGTTTAATTTCCATTTTTAATTACTAATTTCATTTTTTATTTTTATTTTACTTAACAAAATTTCACAGGCAAAAGAATCTGGTGCCGCTCCCGATTACCTTAAAGTCATCGAGAGAAGGCACACCAACAAACATACGGGTGTCATCCAGAACTTGGAGATGCGGGAAGTTGTCAAGAAGAGCAAGAAGAAAAAGCAGGAACGCGAAGTTCCAATGTCGCAGCTCACTCTCGAAGGATCGTCGTCCTCGAACGAGTTATCCCGTGAAGAGATCAACGAGATTGTTCTCGCGGTAAGTTTTTATTTCATTTCATTAATTTTGTTTTCTCATAATTTCATTAATAATTTTTATAAACTTTCGTAGGAAACTAGACAAGTAAAAGGTCGATTTTCTGGGTTAGGTGGACTTCCGACCCATGAATCTTCTTCCTCGGTATGCTTCGTACTACAAAGAAGAAATCGCGAGGCTCAGCCAAACGGTGAAAGACCGTGACAAGAAGGTCGGTGTGTTGCAGTTCACACACCAGGAGTTGCAGTCCCATCACAACTTAACCCGTCAAGAGCTCACATATCTGCATGCGACTATGAAGAAAGCCTTCCCTGATCTGTTTCCGAACTAAATTTCATGTTTTTTTTTAATATCACTTTTTATTTAGAATATTTAATTATGAATTTTATGTTTAATTATAATTTTAATTATGAAAATTTTAATATTTTAATTACAAAATTTGATTTAATTAAATAAATTATTAATTATTATATAAAAAATTTTAAAATACAAATTATAGATTGCCGTCGAAAATCCATCGAAATTAAATATGTCAAAAATCCATCGGATTTTTTCCGATGGGTATCCGACGGATTGTCGACAGAATATTCCAACAAATATCTGTCAAATATGTCAGAATTTTTCCGACGGGTATCCGACGGATTGTCGACAGAATATTCCGACAAATATCCGTCGGAAACAAAGCCCATCGGAATACCGTCTAAAATATTTCCGACGGCTTTCCGACAACTTTCCAACATGTAGTTCCGGTCAAATATCCGTCGGAAAGCCGTCGGAAATATGGCCGTCAGTAATCCGTCAAAAATATTCCGACGACTACAATATTCCGACGACGACCTTTAACCGACAGACGATTTTCCGACAGAAACTGTGGTCGGAAAAGGTTTGTTTTCTTGTAGTGAACTGTTAGGTTAAAATCTCACTCATTTTGGTTATACATACTAAGCAACTATGAAAGTAAGGAAATTATACATACAAATCAAATGTGTTAGTATTGAAAAGTTTGGTTATATACTTTGATTTTAATATAAAATAGTTATTTGCGACATAAATGAGTGAAGAGTAATAAGGCCAATTAACGTACACATCAATAAATATGGTATACCATTCACTTCTAATCTACAGTAAATATTTCGAGCCAATGGGTGGGCAAGATATGCTACATTTAACAAGAGCCTAGAGAGAAGCTCCATATTGCGAGATTTATGTTGAAACATCAAAAGACATATTGGCTCCATTCATATTTTGGTTTGCAGAAAAACAGACTTTCTAGAAGTTATTAAGAGGAAACAAGATCCAAGGATGATCGTGATATAGAGTGAACAGAAATACCAAAAATTGGGAAGTTGACTGAGGAAATGGTTACGGTGGGAGAGAAACCAAGAGAATCTTCATATAGACTTTGATCAATGGCGATTCGAAGAAAAGAACAAGGTGGTTGGTATGGTCCAATATTGAAACACGAATTCAAGTCCATGGTTGAACATATCGTGAACCGGGAAATAAGGATCGGGCTGGCCGAGAGGATTAAACAAGAGACGAATTCAAGTCCATGGGAGATAAGCGGATCAAAAGGAAACCAAATTCTCGGATGTGGCAACGATGAGTATACAACAATTGTTTTTAATGAATACCGAATTTACTAGTTCAAGACGGAAAATTTAAGGGATGGAATGATTGATGCGTAAAAATGCATGAATTTTGAACGAATCGTTAATCGATCCATAAACTTATCATAAGTCCAGTGGACTGTCCGAAGGTAAAAATGATCAGACCAACAAGTGTTTGATTTGAATTAAATCAAGGGTAAGTAAGGATTATATATATAAAGGTTTTATACTGCGTATTATAGAAAAAGGTAAACGAATCTAAGATTGAAACATCTAAGTAAATTTGTTACGAAGATTCAGAGGAAATTAAGCCTCAAATATTTAACTTTAAACCAAATTTGTTATTTTTCACAAACAAATTAATACAACGTTCTAAACTGTAAAATATTTGAGTTTTAGAAGGATTAACTTCATTTCAAATTCCATCAAAATCCAGTAAATTGAAAACAAAACCAAAACGAGCAAATTATTTTCATAAAAGTACCTATAAATAGCTTACACTGCAAAATAAAAGAGCTAACCACATGTTTTCAGTTTCTTCTATGAAGAGGATGGGTCGTTTTGTACATAGCTTCTCTGATAGACACAAAACAAGCTAATCACATGTCCTCAGTTCCATCAATATACCCAACAAAAAAAATCAATATCAGGGGAGAATTCACTCTTGTCTAGCTAGATCATCACAGGGGTCAGAGGTTGATAGCTCTGTTGTTCTTATCCTTTTCGAGGGTCGAGCTGGGCACTTCCTCCCATAGTTGTTCTGAAGCGGTATCGGGATTTGGAATGAGAACTATGAAAGGTTGACGCCTTCTTTTATGTACAGTGGGTGATAGTTCAAGTACCTACAAGGCATCACTGAGGTTTGTGAGATATCGGACTTCAGTCAACATACGACTTGGGCCAGTAATTGGGCCTTGAAAGTTTCTAGGGTTTATTGGTTATAAATACATGTGTACAACTCAAGGAATAACTAATCCTGAATCTTGAGGATTCCGAGCGCCTTAGAGGAGGCTCGTAAAGTGTGAGTGATCTTCTTGTAAACCACATCAGATGTGTTTTCTGATTCTTCATAGTGGATGTTGTGGATCCCGGATCCACACCAGACGTAGCGGTTAGAGGCCGTAAACTAGGTGAAAAAATCTCGTGTTTGTTAATTTGTGTATCGAATATAGATTGAGAGAAGAGGATTAAAGTTTAAATCTTAACATGTTTATAAGGGTGTAAAGACGCTGTCTATATGTTACTGAAAACAAATTAGTAACCACTGAGTTTTCCTTCTACCATTGTTGTTGATATCAAATGCTTCAGGGAAGTATAATGATATAATGATTTAATGAATTTTGCATCACCACAAGATAACACACCGAGACCTCATCCTAATAAAGAGACAGAATTCCTAAATATTATCCTAAATCAGACTTCTTTGGTTGAAGGGCAATAGAAAAGAGTATGGCATACCGTCTCCCAAGCGAGGTAACACATCACATAGGTAAGGTCTAGTGGAATTCTACGCGATTGAAGTCGTTCACCTACAGCTAAAGCACCAGCCAGAGCACACCATATAGGAAGTGAAGAATCTTCGGAAGCGTTTTGACTTTCCAGAGGCTAGACCACAAGTTATTTTCAAGCGTAGACAATACATTTGTTGGAGGAGATTCAATGTCCTGGATCAGTTCCAACAGTTTTTAAGCACTTTGAGAATTATATTCACCATTCTCGGGGCTTACTTGGTTTGAAGGATAATATTGGCATCGTCCTCTTCAAAAGCTGGCGAATTTCGATTGAATCCCATTGGCCAGTTTGACTATTAATCAGATCTGATACCTGTAAAGTAAGATCAACAATATCCGGTAGATTCCTTGTAGCTCTTGGAACTTTTTCCACGATCCAATTATCAAGCCAAACCTAAGTATTTATCTTATCCCTCATCTATTTTAGGAGGCCTTTTTAACAAATTCTATTCCATGCATTATGCTCTTCCAACCGTAAGATGGGCGAGAACAATTTCCACATGCCAAAAAGGACCCGTTCTTGAAATTACGAGATTTTAAAAGCCGAGATAGCAGAGATTGGGGGTTGTTCAATATACACCATGCCTGTTTGCATAGAAGAGATCGGTTAAACATGCTTATGTCGTGGATACCCAGACCCCCTTCTTCTTTCCTCTTACATAATTGTTTCCAAGCAACCCATGGAATTTTCCTCTAGTTATCACCGCTACTCCACCAATATTCAGCCATGGCACTTATGAGTTTTTGCAAAGGTCTTTGGATATTTTAAAACATGTCATAGTGAATACCGGAAGAGCAAGACCAATCGATTTTAAGAGAATCTCATTCCCACCTTGAGATAAAGCTTTAGCGTACCTTCCACGGAGCCTTGATTGTAGTTTTTCTAGGATGAAATTCAGAAAATTGCCCTTTGATCCGCTAAAACATTCCGTTCAACCTAGATATGTTCGTTCTCCTCCCTCTGTGTCGATTCTCATCACTCCCTTTACTGCCAAATGAGTCTATTCATAAATTTTAGCTCAAAAAATGATCAAAGATTTGGAGTAGTTGATAACTTGACCCGAAGCTTCCCCATAAAGAGATAAGCATTTAACGATTTATGCACTTTCTTCAAATGTTAATTGACAGAGGAGGAGACTATCATCATCAAAGAGTAAGTGGTGTACATATGGTCCATTTGTCGCTAAATGAATCCCATGAAGCCTGCCCAACGATTCAGCATGGTCTAGACAATGGACCAATGCTTCCATGCATAGAATAAACAAGAAAGGCGATAAAGGATCCTCTTGTCTGATTCCGCGCTCTGGCTTGATAAATATGTGTGTTTTTCCATTCAATAACACTGTATATGTTACAATACTGATGCGATCAGATTGTTCTCCAAAATTTTAGGTTTTAAATTTATAAACCTAAAAGTCTGCAAGTCATAAGTGCGTTGTAGTACTTTAGGTATCGATCCACAGTGAGACCTCAGACAGAGAATTGCAAGGAAGTCTAGAACGAGAATAAAGTTTTTATAGGGTTTTGTCACAAAAATTGTAAAGAATGGAAAAACAAAAAATTGCTTGAAAATTAACCTAAGAAAATCGATGGCATAAACTAAACGGGAAAACGATTTGTAAACAATAATAAAACGGTGTTGGGTCGACATGGATATCTTAGGGTATGCTCGATTCAATCACGGCCCCTAAACTCTTAGTAACAAAGTGTCTAGATTTTAACTCCACGAACTGAACATAATAAACGGCGTAGCCTACTTTCGTACATTCTACGCACGAACAATCTATATACTCGACCAATAGCTTTCGTCTCTGGCCGCACAGAAAATCGTGCTGTTCGCGCTGGTTCTTCTTAGTTTACGGCACTCTGTAAGTATACTTTTGTATCTTACGACGCGACACGCTCTTATAGATGAACGATTCGGGCATTTAGATTCAGTACTTATGGTGGTTCATTAACACATATGAATCAGCCTCTAGTTCATGACGCTAGATTCATGCATTAATAACGATCTATAAGAAAGAGCTCTAGAAATCGGCTTGGGTTTTACCATGTGAAATCCTTATCGAACATTAATCCCCCTTGACAATCCCTTTAACCCCACCGATTAAACTACTCGCACATAATAGAAATAAAATACATGATTAAATAAATTGCAGGAGATTGATGAAGGAGTCTCTCGATTTTAAGAACTAAGTTCGGAGAGAACCTGATGTAAGACTCGGAGGTCGGATTTACAAACAAGGCCTCAAAGTGATTCAAAGCGGCTTGGATGCGGAATGATGTGTCGATGGTGATGGTGCGGAAGCTTGGCTCGGTTGTGATGGGACCGGACAAACAGTATGAACTTAACTCTCCTGGGGGAAACCACGCACTAGAGAGAGAAGATTCAAGCAGCTCTTAAGCAAGGGGGACACCTCGCACAATACTTAAGAACAAACAAAGGGAACCGATTCAAAGGCAACAAGACTTTGAAAACTAACTTGAAAGTTTATTGTATTACTTAGGAAATTTCGTGGTTTGTGAATACAGAAGCAAAGAGCTTTTATAAGAGCTCGACAAGAAGACCTAACGGTCATAAAAATTCAAAAACAAGGAAAGCAATTAAAAGAAAATATTGCAAATGTCGACATTGTGAATCTTCGGATGTCGCCATTGTGAGGTCATGAATCTTTGGGCGATTCTCGTGGGGATTTTATGGCAAGGCAAATCTTCCTTGAAGTGCTGGACGTCTAGGATGAGTTGCTGAGATTGGATGGCCGAGATTAGACGACAATATATTGCCTTGATCTAGCAAATCGCGTGCATAGCCGGATATGGTAAGTTTCATTAACCTTGGGCCAAAACGACCGTGCATGGTATTTGAGCGTGTCTCCTTGTGATCTGGTGGTCTAGGACCCATTGTATACTCTATGGACAGCATTACACATGTGGAGAAGTCGTGCAAAGGACCCGCAGTCGGACTTGCCTTACTTGGCTCCAAACGAGCCCGCGTAGGAGATTGGCCTTCCCGATTTGGATTCGGATTGTGCCAAGTCAGATCTTCCTTTGGTTTGGACCATAAGAGGCTCCAGTATGCGTGTTGGGCCTTGGCTGGATCAGTGCTTGAAGATCTTGGGCCAAAACACATGTTTCCCGGCTCGTACGCTCTCCCGGGTGCGCCGTGGAGCATGGCTAAGGTGAGTGCCGGTTTTGGTCGAGCTATGGGGATTCCGGCTCGACTGTTCTCTTCTCCATGGTAGGTTGGTCGGTGAAACCCATCTCCTTTGGGTGGTGGGACGTTTGGATCCTCCTGGCCGTCGAGCTCACTAGTCGGGCTTGATTTGTGAACGGTCGGTTCACCGTGATACCAAGGTCGAGCTATGGGGATTCCGGCTCGACTGTTCTCTTCCTCGTGGTGGGTTGGTCGATGAATCCCACCTCTTTTGGGTGGTGGGACGGTCGGCTCTGTTCGGTCTAGGAGCTTAGGAACTACTGTCCCGACCTTAGGAATGGGGCCGCTGTTGCCTATAGGACGAGGGTCTAAGCCTGCCGTACACTCAGTACAGTCCATTTCCAAGGCAGTAGCAATCCCATGAGCTTTCATGGCGTTGATCTTAGGTCCTTGCGAGATTTCGGACTTGATGTCCTCATCATACCCTCCCTCTTCAAGTGATTTCGTCCTCGAAATCTTCAAACCTACATCCAAACAAAGCGTATTAGACTTGTATTCCGAAAAGTGGTTTAGGGGCTTACCTCGGAGTTGGCTTGATTTTTGGATTTGGGCCACCATTGGCGGTGCTTCTTGGATCAACAAGGAGTAGATATATCCTTGTTTCGGCTTGTTGAGTATGTTGGTAGTGATGTGGAGCTTGGTGAAGTCCTTTGAATTTGTCTCGGCAAAGACTCCTTTTTCCTCGGCTACAATGACTTTTGCTCCGGCTAAAATTGGTGCTGCCTCGGCAATCTTTTGCTTCTCGGCCAGAACTTCTTTCTCTCCGGCTATAGGAAATTTTGTCTCGGCTAGAATTGGTGTTGCTTCGGCAACTTTTGGTTCCTCGGCTAAGACTGATGTGGTCTCGGCTAAAGTTGATTTGCTACCTACAAAACCTGTTTTCGACGCGAATGGCAAAGACAAGTGTGTTATGGGTTCTAAGGAAGATAGCTTATCGGAATGTCCAAGAAAAAGACTTACCTTGAGCTGTCTTTTCTCTTTTGCCCTTGCTTGCAACACACGGACTTCCGATCGGTCTAATGGGGCAAGCGTGACCTTCTTGTTATTGAAATGGAAGGAGTACTGGTTTGTTCTTCCATTGTGGGACACGGCTCTATCATATTGCCAGGGTCTTCCTAAGAGAATGTGACCAGCTTCCATTGGTGCGATATCACACACCACTTTATCTTTGTATGCACCGATTGAGAAGGAAATGTGCACTTGTTTTGACACCTTTAGCTCTTCCTTATCATTCAGCCACTTAAGCTTATATGGTCTAGGGTGGTCCGTGGCGGTAAGACCTAATTTTTCAACTAACAAACAGCTTGCAATGTTAGTACAAGAGCCACTATCGACAATGAGATGACATACCTTGTTTTGGACGGTACAACGTGTGTGAAAGAGATTTTCTCTTTGGGCAGTGTCCTCTTCAACCACCTGAGTGTTGAGGGCTCTCATGATCACTAGGGACTCTCCTTCATCAGCATATTCGATGGTCTCCTTCTCGTCCTCCGGTTCTGCCTCGTCTTGTGATTCACATTCACCGGATGGCAATATGATCATCACTCTCGGGTTTGGACAGTCTCTTGAGATGTGGCCTCTTCCTTTGCACCTGTAACAAGTGAGCTCACGTGTATGGTAAGGAGTAGAAGACTTACCTTGCTCGTGTCGTGCATCTCTATAGGCCTCCGGCGCTTTACTCTTGAATCTAGATTCAATTTCAAGTGATTTCCCCTTGTCCGTCGCTTGAGTTGTTTGAGAGGTCCATACCGGTGGGCTGTATTTTGGCTTAGGGGCCGTGGATGCCTTCTTCTTGAGGTGTTTCTCCACTTGGACAGCAAGGTGTAGGAGCTCATGCATTTGATGATATGGTTGCATCTCCACCTTCTTGGCAATCTTTTCATTAAGGCCTTCGAGGAAATGAGACATGAGGGTCTCCTCGGTCTCCTCTAGTTCTAGCCTGTTCCTCAAGATCTCAAACTCATCATAATATTCTTCGACCGTCTTCTGGCCTTGGTAAAGCTTTCGGAATTTCCTTTGGAGTTCCCGATGATAGTGTGGTGGAACGTATCTCCGTTTGAGAAGTGATTTCATCTCTCTCCAAGAGTTGAGTGGTCCATCTCCATACCTTCTTCTTTCTGCCATCTCTCGGTCCCACCAAGCAAGTGCATGGTCGGTGAGTTGAGCAGCTGCGAAGGTCACCTTCTTGTGCTCTTGATAGTTATAGCACTCATAGATATATTCCATACGCCTTTCCCAATCAAGGTAGGCTTCGGGATCTACCTTCCCAGCAAAGGTAGGTGGTGTAATCTTCAAGTCATTGTTGGTGTTGTACTGGCCTGGACCTTCATCACGGTTCCTGCCTCGATTCAATGGATCTCGCCGGCGTTGTTGCTGGTTTTGTTGTGGATCCGGCGGTTGATTCCGACCAGGGGGCGGGTCGTCATCAAGCTCGGGCATGTGTTCATCATCATGCTGTGCTGCTTGTGGTGGAGCTCTCCTCTGTGCTTCCACTCGGTCAAGCCTTCCTTCGACGTTGGCTACGCCTTGCTCTAGCCGTTGGAACATGTTTCTTATCTCTTCTTGGAAAGCAGTGAAGTTACGATCCATGAGTGGTATGGGGGCGTTTGCTGGCTCTCCCATGGTACCTTACACAAGAGAATTCACAGGAATCAAAGTCTATCTTAAGAACAAATAAGAACACAAAAACTGTTTTCCGCACAGGAATTTTCCGGTTCAGTTTTGCTGGATCTAAAATTATTAAATCAACTTCTAAAATTCCAGAAACAATTTTATATTTTTCTATGATGAGTTAACAAGCTAAAACAGAAGACGAAATGTTTTTATGAGTTTTTATGATTTTATGAAAATTAAAACAAAACAGACGGTAAAGCAGAATTTTTTGTAGTTTTCGGTAAAAATGAAAAAGCAATGAAACAATTGAAAAACTTAAGCAAAGAACGATGTAACCTGATAGATAGGAGCTTTTGAGCTCTGATACCAATGATGTAAGACTCGGAGGTCGGATTTACAATCAAGGCCTCAAAGTGATTCAAAGCGGCTTGGATGCGGAATGATGTGTCGATGGTGATGGTGCGGAAGCTTGGCTCGGTTGTGATGGGACCGGACAAACAGTATGAACTTAACTCTCCTGGGGGAAACCACGCACTAGAGAGAGAAGATTCAAGCAGCTCTTAAGCAAGGGGGACACCTCGCACAATACTTAAGAACAAACAAAGGGAACCGATTCAAAGGCAACAAGACTTTGAAAACTAACTTGAAAGTTTATTGTATTACTTAGGAAATTTCGTGGTTTGTGAATACAGAAGCAAAGAGCTTTTATAAGAGCTCGACAAGAAGACCTAACGGTCATAAAAATTCAAAAACAAGGAAAGCAATTAAAAGAAAATATTGCAAATGTCGACATTGTGAATCTTCGGATGTCGCCATTGTGAGGTCATGAATCTTTGGGCGATTCTCGTGGGGATTTTATGGCAAGGCAAATCTTCCTTGAAGTGCTGGACGTCTAGGATGAGTTGCTGAGATTGGATGGCCGAGATTAGACGACAATATATTGCCTTGATCTAGCAAATCGCGTGCATAGCCGGATATGGTAAGTTTCATTAACCTTGGGCCAAAACGACCGTGCATGGTATTTGAGCGTGTCTCCTTGTGATCTGGTGGTCTAGGACCCATTGTATACTCTATGGACAGCATTACACATGTGGAGAAGTCGTGCAAAGGACCCGCAGTCGGACTTGCCTTACTTGGCTCCAAACGAGCCCGCGTAGGAGATTGGCCTTCCCGATTTGGATTCGGATTGTGCCAAGTCAGATCTTCCTTTGGTTTGGACCATAAGAGGCTCCAGTATGCGTGTTGGGCCTTGGCTGGATCAGTGCTTGAAGATCTTGGGCCAAAACACATGTTTCCCGGCTCGTACGCTCTCCCGGGTGCGCCGTGGAGCATGGCTAAGGTGAGTGCCGGTTTTGGTCGAGCTATGGGGATTCCGGCTCGACTGTTCTCTTCTCCATGGTAGGTTGGTCGGTGAAACCCATCTCCTTTGGGTGGTGGGACGTTTGGATCCTCCTGGCCGTCGAGCTCACTAGTCGGGCTTGATTTGTGAACGGTCGGTTCACCGTGATACCAAGGTCGAGCTATGGGGATTCCGGCTCGACTGTTCTCTTCCTCGTGGTGGGTTGGTCGATGAATCCCACCTCTTTTGGGTGGTGGGACGGTCGGCTCTGTTCGGTCTAGGAGCTTAGGAACTACTGTCCCGACCTTAGGAATGGGGCCGCTGTTGCCTATAGGACGAGGGTCTAAGCCTGCCGTACACTCAGTACAGTCCATTTCCAAGGCAGTAGCAATCCCATGAGCTTTCATGGCGTTGATCTTAGGTCCTTGCGAGATTTCGGACTTGATGTCCTCATCAGAACCTCTTCACCAATCTCGAAAGTAAAGAAAAACATCTTAAGAATAGTATGTGAAAGCAAGCAAAAAAATAATACAATAGTTTCGAGCTCTGGAAATTAGATCTCTTAAACGCATAATTATAGGTATTCTCTCCTGTTTTCGTCGGTCTTTAGAGTTTTGAGTTGACGGAATTCGAACGGGCTTGCAAATGGGCTAACTGGACAAACCATAATAAAATCAGCTTAGCCGTGGGTCCAATAGATCTGGCCACAGCGAACCTTCACTTGCCCGCGGGTGGAGGCTTCCTGGCCGCGGCAGATTGCCTCTTGGCCGTGGCTGGGACTGCTCCGGGAATGGACTAATGGGACGTCTTGATCTTGATGTATCTTTTGATTGAACTGTTGGATAGTCCTCAAATCTGATGTAATGGAAAGGTAGTTGGTCCTTCTTGAATATCTCCAAAATTGGGCTAGATCAGACGGTGAGAAGAACCTCTTTAGCAATTGAACTTCTGACGTTTTGACTAAGAGTCTCTGGTTTTTCTCCAATTTGCAATGCTTTTGCCTAAGTAACCTGAAAAGAGTCTTGAAACTACAAATATGCGAAAACCGTAATAAAAACATGTAAAAGCGAATGAAACACTTATCAAAGTGTTCTAAAATAAATAGTAAAAGGGTAAAAATACGGTGTTATCACACCCCCAGACCTAAACTTTGTTTGTCCTCAAACAAAACAAAACCAAAGCTCGGAAAGATCAAACAAAAATCATAGGGAACTAGAATTCTCGGAGACCGTCATTCTAAACCATAACCATCGAACTACATCAATCGCAATCTAGCCTAGAAAATTCTTACCAGAAGTTTCCGTAACACTACTACACGGTATCCGTCATACAAAGTATAAACTTTCAAAATCCAAAATTCAGGTCCACTAGCTCTCTAAATTCATTAAGTGCAAACGTGAACTTCTCATTAAAATGATCAAACCAAGTCAATCGAGGCTAGGTATTAAAGGCATTTTGAGGTGAGGTTAAAAGTGTTTCGGATTATCGTAATTTCACCGGAGGGTACGAGATATTATGCAAAACAACAAGAGAGGATGGACCTATTGAGAACCACAGCTTCTAGTCACATCTTCTTGCGTAAAACGTAGCCTCATAATAATTTCGTAAAATAATATTTTGTGTTAAATTACTCTGATTTTCGCTTTCTCATCAAAGGTTTAGGAAAAGATAACAATTCATACATTCATGATATCTATTTCCTTTTACCACTCTATGTTGTACCTAAATATTAGTTGGTACCCCACACGAACTTAACCATTTTTCAAAACTCATGCATTCTCTTTCTATGTCTCATGTGCAGATATGTGCAAAAACGCTGGAGAGGAAAGAACGACGCAATTTCCAGTCACTAAAGACGGAGACTATACGCGATTGGATGAGATGTGATGTGGCCATCGGACGTCGCGATCGATTTCACTAAGTTGTTAAATTCGATCAATTTTTCTCGGGAGATGCTGTGCGTCTTTGGCTCATCGGGTAGTTGACTTGCTGGAGATGGTGGGATGGAGACAAAGCAAAAGAAATCGACAAGAAGAGCTAAAAGAAGTGAAGTGAAATCACCATACCATGAATCAAGCAAGAAGAAGAAAATTCGCCAAGTGAACGAAGATGAAGGAAACGTGTGGAAAAAGAAGGTAAAAAGCCTTGTGGGATAATGGTAGCTTAGGTTGGGGTTTAATGGTTAGAATTTCTAGGGATTTAGATATGTATTCTAGGCATTGGGTAGATGTAAATCTATCCTTGTATGCATAGATTGCTCTTTACTCTTAGCATTTTGCTATAGCTTACCCATTCATTGAGAGATCCCTTGCATTAGAATAAGCCCATACGTTTGAGATCATTTTAATCTCAAGACATGTACCCTAGCCAAATAATTTCACTTGTCTTGCATAAACATGATTCACTTGAACGATTTAATGAATGTCAAAGGATTGGATGAAATGAGTACTTCTGTAGGTTGAGGCTTGAGTTTGACTCGTGTAGGGAAGGATATGACTAGCTCTTTTTGAGTAGACTTATTTGATCGCATCTTAGAGCTAGTAACTTGGCAATTGAATTTGAACTATTTCGATGATGTTGTGGATTTGAGCTCTCATTTCAACCTCTCTCCCTTTCTTGTTTCCTAATTTATTGCTTGAGGAAAAGGAACGAAGTAAGTTTGGGGGAGTTGATATTTGCATAATTTACATGTCTTTAACATGCATATTAGTTAACATTTTAGATCATTCACATGCCAGTTCATATCTTTCTTTAGCATTTTAGTGTTTATTAGAGTCTAGGGTCTTGCAATTAGGTCCTAGTGAGTCTTGCATATTTTGGAGTGATTTCTAGGGCCTTGGAGGACTTTTGATGGAGATTGGAGGCCTTGGACCCGAGCACATCCGACCTTGGGAGCAAGAAGGAGAACGCTAGAAGGAGAAGGAGTTTTCAAAAGGCACCCCGACCCAT
Source organism: Eutrema japonicum (assembly GCA_030161315.1). NCBI lineage: Eukaryota > Viridiplantae > Streptophyta > Magnoliopsida > Brassicales > Brassicaceae > Eutrema > Eutrema japonicum. Next base: position 40,218,316 of record BSQW01000011.1, read on the forward strand.
CCTGGGTCGGTGCCGTGGGTCGGTATCGACACAAAAGAAGACGCCAACAAGAGAAGAGAAGCACACCGACCACTTTTGGATCATTGTGCTGGGTCGGTGTCAGCACAGGAGAAATGTGAGCCAAGGTGAAGAAACACACCGCCCGGTCCTGGGTCAGTATGGACACAGGAAGCAAGGCCGACCCACGAAGTATTTCCAGAAAGATTTGCACCGACCCATTCTCTCTCGGTGCCACAGGTCGGTGCTAATCCAGCATACCGATCGTCTTCATGACCGGCCAAAGCTCGCATTCGGATGCACGCGACCCAGCTCTTCACCCGGCATCCATCCGTCTGTACATCAAGAAAGTTAGTACCGATCGTTTGCACCGATCCAGAGTCTATAGGTGCAAACTCCCCATAACCATTTTACCCAGACCCGACCGGGTAAATACCCGGTTTGTTCTGGGTTGACCCGGTTCACCCATATTTACTCTATATTGTCTAAACCTAATTTTCTTTTAAAAAAGAGTCTTTTCTTAAGCAAAAACCTCTCTAAGTGTGTTTGAGAGTAATTTGTAAGAGATTGATCCTTTTGATTTATGCAATTTGAGTATTGTTTTCTTTGATTCCATCTATCTATCTTCTACTTTCTAATCATCCAATCATTTTATCATGGCTTTTAGCTCTTCTTTTATGGGATTTGTTGAAACCATGGTGATTAGTGAGTAGTAGATCACGTGCATCTTCTTGTCTTTCTTTTTCCCAATAACCGCTCCTACCGCATAGTTGCTAGCATCACACATAATCTCAAAAGGGAGACTCCAATCTGGTGGTTGCACAATCAGAGCATTCACAAGAGCTTTTTTGATCTCCAAAAATGCCTAAAGGCATTCTTCGTCAAACTTTAAATCCACATCCTTGCAAAGAAGCCTTGTGAGTGGTCTTGCTATCTTTGAAAAGTCCTTGATGAATCTCCTATAGAACCCGGCATGACCCAAGAAATTTTGGATATCTTTTACCGAGTTTGGCGGTTCCAAGCTCACCATAAATTTGATCTTGGCCTTGTCCAATTAGATTTCCTTCTCCGGAATTTTGTGCCCAAGGAAGATACCTTCACCAACCATGAAGTGGCACTTCTCCCAATTCAAGAGGAGATTCGCTTCCTCGCACCTAGTGAGTACCTTGCAAAGATTGGAAAGACAAACACCAAACGAAGAGCCATATACGGAGAAATCATCCATAAAAACATCAACCATTTCTTCGATAAAATCCGAAAAGATAGACATCATACACCATTGAAAGGTTGCAGGTGCATTACATAACCCGAATATCATCCTTCGATAAGCGAAGGTACCATAGGGGCATGTCAATGTTGTCTTTTCTTGATCATTGGGATGTATCGCGATTTGGAAGAATCCCGAGTACCCGTCAAGAAAACAATAATATGGGTGGTTTGCAAGCCTTTCCAGTATTTGGTCAATAAAGGGTAAGGGAAAATGATATTTTCTAGTGGCGGAGTTAAGTTTTCGATAATTAATACACATCCTATGACCGGTTATGGTTCTAGTGGGTATCAATTTATCTTTTTCGTTCTTCACAACCGTGATTCCTCCTTTTTTGGGCACCACATGGACCGGGGATACCCACCTACTATCGGAGATATAATAGATAATACCCGCATCTAGAAGCTTTAGAATCTCTTTCTTAACAACTTCTTTCAAATTTAGATTTAACCTCCTTTGATGTTCGATAGAAGTCATCGATTCATCTTCTAGATGTATCCTATGCGTGCAAAGAGTAGAGGAACTGCCCTTAATGTCATCCAAGGAATAACCAATGGCTTTCATATACTACGTCAATTCGTTCAAAAGGGAGGAAAATTCACCATCTTTCAAGTTCTCATTCACAATGACCGGGTATGACTCATTGGGACCTAGGAAAGCGTACCTTAGCCCAACGGGAAGTGGTTTGAGGTCCACCTTAGGCGCATTGAGTTCACTCCAATCGTTGTCCATGCTAGACTTATCATTGGTAGCCTCTAGCCCGTTCTCATCTCGCTCTACTTCAAAAGCAAAGCTCTCTTGGACCAAACCCATTGTAGAACCGTCTTCACACTTTATCCCTTGAAGACCTAAATCAATGACTGTGGCTTCACCAACCATTGGCTTGTGTGAGTCCAAAATCCTCTTATAGCCCTCACTAGCTTCATTCAAATATCCATGTTCATCGTGATCTTTGGTCAAGGCAACTTGCAAACTATCCTGAAGATTCAATTCCTCCAAGAGTTCGTCCGCTAATTCATCCATCGCCTCGATGTAGAAGACTTGGCGATCGATGGTTGGTCTCTTCATTACATCGTTGATGTCAAACTCTAGTACTTCATCCTTGCCCAAGTGAAAGTTGATCTTTCCCTTTCTAACATCAATAATTGCACCCGTGGTTGCCAAGAAAGGCCTACCAAATATCAAGGGATCCTTAGGCTCCTCGTCCATTTCCAAGACCACGAAATCCGTTGGAACAATGAAGTCCCCAACCGCGATTGGCAAGTCTTCAAGTACCCCAATTGGTACTCTAACGCTTCTATCCGCAAGGATTAAGGAAATCGTACAAGCCTTGTACCTCGTGAATCCCAATCTTATAGCAACGGATAGCGGCATTAGACTCACGCTAGCTCCTAGATCACAAAGACAATTATCAAATGCAAAAGGTCTCAAAGTACAGGGGAGTGTGAAACTACCCGGATCTCCAAGTTTCTTGGGTACCACATTCTTTTGGATTATGGCACTACACTCATGTGTCAATATCACCATGGACTCCATCTCTTTAGAACTTTCTTTCACGGCATCCTTTAGGAACTTGGAATATTGAAGTACAAGCAAAAATACATCTACCAAAGGCATGGCGAGCTCGACTTTTTCCATTTGTCTATCAAACACCGCCTCATACTTCTCCAACAATAGCTTCTTGAAGCATCCGGGAAATGGTAGTTTAGGCACATAATGTGGTGGTGGGACAAATAAAGTCTCTATCTTCTTCGGCTTCTCTTGAGCAACAACATTGGTATTGATCTCTTCAACCCGTTTACCCTTGTCTTTGATTTGCAAAACTGTGTCTTCAACTACCACTTTGTCTTGAATCTCAAGTTCCACCCCACCCCTACCCCCACTTTGGTTCTCAATGTCCTCGTTGAGATTGGAAGGGGCTTCTCTAGTGGGTAGGACCATGCCACTCTGTAGTGTGATGGCATTTACATACTCTTTGGGGTTTGTCTCGGGCTTTCCCGGTAGGTGGCCTTGTGACCTTGAAGAGGAAGTGGTTCCATTGCCTTCAAGTTGCTTAACCTTGGAGCTCAATGTATTTAGCTTGGAATTAAGATCGTTGTAAGAACAATCTACCCTTGTATTGATCTCCGCATGTCCTTTGATGAGTTGTTGAAACATGGTGTTCAAGTCAAGCTCTTGCGATTTAGACGTAGTTGCTTGACCTTGGGGAACAAATCCTTGTTGAAAACTGGGTGGAGCATTGAAAGATGCTTTGGCTTGAAACCCGCCTTGGTTTCCTTTGAAAGTGTTCTTGGGAACATAGCCTTGGTTGTTGGATGTTTGGCCTTGTTGTTGTGAAGTGAAATTCTTTTGTTGACCACCTTGGTTCCCTTGGTGTTGTTGAGGATAGGTTTGATCTTGTAGATTCTCCACATTTGGGTTCCAGTAGGAGAAGTTAGGGTGGTTCCGTTAGTTATTGTTGAATCCACCCGTTGGTAACTTTGATTACCCACAAATTTCATCCCCTCTTGGGTGGCCCCTTCTACAACCTCATCTTGATAACCTTGGTTGTCTTCATAGTCCCCAACAAAGTGAACTTGCTTTTGAGATGAATGGAGAAGCTTGTTGATCTTCTCATTGAGGCTCTTCAATTCCTTAGCCCTCTTTTGCTCATCAACGTCGCTAGTGGTTCGCGTGGCGCGGTCATAATCATCGCCATACGTACCATCGCTTTGAGCAAGGTTCTCCACGAGGTCCATCGCTTCATCCACTCATTTTGCCAAGAAGTTTCTGTTATATGCGGTGTCCAAGAGCATCCATATCTTCGGTAAAGCACCACGGTATAGTGTACTCAAAAGCGAGGCGTCCGAGAATCCGTGATGTGAACATTGGGTGGTGTAGCTTCTAAATCTCTCCCAAGCTTCATTAAAGGTCTCATGGTTCCATTGAGTGAAACTAGTGATGTCATTTCTCAACTTCGTGGTTCGTGAAGGTGAGAAGAACTTGGCTAGAAAAGCTCTCTTGCACTCATCACAAGTAGTGATCGAACCTTGAGGAAGACTCTTCTCCCATTGATGAACTTTATCACCGAGAGAGAAGGGAAAGAGTCTTAACTTGAAGCTATCCTCCGATACACCGTTCATCTCGTGAGGCCACATATCCTATAAAATTGATCGATGTGGTCGAGAGGATCTTCCATGGCCAACCCGTGAAACTTATTGTTTTGGACCATGTTAATCAAAGCGGCTTTGTCCTCGAGAATAGTTGGTCGTTGCTAGTTTCAGATCCATGTAGAACGAGTCACAATTGGTGTGTGAATCATGAGAGTAGTGAGCATAAGATGGATCGTAGAAATCCTTATTGTAGTAGTGATCTCGCTCCAGAGGCGAGATCATGTTTCAAAGTCTGAAACGAAGAAAAACTAAAACGAAAATTAAAAAGAAAAAGTTTGTTTTAGAGTCGATTTACTAACCTCTAAGGTGTGATAGAACTATAGCGATTGCCTCCCCGGCAACGGTGCCAAAAAACATGATGCGGTGCAGGTGTTACCCTAGCTTCAAGAAAATTGGTTTGTAAACTATAATAAAACGATGTTGGGTCGACATGGATATCTTAGGGGAATGTTCGATTCAAACACGGTACCTAAGCTCTTAGTGAAATAGATTCTAGTAAACTCCACAAACTGGAACAGAATAAATGGTGTAGCCTACTCTCGTACATCCTACGCACCAATAACTTATATACTCGATCGGTAGATTTCGTCTCCAGCCGCGCAGAAAGCTATGATGACCAAATTAGTTCATAAACATTCATGAAACTCTATAAATATACTTTTAAAATCTTATAGAACTACAATCTTCATATATATTAATGGTTCGGGTGGTTAAATTCAGCACTTTTGATGGTTTTATAACACTTAGGAATCAGCCTTTAGTTCATGATGGTTAAATTCATGCATTAAAAATAATATATAGGAAAGAGTTCTAAAATACGGGTAGGTTTACCTTGTGGAATCCTTATCGAACATGTGAATCCCGTTCGATAATCCCTTTAAACCCAATGATGAAACTACTCGAACATAATTGAAAGCAAAGACATTATTAAATTAAAACATGGTTTCCCTTAGTGGGACGTCTTGATTGTCATGTATCTTTTGATTGAACCGGTTGATCGTCCTCGAATTAGTTGGACTGGAAAAGCTGGTCCATCTTTAATATCGCCAAAATTGGACTGGATCAGACGGTGATAATAGCCTATTTGGCAGTTGAACTTCTGACAGTTTGAGTATGAGCCAAAAATCTGGTTTTTCTCCAATTTGCAATGCTTTTGCCTAAGTAACCTGAAAGGAGTCTTGAAACTACAAATATGTGAGAACATATAAAAGCGAGTGAAATATTTATTAAAGTGTTCTAAAATAAGATGTAAAATGGGTAAAAAGACAGTGTTATGAAGGAACACTCACTTGCTCGGTGATTTTGAGCTCGGTGGAATCATTGAGCCATTGGAGTTTGTAGGGTCTCGGATGTCTAACTTTTTCTACCCCTAATCTATCCACCATGAACTTGCTAGTCACATTAGCACAAGAACCACCATCAATGACTAAGTTACATACCTTGTCTTTGATAGTGAAACATGTGTGGAAGAGCTTTTCTCTTTGGACTTTCTCCTCTGGCGGAACTAGAACACTTAAGACTCTCTGTGTTACCAAGAGATCTCCGGTTTCAGGATACTCTACATCATCATCAGCCTCTTTTGGTTCTTCTTCCATCCCATCTTGTGATTCATAACCACCACTAGGTGTGATGATCATCTCTTTGATTCGGACAGTCTCTTGCATAATGTCCTCGGCCCTGACATTTGAAATAAGTAATTTCACGAGCTCCAGCTTGACTTGTGTTAGATAACTTACCTTATTCTGGCCGTGAAGATTTAGATGTATCATTGGGCTTGCTTTTGAATTGGGAATCAATCTCAATAGCCTTTTCTTTGTCTATTGGTTTGTTGTTGCTTGCTTGCCACAACTGGTTATTTCTTGTTCTATTTGAAAGTGAAGTCTTACGTTTGATTTGCTGCTCCACGTGAACCGCCAAGTGTAGTAGCTCATGTAAGCCACTATACCTTGCTCTCTCCACCTTTCTGGTTATACGTTCTTGAAGTCCATCAATGACCTGAGCCATCAAAGCTTCCTCGGATTCTTCTAACTCCATTGAGTTCATGCGTTTCTCAAACTCTTCGAAGTATTCATCCATTGTCCTTGTTCCCTGAGAGAACTTTCTAAAACGTTTTGTAAGTCTCTATGGTAATGTTCAGGCACGTACCTTAACCTTAAAAGGTATTTCATGTCATGCCATGCCTGAATTGGACCAAAGAGTTGTCTTTTCCTCTCAGCAACGTTTCTGTCCCACCAAGCCAAAGCATTCTCGGTGAGTTGGGCTGCGGCTAAAGCAACCTTCTTGTTCTCTCCATATCCGTAGAACTCAAAGATATATTCAAGACGCCTTTTCCAATCCATGTAGACTTCTGGATTTGATTTACCTGTAAAAGTTGGAGGAGTTAGTTTAATTTCAGAATTGCCTTCTCCCGGCTCACGTTCTCTCGACATGTTTCCTCTTAATGTATCATGTCTCCTCTGGTTTTGAAATCTCAGTGGGTCAGGTGGGTGGTCATCCTCAAGCTCCGGCATCCTATCACCATCAGAATCCTCCTAGTGGTTGTTATAACATTCCTCTCAGTTTTTGGAGCTTGTCTCTCGGGTGCTCTCAGTTTTGGTTATTCAAGACGACCAATCCGATCACCACAGCTCATTAGCTCTTCTCTCATGACAGTAAGCATATGCAAGACAACATCTTGTGGCTTCTTTCCTTTATCACCCATGGTTGCTAATCTAGAAAACCTTGAAGCTTACTCAAAAACAACAACTCGTCAAATACATAATAGAATCAAAAGGATAAATCACAAACGAATTGAGACAAGTACTAAACCAACTAATGTATGCTAGCAGATTCAATATGCTCTTAAAACAACTCGCAAACAGATCAGAACTAATCTTTTTTCTTTTTCTTTAAGAATCTAATAACCTAGTCAAGCGGATGCAAGGAATTTTTTTTGCTTTTCTTAATATGAAAGTAAAACAACCTAAGCACGAATGCAACAAATAACTTTTTATGGCTTCTTTTAACGAAATAAAAGCAATTAACACAAACTAAAACGGATATAACTAGTTCTTTTTTTTACTTAACTAAACTGTAAATAACTTAGAACTACTAAACGGATCTAAAGTGAAAGGATAGAAAACCAAAGGTAGAACCTTTGGCTCTGATACCAGATGATATAAGACTCGGTGGTGAGCTTATATGTTAGAAAGATACGGTGGGATCTCAAGCTAGTGGTCGCTCTCTCTTGTGCTTAAGTGATGGTCGAAGGAGGATGGATCTAACACGATGGTGGTCATCAAGATGATGAAGTGATGGCGGCGTGAAGATACGATACAAAGGGGTAATAACTCTCTGATACGGTACATAATTTCTCTCTTATATGAATCACACACACAAGTTCGAAGAAGTTGAGAATCTCTCTCATGAACACTCTTGAAGAAAGTGTGGTTCTTTATTGATATGTCAAAACGTGAAAGATACATGTTGGGATCGGTTTTCACCCATCCGAGATTAACACCTAAGTCAACGAGGGATACTAACCCGACCCGAAGCATGACGACATAACGTCCCTAGTAGCTTGTCTCACTTCTTCTAGTAGTGAACACCCGAGGTGAGGACAATACTATCTCTACCGAACCAAGGCCGATCCAGGACAGGTCGCTCCACTTCGGGGAAATAGCCGAGTTAATCTGAACGGCTATTGGACGAGATAGAAGTGCCCATGGACCTTTATGGGCCGGGATACAAGTGTCCATCAACCCGTTTGGGCCGGATTAAAGGCCCAAGTCATCGTTTACCCTAATAAAGTTTAGTTAGCCGCGCAAAGGAAGAAGGAAATTTTCTTTCTTACGTCCGAGAATCTCGGATGTGAGCAGGTAAAATTAGTATTCGTAAATCGCTTGTAAAGAAAGACCCTAGCTCTTAGCAACTTGTGCTTATACATATTCAAACAGCAATAAAATCACCATCATTGGATCTATTACTGTGTTTTTCCAAGAAACTTCGGTTCCCTCTAAAAGTCTCGACAAAAGACTAATTGTGTGAGTTTCAACTCTCACAATTTGGCGCCGTCTGTGGGGATTTTTGAAGTTTTTTAACCCTTAAAACATCAGGAACGAGATCTACAGAGATATCCGGAGACCAGCAGAGAACCGGTGACGACATAAGTAACAATTGTAGCAGATCAGGAGGCAACGGTAACGGAAACGAAAGAGCCGATCCCAGCGACACTCCTCCTACAACAACAGATATAACCGTGGTGCCTCTAGACGAATTGAAGAACATGCTCACCTCGTTGCTGAAGAAGGTGTACGAGGAGGACATGACAAAGAAAACCCTATTAGAGAGGGTCGAGACATTGGCATTGGAAAGTCAAACCATAGATCTGCATTCAGGATACCTCGGTTCGGGAATTCCGCCAATAAAGCTTCCAAGGAGGCTCGACCTCAACCCGACAGTACTCGACTTCTCGACACACCCCTAAAACTCGGCAAGCGGAAGATTGCCACCATTGCATCCATATGGGGAGGTGACGCCCGCAATGACGAGACCACTCCCGCCAAACCCGCTTCAACTGGATAAATGGACGGAGCAACGAACCGTCGAACCTGTAGGATCACACCTCGGAAAGACCAGCGATGGAGCAGTCCGAAGTCAAGAGAACAACATCCCGGGCCGGATCACGAGTGATGAACTCGCCTCGGCGTTAGAAGGAGCAAGACCGGCATGAGATGTTCCTTGCTCGAACCAACCCGGCAACAACTCGGCGGAGGAAGAGAGCTTACTCTGGATAGAGCAAATGCGACGTGCCGGGGAGATCAAATCAGAACCATCACGAATCGATGGAATCGAGCCAAGCCCAGATAATGGAACTAAACGAGATCAAAGCTTCTTTGGCCCGAAACAACGCCGAGATGCGGACTATCCGTTCAAAGGTACATCACGCAATTAGCGTGGCACCCGAGATCGACCGAATTCTAGAAGAAACACATATGACTCCTTTCACTAGTTTTCCTTAGTGAAAATTCGGCCTTCTTGATCTTCCCTCAATTCCATCTTTATCTTCAACCCTTTTTCGTCGGTATGGTCTGGTTCTTGGGTTTGCTCAGATAAGGGGAACTCTTATGGTTCCAATGAACTGATGTAAGCTTGTACAAAAAGATTGAACCCTTTCTTGAGTTGTTTAGCTTTTGAACGTGTCATTGGTCTATCTTGGACAGTTGGGATTTGGACCGGATCGTTGTTTGGATCGCTTTCCGCATCAAAAATACTCTTACATTTATCCTACTCTCTATGTGAGCATGGAAGAAAGAAGATAAAATCAAAATAGCTTTTCTTTGTGTCTATGAATATATAGGAATCAAGAATTGAAAAATCCTATAGACAGCAACAATAATATGCATGAACAGTAAACAACATAACCCTCCCTTAATTAAAATCTTTCAAAATTACAACCAACCTTAACAAATTTAGTGAGACACATAAGGAAGCAAGAATAATCAACATGAGCAAATGTATGGTGAGAGGAGATCCAAAACCCTATACCATGAAAAGAAGAAAAGAAGAAAATATTAAATTTCAAAGAAAAGAAGAAGAATCATTACACGGGGACAACAAAGATTTCCGAGATCGGTCAAAGATTTCCTGATAGGATAAACGAAGGCTTTACAGATCGTTTCGAAGATAGGTTCGAATTGGTTCCGTGAGATAGTCAGATTAGTGACCCTCTCTTTGCAACGATCTGTAGAGCATTCGCTGATCCTATAAGGAAATCTCCCAATGATCTAAGAAATAGTTGTTGTCCGGGAGTAATGATTCTTCTTCATCTCATTAAAAATTGTTTATTCTTCTTTTCATCTTTCAATGATATGGGTTTTGGATCTTCTTTCGTACGTTTGCTCATATTGATTATTGTTGCTTCCTTATGTGTCTCACTCAATTTGTTAAGGCTGATTGTGATTTTGAATGATTTTAATTATGCAATCGTTTCTGTTGTTTTTTTATTCATGTAAACTCTTAAGACACAAAGAAAAGCTAGTATGGTTTTATCTTGTTCTTTCATGTTCAGAGAGAGAGTAGCGTAAAGGTAATCGTGAAGACTGATACATGTTGTTAATTCATTTTTCATTTATGTTCTTTATATGACATTAATTTATTTGTAGAAAGGAAAACAACGTTAACAGTTCTAGTTACATATAACCTCAAACCATTAATCGTTTATTACATGTAGTTTGTATCGAGTATGTCGCAGCTGTCTATGGAAATGAATCAATCAATGTAATGGAGGAAGGAAACATTGCCCCTTTCTGAGGTGATGTGGTTTGTCGAGATGTACAACCTTCGTGGGAATCAGGATCTTCGTCCAAGGGAAATGATAGTGTCCTATCCGAGCCTCCTTCTTAAAAAAAAGTGTCATCCCATTGAGGCTTTAACAATTCAGTGTAACTCTCGTCTCAAATGGAGGGTCATGCTCTGATTGGAGAAGTATGAAGAGATAAGGAAACAATTTCTATAAAACCTGTTTTCCCGCAAAACTCCATCTGAGTATAGAAAATGGGATTTCTATAAGTTGTTCCCTTATCTCTTCATACGTTTGCAACAAGGGCATGACCCTCCATTTGAGACAAGACTTACATTGGACTATAAAAATTTCAATGAAAAAACCCTGTATTAAGAAATCAAGAGACTCATATTGGATATGTTGGACTTCTTCTTAGGTATCATTACCTTTGAAATCATAAAGCACAAATGGATTCACTTTGGTATCCTCTGGCACCTCTATATGTGAGGACGATCCTAATCTCCACAAAGGTGGAACAGCTCGAAAAAACATGTCACCGGAGAAAGGGGCAACATTTCCTTCATTAAATTCTTGGATTTATTTATGAGGAATCTGACACAGAAGACGAAGACAACGACAACGAGTTCATGCTCTTTGACCTCTACACACTTGACGCATGCAAAGTAGAAGATTCCAAAGAAGTAGAATTGGCATATCTATCCCAACCATCTCCAAATGCCAAGATCTACATCTTTCCTACCAAATATGATAAGCCTATACCAGTGATAGCCTACTTTGACACGGGAGCCGCATCTTCCATCATCAAGTCGGATATACTCCCATCATCCCACTGGGAACCATGCTCAGTCGCATTTAAAGCAGCAAATGGCTAGATATTCCACATCTCCCTCATCAGTAAGCTTATCCATATCCAACTCTTTCCGGGATACATGGTTAAATATAAAGTATATGGGTCTAGTCTCCCTGGAAAAGACTTTATACTCCATATACTTGGGTTTGATATCCTACACAACCTCAAAAGAGTTTCATGGCACCCAGAAGGCCTTAAACACAAAAACCATCTACTACATTGGACAACAGTCTCCCATCTTTACCCTATGGAAATTCTAAATCCTATTAGAGATGAGATTGCCAAAACCTCTTGTGCCACCTCCCACTCAGAGTTACTCACAAAATGTTCCTCACAAAATGTTCCTCACCCCTTTGGAAAAACCCGGATTTCTTCATATCCTTACCCTTAAAAAAAACGAGGATATCAATCCAACTAAGGCAAGCAACCCAGGGATGAATCCAGATCACTACACTCTTGCCCTTGAAGAGATAAATCAACTCCTGAAAGAATATCACATTGAAAAACCTAGTTCACCATAGGCATGTGAAGCATTCTATGTCAACAAGAGGGCAGAACAAGTTCGTGGAAAATTGAGGCTAGTCATTAATTACCAAACACTCACACCACTTTCTTGCTGATGGCAAATTTCCTTTGCCTAAACGAGAAGTTCTATTCCATCGACTCCCACAAGCACAAGTCTTCTCCAAGTTTGACCTAAAAGTGAGTTTTTGGCAACTTGGAATCAAACCAGAAGACATGCCCAAAGTATGATTTTGCATACCAGATCGGCACTATCATTGGAGAGTAATGCCATTTGGATTAATGGTGGCCCCTTCATTGTTCCAAAAGGCCATGGCCAACATATTCGTGCCAACCCTCCCAAATGCACTGGTGTACATCGATGACTTCCTCCTGTTCTCTCCAGATACAGACTCCCACACCCGACTACTGACGAAATTCCACAGTATCGTGCAACAAGATGGAATCATGCTTTCTGAAAGAAAGATGGTTATTGGAGAAAGAGAAATCGACTTCCTTGGTATGCATATTTCAAAGGGACAATATCATCTCCAACCTCACATTGCAACCCAGCTCGATGAGTTTCCGGATGAAGGATTCTCCTTCAAACAAGTCCAACAATTCCTTGGGATTGTCAATTATATGGCAGATTTCATCCACGGCCTAGCAAAAAACAGGCCAGTCCGCTCAACACAGCTAAAGGAAGAAGCCCCTCCATGGAACGAAAGGTGCACAGAAGCAGTGAAAGAGCTTAAGAGAATCTCGAAGACCCTCCCAGCATTGCAAATTCCATCCAACGGGAAAAGAATTCTAGAAACAGACGCAAGTTACTGCTACTGGGGAGCAATTCTCTTGGAAGAAGACGAAAAGGGAAATCAAAACATTTTTGGATACAAAGTGGCACTTTCAAGGACAGTGAGAAGCACTATCACTCCACCTACAAAGAGATACTTGCAGTCAAAAGAGGAATTGAGAAGTTCGAGTTCCATTTGGTCGGTCAATATTTCCTCATAGAAATGGACATGTCCTCATTTCCAAAAATGATCCAGTTCAAGCAAAAGATCCTGCCCCATGCACAATTACTTAGATGGGCTAGTTGGCTCTCACAATGGAAGTTTGACGTAAGGCACATCAAAGGCAAAGACAACTTCCTCCCAGATTTCTTATCAAGAACCCAACGATAAATCTCAGCAATCATCCCAATGATTTACACCCTTAATCCAGAAAACCCGACAATGGAGTCTTTAAAAAATATGATTGCGGGAATGCCCCAAGGGATACAAGAAAAAATTCTAGACATTGCCCTGGTCTATCAAGGAGTCGACACTCTCCATGGATTTCTGAAACTCTACGTCAACAGGTATGGTCTGGATCAAGGATCACTCATCGGGCTACCCTACCATCTGGTATATCCTTTCCTTACTACCATAGACATGAATCCAAACCACTATGGTAAATTTCCAGAGGAAGCATATTTCCTACTATGGTACCTAGCTAATATGTATACCATTGGAGTCCTCGTTGACAAAAGCAGGCTACTACAATATTTGGCAAAGTGCATCATGACAAGGAGAAAACCGCACTACAAGTTGTTGTACAAGTGGCTCACACTGTTCCATGACGTGACATGGTGCCAAGAAAATATTTGTGCACAGGGAGCAATGTCAATTCTTGTCATGTTTAAAATAATTAAGGAGCAAGACCAAATGGAAGATGGTGTAATAATTCAGAGAATATATGAAGCCCAAATCCTGACAAGCTACAATGATAACGCTTTTAGCGAAAGCAACTTCCACCAGAGAACAAGTAAGATGGCAGAGCTCAATCACACAGAAGAATCCGAAATTGATTCCAGGCTTTTCTGTCCCCACACAGCAAACTGGCACAACAGGAATATCTACCCATCAGACTTTGTCGAAGAAATACGACAAATATTGATCGGCTTCCATGACCAGTACATGTTACCACAAGACAACCCAGAAATCCCAATTTACAGGGCTGAAAGGAAAAAATATAAAATCAAAAGGTATATTCCGGGCCATAAAATATATGTGACATAAATCGTATTTAACAGTGAAGAAAACGACACGGACTCAGACTTCGGAGAAGGTGGAATCCACTGAGACTTCGGATAAGGTGGAATCCATCTCCTTTTGGAGACAGTGGAATATAATAATTAAAGTATGCGTGTGTGTAATATAATAATTAAAGTATGCGTGTATGTAAAATAATAATTAAAGTATGTAGAAAAGCGTGTGAATGAGTGGTGTGTGAGTAGATAAAGTTGTGAGTGGATAAGGTTGTATGTGAGTGGTGTGTAATGCGTTGTAAAATATCTTACGGAATATTCCATGGAATATTCTTTAGGACTTGTACTATAAATAAGGGAGCTTGGCTGAAGCATAAACCAAGCTAAGCGGGTAAGAGAAACTTGAGAGAGTTTAGGAGTCTTGTAATCTTTGAGTGTTCTTGAGTGTTCTTAATAATAGTCTATCCCTTTTGTTAATTACTCTTCTAAATACTTATTTGATCCTGATAAACCTCCTTCGTTGTTGTACCTACTATGTGTCTATGCCCATGGTGAACTAGTTTTTTCAATGAGATCTTCTTTCATCATCTTATTTATCTTTTCAAGGGCAAGAGTGTAGTGATTTGGATTCATCCTTGGGTGGCTTGCCTTAGTTGGATTGATATCCTCGTGTTTTATAAGGGTAGGGTGATATGCTCAATTTAATACCCTAAAGTACTAAAGCAGTTGTAATAGTATAGCTAGGGGTCGAACCACAGAAGACTCACAGAAACGCACAATAGATTCTATAGTGTCGAATTACGCTAAGCCAAACAGTTGTAATTAAAAGCAGTGCAGAAATTAAAGGAGTTGTAAATCAATTGAGAAATATAGGCTCAGGGTTTTTCTCAGGAAATCAATGAATGCAGATAAACTAACTAACATGATTCAGATTTAGCGCAGTTCTTGAACTCAAATCACTAAAATATAGCTAACCAACTCTCGTTGCGAAAACTATCTAAATCTACATCCCAAGAATTCCAAATCTCTTTGCGAATCCTAAATTCTAAATCAGCTTTAATATCAGGTTTGATATGTTCACAAATCAATTAAACCAAATCTCTTTGCGAATAATCAATTTGCTCACCTAGGTTCTATCAGGTAATTAATCGCACTCTCGTGCCTAATCAATTATCCTAAGATCTAAGTTCCAGATTCGTCAACCTAGAATTAGCTATGAACACAACCTAAGGTGAAGAACTAATTCAGATGGTGAATCCTAAACAGATAATTAACCTAGCATTCAAAGAAATCCTTTATGAGAAAACCCTAAACCTAAAGTGGATCTACTCAGACATGGCAATTGAATCAAAAGACATGTTTGAATAAATCATCAATAGAATAGGAAGAAGGGTTTAGAGATCTGATCTCGGACGAAGGGAGATTCAGACTTGTCTCTCTAAAACCCAAAGTAAAATCAAACTATAAAATAAAGCATAAAAAGACATAGCCTAAACAATGGCTGTAAAATCCTATTTATAACCTAAATCACGATTTGGGGTCTTCTTGTAATTATCAAAGTCTTCTGGGTGCTTTTGCAATTCTCCAAGACTTCATAATTAGTCGCGGCCCATGAAATCTCGATGAGTGTCGATCGATACCAGGGGGTATCGATCGATGCTCGGTGCTCAGATCGGGCTCTTAGTCATCAGACTTCAGTCTCGCTCCAGAATGCTCCAGAAAAGCTCCAATAATTCCAATTAAGCTCCAGACGTGCTATAACCTGTGAAAGACTCTAAAAGACTCCAAAACACAAGAAAAGACTCTATAAAAGGACTTATATCATGGCCTAAATAGGGTAAAAACCATGATATATCAACTCCCCCAGACTTAGCCTTTTGCTTGCCCTCAAGCAAATAGAAGACTAAACCAGAAAAAGAGGTTTGAAAACGTAGAGACTCACCTGTTCCTGAACCATCGAAAAGACCCTTTTCCCAAGTACCCAAATGTCACCTGATCAGCTTTCGATCTAACCACCATGTACTTCTCCGTAGACATTTGCAGCTTTTCCAGACTCCACACAAAATCCCACAGCATTGTTCAAGTAAAGCCCTCATCGCCAGTTTCATCTCTGCAGCTAATATTTAAGAACCTTCTAGACTCTTTACCAGACAATATCTTGACAAAGGAACCACCCTTTTTCACACTTTTTTGTATCAATTTCTCTCCTCCAGACTTATTTCTTATTATATCTTTATTATTTTTTTTATTTTCAGCTTAGCATATACATATCAAGGTAGGAGACGCGAGTATTGATGGTGTTTGCCACCAAATCCCCGGTTCTTCCCTCTCTATGTATCAAAGGATGTAGGCGAATAATGGCATCATAGGAAAATCCTAGCCTCGCTTCCAATCCTTTGTGTGATCATCTCCTCTTAAGTAGAATAATGGGATCGCTGGAAATTTTCCTAACCCTCTACTCAGAAGAAAATCATTTCAATCTTTTATGCTCTTAATCTATCAACTTATTTCAGGGGAGAGAGATACCATAATTCTAAACACACGGGTTCCTTTATCAGATATGAATGATGAATCAAGCTCTATGAACACTAACCACATTGATGAAGTGCAAAAATTTGGCTCAGGCTTCAGAAGAACTCAGCTGGAGACATGGATGTTTTCTAGTCAACTGGTCAGCCTTTGGATTTTTCATTAGTCGATCTAGAACTGATCCTGTAACACTGTGCACTCAAAAACAAAATCAAATCAATAGGTTCAAGCACAGGATCATCATCTCCAACAAATTTTGACTCAATAAAACAGTTTTGACTCGATAAAACGACTGACTCTAAGAAAAACGAAAACAATGTCAGCAGACACCTCCCCCAGACTTGAACAACACTGTCCTCAGTGTTATCTAGCCTAGAGCCAGTGAAAGAAACAAAGAAAAAGGATAGAACGAAGAGAAACAAGAAATTACCGTTCTGGAACAGTCGGTGTCGATCGACACACGGTATGGTATCGATCGATACCATGCTTAGATCGACTTTGTGAATTTTCATCCGCGATTGGTGTCGATCGATACCATAGTGGTATCGATCGATGCTTAGGCGATTTCGAGTTGCTCCTTGTTCATCCTGACACAGACTCAAAACAAACGAAAATAAAAATAAAAACGAATCAAAAACATACTCACCAGTGGGTTGCCTCCCACCAAGCGCTCGTTTAACGTCAATAGCTTGACTGTAACGCCCTTCAGGCTGGATAAGAGTGAGAGCTTGCACCAAAACAGGCTCCATCACTTGACATTACTAGCTTCAAAGTTCTGCTTAGCATGCTGTCCACAAACTCCTGCCCTTTCTCTTTCAGCTCAGAAGTAAGAAGGACTCTTGCCTTAGAGAATGGCTTCAAGGCTCCTTTGCATTTGACCTTGTACTCAATCGAATCTCCATTACACTTCTGAGGTATCAAAGTGACATGGGGATTCTCAACTTTGTTGCTCTTGGCCTTCTTCTTCGTTGCCTTAGTTTTCTTGGCAACTTCTTTGGGGGTGCTGGGCGGTTCACCTGGAACATCTGCGACAGTAGGCTCATCAGGAGGCTCTTCCAAAATATCAATCGCTAGCGACTCTCCTGTGACAACCTCGATGCTAGACACATGTGTGGGAACACTCCTAGGGGGAATGACACCATAATAGACCCCTCTGTCAATGTAAGAGAAAGAGATTCTCTTATTAGGTGTGTCTATGATCGCGCCTGCAGTAGCCATGAACGGTCGTCCCAAAAGGATAGGCATACGAGATATTGCACCCATCTCTACAACCTGAAAATTAGTAGGAACTAGACAGTCTCCTACTTTGACCAGCAAACCATGGATAGTACCGTGTGGAAGCGAGGTGGAGTTGTTCGCGAATGTGATAGATGCCTCTGGTGATCGAATATCATCTCCTAACCGCTCTGCAATTGCCCTTGAGATGACGTTGACACTAGCCCCTGAGTCGACAAGAGACTCTTTGAAATTAACTCCTGAGATGGAGCATGGAACAGCGAATTTCCCTGGGTCTTCCCTCTGTGTCAATTTCCGCGGTTGTAGTGAATTGCGAACTCTTTCTCCGATCACCTCAGGTGTTTTCATAACTTCTGGTCCGTTCTGAGAGGGGTATCGATCGACACCAGGTTGGGTATCGATCGATGCCATGCGATTTGAATCGTTCCTGACAAGTACATCTTCATCAGAACGAAGCTCCACGTTCGGGTTATCCAGCATATACTGTAGTTTAGCAATCTCCCATTCCTCCCTTGTCAGCTTAGGAATCATAGGATAAGGCATCCTGGTTACATACACTCGTTCTGCAACGACCTTAGGCACCACAGTAAAACTCTCTGTTGTCTCCTCAGAAATCACCTTAGTATCGACCGATACCAATGGGGTATCGATCGATACACGGGTGATTGAATCCATTCTAGCAGACGTCTGGGCTGGTATCGATCGATACTGGGGAGTATCGATCGATGCTTGTGCGATTTCAGGAATGGCTTCGAGATTTTCTGCACGTAAGCTGATGGCATTGACGTGTGCATTGTGTGATTGAACCGCCTTTCCCTTGGAATTTGCTGCAGTCTGAGCTACTTGCGTCTCCAGCATCCTGTGGCTCGTATTTAGTGCCTCGATCCTTCCACTCAAATCGGTGTACATGGTGTCCATCTTACCATTGAAGGTGGCTGTCATCTTCTCCTGCCCTTGAACCAGGTGTTCAAGCATAGCCTCAATCTTACTCTCAGGAGCTTTGGGTGGTGGGGATTGGTACCCTCCTTGCTGAGCATTGTTGGTGAAGTTTCGATTGGAGTTGTATCCGAATCGCTGACCCTGAAAACCAGAACCACCAATGTAGTTAACATCTTCCACTTCATTCTCAGCAGCGAAGTGGACGGTCTTTGTTGTCTTTCCCAGCAGAAGACTGTGCATAGAATCCAGCTGAGCCTTCACTTCAGCGATCTGCGACCCATCTTGATTACCAGCCAGCCTCTTGCGCTCGAAGTCTGCGCTCTTGGTGCTACTACTAGATGCAAAGTTCTCGATCAACACAATAGCATCCTCAGGATATCTGGTGTTGAAATTACCATTGCTGGAAGAGTCCAGACCCATCTGATATCTCCAATCTACTCCTCTGAAGAAGATACCCAGCAGTTGCACATCAGAGTATCCATGATGTGGACAATCTCTCTGATATGATCTGAATCTTGTCCAAGCAGCCTTGAACGCCTCAGTAGGTCCTTGAGAAAAAGTGGATATCTTATTTCTCAGATCTTCAGATCGCCCGTCATCATAGAAGTTAATCAGGAAGGCTCTCTTGGTGTCCTCCCAATTAGTTAGTGATCCAGGAGATAGCTGCCTCAGCCAGTAAGTAGCTTCTCCACCCAGAGAGTAGGGGAATAGCTTGCAGAAGAGATAGTCGTAGGACACTCCATTGCTCTTGATGCTAGTGACCAAGTCCTCGAATTTCTCTACATGGTCCATTGGATGTTCATGAGGAAGACCATGGAAGAGATGCTGTCCTACTAGAGTGTAGTAAGCAGGTTTCAGCTCGAAGTCATTCCTCTCATAAGCAGGAGGACGAATCGCTGACCGATTGGCGAAAAACTGCTCTGGCCTGTTGTACTCACCAATTGTCTGAGCTCGAACACCTGCAGCATTGCCAACGTTGCCGCGCCCAGCTGGCACAACAATCTCAATAACAGGAGCAGGGACAACGATGTTTCCAGCTTCATCAAGTCGTTGCCCTCTCTCATTACACACATGACCCTCTTGGTCTCTCAGAATTCCAGCTTCATCAGCTCTTAAAACCACTGGGTTGTTCATCCCTGATGTTTGCTTGGTCTTTCTGTTTGTGCGTTCCACAAACGCTAGCTGTTCCAATGACAGTTCAACTAGCTGTGTGCTCTTGTTGCTTCTGGTTTCACGAACAGGCATACACCTGCAAACAAAACACTAGGCAAAGCATGTAAGTAACCAGAAAAATACGTTGAGTATCGATCGATACCAAGTGGTGTCGATCGATACCAACGAAAGAAGACGACGAGTATCGACCGATACTACAGAGTATCGATCGATACCGACGAACTTAGTCGAAATTCTAAACTAAAATCTAATGGCGAAATTGAGTCCCCGGCAACGGCGCCAAAATTGATATGCTCAATTTAATACCCTAAAGTACTAAAGCAGTTGTAATAGTATAGCTAGGGGTCGAACCACAGAAGACTCACAGAAACGCACAATAGATTCTATAGTGTCGAATTACGCTAAGCCAAACAGTTGTAATTAAAAGCAGTGCAGAAATTAAAGGAGTTGTAAATCAATTGAGAAATATAGGCTCAGGGTTTTTCTCAGGAAATCAATGAATGCAGATAAACTAACTAACATGATTCAGATTTAGCGCAGTTCTTGAACTCAAATCACTAAAATATAGCTAACCAACTCTCGTTGCGAAAACTATCTAAATCTACATCCCAAGAATTCCAAATCTCTTTGCGAATCCTAAATTCTAAATCAGCTTTAATATCAGGTTTGATATGTTCACAAATCAATTAAACCAAATCTCTTTGCGAATAATCAATTTGCTCACCTAGGTTCTATCAGGTAATTAATCGCACTCTCGTGCCTAATCAATTATCCTAAGATCTAAGTTCCAGATTCGTCAACCTAGAATTAGCTATGAACACAACCTAAGGTGAAGAACTAATTCAGATGGTGAATCCTAAACAGATAATTAACCTAGCATTCAAAGAAATCCTTTATGAGAAAACCCTAAACCTAAAGTGGATCTACTCAGACATGGCAATTGAATCAAAAGACATGTTTGAATAAATCATCAATAGAATAGGAAGAAGGGTTTAGAGATCTGATCTCGGACGAAGGGAGATTCAAACTTGTCTCTCTAAAACCCAAAGTAAAATCAAACTATAAAATAAAGCATAAAAAGACATAGCCTAAACAATGGCTGTAAAATCCTATTTATAACCTAAATCACGATTTGGGGTCTTCTTGTAATTATCAAAGTCTTCTGGGTGCTTTTGCAATTCTCCAAGACTTCATAATTAGTCGCGGCCCATGAAATCTCGATGAGTGTCGATCGATACCAGGGGGTATCGATCGATGCTCGGTGCTCAGATCGGGCTCTTAGTCATCAGACTTCAGTCTCGCTCCAGAATGCTCCAGAAAAGCTCCAATAATTCCAATTAAGCTCCAGACGTGCTATAACCTGTGAAAGACTCTAAAAGACTCCAAAACACAAGAAAAGACTCTATAAAAGGACTTATATCATGGCCTAAATAGGGTAAAAACCATGATATATCATAGGGATATGAAGAAATCCAGGTTTTTCCAAAGGGGTGAGGAACAACTTGTGAGGAACTCTGAGTGGGAGGTGGCACAAGAGGTTTTGGCAATCTCATCTCTAATAGGATTTAGAATTTCCATAGGGTAGAGATGGGAGATTGTTGTCCAAGGTAGATGGTTTTTGTGTTTTAGGCCTTTTGGGTGCCATGAAACTCTTTTGAGGTTGTGTAGGATATCAAACCCAAGTATAAAGTCTTTTCCAGGGAGACAAGTCCCATATTCTTTAGATTTAATCATGTATCCCGGAAAGAGTTGGATATGGATAAGCTTACTAATGAGGGAGATGTGGAATATCTGGCCATTTGCTGCTTTAAATGCGACTGAACATGGTTCCCAGTGGGATGATGGGAGTATATTTGGCTTTATGATGGAAGATGCGGCTCCCGTGTCAAAGTAGGCTATCACTGGTATGGGCTTATCATATTTGGTAGGAAAGATGTAGATCTTGGCATTTGGAGATGGTTGGGATAGATATGCCAATTCTACTTCTTTGGACTCTTCTACTTTGTATGCGTCAAGTGTGTAGAGGTCAAAGAGCATGAACTCAGTTTCGTTGTCTTCTTCTTCTGTGTCAGATTCCTCAGAGGACCCTTCTTCTTGTTAAATTCTCATTGCGAGAATTGTATCATCGGTTGGTTCGTCATCAAGAGAGAATATAGACTCGATGTCTGAATCATCGATGTCTTCAATCTAGGCTAGATATCCAAGGAGGTTATCTCTCTTTTTCTAGTTAGGTTACTGCTTCGCGTAGTGTCCTTTTTTCTTGCAGATGTAGCATATGTCTGATTTCTTGAAACCTTTTTGTTTCTTTCTCCTAAAGAACTTCCACTTCTTTCTGCTGGATAACTGAGGATACTTTTTCTGCCATTTGCTTCTAAACTTTTTCTCCTTTTTATAACTTGTGGAGCATCCACATCTCTTTTCTTTGCATTTGATGGAGAGTTCTGGACGATCACATGCTTTTCCGAGGAGCTTTCCTTGTTCTTGTAGTTGTTTGAAGAACTTCTGGTGATTGCCTAACTTTTCGAGAGCTGCGAGAGACATCTGGTAGATTTCTCCAAACGAGGCTTGATGAAGAGCCATGTTTTTGAGGGATAACATCCGTGAAGTCTCATTTCCAAGAGGTTATGGAAGAGAGTTTAAGTATGTATGCTTGAGGTTGACGTCGTCTATCCCATTTAAGGCATAGAATCTTTTTGACATCCTTTCATAATGCTTTTCCAAATCTTTTCTTTTGAAAGAGCAATATCTCATGCTAAGGTACTCCTATCTTGCTTGGATTGTGTAGTGATCCCACGTGCTAAGAAATTCATTGTGGATATGTCCAATCAAAGCGTCGACTGTCGGAGACTGGCGTATTTGTAACTGTCGGTACTCACCAAGACTGATCCACCATTGTCTGAGGCGTCCATTGAATTTGGAGACTAATTTGTCTATCACTGTGGGAAGGGTAGCTCATGGGTTGAGTAGTTGCTCCGTAAGCCATACATGCATTTCGTAGATTTTGTCCCTCCATTTTGACGGGGGAATATTGTTGAAGGAGAAGCCGCCTTGCGGTTCAGCATGGTTTCTTGGATTTAGTTCCGGTGGAGGATGAGGTCTTACAGGTTCTCGTCCATCTTCAGAGACATTTCCTCTGTCGCTGTCCATTTCGTCTTCTACCGTAGGTTCTGCCATCATGAAGTTTGGAATTAGGACATCCTCATCTGGACTATCCTGTGGCACCATCATACGTTGCTTTTTGGGAGCCTTTTCTTGTTTTGCTACTTTCTCGAGGAAAGTAGATATTGGGTTGTTGGAGTATTCCACCATGAACTATGCTTTATTCTTCTCAGTTGAGGTCGTCTCTGAGATGTCTGGTATGGATACCTTTGGAGTTTCTTTCTCTAATGAAATATGTGGGTGTCTTTTTGTGACCAGTTGTTCTTTGACTCTTGTGGGTAAAAAGGAGGATGAACCGAAACGGCTCGGGTCTTGAGAGAAAGAGAGAGGTTGTGTATATACCATAGAAGGTGGAACATAAATTGGATATGGTGTACATATATCAAATGGCATTTGAGCTTGGTGTTTGGGCTGGTTTTGTATGGATTGTAATTGAGTTTTGAGGGATTTTAGTTCTGATTTCTTTTGGTATATGAGGGGGGGATGTCATGGAAATAGTAGTTGCCAGGTGGAGGAGTTCGTGGTGTAGAAAGGATATCCTTTTATTTATCTCTTTAATGAAAAGGTCCAAAATTGATACCTTTTTGTCAATTTGGCTAAAAAGATGGTCTTGGACAATAGAATTTTCCGACTGCCAGTTCAGAGTTGCCTCTGCTGCACTGATATGCTTCATCGATCCATCTGGATTATTGATGTTTGGGTTTTTAATCTTCCATGAGTGCTTTATGTTGTCTTCTTCGAATTCTCTTGTTGGAAATGTTGGTTCTTGAGAGGACGAAGGACCAAACATATAACACGTTCAAACATCTTCTTGATAAGGAGTTGTCGGGGTTGATATGTTTGAATACAAGACATAGTATTCAAAGTTCTTTCCAGAAGGTTCTCCGAGGAGGCCGACTTGTGGATCTCCATATTCGTATCGTTCTTTGAGTATCTGTTGCGATGATTTATTTTTCTTCTTCTTTTGTCTTAGAGTTTGCTCTTCATCTGAGATGTCCATTAGGCACGCATTACAATCACCAATATCAAAGAACTTATGACCCGTCTTATCTGAGATTGCGTAGACATGATCTCCAAGCGAATCAAAATATACGATCGGAACACCATGCAGGGGTGCTTGTTGTTTTTTTGTCTCTTCGGCTTCAGAGATCATTTTGATCTCAGTACAGAAAGCTGAAGGGCGTGACTTTTAACTCTCTTGCTATTTGAATGATATCTCAATGGTGCCGTCTTTTTCTGTGGATGGAAGAGTCAACAGACTGTATTGGCACACTGCTTTCATGGAGCTTCTCGTAATTTGTTACCCATGATTTTGGGAGTAGTTTGACTAGCTCATCTCTAGGAATCTTTCTGGGAATATGGATGCATGATGGGCTATGTTGTGATTCTAGTTGGATGAGAAGTGCATCTCCTGTGTCTCGTGGGAGACATAGGTCCATGGCATGATTCTGGTCCCTGTACGCGATCTGGTGGTGGAGCGTTGCTGCATACGTATTCCCAATTTGTGGAGCGGCCATGATTTGCATTTGAATTTGCATGTTTTGGTAGATCTGAGGATCTTCAAGCGCTATGTTGAAATTAGGGTAGAGTGTGGCAAATGCCATGCCCGCATTCAAGGTTGTTTGGATAGTTGCTATGCAAGCATACTGGTATTCTATGTATCTGGTGTCGAGTAGAGTGACTCTCGCTACTACAGGTACACCATTTCTTCCATGAGGGGTTAGCGCTAGGTGTATTGCTCCATAGTGAAGGTGGGTATAGCCATGAGTTCTCCATTGATGAATCATCCCTTCGTTGAAGCGGATAGGGATCATCTGCTCCGTTTCCGTTGTTGGAACCAACTGTTGCTCCATTTGTGAGGCTAGGACGAGTTCTCTAATAATTTATAGATAGGAAATAAGGCTTTTCCTAATTGATAAAGCTTCTCGTTTAGGACTTTTACTAGTGTTTATTAGAAAAACGCTAATAATTTCTTATTTCTTTCTCGTTTGCCTAAACGAGAAGGAAATAGGAAATTTAGTACCTACTATGTGTCTGGAAATTTTTCTTTACATTTTCTTTAATTATTATATTCGATACAAAACTACATGTGATAATGATAGATGGTTATAGAGTCAGATGTAACTAGAATAGTTAGCATCGTTTTTCCTTTCAACAAAGAAACTAATCTCAAGTAAAGGACATACATGACAAATGAGTTACATGGATCATTCATCAAAATTACGGTACTATCTCTTGAACATCATATGAGAACATGAGAAAGAAGATACAAGCAAAACATTGATATGAGTAATGAAAGTTAACAGTATAAACACTCTCATGGATTAAACCATTCAGAGTCACAATCAACTATATCAAATTGAGTGAAAGATAGAATGAATCAACAATAATGAACAATAGCCTACGTACGGTGAGATAGAAGAGATCCAAAAACATATCGAATGAGCCAATAATACGATTAACTTTCAACAAAAAGAAGAAAGAAATCATACCATTATACGAAGAGAACATGGGTTTCCAAATACCGGTAAGGGATTTTCTTATCACAAAGGTTCTATAGATCGTTACGAAGAGATATTGTCTAATTTGATAAACTTTCATTTTAGACGCGGAACTAATTTTCAAACAAGAGCTTTTAGATTTGTTGATCTTGTTGTCTATATATATAAATTGGAAAGTGGATGGAGAGAGAGAGAGATTTTATATTCTTTGACATAAATATATTGTCACAACGCTTTAATTTAATATCTATTTTTATATATTTCATTAATTTAAAATTTAAAATTTATACTGTTGAATATATATTTATATGAGAGAGATATTTTAATTCATTTTGTATAAATAAGTTGCCATAAAATAATTCAATAGTCTTCGCTTTCTATTTTTATATATTTCATTAATGTAACATTTAATATTTAAAATATTAAATGTTACATTAATAGGATAGTCATAAATATATATTATAAAATTTTAATATTTCAATTTTTATTAAAATAAAAAAATAATATTAAATTATAAATAAAATCGGGTGCTGTGTCCAAAAAATCGTTAACATTTAATATTTTAATGTTAAATGTATATTTATAGGATAGTCATAAATATATATTATAAACTTTTAATATTTGAATATTTATTAAAATAAAAATAATATTAAATTATAAATAATATCGGGCACTGTGTCCAAAAAATCGTTGACTTTTCTATTGAGAGTTTGTTTTTTACCAACATCAATAATCATATATTTGTGTGTTTTAAATAGCTACAAATGTACTATATCATATTTAAATGGTAACAATTTTTAGAATCTTTTAGAACCTAGTTAAATGTGGAAATTGGCATAATTTTATGATGATTTCTTGTAGAATCTAGCATATTAGCTAAGAATTAAAATGGTAACAAATAAATATTTCTGAATTTACAATAATGTTAAAGAATATTTGACTAACTAAAATAACTAATATTTTTCCGGTTAAATAACTAGAAAACCTGAAAATATTGAAATAACTAGTTATTAGATTAATAAGATTTATGATTTACAATTGTATTTAAATTAGATATTTATGATATAATGTTTTGGCTATTAAATTGAATTAGTTATCTTTGAACTCGTTTGAAAATATTAAAAAAATTATCTAGATTATTAATTTATTAAACATACATATCAGAAAAACTAGGGTTGTCCAAAGTTGTTTTTTTAATAATTACTATGTAAACTAATTGTTTCGAAGTTTTTTCGTCTTTTGGGGAAGTGTTCTCCTACAAAATATAACAACATATTAGAGAATGAAAAACACGATGAAGAGGTGTTTTTCGATGATTCTCCGATGCTCAAGTCAGTAAATAAAAGAAAGATAAACCACAAATTTTGGGCGTCGAGTCAGGAAATGAGTCGGAAAACGGGATAAGAATGGGTTCAAGTGACCTTGGGACCCGAAAGATGGTCGATCTATAAAGTATTGTAAGTTTAGTGGGCTATTTGGAGGAAAAGATCGGAAAGTCGACCATTGTAAAATTTATCGGAAGGATCTTTTCAAGTTCCTCCGGATCAATTTGGATTAATCTCAAGGATTTTCGCTCTAAAGAGCTTTCTTGAAGTGTGTAGTGTAATTTCTAGGAAAAAGTGTTCATCATCATATCCGTAGAGAGAAGTTATTTATAGATAATACATGTTCAGGGAAGTAAATTGTGTCGTATATCCATGTGTCGTGTTAGACTTTTCATCGCCGAGTCAGTTTGTTGGTATTCGGACCGAATCTCATACGGGATACTTGAGTGCTTTTCTTGTCGCATATGTCTTGCTATCTAAAGGCACTATTGATGGCGCGCAGTTCACACGCCTCTCTGCTTGTTTCGGGCAGCTGAATCGGGACGCCCATGCCACGCTTCTCACTAGGCCTTGGCGAGTTGTCGCTTTCGATGGTTCACATGTCAACATCACAAACAAACCAATTAAGCGGGAACATTTCGAATATGATAAAATACCTGATAATGGAGGGAAACTAGAAATGATATATATCCTTTGCGTAAATTTAATTGATCATTTATCTTTCCCAGCCCTGGTATAACGAGTTCTGGGTTTTTAACGCTTTTCTTTCCAGGTATTGCTACCTGGTCGTTTATATTTATCTTCTCGGGTATTGCTGCCCGCTTTATATTGAACGTTGAAAGGTCAACATGTCCATGTTGACTCATTTATCTCCCTACTACCGCACTTTCTAGATTGGCACGAGTTGACTGGCTCAGGAAAAGATGAATCTCTATATCTCAATCCCTCATCTCCGTACTACCGTACTCTCTAGAATACATGGCACACGTTCGCAGGTTCGGGAAAAGGTGACTCGTTATTCTGACTCGGAGCACTCATCTCCTAACTTCCTGCTGGCTCGCTTTGAACCACATATTTTGAGAAAGGATGGCCGCATATAACTTGTCCTAACCAGTTCTAAGGTTCTTCCACTTAGTCTCATAACCGAGCCCTCTCTCAGTGGCTCGCTTTTGGATCTAGTGGCCGATAACTAATTTATTACACGTGTCACTACGTGATTCGCCTTCTACGAGAGAAATTATTTACCCCAACAGAAATAAAAAAACTTACAAAAACAAATTGATTTATAGTGTTAATAATTTTTTAAACAACATAAAAATGAACATTTAAATATTTTTAAATAAATATATCAGCAATTCACAAATAAAACATATCTCATATTTAATTTTTATTCTTCTCACAAATCGTATGCATATGGGCTCTTCTATTTTTCTCTTTTGTTTTTGCAGAAAATGTGTTTCTGCAGCTTTCGCACATTTTCTATTGTTATCAAACCATTCTCATTATATTGTGTTACCATGCAAAGCATTATCAAAATCATAATCAAGAATTTGAGAAAGACAACGAAATTATGCAATCTAGTAGTGATTATGATTAATTTTGCTGGTGTCTTGGCATCGTATTTTTGAAACTCAAATCTTCAATCTTTTTACCCTCTTTATATAGTAACTCGCGGCATAATTTTTAATACCCTGATTTCTATGTGCATATTGAAAAGTAAAAAAAAATGATTTGATATCACTAAAATACATTTAATTTTTTTTTGTTGGTAATTTATCCTGAAAGAACTCCATGGCCATATGCAAATATTTTTATTTGATATATGGGAGGACAATCTCCTAATTAAAACAATGTTATCTTTTGAATTTAATTAAAAATTTATTAGATAATTTTGTTTTTGTTTTGCAAATTAAAAGACTATATTGTGGCAATATATTTATGTAATATTTGTTTTCTTTCTATCTCTCCTTATTTCTGTCTTGACAACAACAACAAATCTAAAAGTTTTAGTGCATGATTGGTTGGGCCATACATGTAGCTTAATTGATGTAGAATTTAGTCTGCAGGTTATTCTGTTGTACCTCTAGTTTTTTTTTGCAATAAGAAAAACCGTAAAGCCTTAAAAGCCTCAAATTAATTACTTTAGAAACAAAAAAAAAGTCCTGAATAAAGAAAAAAAATAAAACCCTAAAACTTGTACATTTTATATGGGATCCACTAAAGTATTTAAAACTGATTGAGAAACAAATGCTGTAAAAATGCTATAAAAGGTGGGGATACTTGCGAAAATGACTCACAATTTGTGGTCAAATGCAAACATAACCTTTTTTCCATTTTCAACAAATACCACTTTCTTTCCATTATATCTTTCACAACCACACCTATTCACGAAAATGCCATTATGCTCTTAATATATCTATATATTTTTAAATAGCAAAAAGACACAATAATCCATGGCATATCAATTATTTACGAAAATGTCATCTTCTTCAATTTTCCCAACCACCATTAACAACCAATTTCAAACTCTAAATGCTTACCCAACCTATTTTCGAGTTCTAAATGCTCAATATGTGCTCTTAACCTCATAATCTTCCATTTCCTCTCAAATTTCATCAAAAAAACTCTCTAATTTACGTTTTAAAAATTGCAAATTCATTGATCTTGTGATTTTTGGTGATATTTGCATTAAAAACGATTGGCCTTCTTTGGTATTGATAAAATTCAAAGTTCTGGGAGCTTGAAGAAGCTAAAAACGATCTCAAACCGGATCTAGGTAATTACCCACTTGATTTTTGTTAAATTTCAGATCTGCTTCGCGAGAGCAGACTTCATTTGAAGTCTGCTTTGTATCGTAGACTTCACATGAAGTCTTCTAGTCAACGCATATGTTAGTTTTGCAATTGACCATTTTTTTAGTTTTTAAACGCAGACTTCACGCGAAGTCTGCGATTTCTCCTTTGAAAAAAAAAAAAATTCATGCAGACTTCAGAAGAAGTCTGCGTAAAAGTGAGGTTAGTTTTGAATTTGACCAAAATTTTGACTTTTTTAGAGCAGACTTCACATGAAGTATGCTAAAACCAGACTTCACCTGAAGTCTACTCTAGGTCAATTTTGCATTTGACCAAAACTTTGACTTTTCAGAGAGGTTAGTTTTGCGTTTGACAAAAATTTCAAATATTGACTAGGAAAATCAATTAATTAGAAGACTTCGGGTGAAGTCTGCTTCATTGAGTAGACTTCATCCGAAGTCTCCAATAATTTAATTCGATATTTTGGTCAAACACAAAACTAACCTAGCGTAGACTTCATATGAAGTCTGAACGTTTCAGACTTCATGTGAAGTCTACTTACTAAAGTCAAACTTGGTCAATTGCAAAACTAACCTCTAGTAGACTTCGTTTTTAGAGTAGACTTCAGGTGAAATTCCGCAGACTTCACCTGAAGTCTGCTTGAAAATGTCTAATTATTGTCAAATTCTGGTCAATTGCAAAACTAACCTGTTTACTCCGCAGACTTCACTTGAAGTCTACTCTTGAAAAGTCAAACTTATGGTCAATTGCAAAAGTAACCTAAAATGCAGACTTCGGTGTGAAGTCTACTTTCATATATGGGGCAGGCGTCACACTAAAGTCTGCTATTTTATACGGAACAGACTTCAGTGTGAAGTCTGTGTGGTTAATTTTTTAAAAAAATGCATTTATAGCATATTTGTAATGAATGTTTTAGATTTTTTTTGTCTCACATGTATGTTTGTTGTTGTTGTTGCATATGCATGAGTTTGACGTGTTTATGTGGTACAATTATGAAAAAAATCAATTTTCTTGTTTGATTAGGCCTTTAGCTCATTGTGCAGACTTCGGGTGAAGTATACGTTTATTTACGATAACTAATGTGTTTTAAATATGTTTTTATTTGTTAAGCACTTTGAAATTGTTTTGGAAGTCTGAACTTGTTTTTTTACATGTTATGAAGCCCGAACCTGCATTATTATGTTAAATCATAGTCATTACAAAACAACTGCCTCAAAAAAATGTTAAATAATTTTGTCAAGTTCCATTGATAGGTTACAAAAACTTCCAACCCTATCAATATTTGCAACATTTTTGGGATAAAACTTCCTACCCTAGTCATTACAAAACAACTGCTTCAGAACAATGGGTTTTTCTTACAAGTACAAAATTTATGCAAGAATCCAAGAGTTAGGGGACCATCTCATATAGGTCCAACAATTTATCCTCGCTACTCTCCTCGTATCTCTCCGTGCCACGTATGTTAGTCTCATCAAATATCTCGGCCGCTAGCTTTTCCCTAATAGCTTTGATGTTGGCATCACACAAGGTCGAAGGAAATGTCATTCCAAGTGCATGGCATTCAATATACTTCAAACAATACACTCCACAATCACCAGTTTGATTGTTTTGGGGTACTCCTGAGCCTTTAATCCGCTCATGTGTGAATGCATCATATGGGTACTTGCCTTTTTCCTCCACAAGAGCTAACTCATGAAGTAGATAAGGCAACATGATAGCAATAGGCTCCACTGCCTCATTCATTTCTTGATCATTAGTATGAACAATTAAACTGTTAATGCTCTTTGACCTCTACACACTTGATGCATGCAAAGTAGAAGATTCCAAAGAAGTAGAATTGGCATATCTATCCCAACCATCTCCAAATGCCAAGATCTACATCTTTCCTACCAAATATGATAAGCCCATACTAGTGATAGCCTACTTTGACACGTGAGCCGCATCTTCCATCATCAAGTCGGATATACTCCCATCATCCCACTGGGAACCATGCTCAGTCGCATTTAAAGCAGTAAATGGCCAGATATTCCACATCTCCCTCATCAGTAAGCTTATCCATATCTAACTCTTTTCGGGATACATGGTTAAATATAAAGTATACGGGTCTATTCTCCCTGGAAAAGATTTTATACTTGGGTTTGATATCCTACACAACCTCAAAAGAGTTTCATGGCACCCAAAAGGCCTTAAACACAAAAACCATCTACTACATTGGACAACAGTCTCCCATCTCTACCCTATGGAAATTCTAAATCCTATTAGAGATAAGATTGCCAAAACCTCTTGTGCCACCTCCCACTCAGAGTTCCTCACAAAATGTTCCTCACCCCTTTGGAAAAACCCGGATTTCTTCATATCCTTACCCTTAAAAAAAAAAATAAGGATATCAATCCAACTAAGGCAAGCCACCCAGGGATGAATCCAGATCACTACACTCTTTCCCTTGAAGAGATAAATCAACTCTTGAAAGAATATCGCATTGAAAAAACTAGTTCACCATGGGCAAGTGAAACATTCTATGTCAACAAGAGGGCAGAACAAGTTCGTGGAAAATTGAGGCTTGTCATTAATTACCAACCACTCAACCACTTTCTCGCTGATGACAAATTTTCTTTGCCTAAACGAGAAGTTCTATTCCATTGACTCCCACAAGCACAAGTCTTCTCCAAGTTCGACCTAAAAGTGGGTTTTTGGCAAGTTGGAATCAAACCAGAAGACATGCCCAAAACATGATTTTGCATACCAGATCGGCACCATCATTGGAGAGTAATGCCATTTGGATTAATGGTGGCCCCTTCATTGTTCCAAAAGGCCATGGCCAAGATATTCATGCCAATCCTCCCAAATGCATTGTTGTACATCGATGACCTCCTCCTGTTCTCTCCAGATATAGACTCCCACACTCGACTACTGACGAAATTCCACAGTATCGTGCAACAAGATGGAATCATGCTTTCTGAAAGAAAGATGGTTATTGGAGAAAGAGAAATCGACTTCCTTGGTATGCATATTTCAAAGGGACAATATCATCTCCAACCTCACATTGCAACCCAGCTCGATGAGTTTCCGGATGAAGGATTCTCCTTCAAACAAGTCCAACAATTCCTTGGGATTGTCAATTATATGGCAGATTTCATCCACGGCCTAGCAAAAAACAGGCCAGTCCGCTCAACACAGCTAAAGGAAGAAGCCCCTCCATGGAACGAAAGGTGCACAGAAGCAGTGAAAGAGCTTAAGAGAATCTCGAAGACCCTCCCAGCATTGAAAATTCCATCCAACGGGAAAAGAATTCTAGAAACAGACGCAAGTTACTGCTACTGGGGAGCAATTCTCTTGGAAGAAGACGAAAAGGGAAATCAAAACATTTGTGGATACAAAGTGGCACTTTCAAGGACAGTGAGAAGCACTATCACTCCACCTACAAAGAGATACTTGCAGTCAAAAGAGGAATTGAGAAGTTCGAGTTCCATTTGGTCGGTCAATATTTCCTCATAGAAATGGACATGTCCTCATTTCCAAAAATGATCCAGTTCAAGCAAAAGATCCTGCCCCATGCACAATTACTTAGATGGGCTAGTTGGCTCTCACAATGGAAGTTTGACGTAAGGCACATCAAAGGCAAAGACAACTTCCTCCCAGATTTCTTATCAAGAACCCAACGACAAATCTCAGCAATCATCCCAATGATTTACACCCTTATTCCAGAAAATCCGACAGTGGAGTCTTTAAAAAAGATGATTGCGGAAATGCCCCAAGGGATACAATAAAAAATCCTAGACATTGCCCTGGTCTATCAAGGAGTCGACACTCTCCATGGATTTCTGAAAATCTACGTCAACAGGTATGGTCTGGATCAAGGACCACTCATCGGGCTACCCTACCATATGGTATATCCTTTCCTTACTACCATAGACATGAATCCAAACTACTATGGTAAATTTCCAGAGGAAGCATATTTCCTACTATGGTACATAGCTAATATGTATACCATTGGAGTCCTCGTTGACAAAAGCAGGCTACTACAATATGTGGCAAAGTGCATCATGACAAGGAGAAAACCGCACTACAAGTTGTTGTACAAGTGGCTCACACTGTTCCATAACGTGACATGGTGGCAAGAAAATATTTGTGCACATGGAGCAATGTCAATTCTTGTCACGTTCAAAATAATTACGGAACAAGACCAAATGGAAGATGGTGTAATAATTCAAAGAAGATATGAAGCCCAAATCCTGACAAGCTACAATGATAACGCTTTTAGCGAAAGCAACTTCCACCAGAGAACAAGTAAGATGGCATAGCTCAATCACACAGAAGAATCCGAAATTGATTCCAGGCTTTTCTGTGCCCACACAGCAAACTGGCACGACAGGAATGTCTACCCATCAGACTTTGTCGAAGAAATACGACAAATATTTGTCGGCTTCCATGACCAGTACAGGTGGCTACAAGACAACCCATATATCCCAATTTACAGGGTTGAAGGGAAAAAAATATAAAATCAAAAGGTATATTCCGGGCCATTAAATATATGCGACATAAATCGTATCTAACAGTGAAGAAAATGACATGGACTCAGACTTCGGATAAGGTGGAATCCACTCAGACTTCGGATAAGGTGGAATCCATCTCCTTTTGGAGACAGGGGAATATAATAATTAAAGTATGCGTGTGTGTAATATAATAATTAAAGTATGTAGATAAGCGTGTGAATGAGTGGTGCGTGAATATATAAAGTTGTGAGTGGATAAGGTTGTATGTGAGTGGTGTGTAATGCGTTGTAAAATATCTTACGGAATATTCCATGGAATATTCTTTAGGACTTGTACTATAAATAAGGGAGCTTGGGTGAAGCATAAACCAAGCTAAGGGAGTAAGAGAAACTTGACAGAGTTTAGGAGTCTTGTAATCTTTGAGTGTTCTTGAGGGTTCTTAATAATAGTCTCTCCCTTTTGTTAATTACTCTTCTAAATACTTATTTGATCCTTATAAACCTCCTTCGTTGTTGTACCTACTATGTGTCTATGCCCATGGTGAACTAGTTTTTTCAATGAGATCTTCTTTCATCAGTTTATTTATCTCTTCAAGGGCATGAGTTTAGTGATTTGGATTCATCCCTGGGTGGCTTGCCTTAGTTGGATTGATATCCTCATTTTTTTAAGGGTAGGGATATGAAGAAATCCGAGTTTTCCAAAGGGGTGAGGAACAACTTGTGAGGAAATCTGAGTGGGAGGTGGCATAAGAGGTTTTGGCAATCTCATCTCTAATAGGATTTAGAATTTCCATAGGGTAGATATGGGAGACTGTTGTCCAAGGTAGTAGATGGTTTTTGTGTTTAAGGCCTTTTGGATGCCTTGAAACTCTTTTGAGGTTGTGTAGGATATCAAACACAAGTATAAAGTCTTTTCCAGGGAGACAAGACCCATATTCTTTAGATTTAATCATGTATCCCGGAAAGAGTTGGATATGGATAAGCTTACTAATGAGGGAGATGTGGAATATCTGGCCATTTGCTGCCCAGTGGGATGATGGGAGTATATTCGGCTTGATGATGGAAGATGCGGCTCCCGTGTCAAAGTAGGCTATCACTGGTATGGGCTTATAATATTTGGTAGGAAAGATGTATATCTTGGCATTTGGAGATGGTTGGGATAGATATGCCAATTCTACTTCTTTGGACTCTTCTACTTTGCATGTGTCAAGTGTGTAGAGGTCAAAGAGCATAAACTAGTTTTCGTTGTCTTCTTCTTCTGTGTCAGATTCCTCAGAGGACCCTTCTTCTTGTTTAATTCTCATTGCGAGAATTGTATCATCGGTTGGTTCGTCATCAAGAGAGAATATAGACTCGATGTCTGAATCATCGATGTCTTCAATCTAGGCTAGATGTCCAAGGAGGTTATCTCTCTTTTTCTAGTTAGGGCACTGCTTCGCGTAGTGTGCTTTTTTCTTGCAGATGTAGCATCTGTCTGATTTCTTGAAACCTTTTTGGTTCTTTCTCCTAAAGAACTTCCACTTCTTTCTGCTGGATAACTGAGGATACTTTTTCTGCCATTTGCTTCTAAACGTTTTCTCCTTTTTATAACTTGTGGAGAATCCACACCTCTTTTCTTTGCATTTGATGGAGAGTTCTGGACGATCACATGCTTTTCCGAGGAGCTTGCCTTGTTCTTGTAGTTGTTTGAAGAACTTCTGGTGATTGCCTAACTTTTCGAGAGCTGCAAGAGACATCTGGTAGATTTCTCCAAACGAGGCTTGATGAAGAGCCATGTTTTTTAGAGATAACATCCGTGAAGTCTCATTTCCAAGAGGTTATGGAAGAGAGTTTAAGTATGTCTGCTTGAGGTTGATGTCGTCTATCCCGTTTAAGGCATATAATCTTTTTGACATCCTTTCATAATGCTTTTCCAAATCTTTTCTTTTGAAAGAGCAGCATCTCATGCTAAGGTACTCCTATCTTGCTTGGATTGTGTAGTGATCCCACGTGCTAAGAAATTCATTGTGGATATGTCCAATTAAAGCGTCGATTGTCGGAGACTGGCGTATTTGTAGCTGTCGGTACTCACCAAGACTAATCTACCATTGTCTGAGGCGTCCATGGAATTTGGAGACTAATTTGTCTATCACTGTGGGAAGAGTAGCTCCTGGGTTGAGTAGTTGCTACGTAAGCCATACATGCATTTCGTAGATTTTGTCCCTCCATTTTGACGGGGGAATATTGTTGAGGGAGAAGCCGCCTTGCGGTTCAGCATGTTGTCTTGGATTTAGTTCCGGTGGAGGATGAGGTCTTACAGGTTCTCGTCCATCTTCAGAGACATTTCCTCTGTCGCTGTCCATTTCGTCTTCTACCGTAGGTTCGGCCATCATGAAGTTTGGAATTAGGACATCCTCATCTGGACTATCCTGTGGTACCATCATAAGTTGCTTTTTGGGAGCCTTTTCTTGTTTTGCTACTTTCTCGAGGAAAGTAGATATTGGGTTGTTGGAGTATTCCACCATGAACTATGTTTTATTCTTCTCAGTTGAGGTCGTCTCAGAGGTGTCTGGTATGGATACCTTTGGAGTTTCTTTCTCTAATGAAATATGTGGGTGTCTTTTTGTGACCAGTTGTTCTTTGACTCTTGTGGGTAAAAAGGAGGATGAACCGAAACGGCTCGGGTCTTGAGAGAAAGAGAGAGGTTGTGTATATACCATAGAAGGTGGAGCATAAATTGGATATGGTGTACATATATCAAATGGCATTTGAACTTGGTGTTTGGGCTGGTTTTGTAAGGATTGTAATTGGGTTTTGAGGGATTTTAGTTCTGACTTCTTTTGGTATATGAGGGGGGGATGTCATGGAAACAGTAGTTGCCAGGTGGAGGAGTTCGTGGTGTAGAGAGGATATCCTTTTATTTATCTCTTTAATGGAAAGGTCCAAAATTGATACATTTTTGTCAATTTGGCTCAAGAGATGGTCCTGGACAATAGAATTTTCTGACTGCCAGTTCAGAGTTGCCTCTAAAGCACTGATATGCTTCATCGATCCATCTGGATTATTGATGTTTGGGTTTCTGATCTTCCATGAGTGTTTTATGTTGTCTTCTTCGAATTCTCTTGTTGGAAATGTTGGTTCTTGAGAGGACGAAGGACCAAACATATAACACGTTCAAACATCTTCTTGATAAGGAGTTGTCGGGGTTGATATGTTTGAATACAAGACATAGTATTCAAAGTTCTTTCCAGAAGGTTCTCCGAGGAGGCCGACTTGTGGATCTCCATATTCGTATCGTTCTTTGAGTATCTGTTGCGATGATTTATTTTTCTTCTTCTTTTGTCTTAGAGTTTGCTCTTCATCTGAGATGTCCATTAGGCACGCATTACAATCACCAATATCAAAGAACTTATGACCCGTCTTATCTGAGATTGCGTAGACATGATCTCCAAGCGAATCAAAATATACGATCGGAACACCATGCAGGGGTGCTTGTTGTTTTTTTGTCTCTTCGGCTTCAGAGATCATTTTGATCTCAGTACAGAAAGCTGAAGGGCGTGACTTTTAACTCTCTTGCTATTTGAATGATATCTCAATGGTGCCGTCTTTTTTCTGTGGATGGAAGAGTCAACAGACTGTATTGGCACACTGCTTTCATGGAGCTTCTCGTAATTTGTTACCCATGATTTTGGGAGTAGTTTGACTAGCTCATCTCTAGGAATCTTTCTGGGAATATGGATGCATGATGGGCTATGTTGTGATTCTAGTTGGATGAGAAGTGCATCTCCTGTGTCTCGTGGGAGACATAGGTCCATGGCATGATTCTGGTCCCTGTACGCGATCTGGTGGTGGAGCGTTGCTGCATACGTATTCCCAATTTGTGGAGCGGCCATGATTTGCATTTGAATTTGCATGTTTTGGTAGATCTGAGGATCTTCAAGCGCTATGTTGAAATTAGGGTAGAGTTTGGCAAATGCCATGCCCGCATTCAAGGTTGTTTGGATAGTTGCTATGCAAGCATACTGGTATTCTATGTATCTAGTGTCGAGTAGAGTGACTCTCGCTACTACAGGTACACCATTTCTTCCATGAGGGGTTAGCGCTAGGTGTATTGCTCCATAGTGAAGGTGGGTATAGCCATGAGTTCTCCATTGATGAATCATCCCTTCGTTGAAGCGGATAGGGATCATCTGCTCCGTTTCCGTTGTTGGAACCAACTGTTGCTCCATTTGTGAGGCTAGGACGAGTTCTCTAATAATTTATAGATAGGAAATAAGGCTTTTCCTAATTGATAAAGCTTCTCGTTTAGGACTTTTACTAGCGTTTATTAGAAAAACGCTAATAATTTCTTATTTCTTTCTCGTTTGCCTAAACGAGAAGGAAATAGGAAATTTAGTACCTACTATGTGTCTGGAAATTTTTCTTTACATTTTCTTTAATTATTATATTCGATACAAAACTACATGTGATAATGATAGATGGTTATAGAGTCAGATGTAACTAGAATAGTTAGCATCGTTTTTCCTTTCAACAAAGAAACTAATCTCAAGTAAAGGACATACATGACAAATGAGTTACATGGATCATTCATCAAAATTACGGCAATATCTCTTGAACATCATATGAGAACATGAGAAAGAAAATACAAGCAAAAAATTTATATGAGTAATGAAATTTAACAGTATAAACTCTGTCATGGATTAAACCATTCAAAGTCACAATCAACTATATCAAATTGAGTGAAAGATAGAATGAATCAACAATAATGAACAATAGCCTACGTACGGTGAGATAGAAGAGATCTAAAATCATATCATCGAATGAGCCAATAATACGATTAACTTTCAACAAAAATAAGAAAGAAATCATACCATTATACGAAGAGAACATTGGTTTCCACAGACCGGTAAGAGATTTTCTTATCACAAAGGCTCTATAGATCGTTACGAAGAGATATTGTCTCATTTGATAAATTTTCATTTTAGACACGGAACTAATTTTCAAACAAGAGCTTTAAGATTTGTTGATCTTGTTGTATATATATATAAATTGGAAAGTGGATGGAGGGAGAGAGAGAGAGAGAGAGAGAGAGAGAGAGAGAGAGAGAGAGAGAGAGAGATTTTATATTCTTTGACATAAATATATTGTCACAAAGTAATTCAACGCTTTAATTTAATATCTATTTTTATATGTGGAAATTGGCATGATTTTATGATGATTTCTTGTAGAATCTAGCATATTAGCTAAGAATTAAAATGGTAACAAATAAATATTGTTGAATTTACAATAATGTTAAAGAATACTTGACTAACAAAAATAACTAATATTTTTCCGGTTAAATAACTAGAAAACCTGAAAATATTGAAATAACTAGTTATTAGATTAATAAGATTTATGATTTACAATTGTATTTAAATTAGATATTTATGATATAATGTTTTGGCTACTAAATTGAATTAGTTCTCTTTGAACTCTTTTGAAAATATTAAAAAATTATCTAGATTATTAATTTATTAAACATACATATCAGAAAAACTAGGGTTGTCCAAAGTTTTTTTTAATAATTACTATGTAAACTAATTGTTTCGAAGTTTTTTCATCTTTTGGGGAAGTGTTCTCCTACAAAATATAACAACATATTAGAGCCCGAAAAACACGATGAAGAGGTGTTTTTCGATGATTCTCCGATGCTCAAGTCAGTAAATAAAAGAAAGATAAACCACAAGTTTTGGGTGTCGAGTCAGGAAATGAGTCGGAAAACGGGATAAGAATGGGTTCAAGTGACCTTGGGCCCGAAAGATGGTGGATCTATAAAGTATTGTTAAGTTTAGTGGGCTATTTGTAGGAAAAGATCGGAAAGTCGACCATTGTAAGAGTTATCGGAAGGATCTTTCCAAGTTCCTCCGGATCAATTTGGATTAATCTCAAGGATTTTCGCTCTAAAGAGCTTTCTTGAAGTGTGTAGTGTAATTTCTAGGAAAAAGTGTTCATCATTATATCCGTAGAGAGAAGAGGTTATTTATAGAGAATACATGTTCAGGGAAGTAAATTGTGTCGTATATCCATGTGTCGGGTTAGAATTTTCATCGCCGGGTCGGTTTGTTGGTATTCGTACCGAATCTCATACGGGATACTTGAGTGCTTTTCTTGTCGCATATGTCTTGCTGTCTAAAGGCACTATTGATGGCGTGCAGTTCGTACGCCTCTCTGC
The DNA here is from genome assembly GCA_030161315.1 of Eutrema japonicum. Lineage (NCBI taxonomy): Eukaryota > Viridiplantae > Streptophyta > Magnoliopsida > Brassicales > Brassicaceae > Eutrema > Eutrema japonicum. Next base: position 40,258,752 of record BSQW01000011.1, read on the forward strand.
TGGTTTCGGGCAGCTTAATCGGGATGCCCATGCCACGCTTCTCACTAGGCCTTGGCGAGTTGTCGCTTTCGATGGTTCACATGTCAACATCACAAACAAACCAATTAAGCGGGAACATTTCGAATATGATAAAATACCTGATAATGGAGGGAAACTTGAAATGATATATATCCTTGCGTAAATTTAATTGATCATTTACCTTTCCCAGCCCTCGTATAAGGAGTTCCGGGTTTTCAACGCTTTTCTTTCTAGGTATTGCTACCCGGTCGTTTATATTTACCTTCTCGGGTATTGCTGCCCGCTTTATATTGAACGTTGAAAGGTCAACATGTCCATGTTGACTCATTTATCTCCCTACTACCGCACTTTCTAGATTGGCACGAGTTGACTGGCTCAGGAAAAGATGAATCTCTATATCTCAATCCCTCATCTCCGTACTACCGTACTCTCTAGAATACATGGCACACGTTCGCAGGTTCAGGAAAAGGTGACTCGTTATTCTGACCCGGAGCACTCATCTCCTTACTTCCTGCTGGTTCGCTTTGAACCACATATTTTGAGAAAGGATGGCCGCATATAACTTGTCCTAACCAGTTCTAAGGTTCTTCCACTTAGTCTCATAATTGAGCCCTCTCTCAGTGGCTCGCTTTTGGATCTAGTGGCCGATAACTAATTTATTACAAGTGTCACTACGTGATTCGCCTTCTACGAGAGAAATTATTTACCCCAACAGAAATAAAAAAACTTACAAAAACAAATTGATTTATAGTGTTAATAATTTGTTAAACAACATAAAAAATAAACATTAAAATATTCTTAAATAAATATATCAGCAATTCACAAATAAAACATATCTCATATTTAATTTTATTCTTCTCACAAATCGTATGCATATGGGCTCTTGTATTTTTCTCTTTTGTTTTTGCAGAAAATGTGTTTCTGCAGCTTTTGCACATTTTCTATTGTTATCAAACCATTCTCATTATATTGTGTTACCATGCAAAGCATTATCAAAATCAGAATCAAGAATTTGAGAAAGACAACGAAATTATGCAATCTAGTAGTGATTATGATTAATTTTGCTGGTGTCTTGGCATCGTATTTTTGAAACTCAAATCTTCAATCTTTTTATCCTCTTTATATAGTAACTCCCGGCATAATTTTTAATACCCTGATTTCTATGTGCATATTGAAAAGTAAAAAAAAATGATTTGATATCACTAAAATACATTTATTTTATTTTTTTGGTAATTTATCCGGAAAGAACTCCATGGCCATATGCAAATATGTTTATTTGATATATGGGAGGACAATCTCCTAATTAAAACAATGTTATCTTTTGAATTTAATTAAAAATTTATTAGATAATTTTTTTTGTTTTGCAAATTAAAAGACTATATTGTGGCAATATATTTATGTAATATTTGTTTTCTTTCTATCTCTCCTTATTTCTGTCTTGACAACAACAACAAATCTAAAAGTTTTAGTGCATGATTGGTTGGGCCATACATGTAGCTTAATTGATGTAGAATTTAGTCTGCAGGTTATTCTGTTGTACCTCTAATTTGTTTTGCAATAAGAAAAACCGTAAAGCCTTAAAAGCCTCAAATTAATTACTTTAGAAAAAAACAAAGTCCTGAATAATGAAAAAAAATAAAACCCTAAAACTTGTACATTTTATATGGGATCCACTAAAATATTTAAAATTGATTGAGAAACAAATGCTGTAAAAATGCTATAAAGGGTGGGGATACTTGCAAAATGACTCACAATTTGTGGTCAAATGCAAACATAACCTTTTTTTTTCTATTTTCAACAAATACCACTTTCTTTCCATTATATCCTTCACAACCACACCTATTCACGAAAATTCCATTATGCTTTTAATATATATATATTTTTTTTTTAAATAGCAAAAGACACAATAATCCATGGCATATCAATTATTTACGAAAATGCCATATTTTTCAATTTTCCCAACCACCATTAACAACCAATTTCAAGCTCTAAATGCTTACCCAACCAACTTTCGAGCTCTAAATGCTCAATATGTGAGCTCCTAACCTCATAATCTTCTATTTCCTCTCAAATTTCATCAAAAAAAACTCTCCAATTTACGTTTTAAAAATTGCAAATTCATTGATTTTGTGATTTTCGGTGATATTTGCATTAAAAACGATTGGACTTCTTTGGTATTTGTAAAATTTGAAGTTCTGGGCGCTTGAAGAAGCTAAAAACGATCTCAAACCGGATCTAGGTAATTACCCACTTGATTTTCGTTAAATTTGAGATTTGCTTCGCGAGAGCAGACTTCATTTGAAGTCTGCTTTGTATCGTAGACTTCACATGAAGTCTTCTAGTCAACGCATAGGTTAGTTTTGCAATTGACCATATTTTTAGTTTTTAAACGCAGACTTCACGTGAAGTCTGCGAATTCTCCTTTGAAAAAACAAAATCATGCAGGAGAAGTCTGCGTAAAAGTGAGGTTAGTTTTGCATTTGACCAAAATTTTGACTTTTTTAGAACAGACTTCATGTGAAGTCTGCTAAAACCAGACTTCACCTGAAGTCTACTCTATGTTAGTTTTGCATTTGACCAAAACTTTGACTTTTTAAAGAGGTTAGTTTTGCGTTTGACAAAAATTTCAAATATTGACCAGGAAAATCAATTAATTAGTAGACTTCGGGTGAAGTCTGCTTCATTGAGTAGACTTCATCCGAAGTCTCCAATAATTTAATTCGAGATTTTGGTCAAACGCAAAACTAACCTAGCGTAGACTTCATATGAAATCTGCACGTTTCAGACTTCATGTGAAGTCTACTTACTAAAGTCAAACTTGGTCAATTGCAAAACTAACCTCTAGTAGACTTCGTTTTTAGAGTAGACTTCAGGTGAAATTCGAACCATACAATCGAACCATACAATCGGTAGTTTCTAAGGAGATCCAAGAGATTCGGGTATGGTTCCAGATCCAAGAGATTCGGGTCTGGTTCCGGTTCTCATCTGGTTTTGTTTCGGTTTTCGTTTTCTTCTCTCACTAGCCGATTTGTTAGCCATTCGGTGTTCTTTGTTGCATTTTTTTTTGTCGTTCTCAGTAGTTTTTTCCTGTTAATCTGCTTTCTTAGTTTTCCCTGTAATTTCTGTCAAAAATTCGAAAATTGTTAATATAATCTTTACATTTTACAAAAAAAAACAAATGAAGAAGAAGAAAGAAGAAGAAGATGAAGATGAAGATAGGAGAAAGGAGAGAAGTTTAGAAAAAAAACTTTTTGTTCTTTTTACTTTTTACTTCTTTTTTTTGGTGGATTGCTCTTTTTACTCTCTTTTTTTTATATAACTAAAACGCAGGCGTTTTGAATTTTGTCGTCGATATAACGTGTGTTTGACGGAGGAGCTGTTTTGCGGATTACTTTGGAGGTGAAAATATTGACTTGCATTTTCCGCAGCCGAAGAGTATTCTTGCAAAAACAATGTTCTCTTTTGAATTTAATTAAAAAATTATTAGATAATTTTTGTTTTTTTTTGTTTTGCAAATTAAAAGACTATATTGTTGCAATATATTTATGTAAAATTCGTTTTCTTTCTATCTCTCCTTATTTCTTTCTTGACAACAACAACAAATCTAAAAGTTTTAGTGGATGATTGGTTGGGACATACCTGTAGCTTAATTGCAATAAGAAAAACCGTACAGCCTTAAAAGCCTCAAATTAATTGCTTTAGAAACAAAAAAAAGTCCTGAATAAAGAAAATAAATAAAACCCTAAAACTTGTACATTTTATATGGGATCCACTAAAATACTTAAAACTGATTGAGAAACAAATGCTGTAAAAATGCTATAAAGGGTGTAAAAATTTCTACAGCCCAACTATTCATGGACTATATCTATTTTTTTTTTAAACAATTTTTACAAATTGATTAGCCTATTCTTATTTGAATTAGATTTTTTTATTATCATATTTGAGTTTCCTTTTTTCTAATTGAAAAAAAAACTTGTATATATGTCGAAATCAAATCGATTAACTGACACGTATCACGATCATGTCAATTATGAACTTTGAAACATCACGCTTTGTATAATAAGAGTGAAAAGAATAACTAAAAATTAATGTCAAGTAAAATACATATATGAAAAATGAGTTAACATGGATTATTCATCAAAATTATGGTACTCTCTCTTGAACATCATATGAGAACATGAGCAAGAAGATACACGCAAAACATTGATACGAGTAACGAAAGTTAACAGTAGAAACTCTCTCATAGATTAAATCATTCAGAGTCATAATCAACTCTACTAAATTGAGTGAAAGATAGAAGGAATTAACAGTAATGATCATGAGACTACGGTGAGATAGAAGAGATGCAAAACCATATCATCGAAGGAGCCAATAGTAAGATTAACTTTCAAGAAGAAGAAGAAAGAAATCATACCATTACATGAAGAGAACATGGGTTTCACAGACCGGTAAGGGATTTTCTTATCACGAAAGCTCTATAGATCATTACGAAGAGATGTTGTCTAATTTGATAAAATTTCATTTTAGACACGGAACTAATTTTCAAACAAGAGCTTTTAGATAAGTTGATCTTGTTGTCTATATATATAAATTGGGAAATAGATAAAGAGAGAGAGAAAGAGAGAGAGAGAGAGAGAGATTTTATTTCCTTTGACATAAATATGTTGCCACAAAATAATTCAATATTGTTAAAAGATAATTATCCAAAAAAATATTTAGATATTTTGTTTCATTTGTATTGAAAGTTTCTTCCACCGCCTCCAACTTAACCGACTTAGTAAAGTCTATAATTTTATCTATTTTGTTTGCCTATAAATTTGTAACTTCACTTTGTGTAAATGGATGCAAGAAGAAGTGAATAAGAGAAATCATTTCTCCTCTTCCTCTCTCTCATCTCATATATATATACTAGATTATGGACCATGTTGTTGCACGGGTTGATTGTTATCATTTTTATTTTATTTTATTTTTATACATAGAGGTATATATACGTTTTGAAGATTGTAGATGGCTTTAGTTTTTATGAATTTAATCTATGTATTGGACTAGTTATAATTTACTTGGATTGATGTAGTTAATAACCGATTAATAAAAAATAAAAACTTAAAAAGTTTGAAAAATTGATAACCAATTCATAATCTTAAAAAATAAAATTACAAAACAAAAAGAAAAATAGAAATTTTAAATTTATCTTAAAAGAAAAAGTTAATAAAAAAAAAGAAAACAAATTTCTTAGTTTTTTCATTTAGATTAAAGTAGTTAAACATTGGTAGTATGTCAATTACATACCCAAAAAATCAAAATTTCAATAATCGTCCTCAAAGCTATTTACTGCATCTGCTCCACCAAATTCTTTCTTCAAAGTATATATTTATTTCACCGGAAACTTCATTTCTAAATTTGTGTATTATTTATTTTTCACAGATGATTTATTTTGTTTTTATTTTTTTTTCACGGGTTATAAAATATTAAATTATAAACTCACATATATACATGTCATAATCAAGCATATATTATATAAGTTAAAATTGTGGGAGTGACACATAAAAAAAAAAATCAAACTCAAATTAATCGGTTAGACTTCAATCGTGATTGAACCATTCAAAATCTCAAATCAACTATCATTTTCCGTCTCATGCTTATACTCATGTTTATACTCAAACTCAATTTTATCAATTTTTATTTTTAATCTAATATCTAAATCTTTCCTTTATGGCTATCTTTCATGTTTTTCCGTGTGAGACTTTGAACAGTTTTATTTTATTTGAATTGTGAGACTTTGAACACTTTTACTTTATTATAAAGTTCTAATTTATCTAATCAAGGTTTCACACTTTTAAAACCCTTGAAATTCTACGAACACATCTTAAATATGGATGTCCATTATTTTAAAGTCAATTCTCCATAATATTTTTATGTAGATTTTATACTCAAATTTCATCTTATCGGTCTTGCAATATCTCCTAAATAATCTTGCAATAACTCCTTGCTTCAGAATTGGCACTCTACTTGATTTCTCATGATTGTGATACAACAAGAGACTTTCACCATCCACTTATTAATATAATTCCCATATGAACAATACACTCTGAAAGGACATTCTTCACCGTAACAAATAACAATAATCCTGTTTTCTTCAAATTTACCCATCTTCACATAATATTGAGTCTTGAGTGAGTATCGCAAGAGCTGGTCCTTAAACTCTAACCTATTATGGAACTTCTAAAAAAACCATATATAAGACTCCTTATCCAAAGCTCTATGAAATTGTGCTTTCCCTTTTGATTTTTTTTTCTGATTTGTCCATTGCTTTCATTCTTCATCAGACTCTAATGGTGTATTTGGCTACTCTTTATAACCTAAAACAAATTCATGCTCACTTTCTTCTACTTCCATTTATACTTTTTCTTGTTCTTCACTATTAAAGTAGGTTTCGTTTTGTTGTCTTACCTTCGTCCCTTCATTAAACATGTCCTTAAACCTTTCATCATTAACAACATCTCCTGCATCTAAGAACACCACACCTCCTTCATCAGCCATATTCAACACATGAACATCTCTTTGAACAATTATCTCTTTCCTGCTTCTTTGTACCAAATGATACTAATTAATGACGTAATAGTTGCATCACACCTAACGAATTAGTCACTTCTCCCATGTCATCTCATACATTTTCGATTCAACGGTCTTACAACCTAATTTTCTAATATACTTATTTTTAAAAAGCCGACAAAATAAGATCTTACTTTTTGTTAAATCACTATCTATTATTTTAAAGTCAATTTCTTTACAATATAGTTTTAGGTAATATGCTTAAACAAAGTTCTTACAATATTTAGTAAATTTAGTAACAAAATAAATATAAAACCAAAGCAAAAACCGCCTTAGTAGTCAATACTATGTTTTTCTTCAACTAAAACTTTTATATTTTTTAAAAATGTTCAAAGTTCTAATTTATCCAATCAATGTTTAACACTTTTAAAAGTCTTAAAATTCTAATATAGTTTCACACAGTGTACTTCGTCTTTTTGTTCTCCTGATGATTTATTTTTTGAAAGCTAAAAAAATAAAACATTTTTTTGAAAAAAATTGTTACCTATTATTTTAAATTCAAATTCTCTACAACATGTTTTAAAGTACATTAACAATCTAAAATTAAAGTATCTACCATTCACCACTCTATCAGATCCCAGAACATCCACCTTAGAATAATTTTTATAGTGACACATCAACAAAACAATTAATCAAACTAAAACTAATCGCTTAAACTTTTACTCATGGAAATAAATATATTTTTGAGTGTATAAGGAGCAGCGTTACGTTGGTGCAAACATTGGAGTACACTGTGGAAAACAGTTACCATCTTATACATTAACAATATGTATGTGTAACTGATTTTTTTTAACTACTACATATTGAGTACTATAGTTACATAAACAACTAAAGAAGAAACACGATTTAAAAAATAAATAAAAATAAAACAGAGAGAATGTTATGATCATCGACCTGCTTCGTAGATTCTTTAAGGGAAAGCATTCTTCAGCATCTGTTCGAGTTCATCATCGATTCTGCTTGGGCAACCAAAGTGTACGCTTGGTAATGACATGGAGAAGTATTCATAAGCATAATTTGTGTTCTCATATAGCTTAGGCAATTGTTCATACCCATGAGAGACACGTAATGCTGCTCCTTCTCTCTCGCCTCTTTGGGTCGTTCTGTGAGCTCGCACCAGCGGTTTCCCGAAATAACTCTCCACCGATTCACCATCTTGCCTCAACATTGCAATTCTCTGTTTATTTGTAAGGAACCCAAGACAACAGAAAATGAAGATGCTTTAAATGAGCCCACTAAGAAAACAGAGGAAAACCACATACCTTATGTCGGATACATATAAGTAGTTACAAAGTGCAAACATAAAGGAGAATGGATTTGGTCGGTGTTCCTTACAGGCAAGATTATAGTAATTAAATTTCTCAAGACTGATAGATATGCGAACATGAAGTTCAAAATTGCAACAAAATATGCAACATGTATATTAAACCAAGAGATGACGACATTGAAATGAAATAACTGGAATACTAACTGTGCACACCTATGAAGCCATGTCTTCAAATAATCTTCAATAGACTTCAATAGTAAACAGACAGTTATTTGCTGCTTAGCTGAAGGCAGAGGTGAAAGATCGTTATCAATGACCATAATCTTTTCCGGGCAAATCTATGTCGCTCAGGAGCACCAAAATTTCAAAACTGCAAATACGATAACATTAAATTTATAGATTATCTGATACATGCTGGAGAGGAAAACTGGCTAAGAAAAAAAATTCAACATTTATCTCAATCAACATACCAAAGTTTATAGATAACATAAGAATGCAAACAAAAAAAAGCAAATGTGCTTAATGCCAAGATTGATATCTAATTGATCCAAACCGAGAAAAAGCCTAGATGATTTGTTTGTAGTGTAACTTGCTGGTCATATAAAGCAACTGCTCTATTCTTTCATTCTTCCAATAAACCACGTGTCCAAAATATTGGAAATTTTTATTTTATTTTAACTATGAGACTTTGAAGAATTGTATTTTATTTTAATATCTTTAAAGTCCTAATTTATCTCATGAAGATTTAACACTTTTAATATCGTTCAAAATCTCAATTCAACTAGCGTCATCCGCCTATTGCTTATAATTCCAAGAGATTTTCCGGAAGGAATGGATAAACGAGATATTGTTTTAGAAACAACTGAATGAAAGCTAAGAAGAATCAGTGAACTCTATGCAGGTTATTTAGCTCTTCAATGCCCTCTTTTGTTTCCATATGCTGAGGATGGATTTCAACTTGGTACATCTGATGGCTTTGAGGAAGGGAAAAATCGGAAGAGAAAAACGATTAGCATGAGAGAGTTCTATGCATTTCGTATTCAGGACAGATTTTGGGAATCCCAGGCCGTCATTCGTTCAAACGACTTTACCAACAGTTTTTGGTGGATGTGTTTACTATGATTGAGTCAAGCAGACTTCGATACTTAAGAAAAAATCAAAAACAGCTGCGTTCTGACAAATATGTGAATGTCGTTCAAGCTGCTAATGAAGGAAATACAGATCTTTCTAATCGAGGGAAAATAATACTTATTCCTGCATCCTTTACCGGTGGTCCACATTATATGAATAATAACTACTTGGATGCAATGGCCATTTGTAAACATTTTGGATATCCTGATTTGCTTATTACATTTACTTGCAATCCAAGTTGGCCTGAGATTATTAGGTATACAAAGAAATGGAATCTCAAACCAGAGGATAGACCAGATATATGCTGTCGGATATTCAAAATTAAGCTCGACAGTCTAATGAGTGATTTGACAGAGAAAAATATGTTTGGTAAAAGCGTTTGTTGTAAGTTTATTGTATTCTTAAATTTCGTTCACTTATTTTTTTTATCTATGTACATTTGTATACTAACTATTTGTTTATATATCACATGGATGTATACTATTGAATTCCAGAAAAGAAGACTCCCTCATGCACATATTTTGCTTTGGATGGCTCAGAAATACAAATTTCCAACTCCCGAAGCTATAGACAAAGTAATTTCGGCTGAGATACTAGATAAAGTTTCTGATACTTTTTTATACGAAGTTGTCAAACAAAACATGATACATGGTCCATGTGGATTAATTAACAGAAGTTCACCATGCATGGTCAACGGAAAGTGTTCTAAGATGTTTCCAAAGAAGTTCTGCGATAGAACTACTATTGATAACAATGGTTATCCACATTATATGAGAAGAAAAGCAGAACATTTTGTTGAGAAAAATGGTCTAAAAATTGACAACAGTTTCGATGTTCCATATAATAGAGAGTTATCTTTGCGATACAGAGCTCACATCAATGTTGAATGGTGTACTCAGGCAAGATCTATCAAATACTTATTCAAGTATATCAATAAAGGTCCGGATCGTGTTCTTGCTACCATCGAAAACAATTCTAAGGAAGGTCATGAGGCTGCAGCTTGCGAGAATGGAGATGTTCTAGGAGAGGATGAAACCGATGAGATTAAGGAGTATTTTGATTGCAGGTAATATACTTTAGATTTTTAAAATATTTGACTTCCATTTATAATTAGTATTTTTATAAGTTGTTAGGATGTAATTAGTTATTTACTTATTCATTTCCAATCTTATACTATAGGTATGTTTCTGCTTGCGAAGCTTCCTGGCGTATTCTTTCATTCCCAATATATTTTCGAACTACTCCCGTAGAGAAACTCTACTTTCATCTTGAAAATGAACAATATGTACTTTATGATGATGATGATCCAGTTGATCAGGTATTGAATCGTAGATCAGTCCAAACATCAATGTTCCTTGCCTTCTTTGAAGCTTGCAATAAATATCCTGAAGCTGAAGATATAACTTACGTTGAGTTCCCAACCATGTTTGTTTATGATAGAAAGAATTTTGAGTGGAAACCAAGGCTGAAAAAATCGGTTATATGTTGGAAGAATCACTTATTTTCATCTGTCATGTGGACAGTTATACTATCTACGCGTTTTGCTAAACAGACATAAAAGACCTAAAGGATTTGCTGATCTCAAAACTGTGGAACGTGTTTACATCCTTCTTACAAGGATTCATGTTATGCATTGGGATTATTAGATGATGATAAAGAATATATAGATGGTATAAATGAAGCTAGCATTTGGGGAACATGATTCTTTCTTCGGAAATTGTTTGCTATTATGCTACTGACTGATAGTTTAATTAACCCATGTGGAGTTTGGGCGGATACTTGGCATCTTCTTTCAGATGATATTATTTACAGAAGAAGGGTTGTTGAAAATAATCCAGGTATCTAACATAGTTATGTAATGATTATAATGTTTATGATTTGTTTTAAATTGATGATATGCTTCATTTTATATGTTAACCTTATTAGTAAGTACTTTGACATTTAAAAATGAAAGAATTATTATCTTATTTTATTTCGTTATCGTTATGCATATTTGTTTCTCAATGAAGAACAACTAAAAAACTTCATCTTGGATGCAATTGAAACAATCATGCGAAGTAATGGGAGTTCGCTTGCTAATTACGATGGAATGCCTTTACCAGAAGGTAACTATCATAATCCAGCTATAAATAGGTTGATTTTTGAAGAAAGTAATTATGATAGAGCTGAAATGGCTGCTATCCACGAGAAAATGCTTCTTGGTTTGACTGAAGAGCAGAGGAAAGTATATTCAGAAATTATGGAAGCAGTGACAGATGATAAAGGAGGAGTTTTTTTCCTTTATGGATTTGGTGGAACCGGAAAAACTCATCTATGGAAAATACTCTCTGCTGCTATCCGCTCGAAAGCATACATTGTTTTGAATGTTGCAAGTAGTGGAATTGCTGCGCTATTATTACCTGGTGGAAGAACATCACATTCACGTTTTGGAATCCCAATTAACCCTACAGAGGACTCTACTTGCAATATGCAACCTGGAACATATTTAGCCGATTTAGTTTCTGAGGCATCGCTTATCATATTGGACGGAGCACCTATGATGAGTAGATATTGCTTTGAAAGCTTGGATCGCAGTATGAAATATATTATAAGGCGACATAAAGATAAACCATTTGGTGGAAAATTTGTGGTTTTTGGAGGTGATTTTAGACAAATACTGCATGTAATAAGTGGTGGAGGAAGAGAAGATATTGTTATGACTTCCTTAAATTCGTCTTATCTATGGAAAAATTGTAAAGTGCTCAAGCTTACTAAGAATATGAGGCTCTTGGCAGATCTTGATGAAGATGTTGCTGAAGAAATCAAATCATTTTCAGAATGGATTCTTAAAGTTGGAGATGGAAAGATAAATCTACCAAATGATGGTGAAGTTATGATTGATATCCCAGAGGATCTCTTGATAACAGAATTTGATGATCCTATCGAATCTATTGTTGAAGCTGTATACGGAATTGGATTCCAAGATCACATCCAACCTAATTTTTATCAGGAGAGAGCTATTTTGTGTCCAACAAATGATGATGTATGTGTCATCAATGATTATATGCTCTCTAAACTCATAGGTATCAATTCACTTATATATATTAGATTACTTAGATTTAACTTTTTAATAATGTTTTTACTTGATATATCACTAAATTGTATTTTTGTTAGGTGAGGAGAAGACATATTTAAGCTTTGATTCCATTGATCCATCTGATACATCCAACCAGGATACCAGGGTATATACTCCAAATTTTCTCAATAATATAAAATTTTCTCGTCTGTCTAATCATTCTCTGAAGCTTAAAGTAGGAACACCTGTTATGCTACTGAGAAACATTGAACCCAAGGGTGGTTTATGTAATGGAACAAGGTTACAAATAACTCAGCTAGCTGATCATGTTATTGAAGCTACTGTTTTAACTGGTAAAACACGTGGGCAGAAAGTTTATATTTCGAGGTTGAATGTTTCACCAGCTGAAGGTAAATTTCCATTCATAATGCGACGAAGACAATTCCCATTGTCAGTTGCGTTTGCCATGACGATAAATAAAAGTCAAGGCCAGACTCTTTCATGTGTTGGACTCTATTTGCCTAAGCCGGTTTTCTCACATGGTCAGTTATATGTTGCTCTGTCTTGAGTGAAGTCTAAGTCTGGGTTAATGGTTCTTATAATAGACAAAGACGGAAAACCTCAGAAGCAAACAATGAAAGTCGCTTTCAAACAAGTGTTCCAGAAAATTTACCAATCTCAATAGAAGGTTAGAATTTCTATATACATTTTATCAATAAATGTATTGTTTAAACTGACATTTATGTAATTGAAATTGTTCTTTATCTTTTCCGGATATCTTAGTGGGAACATTTTCTGTTGAGTCAAAGAGTTGTGTGTGGAAAATTCATTGTTGTTATATGATATATATTTCAAGGGACTATTATTATGCTTTTGTTGAAATTGTTCGTAATTCTAAAACTGTGACATGCATAATGTGTTCATTTTATAAATCTCATTGTATTGGTTTATATATCAATTATCATACATTGAAAATTAGGCATGTACGATATCACTGGCCTTCCTTTGCTTTGTTTAGATAATGAATTATATTCATTTCCCTCCTTATTGGGTATTGATTGCCGAAAAACAAAACATACATGACATCTATTATATTTAAAATTATTATATATTGAATTGTTTAATAAAATGGAGGAAAATGATGTTTTATTTATTTGCCATCCACGAAATTAAAATAAAATATTACATGCGTATATTACATGAGTATACCAAATCTTGATTTGAAGTTTAATATTAAAATTGTTGTTTTTTTAGAAACAAAATAAAAACGAAATATTACATTATTATATATATTAGACTTCACTTTCGACATTGATGTGATAATACAATTGCAGAAAAGCTGAAGTAGTTGCTATACTCAATGAATTGACTACTGTTAATTCATTATTTTCCGAAATTCAATCTTGATATTATCAACATGCAACATTTATTTTAAAGTTTAAATGCTATATAGAAAATAAATTACAAATAATTATTTTTAAACTGATAAAGATACAGCAAATATTTTCTTTCTATTTATACCTCTACATGTTTACGTTTTTATTCACTCCATCTTCTAAATCATTCATTTTTCTATTTCTATATTTAAGCTTCAAACACATCTCTTACCTTCGATGTCTACCTATGATCTAATTTCTGATTTGCATGTTGACAGAACCAATTGGAGATTAAGAGTGAAAGTGTTGAAGAAATGGTTTGAAAATGGTGGAACAGAACGTGATTCTTTACAGTTTCTTCTGATGGATTTAGAGGTCTTTCTTTGATTAAGATTGTTATTACAATTATCAATTTTTACGAAAGTGTTTATTGGAAATCTTAATTTGTTTCTATTTGCAGGGCTCTACTATTCAAGCCTATATTTATCATGCTGATTTGATAATAAAAAAAATACGACAAAGAAATTGAAGAAGGTGAATGGAAAAAAATTTCCCATTTCATTGTCATTGAGGATCCTCTCAAAGAACCAAACACCCCAATTGGTTGGTCTATCAAAATTTTTGAGAACACTATCATAAAGGACATAGCTTCAACGCCAGTTGAATTTTCAAAGGGGGTTCTACTCTTTTTCAGATGTTTTTGATGGGAGGACAGATACTGATCTTCCTATTGGTATAGTAATTATAAATTTGTTATCTAATATACTTATCTACTTTACACATGTTTTCATTTATATTAATTATAAATATGTTTGTTTTGTTTTGTTGATCAGAAATTTTAGGTTTTATTGTTGCTATTGAGGAGCTTAAGACAGTTACTGGTGATTCTTACACTCTGAGGAACGAAAAAAAGACTACCAGTCTGACTTTTACTAATAAAGACGACAAGTATGTATCTCTTTGTTTACAGTTTATTGCTTTTATTAGTACAGAATTAAATCTACCAATTAGCTTAGTTTTACTAAATATTGGTTTTGTTAAATAGGGGGTTAGTCTTGCAATGTACTGCCTAAGGGAAAATTGCTCTCGATTTCAATGACCAGATATGGAATGATAAGCAGTTGCCAATACTTTGTTTTCTAACAGACTGGAGTGTTGTAAATGAACAAGGTATGTTGTCGTTTAGAACTATAAATTTCATCAAATTTCACTCCCGTGAAATTGTTGTCGTTGAAGAAACTGAATAATTAGAGAAAATGAACTATTATTTTGTAGGTGGTTTGTATCTCAAGACTAGAGGAGGTATTTCAAGAATTGAGCTTCATCCAGATATTTCCGGATCCATAACCTTTGCTAGAAGGTGAAAAACATATTTCGACAACTACTATATTTACTGTATTTTAATATATAATAAATATAATTGACCTAAAATTTGTCTACAGGTTTTGGAAGAATGAAAATAATCCACATTTTCAAGATGATGCTGAGGCAAGTTCCTCCTCTAAGAAAATAAGAAAGTGATTGAAGATGTAATCTTCAATATTAAAAATTGTTGTTTCAATTACTTTATATTTGCTTTGTGAACAAACTCTTCTTTTTATCGTATATTATATTTTGTTGTGTTTATTAATTTCAATTCTACTGTACTTGGCCTTAATTTCTTATGTTTTCATTTAATATATCTCTCCCTACCTTATTACTTATATTTAAGGGATTGTTTGGAATTTAATTTTTGTATAGTTTAGTGTATTGTTTTAACTTTAGATAATTTAGATTCTATGTTTATGATATGTTTGTATTTTATTAGTATTTTGTTGTTTGTTTAAAATTGATTAATGAGAATTCAATTTTGATCATTTGCACTTACTTCGTATTATGCTTTGGTAACCATATAGTATATACTCAAATTAAAATGCAATATAATTTGATTTCATGTTTGTTCAATTCTCTTCTTTACGCATTTATTTGTGTAGTTGGAATTTAAGTTTCTTATTCTCTTTCTTATGCCACATATATTTGATAGATTAGACAGAAACCAAATTTATATTTTCATTAACTCCTATTTTCTTTGCCACTTGGGTAATATTTACAAAAAACTAACAAACCGTATCGTTTATTCTCTTTACTGGACTAGATTCGTTTAACCATTTATGGGTTGTGATATATTACGAAGATTCGTAATCTTCCTTATTTCCCGTAAGCTATCAAAATTCAGTTGATGTTGTTTAACAATTGTCAATTCTTACTAAATGTTTTATTGCTACATTTACGAAACCCTAGACAAACTTCTCTCTATATAAACACTACTTCATACTTCCTCTTTTAATGAAAAAAAACCTACTGTTTTCCATCCAAAAGCTTTTGTAAAATATGTCTTCCTTCCAAATGGTTAAGAACTTGACTGCGTGGGAGGAATTCAAACAAACTATAAGAGTTAAGGTTTACAAAAGATGGGAGACAATAGATTCACAAGGCCTCCCTAGAATGAACTTCATTTTGGTAGATGAAGATGTAAGTATGCGATTTTGTTTTGTTATATATATAAGTTATATCTTTTATATTACTTACTCTGTTTTTTTATGTTTACTGTTAAATGCAGGGTTCCAGAATTGTTGCGTCTGTTAAAAACGACATGCTCTCCTATTTTAGCCGTGTGTTTTCAGAAGGAACTTGGGTTTAAATATCTAATTTTAGACTAAAGAGATCAGACTTTGAAGCAAGAATCACTCGACATACTAATGATGTCATCCTGACTCGGGAGACAAATGTCTCAACAATCAGAACTTTGACAGAGGATCCTTTCGTGAGGTTTGTTGATTTCAGCCGTGTATACAACAAGCCTTACACTCACTATTACCTAATTGGTAAGTGTTATCTACCCTAATCATATTACTTTTTTATTATAAGATACTTATTTGAATAGTCAAATCTGTTATTTATGTTCTGTATTGCTATACAAGTAGAATGATTTTGAAAAATTTATAATTTTAGTATATGAATAAACGCAGATGTAATTGGTGTTTTGGATTATATTGGAGACTTTAAAACAGTTGTTCATCCAAATGGAACAAGTGTTCCAACTCTGAATTTTCGCATCAAAGATCTTGAGTAAGTCTATTGATTAAACTTACATGTAATATATGTTGATATCAAGTATAATTAAACTATTCATTTAAATGAAGGGATTATACACTCAGCTGTGTCGCACGTGGTGATTTGGCCTACGAGATTAAGGAAAAATGTAATGGCAACGTAATGAAAGGTCAATTCAGCATATGTGTTTTGACTGATTGGTTTGTTAAGAAAGACATAGGTATGTTTATATTATAACTACACATAATTATATAGTTTAAAGTTAAATAATCTCAATATCTAATACATTTTCCATGTAGATGAAATGACCATCCATGATTATGAAGGAGGAGGCCTATCACGTTTTTTAGTTGCTCCACCTTTGGATGAAGTTATAAGTTTCCGACTCAAGTAAATGAAAAACCTCTAAGTATATTTTGTACTTTACATTTAGAAACAACTTCTATTATGCCTAATTATTTGTTTATATTTTTTCAGGCTTAGGAATAAGATAAGGGATTCGGCAAAAAACACATCAACCTCAGAAGCTCAGGATGCTTAGTCTCACTTCATCATGAACTTGGCTACGTTTCTATCTTTAAACTTTTGTTTAATATCTATTAGGAGTGATGCCCTCCTACTTTATTTGTATGTAAGACTTATGTTTTCAATCCTTTCAAATGATTGAATGTTACTCTATTTTCGGATTTATATATTTATATTTCGTTATTTTAATATCTATGTATTCAGTTTAACTAGATAATTACTTTTTATATTAACATCAAATCGAAGTTTTATTTAGATAAAAAACAATATAAACAAAGTTATTAAAATGTATGATCATCTAAATGGTGAATATAATAAATAATCTACAATATGTTGGACAATTAAATATTTTAGTTTAGAGGATATACAAATAACCGAATAACTCTTTTTTTTCTTTTTTTTTTTGTCGACAGCCTAAATACCTATACCGATTCAGTAAACCAAACCGGGGGTATTGAGTTTACATAAATAAAATCTGATGGGTAGACTCGAGCACCTCGTGCTAACTTGTCTGCCACTGTGTTATTTACTCATGGGATATGTGCGATAGAGAATAAGGTGAATTCCTCCTTGCTCCTCGCGAACTCCTACATTCCGTGGGTGTAGACACCATCTTCACCAACTCTGAGCAGTCTGTTGCAAAAGCCATCGTCGTCTTCTGATTTGCGATCATGCAAAGCATCGCCCATATGAGCGCTTATAGTTCTGCATGTAGCGGGGAGAGACTTCTTCGCAGATTCCGTGATCCCATTATGGCTCCTTCGACTCCTACCTGAAAACAGTGCCATCCTAAACCAGAATAGTTGTCCGTTTCCTTCCACGAGCCATCCACATAGCATTTCAGTCCCTCGTACTCCTCATGTTGAGTCATCACCGTATTAGGACCGATTTGTTGGGACAATAATTCTGTATCACTAAGTTGTGATGTTTCCCATGTTATAGCCTCCGTTTCTGCTATCCTCAGTATTTCTTGTGGTTTTTTATCCACATTTGAGAAAACCTTATCATTCCTTGCTTTCCAGATGTTCCACACAATCCAAGGGAAAGTTGCGGTCTTATCCTCTTTTGGGAGCCTCCAAAAGAGATTATCAAAATTAGAGAAAACTGATGTCATCGGGAAAACTCCCGGGGCCGATAGAATATGAGAGAGTGCCCATGTTTGTAATGCAGGTGGGCATTCAAAAAGAACATGATTAATCGTTTTCCCTTCCGCTCCACACCGTGCACATTGTGTATCACAATTTATTCCTTTAGCGCGTAAATCGCTGAAACCGAGAGGCATCCCGAAATAGCCTGCCAAATGAAATGTCGCAGTTTTGGTGGACATTCTAGTTTCCATGCATATGCATGTAAGTTCTTCACATCCGGTCCGTAGAGATAATTCCCGCCGTTATCCGGTTTTTGATGTTCTATCTGGTATCCTGAACTAACCGTATATTTTCCTGTTTTTGAATAATGCCAACCGAGAATATCTGGTATATAAGTGTAACTGATAGGTATACTGCGGATAATTTCCACATCAGCTGGGTCGATGATTGCATTTATCAACTCCATGTTCCACGTTTGTGTCGCTGGGTCCACCAAATGATTGACCCTGAGATTTGGGTAATAATTGTACCTTTTGCATGTTGCTAATCTCGGGGAAGAAGATGGTATCCATGGGTCGTTCCATACTGAGATAGAACCGCCCGAACCAACTCTTTTAATGAGCCCTTTTGCAACCAGAGGTCTAGCCGAAATAATACTCTTCCATCCAAAAGGTGGGGAGTATGATCTTATAGGATCTAATGGGTCTGTGTTCCGAAAATAACGACTCTTAAATACCCGAGCAAAAAGCGATTCCGATTTATCTATTAGCCGCCATAATTGTTTTGCCAGTAATGCTGTATTAAAATCTTCTATTTTTCGAAACACAATTCCTCCGTCTGATTTACTCCGACACATCTTCCACCAAGCAATCCAGTGCATTCCTCTCTATTGTCCATTGCAGCTCCACTAGAACCGCGCTGCCGCACTAGATAGTTTTGCGGTAATGGACTTAGGTAACCGAAAGCATGACATCACGAAGGTGGGCATAGCTGATGCTACCGATTTAATTAGCACCTCTTTACCCCCTTTGGTAAGTAACCTTGATGTCCATCCATTTATCCTATCATTATGTCTCTCGACGACAAAATTAAAAATCTTTGCTCTTAGCTCCTCCGAGACTTTCCGGTAAACCGAGATAAGACCCCATCCCTCCCATATTTGGGATTCCTAACAACTGTTTGATCTCGTCATGTATCCCATTTTGTACTGTCTGACCGAAAATTAAGGATGATTTTGAAAAGTTCATTTGTTGCCCTGAGACCGCCTTGTACTGTTGAAGTATAAGTAAGATGGTTTGACGCTCTTGTACCGTAGCCTTGCAGAAAAATAGATTATCATCCGCGAAGAGTAAATGTGAGACTGCAGGGCATGCCCTCGCCACTTTTAACCCCGTAAGTGATTTCTCCCTCTCTGCTTTCATCCATCCAAAAGGTGGGGAGTATGATCTTATAGGATATAATGGGTCTGTGTTCCGAAAATAACGACCCTTAAATACCCGAGCAAAAAGCGATTCCGATTTATCTATTAGCCGCCATAATTGTTTTGCCAGGAATGCTGTATTAAAATCCTCTATTTTTCGAAACACAATTCCTCCATCTGATTTACTCCGACACATCTTCCACCAAGCAATCCAGTGCATTCCTCTCTGTTGTCCGTCGCAGCTCCACCAGAACCGCGCTGCCGCACTAGATAGTTTTGCGGTAATGGACTTAGGTAACCGAAATTTTGACATCACGAAGGTGGGCATAGCTGATGCTACCGATTTAATTAGCACCTCTTTACCCCCTTTTGTAAGTAACCTTGATGTCCATCCATTTATCCTATCATTATGTCTCTCGACGACAAAATTAAAAATATTTGCTCTTAGCTCCTCCGAGACTTTCCGGTAATCCGAGATAAGACCCCATCCCTCCCATATTTGGGATTCCTAACAACTGTTTGATCTCGTCATGTATCCCATTTTGTAATGTCTGACCGAAAATTAAGGATGATTTTGAAAAGTTCATTTGTTGCCCTGCGACCGCCTTGTACTGTTGAAGTATAAGTAAGATGGTTTGACGCTCTTGTACCGTAGCCTTGCAGAAAAATAGACTATCATCCGCGAAGAGTAAATGTGAGACTGCAGGGCATGCCTTCGCCACTTTTAACCCCGTAAGTGATTTCTCCCTCTCTTCTTTCATCCATCCAAAAGGTGGGGAGTATGATCTTATAGGATCTAATGGGTCCGTGTTCCGAAAATAACGACCCTTAAATACCCGAGCAAAAAGCGATTCTGATTTATCTATTAGCCGCCATAATTGTTTTGCCAGTAATGTTGTATTAAAATCCTCTATTGTTTGAAACACAATTCCTCCGTCTGATTTACTCTGACACATCTTCCACCAAGCAATCCAGTGCATTCCTCTCTATTGTCCGTCACAGCTCCACCAGAACCGCGCTGCCGCACTAGATAGTTTTGCGATAATGGACTTAGGTAACCGAAAGCATGACATCACGAAGGTGGGCATAGCTGATGCTACCGATTTAATTAGCACCTCTTTACCCCCTTTGGTAAGTAACCTTGATGTCCATCCATTTATCCTATCATTATGTCTCTCGACGACAAAATTAAAAATCTTTGCTCTTAGCTCCTCCGAGACTTTCCGGTAAACCGAGATAAGACCCCATCCCTCCCATATTTGGGATTCCTAACAACTGTTTGATCTCGTCATGTATCCCATTTTGTACTGTCTGACCGAAAATTAAGGATGATTTTAAAAAGTTCATTTGTTGCCCTGAGACCGCCTTGTACTGTTGAAGTATAAGTAAGATGGTTTGACGCTCTTGTACCGTAGCCTTGCAGAAAAATAGACTATCATCCGCGAAGAGTAAATGTGAGACTGCAGGGCATGCCCTCGCCACTTTTAACCCCGTAAGTGATTTATCCCTCTCTGCTTTCAGTATGTTGGCGATCAAAACCTCTGTACAAATTATGAATAAGTAGGGTGATAATGGATCTCCTTGCCGCAGTCCTCTGTGTGGAGTTATTTGGCCTTTGGGTTGACCGTTAATAAGCACCTTGTATTGTACCGATGGGATACACCACATCATCCATGAAATCCATTTTTCTGCGAAGCCGAACTTCCTCAAGAGATTTTCAATAAATGTCCACTCTACCCGGTCATATGCTTTGCTCATATCCGTCTTAATTGCTATAAATTTGCTTTTGCAAGATTTATTAGTCTGAAGGCCGTGAAACATCTCTTGGGCGATCAAGATGTTATCAGAGATCAGTCTCCCTGATACAAAGGCTGATTGGGTCTCTGAAATCAAATCTGGAAGCAATCTCTTTAACCTCTGACATAAAACCTTTGAGATAATCTTATAACCCACATTACACAGACTTATAGGTCTTAATTCCGTCATTCGAGTGGGCCGTCTTGTCTTTGGTATTAGGCAAATATTTGTCATATTTAGCCGTTGATCAAAAGACCCCGTTGCCAAGAAACCATTAACCAATCCCACTACATATGCCTTTATAATTTGCCATGAGCGTTGGTAAAATAGTGTTGTCATTCCGTCCGGGCCCGGAGCCTTTTCTGGATGCATCATAAAAAGAGCCTTTCGCACTTCTTCTTCCGTGGCCATTGCCGTGCGGATATCATTATTCAGTTCAGACACTAGGGCTGGGATGTCGCTTAGCGCATTCTCAAATTCCGTCGGAGAAGTTGAGGTGAATAATTCCTCGAAATAAGTAACCGCTACTTGTTCCACCTCTTTATCCGAGGTTACCCAAGATCCTGATGCATTATGTAGACCAGTAATCCGATTTATTGCCCGACGTTGTTTAACTTGCGCATGATAGAACTTTGTATTTCTGTCCCCCGCCGTTGCCCATAAGGTATGACTTTTCTGTTGCCAGAATAATTCCTCATCTATATAAGCCTCTTTCAGTTTTCGTGTAATGTCCATCAGTTCCTCTTGGGTTCTATTATCATCATTCTGGACCTCCTCTAAAGCTTGTTGTAAATCCCTAATTTTCTCCTTGCCGTATGGTAAATTATTTTTCCGCCATTTTGATATTTCTTGCCGACATTTCGTTATTGTTTCTATTAAAGATGAATGATTTCCTTCTGGATTTATTTCCCAGCCTTTTTCAATTGTTTTCATTAAACCGTCCCGTCCAATCCACCATTTATCGAACCTAAATTGACCCCATTTCCGAGGAATTTTATCCTCTATAGTAGCGACAATTGGCCTATGGTCTGACCCAATCATTGCTAAGTATTCGACATATGAGTGAGGGAAAATTTCATGCCAATCCTCATTTGCTAAGGCCCTATCTAGAAGACACCGAACACTTTTCGAGTTCCGTCGTCCTCTCCAAGACATGGTATTTCCAAAACACTGGAATTCCAGAAAACCGCAATGTTGTATCATAAGATTGAAGGACATGAAGGAGGATGCAGGTCTTAAGTTGCCTCCTTGTTTTTCATTATTACCCGTAATTTCATTTAAATCACCAATTAAAAACCATGGGTCCATCTGTATTAAACTTGTTCGTGTTAAATGTTCCCAAACTTGATCTCGATTTTTTGGTACCGGATCACCGTAAATAAACGATAAGAATACTTTTTTCCCTTGAATAGTCGCCTCGATATCAATAATACGATTACTTGAAAATAAAACAGTAACGTTCAATGACTCATCATAATATAAGGCAAGTCCTCCACTCAAACTGTATGGTTCAACCATGTACAATTTATTATAACCAAAATGAAATTGAAATTTTTGCATAAAACAAAGTCTTGCTTAATTTCCGAAAGAAATAAAAATTCTGGTTTGTGTTTCTTCCAAACCTCCCGTAAATATCCTATTGTATACCGATTCCCGAGTCCCTGACAATTCCAGCTCATAATCCTCATAAATTAAACTAATTTGGTTTTGCAGAACCTGTCTTCAGGTTTGATGAGCCCTTCGGAACCTCCGTCTTTGTTTCCTCCCCAAGACGAGCCAAAACCTTTGCCAACATCGTTCCTTACCAAGTTCTCCGGCCATTCCTGACTAACCAACCCAGAATAAGATTGATATGCAAAAACCGAATAACTCTTATTAATATGTAAATGTTTGTTTACTTTCTTAATAAATACCTTCAATTATCTAATTATAATCGTTAATCAACCTTTTCATATATTACTAAAACCTATAGCAATATATTCCATGTTTTAAAAAATAATCATCCGCATATTAGAAGGTGAATATTTTCATATATTACAGAATATTACCTATATAACAATTGAAGATATTGTTCTATGAATTCGATTAAAATTTACTTTATAAACTCTAAACCTAATCCCTTCTATATAAACCCTACTCATTGCAGCCATTACATATTTACTCAGACAAATCAAAGTACAATCATAAAAATCTCTCTTTACTAATTTAATATTATACATTATGGATCGATTTGATAAAGTTTCAGAATTGCATTCGTAGAGATCTGATTGGAAGATAATAATTATGGTTTTGAAGAAGTGGGAGATGATTGGTCCACAAGGTATTGAAGGTTTGGAGTTTATTTTCGTTGATGAAGAAGTAAGTTTAACATTTAGCTATATTTCATTGTTTTTGTATAATTAAGTTGTAAGTACTCATATAGCTGAACCTTTTATAAATCTATAATTTGCAGGGATGCAAAATTAAAGCATCGATGACAAATCATGTTTTAGTTTCATTTTACCATCGTGTTTTAGATGAAGGACAGTTGAATTGTCTAAGTGATTTTGTTGTTAATGATGTGTTTTGGTTCCCAAAGACAACTACTCATAAATGACGTATATTTCTACTTCAGAATACCAACGTGAAACCAATTACAACAATGTCGCATAATCCATTTATGTCTTTTGCTGATTTTGGTAAAGTTTATGATGGTTCACTTGATTCAAATTACACTATTGGTTAGTTTTCTGTTACTATCTAAGATTGTTTGGTTCAGTTATATAAAATGTTATACATTTATTTATAAAGAATAATTCTATCTCTAACAATAACATATTATCTTCTGTGAACAGACTTAATTGGTTTTGTGGTTTATGTTGGAAGACTGATTAGAGTTAAAGATTACTCAAATGATGGTGACTCTGATAAATTTTATAGTCGTATCAAGTTCATACTAAGAGATACCAAGTAAGTGCATTTCAATTAATTATAGTTTGTTTTAATACATATAATCCTAACATAATTTTCTTATATTGAATTTAGGAATGTTCAAATTAGTTGTGTTGCATAGGGTATCTTGGCTGATGAGTTCAACTGTCAATAGTGGCATGCATGTGGTTCTGAGGTTATTTGTGTTTTGACTGATTGGCGTATCGTTTGGAAAAATGGTTTGTTTTTTTATGAATTATCTTTGTGTTTTGTAACAACATTTGTTCTTGATCTTTTAACCTTGGTAACTATCAATCTCAATTTGCTTTGTTTAGGAATATTAAAATTATCGGATGCAAAAGGGATGTCACATTTTTTATTTGATCCTCGAATTGAAGAAGTTGATTCTTTTAGGGAAAGGTATGGTTAAGTTTAATGGTTATTCTCATTTCATAACTACACAGGTTGTCACAATTATTATTTTTTTATAGGTATGCACTGTTGAAAGATTTCAACAACATTTACAAGAATGATGAGAAAGAGAAACATGAAAAATGTGTAGTCTCTAGTTTAAACTGATTACCAATATGTATTTGTTTTCTAATAACTTATGGTTATTATTGCTTCTGAACTTTCTATATCTATTACCTTGGATTTCTTATTTTCAATATCTATCCAGACCGAGAATGTTATGCTATTGCTCTATATATTATAGGAATCACATACATAATTTATATAAAGGAATCCAGGATTTAACCTGATTTTTTTTGCATCGAAACAACACTTCATCGGAGAATCTGTTTCAATTTAGCCCATTTTATACTTCCGAAAAATCTGAGAATCAAAGAGCAGAAATTACAAAGAGCAGAAACAAAATCACAAAACCCATTTAGAATCTGAGAATCAAAGAGCAGAAATTACAAGAAGGATCAAAATCTGAATTTTTTTTTTCTCAATCAAGTTTTGCAGAGGAAGAAGATGATGAGATATCTATTGAATAATTAATTGATGTAATTATCTTACCATCGATTTCAGGACGAAGAAGATGAAGAAATATGTATCCAACTCACTCTCAATTAGATGCTATCAGTCTCGATTTGGATTTTAAGTAGATGAATAATTTTTATTTACAGAATTTGTAGAATAATGAGAAACAAAATGTACTCTGACTACTCATTATTGTTCTTTACTTTGCATGTCGACTAATTTTAATTTTGTCAAAGACATATTAATTCAAGGTTCAAACTAGCTATTGGAAGATAATTCATGGGACTAAGGGACGCCTTAGAAGTTTTGAATTGCCTGTGTGTTATTGGCTATTTGAGGATTAAGAAAAGGTTTATGGATTCAGTTCAAGGAGAGTTGCAGATGAGTATGGAACAAGATCAAGGAATCTGTTGGGGTCAAAGACAAATTAGTATGGTTAAGGTTTGAGGAGTTTTGGTTTGCAGGCTTAGTCTCATGTTGATGGATAGAGGTCTAGGAGTAGATGGAGATGTTTACAGGTTCAAGCATAATCAGGTTGCAACCGGGGTTAGAATGAAAGCTTTAGAGCTTTGTTGCTTGATGGTGGTGAAGACATATGGATATCAGTTGCAAGTGTTAGCAGTTGAAGAGGGATCCAAGAAAGGATCAGAATGCAGAGGATAAAAAGATGCATTGGGAAAAGAGAACAAAGTTTTGTTATACCTATTTGCATCTTAGAGAGGTCTGGTGGATGAATCTTTTGTAGGGTTCACTTGCAGGAGTTCAAGTTAGTTGGAGGCACACCTAAAGAAAGCTCATGAGTACAAGGTGAAGATTTAGGTTGATTTCTAAGAGAGAAGATGCTAGTGCCAAGGATAGGTGGAATTTGCATACTGGTGATGTGATGCAGGGTATGTTTACAGCAAGGAAGCGGCTTCAAGGGTTCTAGAGATGAAGTTCTAAAGGTTGTAACATGGTGTCTCGGGCATTTCACAAGGTTGTGGATGTGAGACAGGTTTACCGAACAGTTCGAGTCTGTTTTTGGATGGTTCTGCTGATGCAGAAGGGATTTGAATAGAAGGTTTAAAAAAGGTATTTGTATCGAGAGTCTTCTTAGCCAGGTGGAGTTAGGATGAGGGTTCTGCAGGCAATAGCAGCGGTGCAAAGTGATGTTCAAAGAGGTGTTCAGGTCCAGTGATGTCTTGGTAAGTCAGAGACGGTTTCAGGGAAATGAAGCATAAATGACTTAGAGGTTTTATGCAGTTGATTCAAGAGTGATTGGTTTGTCAGCAAGGTTCTGTAAAGTATGATGATTGAACATGGTTGTGTCAAAAGTCTGTTTAGCAGTATGGTTGGATGGCGTGTTCTGTTAAGAGTAACAGCGATACAACAGGAGTTCAAGGCATATATGTTTAAATAGAGAGTGTTGAATCAGGGATTGTTTCAGGTCTGAAGCATGTATGATTCAGGGTTAGCTGCTTACAGTTCAAGGAGTGTTTGATTAAGCTCAGTGTACAGGAGAAGAATCAAAGAACACCAAAGTGAATCAAGTTGCAAAAAGACATAGATAATGAAGAATCAAGAGATCAATGATAAGTTGAGCTTTACACATGATGTGTAGCAGCTGGTTTTATAACTCAAGAAGAGATATGGGGATGTTGGTGGCTCGGCAAGGAGCTCATCAAGGGTGATGTCTAGTCATTGATGGTTTAGTAGATTTATCTTATGTAGGTTCACATGAAGATCAAAGTGCCAAGTCTAGAGGCAAGAGTCAAAGGTTCTAAGAGACAATTTACAAGGAGGCTTCAAGGTGAGCTCAAGGTGGAGATCTCAGAAGAATCAATCAAGAATAAATACAAAGGTATTATGAGCTACGGAGAAGTTGAGGGTTGTCTGAATCTGACGGTGGAGATTTTGAGATATCAGACTTCAGTCAACATACGAATTGGGCCAGTAATTGGGCCTTAGAAAGTTTATAGGGTTTATTGGTTATAAATACATGTGTACAATTCAAGGAATCTTGAGGATTCCGAGCGCCTTAGAGGCGGCTCGTAAAGCGTGAGTGATCTTGTAAACCACATCGGAGGTGTTTTCCGATTCTTCATAGTGGATGTTGTGGATCGAGGATCCACCCCAGACGTAGCGGTTAGAGGCCGTGAACTGGGTGAACAATTCTCGTGTTCGTTATTTTGTGTATCGAAGATAGATTGGGACAAGATGATTAAAGTTTAAATCCTAACAGAAGCCACGAAAGGGGCAATCGGAAATGGGTTCGAGCAGCTAATGAAAACAAATCCGAGGATGGATCTTAAACTGGGTGGAAGCAGAGATCAATCGATTTGGGGATTTCTATTTTTTTATTTTTTTTCGGGGGTTTCCCGTTTATTTTACTTAACTTTTTTTTTTTTTTGTAATTTCAAATATAAGTAAATATACCACATTTTAATTAAATTTAACGGAGTTAACTGTTCCGTTAACAAAGTTAACTTTTCCGTTTAAAATTTTGGCGGCGCGAACAAATTTGCCAGATTAAGGGTTTGAAGTGTTAGTTTTGTTATCTTGAAAACTAAAATATTAAAAAATTAGGTTTTAAATTCAAATATTAATGGGCCAATGTTTTACTTTTGCTTGGAGCCCTAAATGTTTTATGAGTGGCTCTATCTACAACAATAATAACAAATCGAAGTCAAATTGTTGAAATAAGTAGAATAACTAAGAAAAAATGAAGAAATAATTAGTTAATAAATTCATA
Source organism: Eutrema japonicum (assembly GCA_030161315.1). Lineage (NCBI taxonomy): Eukaryota > Viridiplantae > Streptophyta > Magnoliopsida > Brassicales > Brassicaceae > Eutrema > Eutrema japonicum. The sequence goes on from BSQW01000011.1 coordinate 40,286,762, forward strand.
AGATATATGATTTAAAAGTTATTTGTAAATTTATATGATATAACGTTTCAACTACTAAAAATAAACTATTTTCTTTGGACTTGTTTCTTCTTTAGTATCATTACCTTTTGATACGATTCTCCCAATTTCGAAATTTTAAGAGCGGTAGCTTGGATAATCCTCGATTCCAAATTGGCTCGCGGAGAAGAATGATAAGGTATATTAAACCTTATGCCCCAAACTCGACTTAAAACGCTCCAAATAAAAGAAGGCGTGAGATCGAAGATCCCGAAAATCTTTGTGGCCTACACTCGACTTAAAACGCTTCTACGATCCTAAGTAGTCGAATGGTATCGCCAAGAGTGATGAAAGCTCCTGATAAACCGAAATGATTAAATGGCTAACCACCAAGTAATCGAAAAGTTTTAAAAGAACAAAGGAGAAAACACTCTCACTTTTAAGAAACTATTTGATTGATAAAAAGTTGAATGAATTATCAAAGATCTTACATGGTTTATATATGAAATAATTGTGGAGAAAACAAGGAAGAAAATGAGGGAAACAATGCCTCGAAAAATAGCAAAGACTAATTAACTACTTGGACTAACTCTTTGACTACTTTGACTCATTTAATTGCTTGTTGAATGACATTTGGAGTCCTTGGTCGAAAATGACACTTGCTTATGGATGAAGTTGGGCCAAAAGAGATGTAAGCCTATTGCCTCATTAAAACCCTTCTTGAAAAACGCATTGGGGCAAAATCAAGAGTAGGAAAAAGAGTACAACAAACTCACATCATGGGCCGAACCTCATTGTCCATTTTGAGCTTGGATCATGTTGAAAACGGGGTGTGGGTGTTGATCTTTCTTTTCGGCCCAAATGTCCTTGAGTAAGCCGCGGACAGCTCCATTAAGCTCCCGAGACATCGCCCTCGTTATCGGACCTTCGGGTATTATTGTCCGTCCTTAGCTGTAGCCATTATCATATCACCTTAAGAGTCATAAAGCACCAACAGATTCTCGCTGGTTTGACACCTCAATAGGTGATGATGATCCTAATCCCTACACCGATCGGAATGTTTAAAATCTCATATTATCGAAAAACGGGTAACATCTCCTTCCTCCATTAGATTAATGGATTTATTTCCATAACACGACTCCGCCATACTAGATACAAACTATCTGTAATAAATAATAGATTGTTATAGATTAAGATGGAACCAGAAAAGTTAACATATTTTGCCTTTCAACAAAGAAATTAATGTCAAATAAAGAACAAAAATGGCCAATGAGGTAACATGGATCATTCAGCATAATTATGTTACTCTCTCTTGAACATCATAGGAGAATATGAGCAAGAAGAAAGAATACTAATAGTTTTTCTATATGTCTATGAATTGTAGGATTCAACAATTAAAATTCAAGATAGAAAATTAATCATTTAAGCAAAATATTAATACTAGTAAGGAAAAATTAACAATAGAAACTTTCGCATGAATTAAATAATTTAGAATCACAATCAGCTCTACCAAAATGAGTGAAACATATAAGGAAGTAACAATAATGAACACGAGCCTATGTACGGTGAGAGAGAAGAGTTTCAAAACCCATATCATCGAACAAGCCAATATAAGATTAATTTTTAAAAAGAAGAAAAAACAAGTCATATCATTACATGGAGAGAACATGGTTTAATAGATCGGTGATGGATTTTCATATCACGGAGGCGGTATAGATCGTTACGAAGAGAGGTTGTCTAATCTGATAATCTTATTTTAGCACATAACCAATTTTCGAACAAGAGTTTTTAGATTTGATAATCTTGTTGTCAAGATATAAATTGGAAAATGGAAAGAGAGGGATGGAGCTAGAAAGATTTTAACTCCTTTTACATAAATATGTTACCACAAAATAAATAAACATTTTTTTGTCGACAATTCCACATTTTTATTATTTATATACTTTATTAATGTAAAATATAAATTTATAATGTTAAATATATTTGAGGAGTGAGAGATTTTAATTCCTTTTACATAAATATGTTACCATAAAATAATTCAAGACTTTAATTTTTTCAATCTATTTTTATACTTTTCATTTATGTAAAATTTATATATTTTTTGGATAATTACTTATTGTGTAAAGGTCAACTATTAAGAAAGATACCCAATATAGACTTTTTACACAAAATACTTTATTTTGTTAAATTATTTCACAAATATAACCTATTTTATCCTATTTTGTAATATAGAAAAAATTATATCCCAAATACGGCTTTAATTTTTCAACAAAAAATTAACCAAAGTTTTTGTAATATAGAAAATTTACAAAAAAAATAATAATTTCTTTGTTGAATTATCTCACAAATAGAACCTATTCCATCAATATTTATGTCTTTTATTTTTCAAAAACATTTAACCAATAACCTTTCATAGTTACCATGCAAACATAAAGAACTTGCAAAACAGTTTGATTCATAAGGTTGATAATTTATTAAACAATAAAAAATAAACATTAAAAACCTAAAAAATATAAATTAAAAATACACTTTTCTTAAATATTAATAATTAACTAATGAAACATAACCCATATTTATTGTATGATTCTCCTCTTGTCTGGTATGCATGTATGCTCCATCTAATGTTTTCCTCATGTTTTGTGTTTTGAAGTCGTTTTTGTCAATTTTAATAGAATCTTCGATTTTCTTTTTTTTTATATGGTAAAGTGGCGACAAAATTTATAATACCCTAATATCTTCATTTATATAGAAAAGTTTAAAAGAATTGATTTGATTATTTATATCACTAAAATGCACTTATATTTTTTGTAATTTATTCTGAAAAAAAACTCCATAGTTATATACATTCTTTTATGTATATGCGCGGGTAATCTTCTAATTAAAACAATGATATATTTTTGAATATAATTAAAAATTTAAATTCTTTTTTTTTGTGGAAGTTAAAAAAAAAACTATTTAGTGGCAACATAATTATTTCTGCAAAAGAAATAAAATTTCGTTTATCTTCCTCTCTCCCTTAGTTCTGTCTCGACAAAAAAAAAAAAAAAACTTTTAGTTCCAATTGGTTCGTGAGATTGTCGGATTAGTGCTTTCGCTGATTCTTCTTCTTCTCATTGAATTTTAACTCTTTTTTGTCGATATGGGTTTTGGATATACTCACTCACCGTACGTTTTCTCATGATGATTACATCTTTGTCTCACTCAATTTGTTAAGGTTGATTGTGATTTTGAATGATTTTAATAATGTGAGGGAATATGCTGGTTACGGTTCATGCTGATTTTTGTTGCAATCTACAATTGTTGTTTCATCTTCTTCTTTCACGTTCTCCTTTGATATTCACACAGAGAGTAGTGTAATTGTGAAGATTATCGGTGTTGTTAATTCATTTTCCATTTCTGTTATTTATTTGTCATTAAATTCTTTGTTGAAAGGGAAAAAGATGTTAAACACTTCTGATTCCATGTAATCCCTAACCATTTATCATTTATTACAGGTATTTTGTATCGAGTATGTCGCAGTCGAGCGGAAATGTTGCCCTTTTCTCCGGTGATGTTGATTTTCAAGCTGTTCAAACTTCGCGGGAATCAGGATCTTCGTCCAGAGGAAATGATACTGTCCAATCCGAGCCTCCTAAAATAAAAAAACAGTGTCTTCGCATTGAGGCTTTTACAGTCCAGTGTAATCGTTGTCTCAAATGGAGGGTAATGCCCTCGTTGCCGAAATACGAGGAGATAATATGTACTCTTTTAGTATTTTAGTATTCACAATTCACAATTCACAATTTAGTATTTTAGTATTTTAGCATTTTAGTATTCACAACAACAACAAATTGATCAATATGTACTCTTTCTATATCCTGATTTAGAATAATATTATGGAATTCTGTCTCTTTATTTGGATGAGGTCTCGGTGTGTTATTTTGTGGTGATGCAAAATTCATTAAATCCATGCCTATGTTTTGTTTACTAACGTAAATATCAGTATACTTCTCTGAAGCATTTGATATCAACAGCAATGTTAGAAGGAAAACTCAGTGGTTACTAATTTGTTTTCAGTAACATATAGACAGCGTCTTTACACCCTTATAAACCTCAATGCTGTCGTGCAGGTACTTGAACGATCACCCACATTACATAAGAAAAGGCGTCAACCTTTCACAGTTCTCATTCCAAATCCCGATACCGCTTCAGAAGAACTACGTGAGGAAGCGCCCAGCTCGACCCTCGAAAAGGATAAGAACAACAGATCTATCAACCTCTGACCCCTGTGATGATCTAGCTAGACAAGACTGAATTCTCCCCTGATATTGTTTTTTTTTTGTTGGGTATATTGAAGGAACTGAGGACATGTGATTAGCTTGTTTTGTGTCTACCAGAGAAGCTATGTACAAAACGACCCATCATCTTCATATATAGAAGAAACTGAAAACATGTGGTTAGCTCTTTTATTTTGCAGTGTAAGCTATTTATTGGGTTTTGGTTTTGTTTCCAATTTATTGGATTTCGATGAAGTTTGAAATGAAGTTAATCTTTCTAAAACTCAAATTTGAAAGATTGCCAAAGTAACCTATTCAAACACTGATCTCTACTATATAAGGTCTAAATAGCTTTTAAAAAAAAAAGCATAAACCATGTGTTTTCCATAGCTATTCGGTCTTCGCAAATGCTTTCTCGTACTTAAGACTAGATCTGAGCATACTTATATCTTTTTGATAAAAGGTTCAAAGCAGCATAAACCAAGTGTTTACCGCAGAGATTCAGTCGTCGTAAATGTTACCTTTTATAACTTGTTTCATTCTTGTCCATAAAATAAGTTTACTTATGATCATATCAAAGAGCGAGCCAAGGTTGGATATTAAAAAGACAAAGACCAAATCTCTACCACTTACACTCAATCTTATCCTCAATTTGAGCCTTGGGGTGAAAAACCGAAATAGCACGGGCAAAGGCTTCAAAATCTAGAATCCCAGTACGCTTGGTGTCAAACAAGTCAAACACCTGCAAAGCTTGAATATGAATGGAGTTCCCAACAAGGAAAACCAGATTGGGGCGTCAAGATCAAAGAGTGCCTTGTACTCAAAAGAAAAGAGCTACTTACAATGGAGGAGTGGTACCATAGAATTGGAGGGAATGGAGAGTATGCTTGTTTGGTGATATGCAACACCGATTGATCCAAGGGTGGAGAGCTTTCCAACATCAAACACCGTTGTTGCTTTGCCATGACCTTGCTACTATCAAGAACCTTGAAACCACTTAACAAAAACATTAAAAAACACTTAAAAAGATAGATAATACTTACAAAGAGAGACATGGGAATGTCTCACAAGTGCGCTTTCACTACAAGAAAACAGGGATATTTCCGACGGTCAAATCCGTCGGAAATCCGTCGAAAGGGTCTTTTCCGACGGATTTCCGACGGATTTAAGCTGTCGGTTACAGTTCGTCGGAAATATGGTTTCCGTCGGAATCCGTCGGAAATTTCCGACGGATTTGTGCCGTCGGAAATTTCCGACGGATTTGTGCCGTCGGAAAGCCGTCAGACATTTCCGACGGATTTTCGACCGCGTACGTTCCGACGGATACTCTGACGGATATTCAGTCGGAAATACCGTCGGAAATGCCGTCGGAAATCCGTCGGTAATTTCCGACGGACTTCCGACGGATATTCAGTCGGAAATGCCGTCGGAAATCCGTCGGTAATTTCCGACGGATGGTGATCGGATGAATTTGTCGGAAGTCCGTCGTAAATCCGTCGGAAGATATTTCTGACGGATTTCCGACGGTAACTATTTTCGACGGAGTTACGACGGATAATTTGATCGGAAGTTGTCTCGGAAGTCCGTCGGTTCTTCGTCAGAAATAGGTTCCGACGGATTTACGACGGTAACTATAACGCCCCGACCACCCCTACATGTGGGCCCCATGCCTTCTCTCGGCCCGTGGGCCCCACCCTTGTCCGACGGCCGGTGCGTTAGTCCGGGAGGCTTGTAATACTTGTTTACTGACCCTGCAATCACCACGTGATCTTTCCCCGTGTTTTGTACTCACTCACACGATACCGCGAATCACTTCCCGGTAGGTCACCCATCCTTAAATTGCTCCAGCTCAAGCACCCTTAACTCTGGAGTTCTCTCTGGACAAGTTCCCGAAAAGATAAGTGCACTTTGGTGACATAGGTAGCCAAATCAATTCTTATAAGCCTCTCCGCATATACAAGAAATCGGGATGTTACAATCACCCCCACTCATAGAGCGCAACGTCCTCGTTGCGCACCAGGATCGTCACCCTAGGCGGTGTGAGCCCACCTGACTCCACACACGTGTTTGGGTTCGGCTCTGATACCACTTATAACGCCCCGACCGCCCCTACCTGTGGGCCCCATGCCCTCTCTCGGCCCGTGGGCCCCACCCTTGTCGGGCGGCCGGTGCGTTTGTCCGGGAGGCTTGTAATACTTGTTTACTGACCCTGCAATCACCACGTGACCTTTCCCCGTGTTTTGTCCTCACTCACACGATACCGCGAATCACTTCCCGGAAGGTCACCCATCCTTAGACTACTCCAGCTCAAGCACGCTTAACTCTGGAGTTCTTTCGGGCAAGTGATCGGAAAAGGTAAGTGCACTTTGGTGACATAGGTAGCCAAATCAATTCTTATAAGCCTCTCCGCATATACAAGAAATCGGGATGTTACAGTAACTTATTCCGACGGTTTTCCGACGGAATTGGTATTTTGAATTTTATTTAATTATTTATTTTTTTGAAATTTATATATTAAAATTATATAAATTTGAAATATAAATTAAAAATAGAAATAATAAATATATAAATTCATTAAACAAAATTAAAAAATTCATTACACATTAAAATAAATTGTTCAAAAAAAAAGCATTAAAAGCAAATATTTAAACGGTTGGAGAATCTCCGTCGTCGGGATTATTATCCCGAAACATATGCGGGAAGCATTTTTCCATCATCTTCTCCAAGCAGGAGAGCTTCTTGTTGGTAGTCTGTTGCTCCGTCCGTAGCTCTTCAACCTGCTGGTCACGGTCTTTCACCGTTTGGGTGAGCCTCTCGATTTCTACCCGGTACTCCGAAGGATAACGAGGAAGCGAGGAAGAAGATTCCTGGGTCGGAAGGGTGTCTAACCCAGCGAATCGACCTTTTACTTGCCGGGTTTGCTGCGAATAATTATAACCGATAATAAATAAATAACGAAAAAAAAAAACGAAATGAAATTAAAACTTACCTCAAGTACAATCTGGTTTATCTCTTCCCGGGACAAAGAGTTCGAGGACGTCGATCCTTCGATAGTGAGCTGCGATGATAGTTCACGGTCCAGCTTCGTCTTCTTGCTCTTCTCGACAACATCCCGCATCCCCAAGTCCTGTATCTGACCGGTTTTCTTGTTGGTGTGTCTATTCTCGATGAGTTGAAGATAATCGGGTTCGGAACCAGATTCTCTAGCCTGCGAAAATTTGTTAAGTTAAATAATTATAAAAAACAGAATTAACAATAAAAATTTTAAATTAAACTTACCATTTCCATCGCTTCCCGTTCGATGGTCTTTGCGCCCGCGTTGTGGATGTAGACCCCTTTCCCGCCTCGTTGGCTATTTCGGTTCTTCGACTGTTGCTCGGAGGTCTTTTTCGTCGCAGGCCTACTCCAGTACTCACAGAAGCCCTTCCAGACGTCGTCGTCAAGGTCCTTTGGCTTGTCTTTGTTGTGCTTCCACTTCTGCTTCCACTCGTACATGTGCTTCGAGTACGAGTTTGCGGCATACTTGTCGAATGTGTCAATGACTTTGCGCGTATGATGAGTCCCACGTGAACTCTTGCTATAATTTAAAAAAAAAATATGTTACATATCAAAAAGAAAAATTGACAAAATGAAATTCAAAATAAATAATATATCAATAAATAACTTACCGCGAAAGTCCGGTGCCACACGTCTTTCTCCTCGGTAGGCATGTCCGAATACTTCTCGTACGGTTTGTCCAACATGTTGTGGAGCATCCGTAATATCGCGTGGAGCATGTCCGTAACCTATTTTATATACATCATACAAGTGTTTGTAAACTTTTGCCACAAAAAAAAACCTATACCCTATACCCTAAACAAGATTTTTAAATATCCGTCGGAAATCCGTCGGAACTTTCCGACGGATTTCCGACGGTTTGAGTTGAATCTGGGTTATATCCGAGTGATTGATTTTTTAGCCGAGGCAGCTGACTCCGTCGGAAATCCGTCGGAAATTTCCGACGGATTTCCGACGGTTTGAGTTGAATCCGTCGGAAAATTTAATATAACGGTTTGAGTTTAAATATAATCCAGGTTTTATCCGAGGCAGCTTAATCCGTCGGAAATCCGTCGGAATTTTCCGACGGATTTCCGACGGATTCAACTCAAACCGTCGGAAATCCGTCGGAAATTTCCGACGGATTTCCGACGGATATTCAAAAATCTTGTTTAGGGTATAGGGTATTGGTTTTTTTGTGGCAAAAGTTTACAAACACTTGTATGATGTATATAAAATAGGTTAACCTTGTGTATACATCAAGAAAATGTGTTATATAGAATTTATATAGAAGTTATAATATAGGTTAACCTTGTAACCAAAATTTTTTTTGTGGCAAAATTCTGATTTTGTTACACTTAATCAAATGTCTAACTTTATAAAATTTCGACATAACTGATATATTACACATTAGAATTCTAGTTCAAATATATGTACATATTTTACGGTGCAAATTTTATAATTAAAACTACTGTCAATCCGATGATGAGTAATCTGATTCTCCTGAATCGGAAGGTTCCCCAAATTCGTCAAATTCTTCTTCTGAATCCTCAAATACTCGATCGTCTGACTGTATGGTGAAATCAACGACAAGGTCGACCTCAAGGGAATGCTCGATTGAACCCAAACCTACGGAGCTTTGTTGGAGGGGTTCATGATCAGACATCCCATGAACTCTACCTCTCGGGTTTATCGATGTGACTGTAACCCACGGGTCTTGCTTGTTTGTCACCCGCGGATAGGGAATGTAGCATACCTACACCATGTACAAATTTAACCACGGGAATGCAACAAAACTAAATTAAAAATTAACGTAAAAGAAATACAAACCTGGTCTGCTTGTGATGCAAGTACAAATGGCTCGTATCTCTGGAGTTTTCTTCTGCTATGTAATGATGTAACACCAAATTGGTCGTGTCGCACACCGCTTCCTACTAATGGGTCGTTCCAGTCGCATAAAAATGCAACACATCTTAGACCGAGCATTCCCGGGTACTGAACATCGAAAATCTCACGTACGACACCATAGTATACAAGATCACATGACTGAGTTGATACACCGTAATCTGAAGTTGTCGCACTCCTATCATCCCGAAGAATCTTAAAAGCGTACCCCCGTGTGCTATACATCACATGTGACTGCACGGTTGCTAGTGGAAATCTCACAATTTCTTCTAACCACGTGGGAAATGTTTGTCCGTTAGCCTTCTCTGTCGTCACCTGCACAATTAAAATAAAAATACTTCAAATAATTAAATCTTTCATTACATATGATGATTGCTAAAAACAAGGCAATTAAAAGACTTACATAATCTCTTAACCAACGTCCGAACTCTTCCTGTTTGAGCTCGATTAGCTCGTCCTCTGTTTTGTCAGGAAATGCAAAATGTTGAAAAGCCATATCCATCCTGTGAGATTGAAACAATTATCACGTTAGTACATATATATATAATCAAAAACCCAATAAGTAATTAAAAATTAAGTTCAATATATAATACCTCTCATATTCATCAACTCCGTCGCAGTTTGTGAGAATATACATATGCAAATGCTCTCGCTCTTGTGGTGAAAGTCTCCTCTTCTTGCCTTTTCCACTAAGTCGTCCAATCTGTAAAAATATATGAGGTACATCGACCGGATAGAAAGGTAGGACGCCTCCGTCATCATGTCGAGCTGCTCTACGACTCTTTGTTTTGACTTGTGATGGAAAGTAGGACTCGGCAAAATGTGAGGTTTCTTCATTGATGGTCTGTGCGACGATAGAACCCTCCAATCTACTCAAATTTTTCACCTTCTTCTTTAGATGTAACATATACCGTTCGAAAGGATACATCCAACGGTACTGAACCGGGCCCCCAAGCTCTGCTTCTCGAGGGAGATGAATTGTTAAATGTTCCATAACATCAAAGAATGAAGGAGGAAATATCTTCTCCAAATTGCAAAGGATTACAGGTATATTAGCCCCAAGATTGCGGATACCGTCTGATGTAAGAGAGCGAGAACATATATCTCGGAAAAAGGCACCAATCCCTGCAATATATGGATAACAAATGAATAATTAAATAATGAAGTATATATTGTATAAAGTAGTAAATAAATAATTTCATGATTGTACCTGCAATTGCTTCGTGGACATTACGTGGTAGAAGACATGCAAAGGCAAATGGAAGGAGGCGCTGCATCACCACATGACAATCATGACTCTTCATCCCAGTAAACTTCCCTTCTCCATGATCAACGCAGTTCCGAAAGTTAGATGCGTATCCATCCGGGAATCTAACACTTTCGGTAATCCAGTAAAAAAACTCGGCCTTTGAAGGTTCATCGAAACGAAAAGCCGGGACCGGAGGCTTCCCGTTCCCTGTCACATGTAGTGCTCTACGAGAACAAATGTCTGGCAAGTCCAATCTAGACTTCAGATTGTCCTTCGTCTTCCCTTTGACATTGAGAACGGTGTTCATAATGTTGTCGAAAAAATTCTTCTCAATGTGCATGACATCCAGATTATGCCTCAAAAGATGGTTCTTCCAATAAGGCAAATCCCAGAAAATGCTCCTCTTGTGCCAATTATGAACGTTGCCACAACCATCAACAGGATGATGTCCGTTACCACCACAATCAACGGTCCTCTCTGCACCAAAATCTCTAAACTGAGTCAACAAATACTCACCATCTAACTCAGGAGGAGGACCGTCAAATACTTTCCGGTTCTTCCTAAACAATGTGGTGCTCCGACGATAAGGATGATCGCTAGGTAGGTATCGCCTATGATAATCAAACCAAGACGTTTTCCGTCCGTGCTTCAATTGGAACGCATCAGTGTTATCTTGACAGTACGGGCACGATAACCTTCCGTGCGTTGTCCATCCTGATAACATGCCATATGCTGGAAAATCGCTAATAGTCCACAAAAGTACCGACCGCATGATGAAATTTTGGTGACAAGAAACATCAAACGCTTCAATACCTTGGTCCCATAACATTCGCAGCTCATAAATCAATGGTTGCAAAAACACATCAAGTGATCTCTTCGGATGCTCTGGTCCAGGAACGAGAATGCTAAGGAACAAGAACTCCCTTCGCATGCACAAAGATGGCGGCAAATTGTAAGGTGTTACAATTACTGGCCACAAAGAATATTTTCTGCCGTGCTTCCCAAAATGGCTGAAACCATCGGTACATAATCCAAGGTATACGTTCCTTGCCTCAAACGCAAAACTGGGATAAATGGATTGAAAATGTTTCCATGCTCCTGCATCTAACGGATGGGCGATTTGTCCATCTGTTGTATGCTCTGCATGCCATCTCATTGCTCCTGCTGTGCGCTCTGACTGATATAACCTCTTCAATCTCTCTATTAACGGTAAATACCACATCCGTTTAATTGGCACTGGCACTCTTCCACCTGTTTCCTTATACCGAGGTTTGCGACAAAAACGACATGTCGTACGATTTGCGTCCTCTCTCCAGTAGAGCATACAGTTGTCTATGCATACATCTATCGTCTGATACGGCAATCCTAGACCTTGAACAAGTTTCTGTATCTCATAGTATGATGCCGGTGCAAGATTATCTTCTAGCAAAATTTCTTTCACAAAATCAGCGATTGCATCCACGCACTCCTCACTCAAATTGAAGTCCGTCTTTATACCCATCATCCTTGTTGCAGTTGATAAAGGGGAATGTTCACCTCTACACCCATCATATAACGGATGTTTAGCAGCGTCTAACATATCAAAGAATCTCCGAGCTTCTAAATTAGGTTCTTCTCCCCTATCTCCATACTCATCAACCGATGGTATACTTTCACGAAATGCATCGTTCACCATCTGAACATGACCTACAGTACTTTGTTCTTCCATTGCGGGTTCTTCTAAGCTAGTGTTATCCCCAATATAATGTTCACTAGTACTAGCATAATTATCCACCATTGTATCATTTTCTCCATGATAATACCAAATCTTGTAACCCGACATAAACCCATGACAATACAAGTGTGACCATACTTTATCTATCACGATAAATCTACGATTCCCACAATTGGTACAAGGGCAATAGATTTTACCGGTTTTTTTTTCTTTCTTCTGCATACCCGCAAATGCCATGAATTCCTGTAGACCTTTTTTGAATTCCTCCGTAACTAGGCCCGTGTCCGGAATTTGATGAGGCTTGTCCATCCATGATCGAAAATAATTATAAGGATTTGAAGAAGACATTTTCGTAAGGAATTAGATAACAGAGATTTTTTTTTTTTGTGATTATAAATGAAGCGTGGAAACGTTTTTATAAGGAAAATTTTGTGCATTTTCCGACGGATTTCCGACGGATATAAAGTAGATATTATCGATGTCGGCAACCATGTCGGCAACCATGTCGGCATCTGTCGGAAATCCGTCGGAAATCCGTCGGAAAATCCGTCGGCAGTATGTCGGCAACATCAGAATTCGTCAAAAAGTAGTCGGAAATCTGTCGAAAAGTGTCCGACGGATTATTGTCGTCGGAAATCCGTCGGAATTTCCGACTGGTTAATATTTCCGACTGGTTAATATTTCCGACGGATTTCCGACGGATGAGAAGTTAGCCGGAAATCCGTCGGAAAGTCGTCGGAAATTTCCGACGGAATTATTGCCGTCGGAATTGCCGTCGGAAATACACATGTTTTCTTGTAGTGTTTGTTTAACGTCGCTAAGCTCGATGTTTGTTATCCTTTTATGCGGGTGGAGAAAGAGTGTTAGCACTCCTCGGAGGGTCCTTGAACTCAAGTTTAAGAATCATTCTCATGATCTGTTGAAGACCGGCTTGCCCTTTCTCATTAAGCTCCGGTGTGAGGATTGCTTTACCCGAGGCAAAAGGCTTGGACCGTCCCTTACACTTGATCTTGTACTCAATCACCCCATCTTCATGTTTCCAAGGCTTGAGAGTCATGATGGAAGGTTGGTCTAGCGTGGTCTTATTCTCATCATTACCATAACTCAAAGCTTCTTTTCCATGATAATCTACCTTCTTTTTACAAGCTCTTGGGGGTGAAACCAAATCCGTTATCGCACAACTACCCACATATTCAACTCTTGGGGCTTGAACCTCATTAACATCACAAGTGATCGGGCCGCAAAGCCCATTTGATGGAGGCTTCATTGGGGAGAAGAGCTTATCATCCACGTTCTTTAGCACTAACCCATGCTTTGCACCGTTGGTGTTGAGGAATGGAGTCCCCAGAAGGGGAGGTAGCGTTTTGGTTTGTTCCATCTCCATAACAATGAAATCCGTTGGTACAAGGCACTCTTTGATCTTGAGGAGATAGTCTTCCACAAGGCCAAGTCCTTAGGGTTCTGAAGACCCCTGGACTGTGCGGGGAGATCACTATCGCAACAAGTCAGCAGAATTGTGGAGAAGTGCTTTAATCCATCTAAACACTGCATCATCATCTCTCCTTCAACTCACTATTTCCATGCCTACCACAAGCACAGGAAAAGATGGTTAATTCATTGAATGTCAACAGAAACCCTATAAAAGTTTTGTGCCATCGAGAACAAAAATTCAAGAATCGAACACATATGACGATCCGACGCACAAGTAAGATGATGGAAATGATGTGGAAGGAGTTAAGTTTTGACTTTTGAGAGAAAATGAGAAGATGAACACAAAAAAATTTACTCTTTTTTTTTTTTTTTTTTTTTGGTTTCTCTCATTTGCGTCTAAAGAAGCTTCAGATTAAGACTTGTTCCCAATAACTTTTTCACTTTCACCACGATCTCAAGCTGTTGTTGGCTGCTGAGACCTGAGAAGGGATCAACAAGTTCGTTGGCGTAAATTAGTCGTCTCTTAGTTAGTTGGTGACCACTTGGACAAGTTGACATTTCGAAAGAGAGAGAGATAGTATAATGGGTACCAATTGTTATTCACCTCCAAGTGAACACTTTTTTACTGGGTACCAAAGATGATTCCATATAAATGTGGATCCAAAGATGGTTATAATGCTAAATTGTACCAAATAGAAATCCAAATCCATAAACCTTATAACTTTAAAGACATAAATGATAATAAAATAAAAGCTAATATCAATGTTTGCAATTGTGACAATAATGAGAATGGTCCCTAGATGGAGTTCCGCAATTGTAGCAAAAAGCCAAGACAAGAACTTTCTTTAAGATTTTTGTATTAAAGACAAGAACAAGAAATTACCTACACTTCATGTATAAGCAACCCTGAGACTTTTCAATGTAGAATTTGCAAGAAGGACATCTTCTCCATTTGTGACTCTCTGGAATTTTCTTCAACAAAATATCATCTCTTTCTCTCTCGTTCTCCGCTAGCTTCTGAAGCTCCTCGCATGTTACCCCTTCGTATCCTCATTCCTTTATGAGAAGAGGATACGAAGACACATACCAGCACTCGATGACAGAGTCCGACATAACAATTCCTTCGTTTTATGACAATGTGGATGTTCCACAGCATTGAGTATGAAGAAAATTGAATTAGTTTTGCGATCACACGGTTCAAGAAACAGAATCTGAAAAGTGACATTTGGTTCTACCCTCAAATGACCCCTTAAAGTTTTAGTTAGAAGAGGGGCTTGAGAGTAGATGGTAGATACAACAATTTGCATTCGTGTTATAATAAGAGTGTTAGTCTCTTAAACGTAGTAGTGTTTTATGGCCATGATTAACTTTCAATTTTCCAAATTAAGGGGAAATCATTAATGTTGTTGGGAAAATGATTCCTATTTACAGATATGGTATACCACATTCGTAGGCTACGAATCCTAGCTAACCAAAACACAAATATATTATATATATATATATGATCATTAATGTTGGTAAAAAGTCTGTCAATTGAAAAGTCAACGATATTTCAATCTAGACGTCCGAGACTATTTTTAATTTAATTTAATTTAATTTTTGATAAAAATTTGAACTAATTAATTAAAATATCGTAAAAAATATTTGACAGTATGCATTTAAATTTTATACTAATAAAATATATAAAAATTGAAAAACATATTTTACAGTTTAGACCGTTGTATTAATTTGTTTGTGAAAAAAACAAACTTGGCTTACAGTTAAATATTTGAGGCTTAATTTCCTCTGAATCTTCGTAACAACTTTACTTAGATGTTTCAATCTTAGATTCATTTACCTTTTGTATAATACGCAGTAGAAAACCTTTATATATATAATCATTAATTACCCTTGATTTAATTCGAATCAATCACTTGTTGGTCCGATCATTTTTACCTTCGGACAGTCCACTTGACTTATATTCAGTTTATTGATCGATCAACGATTCATTCTTATTCATGCATTTTTACGCATCAATCATTCCATCCCTTAAATTTTCCGTCTTGAACTAGTAAATTCCGTATTCATTATAAACAATTGTTGTGTACTCATCGTCGCCACATCCGAGAATTCGGTTTCCTTTTGATCCGCTCATCTCCCATGGACTTGAATTCGTCTCTTGTTTCATCCTCTCGGCCAGACCGATCCCTATTTCCCGGTTCATGATATGTTCGACCATGGACTTGAATTCGTGTTCCAATATTGGACCATACCAACCGCCTTGTTCTTTTCTTCGAATCGCCTTTGATCGAAGTCTATATGAAGATACCCTTGGTTTCTCTCCCACCGTAACCATTTCCTTAGTCATCTTCCCAATTTTTGGTATTTCTGTTCACTCTATATCAGGATCATCCTTGGATCTTGTTTCCTCTTAATCACTTCTAGAAAATCCATTTTCTACAAAACAAAATGTGAATGGAGCCAATATATCTTTTGATGTTTCAGCATAAATCTCGCAAAATGGAACCTCTCTCTAGGCTCTTGTTAAATGTAGCATCTCTCGCCCACCCGTTGGCTCGAAATATTTACTATAGATTATAAGTGAATGGTATACCATATTTATTGATGTGTACGTTCATTGGCTTTATTACTCTTCTCTCATTTATGTCCCAAATAACTATTTCCTATTAAATCAAAGTAAATAACCAAACTTTTCTATACTAACACATTTGATTAGTATGTATAATTTCCTTAATTTCCTTACTTTAATAAACTCTCAAATTGTTATTAGTTAATCGAATAACAAATGCCACAATTTCCATATATGTTCTCCACCATCCTACACATAAGATCGGATTGAACATATCTCACAAACACGGTTCAAACAATTTCACTCACTCAACCAATCACAATGTAACACAAAAATCTTTAGATCTTACCTCACTCAACCAATCGGGGCATGTGTAATACTTTAATCTAGCGGACGATTTTTCAAGTATAGGACGACGACCACATAATAAACAACGAAGCGGGATTCCAAAATCAGCATCGGCTCGTGCACATCCACTGTCCACACTTGCTCGTGAAGAAGAACTTTGACTGTAACTTATTGGCATTATCACTGTAAATAACTCATCAAACGAACACCAAAATCCCATAAGAAACCCAGAAGAAAGCAAACAAACACCAAAATCAGAAATTGAATCTCCACAAACCCTAATCGAGCCTCTACACACCCTAATCGATCACTGTTTTCCCCAAATCGAGCTTACCTCCAACGCGGAATCGCGAATCTCCCCTCCCTCTCTTCGTCGGATTCTCTCTATCGTGTTCTCTCCCTCCGACACACTCTTCATTGATTCTGCAGCATTGCTAGTGTTAATTTATGTTATACTTGTCTCCTTCAAAATAGCACCTTGTCCATTTATCCAGCTCTATACTCTTATCCAAATACTGACCGGCTTTAGGAAACCTACTCTTAAATTCACCATACTCTCTGTCAAACTCACTCTTAGTAAAAACATGAGCGCAATCCATGAATTTCTTCGCAACTTCATCCTTGTCATTCTTCACCTTTCCTCTCAGGTTTTGAGACAAATGCCAGATAAGCACATTCGATGTTGTTGAAACTAAGATGTTGTGTTGATGCTTAGGCTTAGGTACCCATACCTAAATCTTAGAGATTATTCCTTTTGGTGGGCCTGGAAAATACAAAGAAAACACTTAAACAATTTGGCAAAAGAATAGCAAAAACAAAAAAAAAGGTAATGGATACTAGCTAGCTGTTATGTGACCTTTATTTTTGTTCGAAGAAACTCTCTTAGTATGCAGAAGCAATTTTAGACGTTTCAGTTCTGTCAAAGCTTGTGTCTAAGGACACAAAAATGAAAGTCACAACATATGATATAAGGACACAACATATAATCGAAAAAACAATGATGCTGCGAAGATGCATATTCGAGTATGGATGTGAGATTAATGACACAACTTGAGGAGAGGAAATCTCAAAGATTATGTCCTTAAATCGTATCATTGAGAGACATTCTACTACCCAGGATAAGCTTAGAAGCACTGCTTCAAGATTTGGGTGAGCTAATAAGAAAGATCTTATGCTATGGGACATAACTAATCATTTCTCGTCTCGTAAAATCCAAGATACTCCACAATTTTGATTTAAGTGAG
The DNA here is from genome assembly GCA_030161315.1 of Eutrema japonicum. Classification (NCBI taxonomy): domain Eukaryota; kingdom Viridiplantae; phylum Streptophyta; class Magnoliopsida; order Brassicales; family Brassicaceae; genus Eutrema; species Eutrema japonicum. Next base: position 40,304,511 of record BSQW01000011.1, read on the forward strand.
ACCAGGAAAATCCCACATTTCACTTGAGGAAATGAGATGGTGGAGGGGACCATCTAGACGCACTTGATTGCTGATAAATAGAATTTTATCCTATTTAGGAATCAATCCTAAATACTCATGTCATTATAGTATTTTAGGTGTCAATTCAATCTAGGGTCTAGTTCAATGCATCAAGAATGCAAGACACTCTTTAATTCAAGCTAATAAGGTGGGTTTGACTTTAATCTAATAAGCTAATCAATTTAAAAACAAGTCACAAGAGCTAAAGACGCTAAACGGTGAATAAAACAATGACAAAAGGCGAATTCAAGGATAAGGTAATTGAGATAAGGCAATCCAATGGCTAATTAATGATGTCCTATGCTTAATGAAGACTAATCCCTAGGCAAAGATCACTAATCTTAACTAATCCTCTTTCAAGGAATTAATTACTTTGCTAATCACTAATCCAAAATCAAATTCTCATTTGTGAATCACTAATTAGCAAGCTTTAAGTCTAAACATTCAAGATCAACCAAATAATCACTCTATACAACTAACTCTTAGGCTAGAAATGAATATCTCTTGATTAGTTCATTAAGGCATTTCATCGAACACCTTGTGTGCATGAAATGTCTTATGATCTAGATCAACTTTCTCAAGCTAGATCTAGCTTTAAAACCACTAATCAAGAAGGGAAATCATATAATCCAATCATAGACATCATTAATCATCCATCAAATCACCCTAAATCTACCAAATCCCCAAATCCTAAAAGACTACTCACTAGTCATGAAGAACACACCAAATCTTGTGAAAGAGGTGATGTTAATCATGATTAGAGATTAGGAAGATGAAAGATTAGAGATTAGAGAAAGAACACAAGAATTAAACTCAAACTTTCATAAATCAAAAGATCCTTGGGAAAAATCCCAAAAACCCTTAAAAAAGAGGTTTTTGTTATTGAGAGAAAAAGATAAAAAAGCATAAAAATGAGATAGATCTAAAAAAGGTTTAAAAGGTGTTTCTTGAGCTGGGTCGGACCGGGACAAACCGGGTATTGACCCTTTCGAAAGTGGGTCGAGGTGAGAAGAGCACCGGTTGGTAAAACCGTGATATCTCCTGGAATACATGTCCGAATAGTCTCAAACCACCTCCCTGTGGATAGATAACTCACTGGGCTACAACTTCTATGAATCACTCAGAAGCTGACGCATAAACCCTTCGTCTGGGTTGATCTTTCAGACGTCATATTTGGAGCAGAACTCGTTTGGATACCAGACAGACGTGTCATTGTTATATTTGCCATATCTCTTGAACGGCTGATCTGAATGACATGACACCACCACTAAACGAAAGTCAGCTCGATTTTCTATGACTTTCATCAAGACCTTAGATTAAACTGGGCAGGGGAAGGTCTTCATTTGGCCTGATCTTTCACACACTTAGGCGAGAGCTTCTATGCCGGGCAAATTGGGGCCGGTATGGGAGGCCGGTATTCCTCCTGGTCAGGAGTTGGTGGAGCACCGGACGTGTGTACCCGTCATAATTGGGGCGGTATTGATGGTCATGTTCCATTGGGTGAGACGTAGTCTTTAGTCTCTCGGCCAGGCGGATACGTTTTCCTTAAAACCGCAATAAATCCCTAACCAGATGTCCGAATGACCTGATTCAAACTCCCCTCGACAGATAACGCACTCCTCTGAAACTTCCATGAAGGTTGTGAAAGCAGATTCAGATCGGAGTGCCCCCGTCCAGCCACATATTTCCGGCATCTTGGATGGACTTTGTATTCTACTTCGGCCCATTTCTCCAAATATAGCCAAACTGCCTCCAATCACCTAGAAAATACTCCAAAACATGCAAGAACTCACTAGACCTAATGCAAATGACCTAATCTCTAAATGATACCTAAATGCAAGACAAAACCATGATTATGCATGTAAATGACACACAACTCTAAGTGAAATGTATGCTAAAACATGTAATATATGAGTATATCAATTCTCCCAAACTTAAACATTTGCTTGTCCTCAAGCAAAAAAGAATAAAGAAAGGGAGAAGACTAAAAATGGGAGCTCAAATCCAAAAGTGCCATAAAAAGAATCCAAGCTCAATGTCCAAGTTGCAAACTTCTTGATGCGATCAAACAAATTTACTCAAAAGTGACTAGCCATACTTGTCCTTGAATGACTTACATTCGAACCTCAACCTACACAAAATTTCATATCTTCCAACCTCTTGACATTGATTAAGTGTAATAGGCGTGAATCATGTTTATGCAAGATCAAATGAATTCGTTTGGCTAAGGGTTAGGTTATGAGATGAAGATGATCTCATTATCATGCATGAGTAATCAAGTACAAGGATCTCTCATGGAAAGAGCAAACTTTAACAAAATGATAAAGGTAAAAGGCAACCTATGCATACAAGGGAGAATTCTCATCTACCCAAATGCCTAGAGTGTCTCTAACCTAAAGCCTTCTAACCCGTTTGTGCCCACATCTTAAGCTACCCTTTTCATCTTAAGGCATTTGCTTTCTTAAACCCACACATGCTTCTTGTCTTTTCACTTCACATTCTTCTTATTCGGGGATCAACTTTTTATTCCTTGTTCTCATGGTTTGGTGCTTATTTGTTGTGACTTAGCTCTCCTTTTTCTTCATTTTTGTTCACGCCTCTTTTTTTTCTTTTATGCTTTGGCCTTTTCGGCTTTCTTCTTTTTCTTTGGATCTCTTGAGGTTATCTTATTCTTAGAGCTAGTCTTATAATTTTGCACCAACCAATCTATAAATTTGATCCCCTTTTCCCTTCTCTTTTTTCATCTTTCCCATTCCACAATCTATTCCAAACACATCCGTTCACCAAATTTCCAAACCGTTCCCCCAAACTTAAACCAAGAACCGCCAACCTATCTAGCCTATTCCTAGAGCTAAATCTACATGAGAATTCCTCTTTGTCGCCCTAAACCTAACACTTTTTGCAAAGTTTTCTCGAAAGAAGGCCTCACCAATCACACACGAATATCAATGGCTAGAAAGAAGGTTGAGGTTAGGGTAGGGGAAACCATTCCAAGATGGGATATGGCTACTTTGATAAACAAGAGTGGTGAAAGGGAAAAGATTATCCAAGTATGTATGAAGTTGATAATCCCATATTTTACATCTTTTAGCATTCATATTATTTGGTGTTTTGTGTCTCTTGCATGTGTCTTGCATAGTTTTTATAGCATTTTGGTCTTTATTAGAGTATTAGGTGTTTGCATTAGGTCCTAGTGAGTTTTGCATGCATTTGGAGTGTTTTTAGGTGTCTTGGAGACAATTGATGATGTTTTTAGGTGTCTTGGAGACAATTGAAAGAGCATAAGAGGAATGCAAAGCCCATCCGAGATGCCGAAACGATGTAGCTAGACGGAGGCACTCCGGTATGAATAAGCCTTGAAGCTCTTCATAGGAGTTGTAGAAGAGTGAGTTATATGTCTACACGAGTTAAATTCAGGCCATTTGGACATCTGGTTAAGGAGTTACCGCAGATTTAATGAAGATATCTCTGCCTGGCCGAGGAGCTTTTTCTTCACCGGATATCCCGGCCCCTCGTCCCGGCTCCACATCGCCAAGTGCTGAAGTTTCCCTCGGGCAGGGGATATCCCGGCCTCTCGTCCCAGCTCCACATCGCCAGGTGCTGAAGTTTCCCTCGGGCAGGGGATATCCCGACCTTCTATCCCGGCCAGAAGTCGCCCGGTGCTACATCTCTCGTCCAGAGTGTCTCAAAGATGTGGCTAGACGGGGACCTTACAATCCGATTCAACTTCAATTGCCTTCATAGAAGTTTTATAGGAGTGAATCAGATTTACACAGGAGTTTGAATAGGGTTATTTGAACATATGGATAGGCAGATAAGACGGATTTACTGAAGTTATATCCATCTGGCCGAGAGAATATGACACCGTCCAAAGAACCGGCAAAACGAAGGCCTTCCGGTATGAATAAACTCAAACGGTCTTCATAAGAGTTGTAGAGAGACGAGTTAGCTGTCTACAGGAGTTTGATTCAGATCATTCGGATGTCAGATGCAGGAGTTATAACCGATTCACTGAAGACGTATCAAATACTTGACCGGGTCAAAACCCGGTTTGTTCCGGATTGACCCGGTCCGACCCAAGTTCATTTAAATATTGAAAACCCTAATTTTTTAGATCTATGCTTTCTTTTCCTAGCGTTGGGTTTTCTCCCAAACTCTTCTTATGATGATGTTCGATGGATCTTCATCATTCATGCCACTCTAGTGAAGGATTCTTCAACCTATCTTTATATTATGTTTATTTAATCTTTGTTCTTTATCTTTATGTCTCTTTTTCTATTGTGTTCTTCTTTGTTCTTCATGTTTAGGCTTTAGACCCATTTTTGTTGGATTTTGGATTTAGCTTGATTTTGATGATTTGATGATTGATTATTGATGCTTATGTTCTTACTCATTGCTTCCCTTTCTTGTTTAGCGTTCCTAATGCTAGATATAGCTTGAGAAAGTAGATCTAGATCATAAGGCATTTCATGCACACCAAGTGTTTGATGAAATGCCTTGATGAACTATTCAAGGGATTTAAGCTCCTAGCCTAAGAGATTAGTTATCTAGGGTGTATTTTGGTTGATCTTGTTTATATTCTTAATGCTTGCTAATCATTGATCCACAAATGAGTGTTTGCTAATGGATTGAGTGATTAGCATAGTGATTAGTTGTTTGAAAGAGAATTAGTCAAGATTAGTGATCTTAACCTAAGGATTAGCATTGATTATGTGTATTAGCATCATTAGTTAACTGTCTTGATGATTAGATGATGATGATTTAGGTTGATCTTTGTTAAATCTTTCACTTAGGTTGGTTCTTAATGCTAGCTTTGATAAGATAAACCAAAGTTTAGAACTCCACCTAGATTAGGTAGTTCTAGTTGGCGTGACAAACCAATCTAGAGCTACACCCTAGGATTTATGGTCTCATCCCATGCATTAGGGAGAGATTCGAGTAAACGGTGTTAGTGCTAGATTAGATTTATCCATTCGATTCTTGAACTTAGGCATTTCACTCCTAACCCGAGTTTAAATGAATTGCTTGAACCGAACCTTTTGTGAGCTTTTCACATCCTTGCCAATGAGAGTTGATGTCAAGGGTGATTAGTGAACTAATTGGGATTGGAGATTAATGCTTGTTAACCATCTTATCACAAACGATGGTTTGTTCTTGATTTGGTGTTTAACAAAGTGATTAGTGCCACGAGAGTGGATTAGTCATAATTGTGAATCCCATGTTCTAGGATAGCGTTTAATGCAATCTTTGTCATCATTATTTGATTGTTAATCATTCATTTGATAGTTCATTCCATGATCCAACACTTATATCTTTGTTTTCCTTCTTGCATTTGTTTTCTTTAGTTTAAAAACATAAAAACCCAAAAACAATTGCTCTAGCTTAGGAACTTTCATGTATTCCTATTGTGTTAGCCTCTCACCTCCTTGGTTCGATATCTTAAATACCACAATGAAATGAGTGGTATTTGAGTAATTGATTAGTAAAAATCCTACTATCAGAAGTGATCCACGAATTCATTCAAAAATGCATAAACACAATATTTACAAGTCAAAATTAAGGTTATCACTTAGATGGGGTTGAATTCAAGTCAAGGTTTGCTTCAATCAAGGCAAGAACAATAAGACATGAGATCAAGGCATGGTTCGTTCTTAATTTCTACACGAGATCAAAGCATCAAGTAACTAGCAACAATGGCATTGGAGTAAGCTCTTAAAATGGTACTTTACAATAACAAATCTATCATTGCTCCTAATGCTCATGCAAAGCTACCTTATATACTATGCATCTAGACTCAATCCTAGATATGAAATGCAAAAAAAATTCAAAAATTTTCAAATTTATTGAAAATGCATGATATGCATGAGATTCAAGATGCAAAAGACAAAATAAGAACACCAAAAACAAAGTTAGATAACACACAAACCCTTCCCCAAACTTAAATTACACAGTCCCTTGTGTAAGAAAAGCTTAAGAGAAAGCTAAACAATGCATGAAAGAAGGAAAGAAGATATGATTCTAAATGATATGTGCAAAGTTTGGAGTATTACCTTGATAATGAATGGAGGGAACGAGAGTGATCACCTCAATCCTACACACCTTTGTCTTTAAGTCCACGAACATTAGACCATCAAGAACATAATCACACTAAGCAAACCCATCACAAAGAACAAGAGAACATAGAAAGGCATAGAAAGAAAGTATGTACATGGATAAGTTTGGGGTGTCTCCCAAGAGCACTTTGTTTAAAGTCACTAAGTTTAACTTTGGTTACCCTTTTAGGCGGATGAGAGGGGAGTGTAAGCACTCCATGGTGGATCCTTTACTTCAAGTTTGAGCATCTTGCTCATGACTTCCTCAAGACCGGCTTCCCCTTTCTCTTTGAGCTCGGGTGTGAGGATCGCATTGACCGAGGCAAAAGGTTTGGGCCGTCCCTTGCAATTGATCTTGTACTCAATCACTCCATCCTTGTACTTCCAAGGAGTGAGAGTCATGATGGATGGCTTGTCTAGCACGGACTTTGACCCATCAAGCTTGCTTGGTTCGTTTTTCATCTTAGCCTTGGTCCTTGTTCTCTTCTTTGCAACCTCGCTACTTTCAACCTCAAATTCCATAGTTGTGTGGAAGAGGGATGCTAAACAATCTCCATCCAATGCATGGGCTTCTTCACCATTACCATAACCAAAAGCTCTTTCTCCATAAGATCCCTCCTTCTCAAAACTAGCCTTTGGGGGTGAAACCACCTCCATTGTTGCACAACTACCCACACGCTCAACTCTTGGAGCTTCAACCTCATCATCCTTGCAAACCATCACCTCTTTAGCATCGACCTTGGAACCGTAGAGAAGGTTGGAGATCTCATCAATTGCCTTTTCATGCTCATCAATTGTCATCAATACCACAGCTTGTTCCTCAACCTTCTTCTTGCTAGCAACCATCGATTCTTTATATTTAGAGCCGTGGAGGACTTCCTCATTCTCTATTAGAGACTCTTCATTCTCATCAATCAAATGCTCCTCCACTTGGCTCCCATTACTTATTCCTTCGAGATTCTCCATGTGTTTACTAGAAAGGGAACGTCCTTGAGCATTTTGATGATCTAGATGCATGATCCTAGAAGATAGGGATCCAACCTTTCGGTGTAGATCATCATAAGAGCAATCAACCTTGTCATGAATCTCGGCCACCATCTTATTCAACTCATTTGCTCTATTAGCTTGCCCGGTTAGGAGTTGTTGAAGCATGCCTTTCATTTCAAGGTCTTGTTGTATACCCAAATCCACATTATCCTCCTCAAACCGTGTAGCGGCATCAAAATCTCCATCAAAGTGAGCGGATTTTAGAGAGGCATTGATGAGCTTGTCTATCAATATGGATTTCTTTTCCACTCTTTCGTTTAGAGCCTTCATTTCCTTAGTTCTCCTTTGCTCCTCATTATCACTCGTGGTCCTTGTAGCCTGAGCATACTCATCACCATAGTTCTCTTCACTTTGGGCAAAGTTCTCTACTATTAGCTCTCCTTGCTCCACGGTGACGTTTACAAAATGCCCTTTGCTAGCGGCATCTAACGTCCATTTGTGCTCTTGGTGAACTCCCCAATAGAAGACACTAAGAATGGCTCCTTTCTTGAACCCATGATGGGGACAATCTCGAGTGTATCCCTTGAGTCTTTCCCACGCCTCATGAAAGGTTACATGCACACCTTGCTTGAAACTCAAGATGACTTCCTAGTTTGGACCGTTCTTTGTGTAGGGTAAAACTTATTAAGGAAGATCTCTTTGCAATCATCCCAAAACTTCACCAAGTGAGAAGGTAATGCTCTCTCCCATTGGCTTGCTTTTTCTCCAAGAGAAAACGGAAAAATATGAGCTTGATGCTATCATAGGGCACTCCTGCGGTTCTAAACGTGTCACACAAACTCTCAAAAGAATCCAAGTGATCATAAGGGTTTTCCACCTTTGTCCCCAAGAATCTAGACTCTTGAATCAACCTAAAAAAGCTTGTCTTGATCTCATATGCCTCGGCTTCGATTGGTGGTGGGTGGATTCCATATCTTGATCCATGACAACATGGAGTGTCAAAACACCCAACCGTTGGTTTCTCCTTTGGAACTTGGATCAAATTTGATGCCAATTCTTGAGGTTATGGCATTTCTTGAGATTGTGGGGCTTGAAGAATGTTCCTTTGGTAGTACATCTCCAACACCTCAAGTGACCTTGTCTCTCCATCACTTTTCCTTTGGACTTGGTATCCTCTTTGATCGTTCGTATCCAATACTTCAAGTGATCTTGTCTTTCCATTGCTCCTTTTTTGATTTGGTACCTTTGAAAGCACAAGAGAACTAAGGAAGACAAGTTAGTGACAATGTACAAGAGAAAATTCATCATCTCGATGAGATGCATGCCCTTAGTGATGTGCATTAACATAATGTAAATAAAAGCTTGATCTCAAAAAGAATCTAAATCCTATTGACTAAACTAGAACACTAAATTGGCAACGACGCCAATTGATAAATAGGATTTTATCCTATATAGGAATCAATATTAAATACTCATGTCATTTTAGTATTTTAGGTGTCAATCCAATCTAGGGTCTAGTTCAATGCAATAAGAATGCAATACACTCTTTAATTCAAGCTAACAAGGTGGGTTTGACTTTAATCTAATAAGCGAATCAATTTAAAAACAAGTGTCAAGAGCTAAAGACGCTAAACGGTGAATAAAACAATGACAAAAGGTGAATTCAAGGATAAGGTAATTGAGATAAGGCAATCCAATGGCTAATTAACGATGTCCAATGCTTAATGAAGACTAATCCCTAGGCAAAGATCACTAATCTTAACTAATTCTCTTTCAAGGCATTAATTATTTTGCTAATCACTAATCCAAAATAAAATTCTCATTTGTGAATCACTAATTAGCAAGCTTTAAGTCTAAACATTCAAGATCAGCCAAATAATCACTCTAGACAACTAATCTCTTAGGCTAGAAATGAATATCTCTTGATTAGTTCATCAAGGCATTTCATCGAACACCTTGTGTGCATGAAATTCCTTAGGATCTAGATCCACTTTCTCAAGCTAGATCTAGCTCTAAAACCAATAATCAAGAAGGGAAATCATATAATCCAATCCTAGACATCATTAATCATCCATCAAATCACCCTAAATCTACCAAATCCTCAAATCCTAAAAAACTACTCACTAATCATGAAGAACACACCAAATGTTGTGAAAGAGTTGATGTTAATCATGATTAGAGATTAGGAAGATGAAAGATTAGATAAAGAACAAAAGAATTAAACTCAAACTTTCATAAATCAAAAGATCATTGAGAAAAATCCCAAAAGCCCTAAAAAGAGAGGTTTTTGTTCTTGTGAGAAAAAGATAAAAAGCATAAAAAATGAGATAGATCTAAAAAATGGGTTTTACAATATTTAAAAAGTGTTTCTTGAGCTGGGTCGTACCGGGTCAACCCGAGACAAACCGGATATTGTCCCGGTTGAAAGTGGGTCGAGGTGAAAATAGAACCGGTTGGTAAAACCGTGATATCTCATGGACTACATGTCCGAATAGTCTCAAACCACCTCCTGTGGATAGCTATCTCACTGGGCTACAACTTCTATAAAGACCGCAGAAGCTGAATCGAAGTGAAATCCCTTCGTCTGGGTTGATCTTTCAGACGTCGTGTTTGGAGCAGAACTCGTTTGGATGCCAGACAGACGTGTCCTTGCTATATTTGCCATATCTTTTGAACGGCTGATCTGAATGACATGAAACTACCACTAAACGAAAGTCAGATCGATTGGCTATGACTTTCATCATGACCTAAGATTAAACTGGGCACGGTAAAGTCTTCCTTTGGCCTGAGCTTTCAGACACTTCGGCTGGCTTCGGCGAGAGCTTCTACGCCGGGAAAATTGGGGCCGGTATGGGAGGCCGGTATTCCTCCTGGTCGGGAGTTGTTGCAGCAACGGACGTGTGTACCGGTCGTAATTGAGGCGGTATTGATGGTCATGTTCCATGCCTGGTGAGAAGTAGTCTTTGGTCTCTCGGCCTGGCGGATATATCTTCCTCAAAACCACAATAACTCCCTATCCAGATGTCCAAACGAGCTGATTCAAACTCCTTTCGACAGATAACGCACTTCTCTACAACTTCCATGAAGGTTGTAAAAGCTGATTCAGATCGGAGGGCCTCCGTCCAGCCACATATTTCCGACGTCTCGGATGGACTTTAAATTCTACTTCGGTCCATTTTTCCAAATATAGCCAAACTGCCTCCAATCACCTAGAAAGTACTCCAAAACATGCAAGAACTCACTAGACCTAATGAAAATGTCCTAAACTCTAAATGATACCTAAATGCAAGACAAAACCATGATTATGCATGTAAATGACACACAACTCTAAGTGAAATGTATGCTAAAACATGCAATATATATGTATATCAATTTCATACCATTCTCCACTCGATGCCCTTCTGATTATGCACAATTAACCGCGAACCAAGCCTATGTTTCTTCTTGTGCTTATCTCAGAATAGCTCGAGGATTTAGTTTTCTCTTTTCAAAAATCAGGCTATTCCTAGACATCCATATCTGCCATAAGATCCATGGGAAGGCAAAACGCACAGAGGGAGAGAGAAAACTGCCCTTACTAAACTGAAGAAGATGGTGGAAATTTAATAGAACATAGTTCTGAGAGAAGCGTACTGGAGGCAGGGGAATTGCAGACAAATCCCAAACTTATTTGGCTGACGGGCAATAGAAAAGAGTAAGGCATACCATCTCCGAAGCGAGGTAACACATCACACAGGTAGGGTATAGTGGAATTCTACGCGATTGAAGTAGTTCACCTACAACTAAAGCACCAGCCATAGCACACCATAGGAAGTGATGAATCTTCGGAAGCGTTTTGACTTTCCATAGGCTAGACCACACGTTATTTTTAAGCGGAGACAAGACAATTGTTGGAAGAGATTCAATGTCATGGATCCGTTTCAACAGGTTTTAACCACTTCAAGAATTATATTCACCATTCGGCGAGAGTCCTCAAATTAGAGCATCTTCGAGTCTTGCGGATCGCTTGGGTTGAATGATCATATTGGCATCATCCTCTTCAAAAAGCTGGTGAATTTTGATTGCATCCCATTGGACAGTTTGACTATTAATCAGATCTGATACATGTAAAGTAAGATCAACAATATCCGGTAGATTTCTTGTAGCTCATGGAATTTTGTCCATGATCCAATTATCAAGCCAAACTGAACTATTTCTACCATCCCTCATCGATTTTAGGAGGCCTTTTTAACGAGTTCTCTTCCATGCATTATGCTCCTCCAAGCGTAGGACGGGAGAGAACCAATTCCACATTCCGAAAAGGACCCGTTCTTGAACTTACGAGATTTTAAAAGCCGAGATAGCAGAGATTGGGGGTTGTTCCATATACACCAAGCCTGTTTTCATAGAAGAGATTGGTTAAACATGCTTATGTCGTGGAAACCAAGACCCTTTTATTCTTTCCCCTTACATAGTTTTTCCAAGCAACCCATGGAAGTTTCCTCTACTTATCACCGCTACTCAACCAATATTTAGTCATGGCACTTATGAGTTTTTTGCAAAGGTCTTTAGAGATTTTAAAACATGACATAGTGGATACCGGAAGAGCATGACCAATCGATTTTAAGAGAATCTCTTTCCCGTACCATCCACGAAGCCTTGATTGGAGTTTTTCCAGGATGAAATTCAGAAGTTTTCCCTTTGATCCGCTAAAACATTCCGGTAAGCCTAGATATGTTCCTTTTCATCCCTATGTGTCGATTCTCAGCACTCCATTTCATGCCATATTAGTCTGTTCAGCAATTTTAGCTCCAAAAATGATCAAATATTTGGAGTAGCTGATAACTGAAGCTTCCCCATAAAGAGATAAGCATTTAACGATTTCTGCACTTTCTCCAACTGTTGCTTGACAGAGGAGGAGACTATCATCAGCAAAGAGTAAGTGGTGTACAGATGGTCCATTTTTCGCTAAATGAATCCCATGAAGCCGGCCCAGCGATTCAACATGGTCTAGATAATGGACCAATGCTTCCATGCATAGAATAAACAAGAAAGGCGATAAAGGATCCCCTTGTCTGATTTCGCGCTCTGACTTGATAAAACTGTGGGTTCTCCCATTCAATAACACTGTATAGGTTGCAATACTAATGCAATCGTATTGTTCTCCGAAACTTCAGATTTTAAATTTATAAACCTAAAAGTCTGCAAGTGCACATAAGTACTTTAGGTATCGATCCTCAGGGAAGGACAACTATTATGTGAGACCTCAGACAGAGAATTTCAAGGAAGTCTAGAACGAGAATAATGTTTTTATAGGGTTTTGTCACAAAAATTGTAAAGAACGAAAAAATGAAAAATTGCTTGAAAATTAACCTAAGAAAATCTATGGCATTAACTAAACGGAAAAATGATTTGTAAACAATAATAAAACGGTATTGGGTCGACAGGGATATCTTAGGGTATGCTCGATTCAATCACGGCCCCTAAACTCTTAGTAACAAAGTTTCTAGATTTTAACTCCACGAACTGCATAGAATAAACGGCGTAGTCTACTTTCGTACATCCTACGCACCAACAATCTATATACTCGACCAGTAGTTTTAGTCTCTGGCCACGCAGAAAATCATGCTGTTCGCGCTGGTTCTTCTTAGTTCACGGCACTACGTAAGTATACTTTTGTTTCTCACGACGCTACACGCTCTTATAGATGAATGATTCATGCATTTAGATTCAGCACTTATGGTGGTTCTTTAACACCTATGAATCAGCATTTAGATTCAGCACTTATGGACCAATGCTTTCGCGCATAGAATAAACAAGAAAGGCGATAAAGGATCTCCTTGTCTGATTATGCACTCTGGCTTGATAAAACTGTGGGTTCTTCCATTCAATAACAGTGTATAGGTTACAATACTGATGCGATCAGATTGTTCTCCGAAACTTTAGATTTTGAATTTATAAATCTAAAAGTCTGCAAGTACACATAAGTACTTTAGGTATCGATCCACAGGGAGGGAAAACTGTTATGTGAGACCTCAGACAGAGAATTGCAAGGAAGTCTAGAACGAGAATAAAGTTCTTATAGGGTTTTGTCGCGAAAATTGTAAAGAACGGAAAAACAAAAAATTGCTTGAAAATTAACCTAAGAAAATCGATGGCAAAAACTAAAAGGGAAAACGATTAGTAAACAATAATAAAACGGTGTTGGGTCGACAGGGATATCTTAGGGTATGCTCGATTCAATCACAGCCCCTAAACTCTTAGTAACAAAGTTTCTAGATTTTAACTCCACGAACTGAACATAATAAATGGCGTAGCCTACTTTCGTACATCCTATGCACCAACATTCTATATACTCGACCAGTAGCTTTCGTCTCTGGCCGCGCAAAAAATCGTGCTGTTCGCGCTAGTTCTTCTTAGTTCCGGTACTCCGTAAATATACTTTTGTATCTCACGACGCGACACACTCTTATAGATAAACGATTCATGCATTTAGATTCAGCACTTATGGTGGTTCTTTAACACCTATGAATAAGCTTCTAGTTCATGACGCTAGATTCATGCATTAACAACAATTTATAAGAAAGAGATCTAGAAATCGGGTAGGGTTTTACAATGTGATACGTATCGGATTCGTCTCCGAAACTTCAGGTTTTAAATTTGTAAACGTCAAAGCATGCAAGTGCACAGATGTGCGTTGTAATACTTAAGGTAACGATCCACATGGAGGGAATGCTGTTCTGCGAGACCTTAGACACTGTATAGTAAATAAACCAAAGACGAATATATGTTTATAGGATTTTGTCACGAACTCGAAACTAAAAATCTAAACTATACTAAACAAGAATAAACTAAACTAAACTAAGCAAGAAAATAAGAATGCGAACGAGACTAAACTAAGCTAAACTAACCGAATAAATAAATCTAATCTAAGTGAACAGTAGCAAACAATAATTATTTCGAGGTTGTAAATCAATTAACGAAGCGTTGGGCAATCGAGAATTTTCTAGGGTTTATGGCAGATTTTTACGAGGAAATTTCTAGGATTTCTAAACCGATTTTTTGTCGTCTTTGGGTTCTTGAACTTGGAACACATACGCTGCGTGTAGTCTAATACCGTAATCCTACACACCTACTCACTTCAGTACTCAGACGGTAGCTTTTGACTCCGCCCGCGCAAGAAGTGAATGATATTCTCAAAGGTCGTTTACGCCCACAATTCCTCCGTAAGTATACTTCTGAAATCTTACGATGGATTTGCTCGTCTACCCTAGGTCAAGCGATTAGATACAGCACTTCCGTGGCTCTAAACCGCCTGATATCAGTTGTTAAGACGGTTAGTCAAGCAACACATTAACAACAAGGATAGAACGAAGAACCCTAATCGGTATCCTAGACTAAAAACCTAATAAGAATTGAACCATAAGCTCCCCTTCAAACCCCTATGCCCAACCAGAGAACTACTCAGCCATGACCATGCAAGACAAAATCAAGCTTTTGAATTGCACAATCAATAGATAAGAAATCAAACAAGAGGGTTCAAGAGAAATCCCTATCTCCCTAAACAAAGAACAAGAGCAAAAGTTTGGTGCAAAATAATCCTAAAAGTGTTACAAGAGGAGGCTGAGAAATTATGTCTTAGAACACATATTTATAGGTCTTCCACTCTTTATTTCGTCGACCTTAGAGTTTAGTTAAAGAAAAAACGAAGGGGCTTGAATATGGGCCTTGAAATAGATGGTCTTGGGCCATTTCTGCTTCACCACTGGTGCAAGGCTTGGACCCGCGGCCAAAGGGTCATTCACCGTGGTTGGAGAGCCTAGATCAGCGTCCAGGAGTGTCTTCGCCGTGGCCAGGAGTGCTGGACCTGCGGTGGTTGGCCAATAGATTTGAAACTTCAATTCTTCTCTTGCTTCGCTCGCGAGACTACATCACATTTCTTCAGTCAATTAGATGTATCTTGATATCTAACCGTTGGATTGCCGTGAAACCAACTGGGTATGAAAGATGGTTATCCCTTATATCTTGTGTCCAAATTTGGTTGTGAAAGATGGTGAGACGGTCTCCATCCGGTGCCAAACTTCTGGCGGTCCAAAATTGTCTAAAATCTGGATCTTCACCAATTTGCGTCGTTTTTACCTAAAGAACCTGAAAAGAGTCTTGGAACTACAAATATGCAAATATCATAGTAAAAGTATATAAAACCAAGTGAAACACTTATTAAAGTGTTCTAAAATAGATAGTAGAATGGGTAAAAATACGGTGTCGTCACCATGTGAAATCCTTATCGAACATAGAATTCCCCTTGATAATCCCTTTATCCCCAACGATTAAACTACTAGCACATAATAGAAATAAAAGATATGATTAAATAAATTGCAGGACATTGATGAAGGAGTCTCTCGATTTTAAGAACTAAGTCCGGAGAGAACCTCTTCACCAATCTCGAAAGTAAGGAACAAAGCTTAAGAAGAGTATGTAAAAGCAAGCTTGATCTTGATATATCTTTTGATTGAACCGTTGGATCATCCTCAAATCTGATGGAATGGAAAGGTAGATGGTCCTTCTTGAATATCTCCATAATTGGGCTAGATCGGAGGGTGAGAAGAACCTCTTTGGCAATTGAACTTCTGACGGTTTTATTATGAGCCTCTGGTTTTTCTCCAATTTGCAATGTTTTTGCCTAAGTAACCTGAAAAGACTCTTAAAACTACAAATATGCGAAATTCGTAATAAAAACATGTAAAAGCGAATGAAACACTTATTAAAGTGTTCTAAAATAAATAGTAAAAAGGTAAAAATACAATGTTATCGCACCCCCAGACCTAAACTCATGTGTCAATACCACCATGGACTCCATCTCTTTAGCCCTTTCTTTCACGGCATCCTTTAGGAACTTGGCATATTGAGGTACAAGCAAAAATGCATCTACCAAAGGCATGGTGAGCTCGACCTTTTCCATTTGTCTATCAAACACCGTCTTGTACTTCTCCAACAATTGCTTCTTGAAGCATCCGGGAAATGGTAGCTTAGGCACATAAGGTGGTGGTGGGATAAATAGAGTTTCTCTCTTATGCGGCTTCTCTTTAGCAACAACCTTGGTCTTGATCTCTTCAACCCGTTTACCCTTGTCTTTTCTTTCCAAAATCGTGTCTTCAACTACCACTTCGTCTTGAATCTCAAGTTCCACCTCCCCACTTTGGTTCTCAATGTCCTCGTTGAGATTGGAAGGCGCTTCTCTAGTGGGTATGACCTTACCACTCCGTAGTGTGATGACATTTACATACTCCTTGGGGTTTGTCTCGGGCTTTCCCGATAGTTGGCCTTGTGACCTTGAAGACGAAGCGGTTCCCTTGCCCTTAAGTTGCTTAACCTTGGAGCTCAAAGTCTCAAGCTTGGAGTTAAGATCGATGTAAGAACAATCTACCCTTGTATTGATCTCCGCTTGTCCTTTGAGGAGTTGTTGAAACATAGTGTTCAAGTCAAGCTCTTGCGGTTTAGACGTAGTTGCTTGACATTGGGAAACGAATCCTTGTTGAAAACCGGGTGGAGCATTGAAAGGTGCTTTGCATGAAACCCGCCTTGGTTTCCTTGGAAAGTATTCATGGGAACATAGCCTTGGTTGTTGGATGCTTGGCCTTGTTGTTGTGAAGTGAAAGTCTTTTGTTGACCACCTTGGTTCCCTTGGTATTGTTGAGGATAGATTTGATCTTGTGGATTCTCCACATTTGGGTTCCGGTAGGAGAAGTTAGGGTGGTTCTGGTAGGTGTTATTGAACCCACCCCGTTGGTAACCTTGATTACCTACAAAGTTCATCTCCTCTTGGGTGGCCCCTTCTACAACCTCATCTTGATAACCTTGGTTGTCTTTATAGTCCACAACAAAGTGAACTTGCTTTTGAGATGAATGTAGAAGCTTGTCGATCTTCTCATTGAGGCTCTTCAATTCCTTGGCCCTCTTTTGCTCATCAACGTCGCTAGTGGTTCTCATGGCGCGGTCATAATCATCCCCATACGTACTATCGCTTTGAGGAAGGTTCTCCACGAGGTCCATCGCTTCATCCACTCGTTTTACCAAGAAGTTTCTGTTAGATGCGGTGTCCAAGAGCATATGTATCTTCGGTAAAGCACCACTGTATAGTGTACTCAAAAGCGAGGCATCTGAGAATCTGTGGTGTGGACATTGGGTGGTGTACCTTCTAAATCTCTCCCAAGCTTCATTAAAAGTCTCATGATTCCGTTGAGTGAAACAAGAGATGTCATTTCTCAACTTCGCGGTTCGTGAAGGTGAGAAGAACTTGGCTAGAAAAGCTCTCTTGCACTCATCCCAAGTTGTGATCGAACCTTGAGGAAGAATCTTCTCCCATTGATGATCTTTATCACCTAGAGAGAAGGGGAAGAGTCTTAACTTGAAGCTATCTTCCGATCAGATTGTTCATCTTTATGAGGCCACATATCCTATCAAATTGATCGATGTGGTCTAGAGAATCTTCCATGGCCAACCCCTGAAACTTATTGTTTTGGACCATGGTAATTAAAGCGGCTTTGACCTCGAAGTTGTTATTCTCGACCAGAGGAGCTTGGATACCTTGGAGATTCCGGTGAGCGTTCGCGGAATCACCCGCACCAACCACATCATGAGTTCTAGGAGGGTGGTTTGGAGCCCTCATATTTTGGGCGGGTTGGTGTGGTTTGTGGTCATTCCCTCCTTGGCCTTGGTGGTTTCCATTACCACCTCGCCTATGGTGTGGAAGGTTGTCGACATTGTCATGAATGTCGTCAAGTGGAACCTCTTCAAAGTGATTCATGACGATCTCAACTTGTTGTAGTCTCACACGTGCTTCCCTTCCTCTAACTCCGCGATACGATCGATGTATGTCATCCCTCGGTTCAACTAGGTTGTGGCTGCCTCAAGAACGAGTATGCATACACCTATAAGATTGAGAGATAGCAATGGAAAGTGAAAGACATTAGTAATCAAAGAGAAAATGAGACTTAATTTAAAAAAGAACCTAAATCTCAATGTTGAAATCAAAACCCAAATGACGCCAAAATTGATGAAGGACTTTTGCAAGTCTTGACATCAATTACTCAAAATACTATTGCTAGTATAAGAGGTTCAATCCAATGGATAATATTTCAAAGCAACAAGAATGCAAGGCACTTCTTAAGTTAAGTTAAATAAAGAAGAGTTGTGATTTAACTAGTGAATTAAGCAAACTAAAACAAGAACAAAAGATAGCAAATTAAACAAGTTGTAATGCAATAAATATAAACAAATTCAAGGATGGGGTAATCGAATTTAGATGATCCAAGACTAATTCATGATGCTTAATATTCAAACAAAGCTATCCCTAGGCAATGATCATTAAGTGTGACTAATCCTCTCTCAAGGCATTAATCACCATGCTAATTACTAATCCAAGATCAAACTCTCATTTGTGAATTACTAACTAGCAAGCATTAAGTTTAAACAATCAATATTAACCAATTAAACACCCTAGACAACTACTCTCATAGGCTAGGAATGAATATCTCTTGATTAGTTCATCAAGGCATTTAATCAAACACCATATGGGTGTGAAATGCCCCTTGATCTAAGAAAAATCATTTCTCCTCTACCTCTCTCTCGTCTCATATATATATATATATATATATATATATATATATATATATATATATATATATATATATATATATAAACACATAAATACAAAACATACCTCATCTCATATATTTATATGTTATAGTTAATAACATGTTATCAGCACGATCCTTTCTTATACCGGAAATGTGAGGTTTAATTTATGTTCGATTCGTTTATATTTATTTTCGGGATTATAGGCACTGCCTTCTCAAAACCGATCGTTATGATAGGCTTTGCTTTCACGATCATGATCATATGGTAGACTATATCTCCTCAGATCATATGGCAGGTTATGCCTTCTCAAATATATGGTCGACTTATGATCATATGGCAGACTATGTCTCCTCAGATCACTGCCTCCATAAAATAAATGTCCCGAATACATTTATGAAAGGTTACAGAAGAACCATATAAATAAAATAATGTACATAAGACATACTTGAAACAAAAAATATCCAGAAAACATATATGAAAGCGTTCCTAAAATTTTGCTTCATCCAGAAGACGAATATAATTTGTTTTAAATTATTGTTCTTTTAATTTCTGTTTATCATCGTAAATTATATGGAAGGCTTGCCTCGTACAATATTGTTATAAATTATGTATTTATTTTGTTTATAAATTTTATTGCGTTTCTTTAAAATTGGAAATTTTTTCCGAAGACAAGTCTTTTTCGATCTCCTATCGGTCTCCTCGGTAGATGTTTCATCGCTCCATTTCAAGCCGGGATCGTGATCCTTCGATTTGAGGCGTTTTTCTCCTATGTTCTTAAGCGGGACAGTGGTGTAGAACATATCTTTGTCGATGTTGGCGAAAGAGACACGTCAGTTGGGACAATCCATGATGGCTCTGACAGTTGCTAAGAATGGCCATACAAGGATTATTGGTGTTGAATCATCCTTTGTTGTCTTGAAAATGTAGAAATTGACGGGAGCGAAACAGTCTCCAATTCTCATGGGCATGTCGCAAACAGTTCCTTTTGGAGTTGCACATGTCTAATCGGCTAGGCTGATCTTCGTTTAGGTTGGGTGGACGTGCTTAATTCCAAGGCGTTTGGTGGTCGATTTGGACAAGATGCTAAAGGCAAGCTCCGCAGCCGCAGTGAACATTGGTGAACTCGACTCCTCGGATATTGCAAGAGATGAGAAACTGAACTTGTTCTTGAATCTTGTGTAGAGTTCGAACCGGTCTTCCGTTTCTAGCATGTGTGAAAAGATCTTCTATCTCCGAGATAGATTCCTTGCTCTCACAAAAAGTGTTTAATCATGTAATCCATACAAGTTTTAGCAAACGTGATTCCTTGAGGCAAATCACGAACTACTTAGTTGAATTCTTCTAGCTTCTCTCGGCTTACTATGTTTGGATACCACCTATGATTCTCGGGATGGTATAGGCTAATCGCATAAGAAATAGCATAAGGTGTAGATGAGTGCCTAGCTCTCATGAAGTAGGTGTGAATGTCTTCCTTGCTGTTGTGGTAGAAAACTTGTAGGCAACCTTCTTTCTAGACATCGGTGAACGAGAGAATAATCGAGATTGTTTTAACAAAGTTGTTGAATTCGATAAAACTTTATCGGGTAATTCTTTATGTTCGTTGCTTCTCCAAAGTTGAGGTGTTGCTTTCGGATGAATAAGTTAGTGGTTGAGCTATAGGAGGAACTCAAGGTAGGTTGTACATCGAGCTAAAGCCGGACTCTCGAAAGATCAAGCTTGGTAATTCCTCTTCGGAGTATGATTCCTTGACTTTCATCATTTCGGATGATTGGGTAGATCGAACCATGTTTCAAGGTGCATAGGTGGTTGGTTCTTCTAGGTCAAGAGTGGTGTTTGAGAGTCGAACATCCAAGGTGAAAGTGGGTTTCTCCAGGAGATGTGATCGGGCATCTAAGAATTAAGGTCGAGGTAGACTTCAAGTGTTTCACCAAAAGAGTCAGGTGGCTTGTTCTCTTCCTCAAAAATGAGAGCACAAGAGAGCATTCTTCTCATGTTCCTTAGAGACTTTCTCAAAGCAAGCTTCGGTTATCTTTTGATCATCGGAGAGATAACTCATTGTAACATCGGTTTCTCTAGCCTTGTACTCGAGTTTGCTGAGGCGAGATTCAATTTCTTGGATTTCATCGTCAGTTCTCTCTTTATACAAAGAGGCAAAGTTGCTAGCTTCCTTGATTTCGTGTTTCGAGTCGCGAATCTCACTTGAGTTTTGAATGATGTCGTACTTTTGCTTTTTTGTTCTTCCTCTATGATTTTTATCCTCTCGTTGATCGTGGCAGCGTCTTTTAGAGTCTGCTCGTGGTGGTTCAAAATATTATGAGGAAAACGGTAAGAGTGTGGTTGAGAGTTGAGCATCGGAGACGCAAAAGGCTCGTCTCGGTAGTAGGGATTCGTAGCGTCCTCGAGAATAGTTGCTCGATGCCGATTTCTGATCCATCTAGTATGAATCATGGTAGTAATGTGAATCGTGAGAGTGGTGAACTACATATGGGTCGTAGTAACCCTGCTCGAAGTCGTGATCTCGCTCCAGAGGCGGATCCATGTTTCAGAGACCTTAAACGAAGAAAAACAAAACTAAAAATAAAAAGAAAATAGTGATTTACAGTTGATTTACTAACCTCCAAGGTTTGGCAGGACAAGATCGATTGGATTCCCCAACAATGGCGCCAAAAACTTGATGCGGCTAGGGTTTATCATCAGCTTCAGGTAATAAAATTTATAACTTCTCTGCAAGTGCACAGTAGTGCGATGTAGTACTTAAGGTATCGATCCACAGTGAATCCTCGTTTCCTGCAAAAACTTTGGATAGAGAATTAGTAAGGAAGTCTAAAACGAAAAGGGGTTTTTAAAGGGGTTTTTGTGTCATGAATTGTAAAGTATGCAAAAGAGGAAAAGCTCTTAAATAATCGATTCCAGCAAACTCCACAAACTCAAACACGGAATTGTATATAGCCTAATGTCGTAGAGCTACACACCTATGATTAAACAACTTAACTACTCCACTTTCGTTGGTAGCCACACATAAAATCACGCAATTAAGTCAAGTTCATTAACGTTCACAATACTTTATAAGTATGATTTTGTATCTTATACCAAAATTGTTCCCTAAAGATTAATTCTTTATTTAGATTCAGCACTTTTGTGGTTCTAATATACCTAGAATCAGTTTCTAGTCCATGACGCTAGATCCATGCAGTAATAATAAATATACAAGAAAGAGTTCTAGAATTTGGCTAAGTTATCTCATGAAATCCTTATCGATCATATCAATCCCCTTTGATAATCCCTTAAACCCAACTACTAATCTACTTAGACAAAATCGAGTTTTTGAATTGCAGTTTTTGAACTGGAATGAAACAAGGTTGCAAACGGGCTTCGCGGGACATTTTTAGGTTCGTCTCGGGTGCGTGCTCTCCAGGAGTGGTCGGATTCTTCCTGGCCGCGGGTGCGTGGCTGTTGAGACTGCTTGACAAGACTTTTTGATCTTCATGTAACTTTTGATTGAACTAATGGATCATCCTCAAATTATTTATTAGGATTAAGGAGAGAAGAAGATAAACAAAATTTTATTTCTTTTGCAGAAATAATTCTGTTGCCATTAAATAGTTTTTTTTTTTAATTTCCACAAAAAAGACTTTAATTTTTTAATTATATTCAAAATATATCAATGTTTTAATTAGAAGATTACCCGCCCATATACATAAAAAAAATTGTATATAACTATGGTGTTTTTTCAGAATAAATTACAAAACATATAAGTGCATTTTAGTGATATAAATAATCAAATAAATTCTGTTAACTTTTCTATATATGAAGAAATTAGGGTAGTATTAATTATGTCGCCAGCGTACCATGAAAAAAAATCGAAGATTCTATTAAAATTGACAAAATACAACTTCAAAATACAAAACATGAGGAAAACATTAGATGGAGCCTACATGCATACGAGACTAGAAGAGAATCATACAATAAATATGAGTTATGTTTTATTAGTGAATTATTAATATTTAAGAAAAGTGGATTTTGTAAGTTTTTAATGTTTATTTTTATTGCTTAATAAATTATCAACCTTATGAATCAAACTGTTTTGTAAGTTCTTTATGTTTGCATCCTAACTATGAAAGAAATTTGGTTAAATGTTTTTGAAAAATAAAAGACGTAAATATTGATGGAATAGGTTCTATTTGTGAGATAATTCAACAAAGAAATTAATTTTTTTGTGTAAATTTTCTATATTACAAAAACTTTGGTTAATTTTTTGTTGAAAAATTAAAGCGGTAAATATTGATAAAACAGGTTATATTTGTGAGATAATTTAACAAAATAAAGTATTTTTTTTGTAAAAATTCTATATTGGGTATCTTGCTTAATAGTTGACCTATTACACATTAAGTAATTATCCAAAAATATATAAATTTTACATAAATGAAAAATATAATAAATAGATTGAAAAAATAAAAGTCTTGAATTATTTTATTGTAACATATTTATGTAAAAGGAATTAAAATCTCTCACTCCTCAAATATATTTAACATTATAAATTTATATTTTACATTAATAAAATATATAAAATAATAAAAATGTGGAATTGTCGACAAAAAAAATGTTTAATTATTTTGTGGCAACATATTTATGTAAAATGAGTTAAAAATCTTTCTAGCTCCATCCCTCTCTTTCCATTTTCCAATTTATATATTGACAACAAGACTATCAAATCTAAAAGTTCTTGTTCGAAAATTGGTTATGTGCTAAAATAAGATTATCAAATTAGACAACCTCTCTTCGTAACGATCTATAGCGCCTCCGTGATATGGAAATCCATCACCGATCTGTCAAACCATATTCTCTTCATGTAATGATATGATTTGTTTTTTCTTCTTTTTGAAATTAATCTTATATTGGCTTGTTCGATGATATGGGTTTTGGATCTCTTCTCTCTCACCGTAAATAGGCTCGTGTTCATTATTGTTACTTCCTTATATGTTTCACTCATTTTGGTAGAGCTGATTGTGATTCTAAATGATTTAATTCATGGGAAAGTTTCTATTGTAAATTGTTCCTTACTCGTATCAATATTTTGCTTATATGATCAATTTTCTGTCTGGAATTTTAATTGTTGAATCCTACAAATTCATAGACATATAGAAAAACTATTAGTATTCTTTCTTCTTGCTCATATTCTCCTATGATGTTCAAGAGAGAGTAACGTAATTATGCTGAATGATCCATGTTACCCCATTGGCCAATTTTGTTCTGTATTTGACATTAATTTCTTTGTTGAAAGGCAAAATATGTTAACTTTTTTGGTTTCATCTTAATCTATAACAATCTATTATTTATTACTAGTAGTTTTTATCTAGTATGACGGAGTCGTGCTATGGAAATGAATCCATTAATCTAAGGGAGGAAGGAGATGATATCCGTTTTTCGATAATATGAGATTTTAAACATTCTGATCGGTGTAGGGATTATGATCATCCTCATCTATTGAGGTCTCAAACCAGCGAGAATCTGTTGGTGCTTTATGACTCCAAAGGTAATGATACTAAAGAAGAAACAAGTCCAAAGAAAATAATTTATTTTTTGTAGCTGAAACGTTATATCATATAAATTTACAAATAACTTTTAAATCATATATCTTATGAATTTATTAACTAATAATTTCATAATTTTTTCTTAGTTATTCTACTTATTTCAACAATTTGACTTCGATTTTTATTATTGTTGTAGATAGAGGCAGTCATAAAACATTTATGGCTCCAAACAAAAGTAAAAAATTGCCCCATTAATATTTAAATTTAAAACCTAAAACCAATATCTTACAAAACGTCTCCAACACTTTAAAACATTTTGTTCTTTTCTTACAAAAAGTTTTGAACTTCCCACCTCAACTTCCTTATGTTGTGGCATTACAAAATGAGCTATTAAATACTTTTGTAAAGTAGCTCGTATAGTTAATAAACCTCTCAACGGCTCCAAGCTAATGCTTGGTTGGCTTCCTCTCATGATGTCGAGGCTGAAATAAGGAGAGTGAAAGATTTTAACTCAATTTGCATAAATATGTTGCTATAAAATAGTCTTTTCATTTGCGATTTATATAAAGAAATAATTACATTCAAAAGATATCAATGTTTTAGTCAAGAGATTGCCCGCACATACGTAAAGAAATATATCTATATTCTTTTAAGATATATTACAAAAAATGTAAGTGTGTTTCGGTAATATAAATAATCAAATCAATTTTTTTAACATTTTATATATACACTTAAAAATTAGGGGATTGCAAATTATATCGCGAATTCGCCATATAAATAGCATAAAAATAGACCAATTGTTGCCATTATCGAGGATAAAATCCCCTGGAAACGAGCACAGTCTCGGTTGATTTTGATGATTCTTTGCATGCTAACACAATATAAAAATAATAGTTTCAGAATATTATATGGAGCTCATATGCATACGAGGCGTGAGGAGAATCAAACAATAAATATTGGATATTTTCGATTATTAAATTCCTAATATATGTATATATATTTAATTATAGGTTATTTTAATTTTAAATAATTAAAGTTTTTTATGTTTTCTTTTATTTTCTCTTTTTAATAAATTATTAACATTGAAAATCAATTTTTTGTAAACTTTTTATTAGTTTGCAAATTAATTATGTGAAAACAACTTTGCTAAAAAAAATTTATAAAATTAAAACGTAAATATTGATGGAATATGTTATATTTGTTAGATAATTCAACAAATTAATTAATGTTTAATTTGTGTAAGATTTTCTATATTAAAAAAATATTTTAATGGATAGTTCTATATCCCGTCTTATAGTTCACCTATCGCACAACATGTAACCACTACAAAAAAACACGGGTATTTCTGACGGACATAATTTCGTCAGAAATTTCCGACGGATTTGCGACGGAATTCGGACGAAATTAACTTATGTCGGAAATACATGCCCGTCGGAACAATTTTGATGGAATATAGACGGATGTTGTAGCCGTTTGAAAGAATATAGACGTTACATTAACCTCCGTCGGAAATTCGTGCCCGTTGGAAATCCGTCAGAACTTTCCAACGTGATATCCGATGGAATATAGAAAGATGTAGCCGTTTGAAAGAATGTAGATGTTACATAGCCGTTGGAATATTGTCGGTAGCCGTCTGAAATCCGTGGGAAATCCGAGAGAAATCGCGCACAATTTCCTTATAAAAATGCATCCACGCCTCTCATTTACAATCATTAAAAAAACTCTCCTCTACAATTCCTTACCAAGATGACTTCTTCAGATCCTTATAATTATTTTCGAGCATGGATTGACAAGTCTTATCAAATTTCGGAGACGGGCTTAATTACAGAAGAATACAAACAAGGGCTGCAGGAATTCATGGCATTTGCGGATACGCAGAAGAAAGCAAAAAAAAGAAGGTAAAAGCTACTGCCCTTATACTAATTGTCGGAATCGTAGATTAATCGTGATAGATGAAGTATGGTCGCACTTGTATTGTAATGGGTTAGTGTCGTGTTACAAGATCTGATATTATCATGGGGAAAAAATGATACAATGGTGGATTATGCTAGTACTAGTGAACAGTATATTGTGGATATCGCTAGCTTAGAAGAACCTGCAATGAAAGTAGAAACTGTAGGTCATGTTCAAATGGTGAACGATGCATTTTGTGAAGGTATACCATCGGTTGTTGAGTATGGAGATAGAAGAGAAGAACCTAACTAAGAATCCGTTATATGATGGGTGTAGAGGTGGGCATTCTCCTTTATCAACTACAACTAGGATGGACGGATTTCAATTTAAGTGAGGAGTGTGTGGATGCAATCACTGATTTTGTGAAAGACATTTTGCCAGAAGATAATATTACACCGGCATCATACTATGAGATACAAAAACTTGTTCAATGTCTAGGATTGCCGTATCAGATGATAGATGTATGCATCGACAACTGTATGCTCTACTGGAGAGAGGACGCAGACCGCTCGATATGCCGTTTTTGTCGCAAACCTCGGTATAAGGAAACAGGTGGAAGAGTGTTGGTCCCATATAAACGGATGTGGTATTTGCCGTTAACAGAGAGATTGAAGAGGTTATATCAATCAGAACGCACAGCGAGAGCAATGAGATGGTATGCAGAGCATACAACGGATGGAGAAATCGCTCATCCCTCATATGCATGAGCATGGAAACATTTTCAATCAATGTATCCGAATTTTGCGTATGAGGCGGGGAACGTATACCTTGGATTATGTACTGATGGTTTCAACCCTTTTGGGAAGCATGGCAGACAATATTCTTTGTGGCTAGTAATTGTAACACCTTACAATTTGCCACCATCTTTGTGCATGAGACGGGAACTCTTGTTCCTTAGCATTCTCGTTCCTAGACTAGAGCATCCGAAGAGATCACTTGATGTGTTTTTGCAGCCATTGATTTTTGAGCTGCGATTGTTATGGGACCAAGGTGTTAAGGCGTTTGATGTTTCTTGTCAGCAGAATTTCGTCATGCGGTCGGTACTTATGTGGATCATTAACGATTTTCCAGCATATGACATATTATCCAGATGGACTACACACAGAAGGTTATCGTGCCCTTACTGTCAAGATAACACAGATGCGTTCCAATTGAAGCACGGAAGCAAAATGTCTTGGCTTGATTTTCATAGGCGATTACTACCCAGCGATCATCCTTATCATCGGAGCACCACATTGTTTAGGAAGAACCGGAAAGTAATTGATGATCCACCTCCTGAGTTAGATGGACAGTATTTGTTGACTCAGTTCATAGATTTTGGTGCAGAGAGAACCGTTGATTGTGGTGGTAACGGGCATTATCCTGTTGATGGTTGTGGCAACGTACATAATTGGAATAAGAGGAGTATTTTCTGGGATTTACGTTATTGGAAAGACAATTTTTTTAGGCATTATTAGGATGTCATGCACATTGAGAAGATTTTTTTCGACAACATTATGAACACCGTTCTCAATGTCCAAGGGAAGACAAAGGACAATCTGAAGTCTAGATTGGACTTGCAAGACATTTGTTCTCGTAAAGCACTACATGTTACAGGTGACGGGAAGCCTCCGGTCCCGCCTTTTCGGTTGGATGAACCTTCAAAAGCGGAGTTTTTCTAACTGGATTACCGATAGTGTTAGATTCCCAGACATATACACATTTAACCTTCGGAACTGCGTTGATCATTGAGAAGGGAAGTTTTCTGAGATAAAGAGTCATGATTGTCATGTTGTGATGCAGCGCCTCACCATTTGCCTTTGTCTGTCTTCTACCACGTAATGTCCATGAAGCAATTGCAGGTATAATCATTAAAATAATTTTTTAATACTTTATACAATAATTTAGTATTTATTAATTTATTCATTTGTTATGCATATCATGTAGGGATTAGTGCATTTTTTGAGATATATGCTCGCGCTCTCTTACATTAGGCGGTATCCGCCACCTTGCAAATAATATACCCGTAATCCTTTGCAATTTGGAGAAGATATTTCCGCCTTTCTTCTTTGATGTTATGGAACATCTACCAATTTGGTACGACCCATTAGTAGGAATGGGTATGCGACACGACCAATTTGGTGTTATATCATTATATAGCAGAAGACGACTCCACAAATACGAGCCATTCGTACTGGTTTCACAAGCGGACCAGGTTCGTTTTATTCTTTAATTTATATATGTTATTTGTTAGTAATTTTGCATTACCTTGGTTAAATATTTATATGACTTTATTACATGGTGTAGGTATGCTATATTCCCTTTCCTCGAGTGACAAACAAGCAAGACCCGTGGATTACAGTCACATCGATAAACCCGAGAGATATGGTGCATGGGATGTCCGATCATGAACCCCTCCAACAAAGCTCTGTAGGTTTGGGTTCCATCGAGCATTCCCTTGAGGTCGGCCTTGTTGTTGATTTCACCATACATGTAGACGATCGGGTATTTGAGGATTCAGCTGAAGAATTTGACGAATTTGGGGAAACTTCCGATTCAGCAGAGTCAGATTACTCATCATCAGATTCGGAGTAGTTTTATATATAAACTTTGCATTGTAAAATATGTATTTATACTTTTACTATATATTTGTTATGTGGAATGTATTAGTTATGTGGACGTTTTATAAACTTAGACATTTGATATACTTACGTGTATTAATCCATTTCGAAAACACAAAAAATGCTAAGTATACTTCCATCGGAACTTTTCGACGGATTCAGTTTTAGCCGAGGGAAATTTTAGCTGTTCATTCAGTTTTAGCCGGGGATTCAGAATTCGTCAAGAATTTCCCACGGATTTCCGACGTCTTCAGTTTTAGCCGGATATTCAGTTTTAGCCGAGAGAAATTTCCGACGGAATTCTGAAGTATTCATATTACCCGAGGGAAGTTTTAGCCGTGTATTCAATTTTAGCCGGAGATTCAGAATCCGTCGGAATTCCGACGGACTTTGGTATTTTCGTGACCGCGGGAAGATTGACTGCATAAACAAAAAATATTCAATATTCCGTCGGAAATCTGTCGGAAATTTCCCACGGACTTCCGATGGACTTTGGTTTTTTCGTGACTGCGGGAAGATTAGCCGCCTAAACCACAAAATTTCAATAGTCCGACAGATATATCCGTCGAAAATCTGTAGATTAATAATTCGTGAACCGTCTTCTTCCTCATTTCTCTCTTTTTCTTTCTCTCTCTTACTGATTTTCTCCGTTTTCTCTCTCTAAAACCAGTCGATTTCGGAAGTTAAACTCTCAATCTCTCTAAATCCTTCATTCATCACCATCAATCATGGATAAATTGTAAGTGTTATTTTTTATATATCTTACACTTTTGTAGGTTTAGGTGGTTAGTTTTTTAGATTGGAATGAGATTTGTTGTGTATTTGTTTGGTGGATTAAATTTTGTTAGGGTTTAGGAGATTAGAATTTTTAGATTGAGAAATTTAGATTTAGAAAACATTTTGTTAAATTATAACAAATTGCTATTATTATTATTAGAAACGTTTTTAATTACTAAAAACATGTTTTTGGAATTTAAATAATTATAATCGGTTTTTAAGTTTTTTTGTACTAATTAAAAACGTGTTTTATAGATTAAATGTTTTTTATAAATTAAAAACATATTACATTTTTTTATACTAAGAACGTGTTTTGGAATTTAGAAAATTATAATCGGATTATAAAGATTTTTTCACTAATTTAAAAAGTTTTTTATAAATTTTAAACAAATTTTACGAATTAAGAACTTTTCGGGAAATTTTGAGATTTTCGGGAAATTTTGAAATTTTCGGGAATTTTGAATTTATTTTGAATTTTCGGAAATTTTGTAATTTCTGGGCATTTCCAATGTACTAACGTTTTTATGTGTTTCCCGCATGAATGACGAGGACACTCTCCGTTTGGGCGGATTCAACGGCGCTGTTCTAGGGGTTCTCGAGCCCCGCCGGCTGGTAGATCGAGGTCAGGAACAGAGTCCCGGAGTCCCAGCAATCCAGTGCTCGGACCTAGAATAGGATCGAGGATATTGCCAAGCAGCCCAACCGGGACCATTGCATCCGTCTCGACCCGAAGTTAGATGACGGAAATTGGTAAGTCACATTTAGATTATTATTTCAATTTTTTAGATTTTTAATCTTAACGTACTTATTTTTTTTTCTTTTTTTAATGTTTTGAGGTTTAAGTTGTCGCCTGAGATCACAAAGGTGATATTGCGGATGCTCCACAACATGTTGGACAAACCGCACGAGATGTACTCGGACATGCCTCGTGATGAGAAGGACTTGTCGCATCGGACTTTCGCTGATATTTTCAATTTTAATTTTGAAAACTAACATTATCTTCTTTTTAAACGTAGCAAGAGTTCACGTGGAACCTTTTGGATACGACGAATTTTATTGCAACTTTCGATCGTTATGTTGCACTTTCGTATTCGAACCACATGTACGAGTGGAAGCAGAAGTGGAAGTACTGAAAAGTCAAGCCGAAGGACCTTGAGGACGATGTCTGGAAGGGTTTCTACGATTACTAGAGTAAGTCTTCGACGAAAATGGTCTCCGAGAAACAGTCGAAGAACCGGAAGAGCGATCGAGGAGGGAAGGGGCCCTACATTCACAACGGGTGCGCAAAGACCGGCGGACGCGAGGCGATGGAAATGGTAAGTTTAATTTCCATTTTTAATTACTAATTTCATTTTTTATTTTTATTTTACTTAACAAAATTTCACAGGCGAAAGAATCCGGTGCCGCTCCCGATTACCTTAAAGTCATCGAGAGAAGGCACACCAACAAACATACGGGTTTCATCCAGGACTTGGGGATGTGGGAAGTTGTCAAGAAGAGCAAGAAGAAAAAGCAGGAACGCGAAGTTCCAATGTCGCAGCTCACTCTCGAAGGATCGTCGTCCTCGAACGAGTTATCCCGTGAAGAGATCAACGAGATTGTTCTCGCTGAAGTTTTTTATTTAATTTCATTAATTTTTTTTCTCGTAATTTCATTAATAAGTTTTTAAAACATTCGTAGGAAACTCGACAAGTCAAAGGTCGATTTTCAGGGTTATGTGGACTTCCGACCCAGGAATCCTCTTCCTCGGTTCCTTGGTATGCTTCGGACTACAAAGAAGAAATCGCGAGGCTCAGCCAAACGGTGAAAGACCGTGAGAAGCAGGTCGGTGTGTTGTAGTTCACACACCAGGAGTTGCAGTCCGCTCACAACTTAACCCGTCAAGAGCTCACAGATCTGCATGCGACTATGAAGAAGGCCTTCCCCGATTTGTTTCCGAACTAAATTTCATGTTTTTTTTAATATCACTTTTTATTTAGAATATTTAATTATGAATTTTATGTTTAATTATAATTTTATTATT
This sequence comes from Eutrema japonicum, assembly GCA_030161315.1. NCBI lineage: Eukaryota > Viridiplantae > Streptophyta > Magnoliopsida > Brassicales > Brassicaceae > Eutrema > Eutrema japonicum. The sequence continues at coordinate 40,336,153 of BSQW01000011.1, forward strand.
TTAATATTATTTTAATTACAAAATTTGATTTAATTAAATAAATTATTAATTATTAGAAAAAAAAATTAAAATACAAATTATAGATTGCCGTCGGAAATCCATCGGAATTAAATATGTCGAAAATCCATCGGAATTTTTCCGACGGGTATCCCACGGATTGTCGACAGAATATTCCAACAAATATCTATCAAATATGTCGGAATTTTTCCGACGGATTGTCGACAGAATATTCCGACAAATATCCGTCGGAAACAAAGCCCATCGGAATACCGTCGAAAATATTTCCGACAACTTTCCAACATGTAGTTCCGGTCAAATATCTGTCGAAAAGCAGTCGGAAATATGGCCGTCAGTAATCCGTCAAAAATATTCCGACGACTACAATATTCCGACGACGACCTGTAACCGACAGACGATTTTCCGACAGAAACTGCGGTCGGAAAAGGCTTGTTTTCTTGTAGTAAAATGTTATGTTAAAATCTCACATTTTTATTAAGAGGAAACATCAAAAGACATATTGGCTCCATTCACATTTTGTTTTGCAGAAAAATACATTTTCTAGAAGTTATTAAGAGGAAACAAGATCCAAGGATGATCGTGATATAGAGTGAACATAAATACCAAAAATTGGGAAGTTGACTGAGGAAATGGTTACGGTGGGAGAGAAACCAAGGGTATCTTCATATAGACTTCGATCAAAGGCGATTCGAAGAAAAGAACAAGGCGGTTGGTATAGTCCAATATTGGAACACGAATTCAAGTCCATGGTCGAACATATCGTGAACCGGGAAATAGGGATTGGGCTGGCCGAGAGGATGAAACAAGAGACGAATTCAAGTCCATGGGAGATAAGCGGATCAAAAGGAAACCGAATTCTCGGATGTGGCGATGATGAGTATACAACAATTGTTTGTAATGAATACTGAATTTACTAGTTCAAGACGGAAAATTTAAGGGATGGAATGATTGATGCGTAAAAATACATGAATTTGAACGAATCGTTAATCGATCCATAAACTTATCATAAGTCCAGTGGACTGTCCGAAGGTAAAAATGATCAGACCAACAAGTGTTTGATTCGAATTAAATCAAGGATAAGTAAGGATTATATATATAAAGGTTTTCTACTGCGTATTATAGAAAAGGTAAACGAATCTAAGATTGAAATATCTAAGTAAAGTTGTTACGAAGATTCGGAGGAAATTAAGCCTCAAATATTTAACTTAAAACCAAATTTGTTATTTTTCACAAACAAATTAATACAACGGTCTAAACTGTAAAATATTTTTTTCGATTTTTATATATTTTATTAGTATAAAAATTAAATGTATACTGTTAAATATTTTTTACGATAGTTTAATTCAATATTTCAAATTTTTATCAAAAATAAAATAAAATAAAATTAAAAATAGTCTCGAACGTCTAGATTAAAATATCATTGACTTTCCAATTGACATATTTTTATCAACATTAATGATCATATATTTGTGTTTTGGTTAGCTACGAATGTGGTATACCATATCTGCAAATAGGAATCATTTTCCCAACAACATTCATGATTTTCCCTTAATTTGGAAAATTTAAAGTTAATCCTGGCCATAAAGCACTACTACGTTTATGAGACTAACACTCTTATTCTAACACGAATGCAAATTGTTGTATCTACCATCCACTCTCAAGCCCCTCTTCTAACTAAGACTTTAAGGGGTCATTTGAGGGTAGAACCAAATGTCAATTTTCAGATTCTGTTTCTTGAACCGGGTGGTCGCAAAACTAATTCAATTTTCTTCATACTCAAAGTTGTGGAACATCCACATTGTCATAAAACGAAGGAAATGCTATGTCGGACTCTGTCATCGAGGGCTGGTATGTGCCTTCGTATCCTCTTCTCATAAAGGAAGGCCTATTCATCATACGTAAATTTATTTTATGGACAAGAATGAAACAAGTTTTTATATGGTATGTGCCTTCGTATCGTCTTCTCATATAGTACAGATCAGTGTTTGAATAGGTTACTTTGGTAATCTATCAAATTTGAGTTTTAGAAGAATTAACTTCATTTCAAACTCAATCAAAATCCAGTAAATTGAAAACAAAACCAAAACGAGCCAATCATTTTCATAAATGTACCTATAAATAGCTTACACTGCGAAGAGCTAACCACATGTTTTCAGTTTCTTCTATGAAGAGGATGGGTCGTTTTGTACATAGCTTCTCTGATAGACATAAAACAAGCTAATCACATGTCCTCAGTTTCTTCAATATCAGGGGAGAATTCAGTCTTGTCTAGCTAGATCATCACAGGGGTCAGAGGTTGATAGCTCTGTTGTTCTTATCCTTTTCGAGGGTCGAGCTGGGCACTTCCTCCCGTAGTTGTTCTGAAGCGGTATCGGGATTGGAATGAGAACTGTGAAAGGTTGACGCCTTCTCTTATGTACAGTGGGTGATAGTTCAAGTACCTACAAGGCATCACTGAGGTTTGTGAGATATCGGATTTCAGTCAACATACGATTTGGGCCAGTAATTGGGCTTTAGAAAGTTTCTAGGGTTTATTGGTTATAAATACATGTGTACAACTCAAGGAATAACTAATCCTGAATCTTGAGGATTCCGAGCGCCTTAGATGAGGCTCGTAAAGTGTGAGTAATCTTCTTGTAATCCACGTCAGAGGTGTTTTCTGATTCTTCATAGTAGATGTTGTGGATCCCGGATCCACCCCAGACGTAGCGGTTAGAGGCCGTGAACTGTGTGAACAATTCTCGGGTTCGTTAATTTGTGTATCGAAGATAGATTGGGACAAGAGGATTAAAGTTTAAATCTTAACATGTTTATAAGGGTGTAAAGATGCTGTCTTTATGTTACTGAAAACAAATTAGTAACCACTGAGTTTTCCTTCTACCATTGTTGTTGATATCAAATGCTTCAGGGAAGTATAATGATATATACGTTAGTAAACAAAACATAGGCATGGATTTAATGAATTTTGCATCACCACAAGATAACACACCGAGACCTCATCCTAATAAAGAGATAGAATTCCTAAATATTATCCTAAATCAGGATATAGAAGAGTACATATTGATCAATTTGTTGTTGTTGTGAAAACTAAAATGCTGCGTGGCAGCAAGAAAAAGAGTAGAAATGGAATGCTAGAAAACCTAACTTTTGAACCTCCACAGATGATCGAAGCTTCTTTCCTGACGGAGCAACATAGTAGCTGAAAGACCATGAAAGAAACAATTTTAAGAGGAAAGAGTGATTTGATTAGAGAGAAGTAAACGTACACATCAGCAAATCTGGTACATCATTCATTTCTAATCTGCACTAAACGTTTCCAGCCAGCGGGTGGGCGAGAAACACTAGGCTTATCAAAAGCCCAAATAGAGGTTCCAAATTGAGAGATATTCGAAGGAACCCAACAAGGCTCCCATTCACCTGCCGTTTCGCTGAAAAACATGTTTTCTTTAAGCTTTTCCCTTATCTCTTCTTATTTGAGACAACTGTAAAAACCTCAATGCGAAAACACTAGGATTGGACAGTATCATTTTCTCTCCACGAAGATCCTGATTCCCGAGAAGTTTGAACAACTTGAAAATCAACATCACCGGAGAAATAATTATGTTGCCACTAAGGAGAGAGAAAGATAAACGAAATTTTATTTCTTTTGCAGAATTAATTATGTTGCCACTAAATAGTTTTTTTTAATTTCCACAAAACAAAGTCTTTAAATTTTTAATTATATTCAAAATATATCATTGTTTTAATTAGAAGATTACCCGCGCATATACATAAAAAAGATAGTTGTAATGCAGGGACCTGAATAACTTCAAAATTAGTTTTGTTAAATCAGTATTGTTTATCACAATTGTTGGCATACGAAAAGTCTATTTAATCCCTATATTATAACTAAAAATAAGTAGGGTTGATAGACAGAGATAACGTCGCTTTCTTTGTGGTGTCAGAGAGAAATCTTTGAATTTGGATTTTTTTTTCTTTCCAAAAAGTGGAGAGAGAGACAGAAGTCACCCGAAAAAAAACAAATGGTGTGAAACTTCAAATGTTCCTCATCCATGTTCGTCATCTCCGATTTGATTTCAGACTTCTAATGTTTTTCAATTTTGTGAATTTGAATTGCGGGAAACTGATTCTGGGTTTTATGATTATAGGTTCTTTGGAAATTGCTCCCTCTATACTTGGTTGGATCAAAAAGAGATTCTCTCTCAGGTATTTCATCGAACATTTCATCAACTGTTTTCTTTGAATTAAAGATTAATACTGTGTTCTTCTCAATTTAAAGTGTGATTTCAGTTTTGATTAAATGGGGGATTATCTAGGTTCTTGCAATTTCTCATCGATTGTAATTCAATTAACCTTGAATTTGCTATGATATGCTTGATTTATTGCAATGGTCCTCTGTACCAGCAACAAAGTCCATTTTGCAGATAGTTCCTAAGACAACGGGTGCTTCTTCATCTAGTATCCTTTGCAATGCCGGCGAATCAGACCTTTGTTGGGACAATTCCGCTGCGTTGCTACCTCCAATGCTTTTCATAAGTATAAAAATCCCATTTTTAATCAAAAAAGTATAAAATATTTTAAGTAACAACAAACTCAAGACAAAGGCGTCGGTGAAGAAGGTGATGGCTATTAGGTATCTTGATAGTCGAATAGATCATTTATAATGAAATATTAGTTATCTTGATAATATGAATTATCAATATGAGTTATCTTGATAATCAAATAGATATCTATAATCAAATATGAATTATCTTGATAATAAGAGTTATCGATGTGAGTTATCTTGATAATCAAATAAATATATATGATCAATATGAGTTATTTTGATAATAAGAATAACGCTTCAATTATCTGGGTAATGTAGTTATCCACATACACATAACAAAGTTATCACTTACTTTTTCATTATATAGTTATGTGGAAACCCGATACTTTTTCTGAGATATGAGGTTTATGGTTTAGGGTTTAGGCTTGAGTGTTTAGGAGTTATGACTTAGGGTTTAGGGTTTAGCGTTTCCAAACATTTTTCAAATATGAATTATCTTGATAATAAGAGTTATTGATGTGAGTTATCTTGATAATCAAATAAATATCTATGATGAAATTAATATGAGTTATCTTGATAATAAGAATAGCGCTCCAATTATCTGGATAATGTAGTTATCCACATACATATAACAAATTTATCACTTACTTTTTCATTATATAGTTATATGTAAATCCGATACTTTTTTGAGATATGGGGTTTTGGGTTCATTATTAAGGGTTTAGGATTTAGAAAAATATACCAGAATATATGGCTAATGTAGTTATCCAGATATAGATAACAAAGTTATTTGTATATTTCTCAATGAAGATCAGATGGGATGTAGTGAAAGTTAATGTAAATGGACTTTTTTAATCATAATATTTCATAATCAAAATGTCATACAAACGATTACATTGTCATTGCAGCAAAGACAATAACTTGTTAGAAGATAATCAAGTTTCCCAGATAATGGGATAGCTACTTAAAGGCAACATATGGGTTCATATGTTTTAAAAAATCTTATCCACATAATTTATTAAATATTATAATGATCTACTTGCATTAAATCATGTGTCTCCTGGTTTTTAAACAATTCTTATCCACACAATTCTTCAGCATCTCTCTTGCTCTGGTGAATGAGAGAGATATAAATACTTGCAATAAATGATGTGTCCCCTACTTTGTATTTTCTTATGTTGTTATAAGTTGTAGGGGCGTTTTTGTCCAAATCTATAAAATACTTTTTCTAGAACTAACTTTGACTTATATTTTTTTTTTGTCAACTGCCCATCAAATTAAATCAAGTTATGGCCGATAGAAGGGTGGTTCCGTAGAACAACCTCTACCGACTTTGTCTGACTTACATGGGAAAATAAGATACCTCGTACTCGAGCCTCTTTTGCAAGAGAGTCGGCACGTACATTAAACGCCCGAGGAATATGGACTATGCTAAAATTCTCAAAAACATCTCTAAGAAGGTAGATAGAGACTTATATATCTCTACTTACTTAATTTTCTAACTATCTGAGGTTATACACCTCATTCACCCTAAAAAAAATTGTATATAACTATGGAGTTTTTTCAGAATAAATTACAAAACATATAAGTGCATTTTAGTGATATAAATAATCAAATCAATTCTTTTAAACTTTTCTATATAAATTAAGAAATTAGGGTATTATAAATTATGTCGCCAGTTTACCATATAAAAATAAATTCGAAGATTCTATTAAAATTGACAAAATACGACTTCAAAACACAAAACATGAGGAAAACATTAGATGGAGCCTACATGCATACGAGACAAGAGGAGAATCATACAATAAATATGAGTTATGTTTCATTAGTGAATTATTAATAGTTAAGAAAAGTGTATTTTTTAAGTTTTTAATGTTTATTTTTGTTGTTTAATAAATTATCAACCTTATGAATCAAACTGTATTGTAAGTTCTTTATGTTTGCATGGTAACTATGAAAGAAAATTGGTTAAATGTTTTTGAAAAATAAAAGACATAAATATTGATGGAATATATTCTATTTATGAGATAATTCAACAAAGAAATTATTTTTTTGTGTAAATTTTCTATATTACAAAAACTTTAGTTATTTTTTTGTTGAAAAATTAAAGCTGTAAATATTGATAAAATAGGTTATATTTGTGAGATAATTTAACAAAATAAAGTATTTTTGTGTAAAAAGTCTATATTGGGTATCTTGCTTAATAGTTGACCTATTACACAATAAGTAATTATCCAAAAATATATAAATTTTACATAAATGAAAAGTATAAATATAGATTGAAAAAATAAAAGTCTTGAATTATTATATGGTAACATATTTATGTTAAAATAATTAAAATCTCTCACTCCTCAAATATATTTAACATTATAAATTTATATTTCACATTAATAAAATATATAAAACAATAAAAGTGTGGAATGGTCGACAACAACAAAATGTTTAATTATTTTGTGGCAACATATTTATATAAAAAGAGTTAAAATATTTCTAGCTCCATCCCTCTCTTTTTTTTTTTTTTTTTTGTCAACAGCCTAGAGACCTAGAACGGTTCGGACATCCAAACCGGAGGTATCGAGTTTACAAAAGTAATATCCATTGGGTAGACTCGAGCACTTCTTGCTAACTTGTCTGCCTTAGTGTTGTAGGCGCGTGGAATGAGCGAGATTGAGAAGAAAGAAAACAACTCCTTACTCTTCACGAATTCCTCCAAATGTAAAGCAAAAGCCGACCAATCCTCGGGTGTAGAAACCATCTTCACCAACTCGGAGCAATCTGTTGCAAAAGCTATTTCCGTCTTCTGGTTTGCCGTCAAACAATTCATAGCCCAGATGAGCGCCTCCAATTCTGCATGTAGGGGAGAGAGGCTTCTTCGTAGATTTCTTGCTCCCATAATTGTCTCTTCGAAACCCTCCTGAAAGCAGTGCCAGCCTAATCAAGAAAAACTATCGGACTCTTTCCAAGATCCATCAACAGTGCACCGCCAGCCTTCGTAATTCGGAGGCACCAGAATAGGGGACACACTTTGGAGTAACACATCAGGATCACTACTCTATGCTGTTTCCCAGGTTGATGCTTCAGTTTTCGCCAACTTCAGGATTTCTTGTGGGTCTCTGTCCACATTTGAAAAAACCTTATCATTTCTCGCTTTCCAAATATACCACGCAATCCAAAGAAAACTCGTATCCTGATTTGTTGTAGGAAGTCTCCAAAAGAGATTATCGAAATTAGCAAAAACCGATGACAAAGGAAAAACCCCCGGAGGCGTTGGTATCTTAGAAAGCGCCCAAGTTTGCAATGCCGGAGGACATTCGAAAAGGACATGGTTGATAGTTTCGTCGTCCGATCCGCACCTAGAACATTGTGAATCACAATTTATCCCCCTACTTCGTAAGTTTGTTGAGACCGCGAGACATCCCGATACAGCTTGCCATATAAAGTGTCGTAATTTGGGAGAACACTTCAACTTCCATGTATGAGCATGTAAGATCGTCACATCCGGACCATAGGGGCCATTGGAACATGTGTTCGGGTCTGATTTTTCAGTTTGATATCCCGATTTAACCGTATACTTTCCCGATTTTGTGTAGTGCCATCCAATATTATCTTGTTTGAAGGTACTACTTACTAGTAGACCCCGTATAATTGTTACTTCTGTCGGGTCCATAATGGCATTCAACAAAGCCATATTCCACGTCTGTGTCTGTGGGTCAATCATATGACTAACCATTAGATTCGGGTAATAATTATACCCTTTGCATGTTGCTGACCTCGGCGGAGAAGATGGTATCCATGGGTCGTTCCAAACTGAAATAGAACAGCCTGATCCAACTCTATGAATTAGCCCTTTTTTTACCAGAGATCTAGGTGAAATAATACTCCTCCATCCATACGATGGGGAGTAAGATCGAATAGAGTCCAAAGGGTCCGTGTTCCGAAAATAGCGACCCTTGAAAACGCGCGCAAATAGGGAATCCGGTTTATCCATTAATCTCCATAATTGTTTGGCCAATAAAGCGGTATTAAAATCCTCGACATCCCGAAAACCCATTCCCCCCTCCGGTTTGCTGCGACATAATTTCTTCCAAGATATCCGATGCATTCCTTTGTGTTCTCCATTTGAGCTCCACCAGAATCGTGCTGCCGCACTAGTTAATTTTGCATATATGGATTTGGGTAATCGAAAACATGACATAACGAATGTTGGCATTGCTGATGCCACTGATTTAATTAAAACCTCCTTGCCCCCTTTGGATAAAAACCTTGATGTCCATCCATTGATTCGATTGTTTTGTCTCTCTGCGACAAAATTAAAGATCCTACTTTTGGCTCCTCCGAGGCTTTCCGGAAAACCTAGATAAGAGCCTATGCCGCCGATGGTAGAAATCCCTAGTATGTGTTTGATCTCATCCTGGATCGTCTCATTTACCGTGTGACCAAACTATAACGAAGATTTACCCAAATTTATTAGTTGCCCAGACGCTGACCCGTATTGTCGAAGTATATGTAGAATGGTTTCACATTCCTGTTTGGTGGCCTTGCAGGAAAAAACTATCATCGGCAAAGAGTAAATGTGATACTGATGGGATTGCTCTCGCCACCTTTAACCCCGTGACTAATCTGTCTCTTTCTGCCTTACCGATATTGACAATTAATACCTCCGTACAAAGAATAAAAAGATATGGTGACAGGGGATCCCCTTGTCGAAGCCCTCTCTTTGGAATAATCCGTCATTTGGGTTGCCCTTTGATAAGAACTTTGTACTCTACTGATGTGATGCACCACATCATCCATGTTATCCATTTCTCCGAGAAGCCGAACTTTCGCAAGAGATGTTCTAAAAAAGACCATTCCACCCGATCGTACGCTATGCTCATATCCGTTTTTATCGCCAAATATTTACCTTTACATGACTTATTAGTTCGTAGGCCATGAAACATCTCTTTAGTTATCATAATATTATCCGAAATTAATCTTCCTGATTGAGTCTCCGAAATGAGATTCGGTAGCAGGCGTTTTAACCGTGTGCATAAAACCTTTGAAATAATTTTATATCCCACATTACATAGGCTTATGGGCCGTAACTCCGTCATCCGACTTGGTCTTTCCGTCTTCGGGATTAGACAAATATTTGTCATGTTCAGACGCTAGTCAAAAACACCCGTCTCTAGGAAGCCGTTTACCAGTTCTAACAAGTCTGCCTTCACTATTTTCCAGGAGCGTTGGAAAAAAAGTGTTGTCATTTCGTCGGGTCCCGGAGCTTTTTTTGGGTGCATCATAAATAGGGACGAACGTACTTCTTCTTCGGTAGCCCTTGCCGTCAGGGCATTATTGTTCTGTTTCGAAACTAATGTTTGAATTTCGGCCAAAGCCTCCTCAAAGTCCGTCGGGGACGACGAGGTAAAGAGGTCGTTGAAATAATTTACCGCCACTTGTTCTACCTCCTTTTCCGATATGACCCACACTCCTGAGACATCATGCAGCCTGACAATCCGGTTCCTTGCCCTCCTTTGCAATACTTGCGCATGGTAAAACTTTGTATTTGTATCCCCCACCGTATGCCACAAAGTGCGACTTTTCTGTTGCCAGTAGAGTTCCTCGTCTCGGTATGCTTGTTTTAATTTTCTTGTAATTTCTATCAACTCCTCTTGAGTCCTGGTATCATCATTTTGAACCTCTTCTACTGCCCGCTGTAGTTCACAGATCTTCTCTTTACCATAAGGTAAGTTGTTTTTCCGCCATTTCGATATCTCCCGCCGACAATTCCCAATTTTTTGGACAAGGGATCGTCTGTCCCCCCCCCCCCCCCCCCTGAATCCATCTCCCAACCCTTGGCAATTGATTCCATTAAGCCCTCTTGCCCAATCCAGCGTTTATCAAAACGAAATTGGCCTCGCTTCTTGGGTATTTTGTCCTCAATTGTGGCAACAATTGGTGTATGATCCAATTGAAGTGTCAAACCAGCGAGAATCTGTTGGTGCTTTATGACTCCAAAGATAATGATACTAAAGAAGAAACAAGTCCAAAGAAAATAATTTATTTTTAGTAGCTGAAACATTATATCATATAAATTTACAAATAACTTTTAAATCATATATCTTATAAATTTATCAACTAATTATTTCTTCATTTTTTTCTTAGTTATTCTACTTATTTCAATAATTTGACTTCGATTTGTTATTATTGTTGTAGATAGAGCCAGTTATAAAACATTTATGGCTCCAAGCAAAAGTAAAAAATTGCCCCATTAATATTTGAATTTAAAACCTAAAACCAATATCTTACAAAAAAGTCTCCAACACCTTTTGAACTTCCCACCTCAACTTCCTTATGTTGTGGCATTACAAAATGAGCTATTAAATATTTTTTTAGAGTAGCTACTAAAGTTAATAAACCTCTCAATGGCTCCAAGCTAATGCTTGGTTGGCTTCTTCTCATGATGTCGAGACTGACATAAGGAGAGTAAAAGATAAACATATTTTTAACTCAATTTGCATAAATATGTTACCATAAAATAGTCTTTTCATTTGCGATTTTAAAAAAGAAATAATTACATTCAAAAGATATCATTTTTTTAGTCAAGAGATTGCCCGCACTTACGTAAAAATATATCTATATAACCGTATTATTCTTTTAGGATATATTACAAAAAAATGTAAGTGTGTTTCGATAATATAAATAGTCTAATCAATTCTTTTAACATTTTATATATGCACTTAGAAATTAGTGGATTGCAAATTATATCGTGAATTCACCATATAAATAGGATAAAAAATAGACCAATTGTTGCCACTACAGAGGATAAAAGCCTCCGGAAACGAGCAAAGTCTCGGTTCGACAAACGTGGAATTTGTAAAGATGGTTTAATAGATTTATTTTCAAAGGGTTGTGATATTTAATCATGTGGAAATGGCTCATCTTTTATCAAAAAAATCAGTAGTTGTCGGCGGAAGATATCTAAATAGCGAAAAACAACTTACCGTACGGTAAGGAGAAAATAACTGAACTACAACGGGCATTATAAAATATCCTAAATGATGATACTAAGATCCAAGAGGAGTTTATAATATTACACAAAAATTAGAAAAAGCATATTGATATGAGAAAATTTTCAGGTATCAGAAAAGCCGCAAGATGTTGTTAAAAGTGGGGGATAGTAATTCAAAACTTTACCATGTGCAAATTAAACAAAGTAAATATCATTTTGCGTAAATATGTTGCCATTAAATAGTATTTTATTTTGCGATTAAAAAACAAATTAAATTCAAAAGATATCATTGTTTTAGTCAAGAGATTGCCCGCACATACTGAAAAAAAATATGTATATAACCGTATTATTTTTTTAGGATATATTACAAAAAAATGTAAGTGTGTTTTGGTGATATAAATAATCAAATCAATTCTTTTAACATTTTATAGAGGATTTGTTTTTTTAAAACACTGGGTTTTATTAAAGGAATTCAAAGAGTTTGGTACAAACTAGATACCAATAGGTATCGAAAGGAAAGAAGGATGAACCTCCTACAAAAGGGAGAAATGAGAGCTCCAAAGCATTAGAGAATGTAAATATAGGCAAAGCCATCAGTGATCAGAGATGATCCGATATTTAGCTTCGTCATCTTTGAGCAGCAACTGCTTCGACGGAGAGATGGTGAAGCCAAGAAGGACCTTGGTTCGCAATGTAAGACTGGTAACGACGATCCCTCGTCACACTTAGGACAATTTCATAAGCACATTGATTATTTTAAAGAGCTCAAAAACCTCATAATGACAACAATGATGCTGCGAAGATGCAGATTTGAGTATGGATGTGAGATTAAGGACACAAATTGAGGAGATAAAATCTCAAAGATGATGTCCTTAAGAGACATTCTACTACCCATGATAAGCTTAGAAGCTCTGCTTCAAGATTTGAGCGAGCTAATAAGAAGGATCTTTTGCTATGTGACAGAACTAAGCATCTCTCGTCTCGTAAAATCCAAGCTGCTCCACAATTTTGTTTGAGTGAGACCAGGAAAAGCCCACATTTCACTTGAGGAAATGAGATGGTGGATGATACCATCTAGACGCACTTGATTGCATACCATTCTCCACTCGATGCCCTTCTGATTCTGCACAATTAACCGCGAACCAAATTTCTGTTTTTTTTTGTGCTTCTCTCAGAATAGATCGAGGATTTAGTCTTCTCTTTTCAAAAATCAGGCCACTCCTAGACATCCATATCTGCCATAAGATCCATGGGAAGGCAAAACGCACAGAGGGAGAGAGAAGACTGCTCTTTCTACACTGAAGAAGATGGTGGAAATTTAATAGAACAGAGTTCTGAGAGAAGCCTACTGGAGGCAGGGAAATTGCAGACAAATCCCAAACTTCTTGGGTTGATGGGCAATAGAAACGTCTCCGAAGTGAGGTAACACATCACATAGGTAAGGTCTAGTGGAATTCTACGCGATTGAAGTCGTTCACCTACAGCTAAAGCACCAGCCAGAGCACACCATAGGAAGTGAAGAATCTTCGGAAGCGTTTTGACTTTCCAGAGGCTAGATCACAAGTTATTTTCAAGCGGAGACAAGACATTTGTTGGAGGAGATTCAATGTCCTGGATCCGTTCCAACAGTTTTTAAGCACTTTGAGAATTATATTCACCATTCTCGGGGCTTACTTGGTTTGAAGGATAATATTGGCATCGTCCTCTTCAAAAAGCTGGCGAATTTCGATTGCATCCCATTGGCCCGTTTGACTGTTAATCAGATCTGATACCTGTAAAGTAAGATCAACATTATCCGGTAGATTCCTTGTAGCTCTTGGAATTTTGTCCACGATCCAATTATCAAGCCAAACCTAAGTATTTCTCTCATCCCTCATCTATTTTAGGAGGCCTTTTTTTAACAAATTTTTCTTCCATGCATTATGCTCCTCCAACTGTAAGATGGGCGAGAACAATTTCCACATGCCAAAAAGGACCCGTTCATGAAATTACGAGATTTTAAAAGCCGAGATAGCAGAGATTGGGGGTTGTTCAATATACACCGTGCCTGTTTGCATAGAAGAGATTGGTTAAACATGCTTATATCGTTGAAACCCAAACCCCCTTCTTCTTTCCTCTTACATAATGTTTTCCAAGCAACCCATGGAATTTTCCTCTAGTTATCACCGCTACTCCACCAATATTCAGCCATGGCACTTATGAGTTTTTGCAAAGGTCTTTGGAGATTTTAAAACATGACATAGTGAATACTGGAAGAGCAAGACCAATCGATTTTAAGAGAATCTCATTCCCACCTTGAGATAAAGCTTTAGCGTACCTTCCATGGAGCCTTGATTGGAGTTTTCCTAGGATGAAATTCAGAAGTTTGTCCTTTGATCCGCTAAAACATTCCGGTCAGCCTAGATATGTTCCTTCTCCTCCCTAATTCTCAAAATTTTATGAGCACTCCCTTTACTGCCGGATGAGTCTGTTCAGAAATTTTAGCTCAAAAAATGATCGAAGATTTGGAGTAGTTGATAACTTGACCCAAAGCTTCCCCATAAAGAGATAAGCATTTAACGATTTCTGCACTTTCTTCAAATGTTACTTGACAGAGGAGGAGACTATCATCATCAAAGAGTAAGTGGTGTACATATGGTCCATTTGTCGCTAAATGAATCCCATGAAGCCTGCCCAACGATTCAGCATGGTCTAGACAAATGGACCAATGCTTCCATGCATAGAATAAACAAGAAAGGCGAAAAAGGATCCCTTTGTCTGATTCCGCGCTCTGGCTTGATAAAACTGTGTGTTCTTCCATTCAATAACACTGTATATGTTACAATACTGATGCGATCAGATTGTTCTCCAAAACTTTAGGTTTTAAATTTATAAACCTGAAAGTCTGCAAGTCATAAGTGAGTTGTAGTACTTTAGGTATCGATCCACAGTGAGACCTCAGACAGAGAATTACAAGGAAGTCTAGAACGAGAATAAAGTTTTTATAGCGTTTTGTCACAAAAATTGTAAAGAACGGAAAAACAAAAAATTGCTTGAAAATTAACCTAAGAAAATCGATGGCATAAACTAAATAGGAAAACGATTTGTAAACAATAATAAAACGGTTTTGGGTCGACATGGATATCTTAGGGTATGCTCGATTCAATCACGGCCCCTAAACTCTTAGTAACAAATTTTCTAGATTTTAACTCCACGAACTGAACAGAATAAACGGCGTAGCCTACTTTCGTACATTATACGCACCAACAATCTATATACTCGACCAATAGCTTTCGTCTCTGGCCGCACAGAAAATCGTGCTGTTCGCACTGGTTCTTCTTAGTTCACGACACTCTGTAAGTATACTTTTGTATCTTACGACGCGACACGCTCTTATAGATGAACGATTCGGGCATTTAGATTCAGCACTTATGGTGGGTCATTAACACATATGAATCAGCCTCTAGTTCATGACGCTAGATTCATGCATTAACAATGATCTATAAGAAAGAGTTCTAGAAATCGGCTAGGGTTTTACCATGTGAAATCTTTATCGAACATAGAATCCCCCTTGACAATCCCTTTAACCCCACCGATTAAACTACTCGCACATAATAGAAATAAAATACATGATTAAATAAATTGCAGTAGATTGATAAAGGAGTCTCTCGATTTTAAGAACTAAGTTCGGAGAGAACCTCTTCACCAATCTCGAAAGTAAGGAAAAAATCTTAAGAAGAGTATGTAAAGGCAAGCAAAAAAAAGAATACAATAGTTTCGAGCTCTGGAAATTAGACCTCTTAAAAGCATATTTATAGGTATTCTCTCTTGCTTTCGTCGGTCTTTAGAGTTTTGAGTTGACGGAATTCGAAGGGGCTTGCAAATGGGCTAACTAGACTAACCATAATAAAACACGCTTGGCCGCGGATCCAATAGATCTGGCCACAGCGAACCTTCACTTGGCCGCGGGTGAAGGCTTCCTGGCCGCGGCGGATTGCCTCTTGGCCGTGGCTGGGACTGCTCCGGGAATGGCCTGATGGTATGTCTTGATCTTGATGTATCTTTTGATTGAACCGTTGGATCGTCCTCAAATCTGATGGAATGGAAAGGTAGTTGGTCCTTCTTGAATATCTCCAAAATGGGCTAGATCAGACGGTGAGAAGAACCTCTTTGGCAATTGAACTTCTGACGTTTTGACTAAGAGCCTCTGGTTTTTCTCCAATTTGCAATGCTTTTGCCTAAGTAACCTGAAAAGAGTCTTGAGACTACAAATATGCGAAAACCGTAATAAAAACATGTAAACCCGAATGAAACACTTATCAAAGTGTTCTAAAATAAATAGTAAAAGGGTAAAAATACGGTGTTATCACACCCCAGACCTAAACTTTGTTTGTCCTCAAAAAAAAAAAAACCAAAGCTCGGAAAGATCAAACAAAAATCATAGGGAACTAGAATTCTCGGAGATCGTCATTCTAAACCATAACCATCGAACTACATCAATCGCAATCTAGCCTAGAAAATTCTCACCAGAAGTTTCCGTAACACTACTACACGGTATCCATCATACGAAATATAAACTTTCAAAATCCAAAATTCAAGTTCACTAGCTCTCTAAATTCATTAAGTGTAAACGTGAACTTCTCATTAAAAGGATCAAACCAAGACAATCGAGGCTAGGTATTAAAGGCATTTAGAGGTGAGGTTAAAAGTGTTTCGGATTACCGTAATTTCACCGGAGGGTGCGAGATATTATGCAAAACAGCAAGAGAGGATGGACCTATTGAGAACCACAACTTCTAGGCACATCTTCTTGCGTAAAACGTAGCCTCATTACTCTGATTTTTGATTTCTCATCAAAGGTTTAGGAAAAGATAATAATTCATACATTCATGACATCTATTTCCTTTTACCACTCTATGTTGTAAATAAATGGCCAGCTCACTTTTAGTTGGTACCCCACACGAACCTTAACCATTTTTCAAAACTCATGCATTCTCTTTCTATGTCTCATGTGCAGATATGTAAAAAACGTTGGAGAGGAAAGAACGACGCAATTTCCAGTCACTGAAGACGGAGACTATACGCGATTGGATGAGATGTGATGTGGCCATCGAACATCAGGATCGATTTCACTAAGTTGTTAAATTCGATCAATTTTCCTCGGGAGATGTTGTGCGTCTTTGAATCCCGTTCGATAATCTCTTTAAACCCAATGATGAAACTACTCGAACATAATTGAAATCAATTACATTATTAAATTAAAACATGGTTTCCCTTAGTGGGACATCTTGATCGTCATGTATCTTTTGATTGAACCGTTGGATCGTCCTCAAATTAGTTGGACTGGAAAGGTAGCTGGTCCATCTTGAATATCGCCAAAATTAGACTGGATCAGAAGGTGAGAATATCCCATTTGGTAGTTGAACTTCTGACAGTTTGAGTATGAGCCAAAAATATGGTTTTTCTCCAATTTGAAGTGCTTTTGCCTAAGTAACCTGAAAAGAGTTTTGAAACTACAAGTATGTAAAAACATATAAAAGAGAGTGAAATATTTATTTAAGTGTTCTAAAATAAGAGGTAAAATGGGTAAAACGACGGTGTTATGAAGGAACACTCACTTGCTCGGTGACTTTGAGCTTGGTGGAATCATTGAGCCATTTGAGTTTGTAGGGTCTCAGATGTTTAACTTTTTCTAACCCTAATCTATCCACCATGAACTTTCTAGAAACATTAGCACAAGAACCACCATCAATGACTAAGTTACATACCTTGTATTTGGTAGTGAAACATGTGTGGAAGAGGTTTTCTCTTTGGACTTTCTCCTCTGGCTGAACTAGAACACTTAAGACTCTATGTGTTACCAAGAGATCTTCGGTTTCAGGATACTCTACATCATCATCAGCCTCTTTTGGTTCTTCTTCCATCCCATCTTGTGATTCATAACCACCACTAGGTGTGATGATCATCTCTTTGATTCGGACAGTCTCTTGCATAATGTCCTCAGCCCTGACATTTGAAATAAGTAATGTCACGAGCTCCAGCTTGACTTGTGTTAGATAACTTACCTTATTCTGGCCGTGAAGATTTAGATGTATTATTGGGCTTGCTTTTGAATTGGGAATCAATCTCTAGCCTTTCCTTTGTCCATTGGTTTGTTGTTGCTTGCTTGCCACAACTGGTTATTTCTGGTTCTATTTGAAAGTGAAGTCTTACGTTTGATTTGCTGCTCAACGTGAACCGCCAAGTGTAGTAGCTCATGTAAGCCACTATACCTTGCTCTCTCCACCTTTCTGGTTATGCGTTCTTGAACTCCATCAATGACCTGAGCCATCAAAGCTTCCTCGGATTCTTCTAACTCTAGTGAGTTCATGCGTATCTCAAACTCTTCGAAGTATTCATCCATTGTCCTTGTTCCCTGAGAGAACTTTCTAAAACATTTTGTAAGTCTCTATGGTAATATTCAGGCACGTACCTTAACCTTAAAAGGTATTTCATGTCATGCCATGCCTTAATTGGACCAAAGAGTTATCTTCTCCTCTCAGCAATGGTTCTGTCCCACCATGCCAAAGCATTCTCGGTGAGTTGGGTTGCGGCTAAAGCAACCTTCATGTTCTCTCCATATCCGTATCACTCAAAGATATATTCAAGACGCTTTTCCAATCCATGTAGACCTCTATATTTGATTTACCTGTAAAAGTTGGAGGAGTTAGTTTAATTTCAGAATTGTCTTCTCCTGGCTCACGTTCTCTAGGCATGTGTCCTCTTAATGGATCATGTCTCCTCTGGTTTTGAAATCTCAGTGGGTCAGGTGGGTGGTCATCCTCAAGCTCCAGCATCCTATCACCATCAGAATCCTCCTAGTGGTTGTTGTTATAACATTTCTCTCAGGTTTTGGAGCTAGTCTCTCGGGTGCTCTCAGTTGTGGTTGTTCAAGACGACCAATCCGATCACCACAGCTCATTAGCTCTTCTCTCATGACAGTAAGCATATGCAAGACATCATCTTGTGGCTTCTTTCCTTTATCACCCATGGTTGCTAATCTAGAAAACCTTGAAGCTTACTCAAAAACAACAACTTGTCAAATACAGAATGGAATCAAAAGGATAAATCACAAACGAATTGAGACAAGTACTAAACCAACTAATGTATGCTAGCAGATTCAATATGCTCTTAAAACAACTCGCAAACAGATCGCAAATAATCTTTTTTTCTTTTTCTGTAAGAATCTAATAACATAGTCAAGCGGATGCAAGCAAATTTTTTTGCTTTTCTTAATATGAAAGTAAGACAACCTAAGCACGAATGCAACAAATAACTTTTATGGCTTTTTTTAATGAAATAGAAGCAAATAACACAAACTAAAACGGATATAACTAGTTCTATTTTTTACTTAACTAAACTGTAAACAACTTAGAACTACTAAACGGATCTAAAGTGAAAGGATAGAAAACCAAAGGTAGAACCTTTGGCTCTGATACCAGATGATATAAGACTTGGTGGTGAGCTTATATGTGAGAAATATAGGGTGGGATCTCAAGCTGGTGGTCGCTTTCTCTTGTGATTAACTGATGGTCGAAGGACGATGGATCTAACACGATGGTGGTCGCTCTTTCATGTGGGATCAAGATGATGAAGTGATGGCGGCGTGAAGATACGACACAAAGGGGAAATAACTCCCTGATACGGTATATAATTTCTCTCTTATATGAATCACGCACACAAGTTCGAACAAGTTGAGAATCTCTCTCAAGAACACTTGTGAAGAAAGTGCGGTTCTTTATTGATATGTCAAAACGTGAAAGATACATGTTGGGATCGGTTTTCACCCATCCGAGATTAAGACCTCAGACAACGAGGGATACTAACCCGACCCGAAGCATGACGTCAGAACGTCCCTAGCAGCTCGTCTCACTTCTTCTAGTAGTGCACACCCGAGGTGAGGACAATACTATCTCTACCGAACCAAGGCCAATCCAGGACACGTCGCTCCACTTCGGGGAAATAGCCGAGTTAATCTGAACGGCTATTGGACGAGATAGAAGTGCCCATGGACCTTTATGGGCCGAGATACAAGTGTCCACCAACCTGTTTGGGCTGTACTAAAGGCCCAAGTCATCGTTTACCCTAATCAAGTTTAGTTAGCCGCGCAAAGGAAGAAAGAAATTTTCCTTCTTACGTCCGAGAATCTCGGATGTGAGCAGGTAAAAATAGTATTCGTAAATCGGTTGTAAAGAAAGACCCTAGCTCTTAGCAACTTGTGCTTATACATATTCAAACAGCAATAAAATCACCATCATTGGATCTATTACTGTGTTTTTTCAAGAAACTTCGGTTCCCTCTAAAAATCTCGACAAAAGATTAATTGTGTGAGTTTCAACTCTCACAATTTGGCGCCGTCTGTGGGGATTTTTGAAGTTTTTTAACCCTCAAAACATAAGTAACAATTGCAGAGAACCGGTGACGACATAAGTAACAATTGTAGCAGATCTGGAGGAAACGGTAACGGAAACGAAAGAGCCAATCCCAACGACACTCCCCCTTCAACAACAGATATAACCGTGGTGCCTCTAGACGAATTGAAGAGCATTCTCACCTCGTTGCTGAAGAAGGTGGACGAGCAGGACATGACAAAGAAAACCCTATCAGAGAGGGTCGAGACATTGGCATTGGAAGGTCAGACCATAGATCTGCATTCAGGATACCTCGGTTCGGGACTTTACTCGAATTCTCGACACACCCCCAAAACTCGGCAAGCGGAAGATTGCCACCATTGCATCCATATGGGGAGGTGACGCCCGGAATGACGAGGCCACTCCCACCAAACCCGCTTCAACTAGATAAAAGGACGGAGCAACGAACCGTCGAACCTGTAGGATCACACCTCGGAAAGACCAGCGATGGAGCAGTCCGAAGTGATGAGAACAACATCTCAGGACGGATCACGAGTGATGAACTCGCCTCGGCGTTAGAAGGAGCAAGCCCGGCATGAGATGTTCCTAGCTCGAACCAACCCGGCAACAACTCGGCGGAGGAAGAGAGCTTACTCTGGATAGAGCAAATGCGACATGCCGGGGAGATCAAATCAGAACCATCACGAATCGATTGAATCGAGCCAAGCCCAGATAATGGACTTAAACGAGATCAAAGCTTCTTTGGCCCGGAACAACGCCGAGATGAGGACTATCCGTTCAAAGGTACATCACGCAATCAGCGCGGCACCCGAGATCGACCAAATTCTAGAAGAAACACATATGACTCCTTTCACTGGTTTCCCTTAGTGGAAATTCGGCCTTCTTGATCTTCCCTCAATTTCATCTTTATCTTCAACCCATTTTCGTCGGTATGGTCTGGTTCTTGGGTTTGCTCAGATAAGAGGAAATCTTATGGTTCTAATGAACTGATGTAAGCTTGTACAACAAGATTGAACTCTTTCTTGAGTGGTTTAGCTTTTGAACGTGTCATTGGTTTATCTTGGACCGTTGGGATTTGGACCGGATCGTTGTTTGGATCGATTTCCGAATCACAAATACTCTTACATTTATCCTACTCTCTATGTGAGCATGAAAGAAAGAAGATAAAATCAAAATAGCTTTTTTGTATCTATTAATATATAGGAATCAAGAATTGAAAAATCCTATAGAAAGCAACAATAATATGCATGAACAGTAAACAACATAACCCTCGCTTAATCAAAATCTTTCAAAATTACAACCAACCTTAACAAATTTAGTGAGACACATAAGGAAGCAAGAATAATCAACATGAGCAAACGTACGGTGAGAGGAGATCCAAAATCCCATACCATGAAAAGAAGTAAGAAGAAAAGATAAAATTTCAAAGAAAAGAAGAAGAATCATTACACGGGGACAACAAAGGTTTCCGAGATCGGTCAAAGATTTCCTGATAGGATAAACGAAGGCTTTACAGATCGTTTCGAAGATAGGTTCGAATTGGTTCCGTGAGATAGTCAGATTAGTGACCCTCTCTTCGCAACGATATGTAGAGCATTCACTGATCCTATAAGGAAATCTCCCAATGATCTAAGAAATAGTTGTTGTCCGGGTGTAATGATTCTTCTTCATCTCATTAAAAATTGTTTATTATTCTTTTCCTCTTTCAATGATATGGGTTTTCGATCTTCTTTCGTACGTTTGCTCATATTGATTATTGTTGCTTCCTTATGTGTCTCACTCAATTTGTTAAGGATGATTGTGATTTTGAGTGATTTTAATTATGCAATGGTTTCTGTTGTTTTTTTATTCATGTAAACTCTTAAGACACAAAGAAAAGAAAGTATGGTTTTATCTTGTTCTTTCATGTTCAGAGAGAGAGTAGCGTAAAGGTAATCGTGAAGACTGATACATGTTGTTAACTCATTTTCCATTTATGTTCTTTATATGACATTGATTTATTTGTTGAAAGGGAAAACGACGTTAACAGTTCTAGTTCCATATAACCTCAAACCATTAATCGTTTATTACATGTAGTTTGTATCGAGTATGTCGCAGCTGTCTATGGAAATGAATCCAAAAATGTAATGGAGGAAGGAAACATTGCCCCTTTCTAAGGTGATGTGGTTTGTCGAGCTGTACAACCTTCGTGGGAATCAGGATCTTCGTCCAAGGGAAATGATAATGTCCTATCTGAGCGTCCTTCTTAAAAAAAATTGTCTTCCCATTAAGGCTTTAACAATCCAGTGTAACTCTTGTCTCAAATGGAGGGTCATGCTCTGATTGGAGAAGTATGAAGAGATAAGAAAACAATTTCTATAAAACATGTTTTCCCGCAAAACGCCATCTGAGTATAGAAAACGGGATTTCTATAAGTTGTTCCCTTATATCTTCATATGTTTGCAATAAGGGCATGACCCTCCATTTGAGACAAGACTTACACTGGACTATAAAAATCTCAATGAAAAAACCCTGTTTCTAAGAAATCAAGAGACTCATATTGGATATGTTGGACTTCTTCTTAGGTATCATTACCTTTGAAATCATAAAGCACAAATGGATTCTCTTTGGTATCCTCTGGCACCTCTATAAGTGAGGACGATTCTAATCTCCACAAAGGTGGAACAGCTCGAAAAAACATGTCACCGGGGAAAGGGGCAACATTTCCTTATCTTCTACTTTGCATGCGTCAAGTGTGTAGAGGTCAAAGAGCATGAACTCGTTTTTCTCCTTTTTATAACTTGTGAGGCATCCACACTTCTTTTCTTTGCATTTGATGGAGAGTTCTGGACGATCACATGCTTTTCCGAGGAGCTTTCCTTGTTCTTGTAGTTGTTTGAAGAACCTCTGTGAGAGACATCTGGTAGATTTCTCCAAACGAGGCTTGATGAAGAGCCATGTTTTTGAGGGATAACATCCGCGAAGTCTCATTTCCAAGAGGTTATGGAAGAGAGTTTAAGTATGCCTGCTTGAGGTTGACGTCGTCTATCCCGTTTAAGGCATAGAATCTTTTTGACAACCTTTCATAATGCTTTTCCAGATCTTTTCTTTTGAAAGAGCAGCATCTCATGCTAAGGTACTCCTATCTTGCTTGGATTGTGTAGTGATCCCACGTGCCAAGAAATTCATTGTGTATATGTCCAATCAAAGCGTCGACTGTCGGAGACTGGCGTATTTGTAGCTGTCGGTACTCACCAAGACTAATTCACCATTGTCTATGGCGTCCATGGAATTTGGAGACTAATTTGTCTATCACTGTGGGAAGGGTAGCTCTTGGGTTGAGTAGTTGCTCCGTAAGCCATGCATGCATTTCGTAGATTTTTTCCCTCCATTTTGACGGGGGAATATTGTCGAAGGAGAAGCCGCCTTGCGGTTCAGCATGGTTTCTTGGATTTAGTTCTGGTGGAGGATGAGGTCTTACAGGTTCTCGTCCATCTTCAGAGACATTTCCTCCGTCGCTATCCATTTCGTCTTCTACCGTAGGTTCCGCCATCATGAAGTTTGGAATTAGGACATCCTCATCTGGACTATCCTGTGGTAGCATCATACGTTGCTTTTTGGGAGCCTTTTCTTACTTTGCTACTTTCTTGAGGAAAGTAGAGATTGGGTTGTTGGAGTATTCCACCATGAACTGTGATTTATTCTTCTCAGTTGAGGTCGTCTCTGAGGTGTCTGGTATGGATACCTTTGGAGTTTCTTTCTCTAATGAAATATGTGGGTGTCTTTTTGTGACCAATTGTTCTTTGACTCTTGTGGGTAAAAAGGAGGATGAACCGAAACAGCTTGAGTCTTGAGAGAAAGAGAGAGGTTGTGTATATACCATAGAAGGTGGAACATAAATTGGATATGGTGTACATATATAAAATGGAATTTGGGCTGGTTTTGTAAGGATTGTAATTGGGTTTTGAGAGATTTTAGTTATGTCTTCTTTTCGTATATGAGGGGGGAGGTCATGGAAACAGTAGTTGCCAGGTGGAGGAGTTCATGGTGTAGAGAGGATATCCTTTTATTTATCTCTTTAATGGAATGGTCCAAAATTGATACCTTTTTGTCAATTTGGCTCAAGAGATGGTCCTGGACAATAGAATTTTTCGACTGCCAGTTCAGAGTTGCCTCTGCTGCACTGATCTGCTTCATCGATCCATCTGGATTTTTGATGTTCGGGTTTCTGATCTTCCATGAGTGCTTTATGTTGTCTTCTTCGAATTCTCTTGTTGGAAATGTTGGTTCTTGAGAGGACGAAGTACCAAACATATAACACGTTCGAACATCTTCTTGATCAGGAGTTGTCGGGGTTGATATGTTTGAATACAAGACATAGTATTCAAAGTTCTTTCCAGAAGGTTCTCCGAGGAGGCCGACTTGTGGATCTCAAGATTCGTATCGTTCTTTGAGTATCTGTTGCGATGATTTCTTTTTCTTCTTCTTTTGTCTTGGAGTTTGCTCTTCATCTGAGTTGTCCATTAGGCACGCATCACAATCACAGATATCAAAGAACTTATGACCTATCTTATCTGAGAATGCGTAGACAGGATCTCCAAGCGAATCAAAATATACGATCGGAACACCATGCAGGGGTGCTTGTTGTTGTTTTTTTGTCTCTTCGGCTTAGAGATCATGTTGATCTCAGTACAGTAAGCTGAAGGGCGTGACTTTTCACTCTCTTGCTATTTTCGTCTTTGTTGTGATTCTAGTTGGATGAGAAGTGCATCTCATGTGTCTCGTGGGAGACTTAGGTCCATGGCATGATTCTGGACCCTATACGCGATCTGGTGGTCAACAGACTGTATTCGCACAC
Organism: Eutrema japonicum; assembly: GCA_030161315.1. Classification (NCBI taxonomy): domain Eukaryota; kingdom Viridiplantae; phylum Streptophyta; class Magnoliopsida; order Brassicales; family Brassicaceae; genus Eutrema; species Eutrema japonicum. The sequence goes on from BSQW01000011.1 coordinate 40,360,932, forward strand.
TGCTTTCATGGAGCTTCTCATAATTTGTTGCCCATGATTCTGGGAGTAGTTTGACTAGCTCATCTCTAGGGGTGCTTGTTGTTGTTTTTTTGTCTCTTCGGCTTAGAGATCATGTTGATCTCAGTACAGAAAGCTGAAGGGCGTGACTTTTCACTCTCTTGCTATTTGAATGATATCTCAATGGTGCCGTCTTTTTCCTGTGGATGGAAGAGTCAACAGACTGTATTCGCACACTGCTTTCATGGAGCTTCTCATAATTTGTTGCCCATGATTCTGGGAGTAGTTTGACTAGCTCATCTCTAGGAATATTTCTGGGAATATGGATGCATGATGGGCTATGTTGTGATTCTAGTTGGATGAGAAGTGCATCTCATGTGTCTCGTGGGAGACTTAGGTCCATGGCATGATTCTGGACCCTATACGCGATCTGGTGGTGGAGCGTTGCTGCATACGTATTCCCAATTTGTGGAGCGGCCATGATTTGCATTTGAATTTGCATGTTTTGGTAGATCTGAGGATCTTCAAGCGCTATGTTGAAATTTGGGTAGAGTGTGACAAATACCGTGCCCGCATTCAAGGTTGTTTGGATAGTTGCTATGCAAGCATGCTGGTATTCTCTGTATCTAGTGTCGAGTAGAGCGACTTTCCCTACTACAGGTAGACCTTTTCTTCCATGAAGGGTTAGCGCCAGGCGTATTGCTCCATAGTGAAGGTGGGTATAGGCATGAGTTCTCCATTGATGAATCATCCCCTCGTTGAAGCGGATAGGGATCATCTGCTCTGTTTCCGTTGCTGGAACCAAGTGTTGCTCCATTTGTGAGGCTAGGACGAGTTCTCTAATAATTTATAGATAGGAAATAAGGCTTTTCATAAACGATAAGGCTTCTCGTTTAGGACTTTTACTAGCGTTTTTTAGAAAAACGCTAATAATTTCTTATTTCCTTCTCGTTTGCCTAAACGAGAAGGAAATAGGAAATTTGGTACCTACTATGGGTCTGGAAATTTTTATTTACAGTTCTTTTAATTATTATATTCGATACAAAACTACATGTGATAATGATAGATGGTTATAGAGTCAGATGGAACTAGAATAGTTAGCATCGTTTTTCCTTTCAACAAAGAAACTAATCTCAAGTAAAGGACATACATGACAAATGAGTTAACATGGATCATTCATCAAAATTACGATATTCTCTCTTGAACATCATATGAGAAAATGAGAAAGAAGATACAAGCAAAACATTGATATGAGTAACGAAAGTTAACAGTATAAACGCTCTCATGGATTAAACCATTCAGAGTCACAATCAACTATATCAAATTGAGTGAAAGATAGAATGAATCAACAATAATGAACAGTAGCCTACATACGGTGAGATAGAAGAGATCCAAAAGTATATCATCGAATGAGCCAATAATACGATTAACTTTTTTTTTTTTTAAAGAAAGAAATCATACCATTATACGAAGAGAACATGGGTTTCCACAGACCGGTAAGGGATTTTCTTATCACAAAGGCTATATAGATCGTTACGAAGAGATATTGTCTAATTTGATAAATTTTCATTTTAGACACGGAACTAATTTTCAAACAAGAGATTTTAGATTTGTTGATCTTGTTGTCTATATATATAAATTGGAAAGTGGATGGAGAGAGAAAGAGATATTTTATATTCTTTGACATAAATATATTGTCACAAAGTAATTCAACGCTTTAATTTAATATCTATTTTTATATATTTCATTAATTTAAAATTTAAACTTTATAATGTTGAATATATATTTATATGAGAGAGATATTTTAATTCATTTTGTATAAATAAGTTGCCATCAAATAATTCAATAGTCTTCGTTTTCTATTTTATATATTTCATTAATGTAACATTTAATATTTTAATGTTAAATGTATCTTTATAGGATAGTCATAAATATATATGATAAACTTTTAATATTTCAATTTTTATTAAAATAGAAAATAATATTAAATTATAAATAATATCAGGCACTGAGTCCAAAAAATCGTTGACTTTTCTATTGAGAGTTTTTTTGTTACCAACGTCAATAATTATATATTTGTGTGTTTTAATTAGCTATAAATGTACTATATCATATTTAAATGGTAACAATTTTTAGAATCTTTTAGAACCTAGTTAAATGTGGAAATTGGCATAATTTTATGATGATTTCTTGTAGAATCTAGAATATTAGATAAGAATTAAAATGGTAACAAATAAATCTTGTTGAATTTACAATAATGTTAAAGAATACTTGACTAACTAAAATAACTAATATTTTTCCGGTTAAATAACTAGAAAACCTGAAAACTATTGAAATAACTGGTTATTAGATTAATAAGATTTATGATTTACAATTGTATTTAAATTAGATATTTATGATATAACTCGTTTGAAAATATTATCTAGATTATTAATTTATAAACATACATATCAGAAAAACTAGGGTTGTCCAAAGTTTTTTTTTTAATAATTACTATGTAAACTAATTGTTTCGAAGTTTTTTCGTCTTTTGGGGAAGTGTTCTCCTACAAAATATAACAACATATTAGAGTCCGAAAAACACGATGAAGAGGTGTTTTTCGATGATTCTCCGATGCTCAAGTCAGTAAATAAAAGAAAGATAAACCACAAGTTTTGGGCGTCGAGTCAGGAAATGAGTCGGAAAACGGGATAAGAATGGGTTCAAGTGACCTTGGGCCCGAAAGATGGTGGATCTATAAAGTATTGTTAAGTTTAGTGGGGGTATTTGGAGGAAAAGATCGGAAAGTCGACCATTGTAAAAGTTATCGGAAGGATCTTTTCAAGTTCCTCCGGATCAATTTGGATTAATCTCAAGGATTTTCGCTCTAAAGATCTTTCTTGAAGTGTGTAGTGTAATTTCTAGGAAAAAGTGTTCATCATCATATCCGTAGAGAGAAGAGGTTATTTATAGAGAATACATGTTCAGGGAAGTAAATTGTGTCGTATATCCATGTGTCGGGTTAGACTTTTCATCGCCGGGTCGGTTTGTTGGTATTCGGACCGAATTTCATACGGGATACTTGAGTGCTTTTCTTGTCGCATATGTCTTGTTGTCTAAAGGCACTATTGATGGCGCGCAGTTCGTACGCCTCTCTGCTGGTTTCGGGCAGCTGAATCGGGACGCCCATGCCACGCTTCTCACTAGGCCTTGGCGAGTTGTCGCTTTCGATGGTTCACATGTCAACATCACAAACAAACCAATTAAGCGGGAAAATTTTGAATATGATAAAATACCTGATAATGGAGGGAAACTAGAAATGATATATATCCTTGCGTAAATTTAATTGATCATTTACCTTTCCCAGCCCTCGTATAAGGAGTTCCGGGTTTTCAAAGCTTTTCTTTCCAGGTATTGCTACCCGGTTGTTTATATTTACCTTCTCGGGTATTGCTGCCTGCTTTATATTGAACGTTGAAGGGTCAACATGTCCATGTTGACTCATTTATCTCTCTACTACCGCACTCTCTAGATTGGCACGAGTTGACTGGCTCAGGATAAGATGAATCACTATATCTCAATCCCTCATCTCCGTACTACCGTACTCTCTAGAATACATGGCACACGTTCGCAGGTTCACGAAAAGGTGAATCGTTATTCTGACCCGGAACACTCATCTTCTTACTTCCTGCTGGCTCGCTTTGAACAACATATTTTGAGAAAGGATGGCCGCATATAACTTGTCCTAACCAGTTCTAAGGTCCGTCCACTTAGTCTCATAACCGAGCCCTCTCTCAGTGGCTCGCTTTTGGATCTAGTGGCCAATAACTAATTTATTACACGTGTCATTACGTGATTCGCCTTCTACAAGAGAAATTATTTACCCCAACAGAAATAAAAAAACTTACAAAAACAATTTGATTTATACTGTTAATAATTTGTTAAACAACATAAAAAATAAACATTTAAATATTCTAAAATAAATATATCAGCAATTTACAAATAAAACATATCTCATATTTAATTTTTATTCTTCTCACAAATCGTATGCATATGGGCTCTTCTATTTTTCTCTTTTGTTTTTGCAGAAAATGTGTTTCTGCAGCTTTCGCACATTTTCTATTTTTATCAAACCATTCTCATTATATTGTGTTACCATGCAAAGCATTATCAAAATCAGAATCAAGAATTTGAGAAAGACAACGAAATTATGCAATCTAGTAGTGATTATGATTAATTTTGCTGGTGTCTTGGCATCGTATTTTTGAAACTCAAATATTCAATCATTTTACTCTCTTTATATAGTAACTCGCGGCATAATTTTTAATACCCTAATTTCTATGTGCATATTAAAAAGTAAAAAAAATGATTTGATATCACTAAAATACATTTAATTTTTTTTTTTTGGTAATTTATCCTGAAAGAACTCCATGGCCATATGCAAATATTTTTATTTGATATATGGGAGGACAATCTCCTAATTAAAACAATGTTATCTTTTGAATTTAATTAAAAATTTATTAGATAATTTTTTTGTTTTGCAAATTAAAAGACTATATTGTGGCAATATATTTATGTAAAATTTGGTTTCTTTCTATCTCTCCTTATTTCTGTCTTGACAACAACAACAAATCTAAAAGTTTTAGTGGATGGTTGCTGGGGCCATACATGTAACTTAATTGATGTAGAATTTAGTCTGCAGGTTATTCTGTTGTATCTCTAATTGTTTTTGCAATAAGAAAAACCGTAAAGCCTTAAAAGCCTCAAATTAATTGCTTTAGAAACAAAAAAAGTCCTTAATAAAGAAAAAAAATAAAACCGTAAAACTTGTACATTTTATATGGGATCCACTAAAATATTTAAAACTGATTGAGAAACAAATGCTGTAAAAATGCTATAAAGGGTGTACAAAATTCCTACAGCCCAACTATTCATGGACTATATATCTATATTTTTTTTTTAAACAATTGACAAATTGATTAGCCTATTCTTATTTGAATTATATTTTTTATTATCATATTTGAGTTTCCTTTTTTCTAATTGAAAAAAAAACTTTTATACATGTCGAAATCAAATCGATTGACTGACACGTATCACGATCATGTCAATTACAAACTTTGAGATATCACGTTTTGTATAATAAGAGTGAAAAAAAAACTAAAAATTACTGTCAAGTAAAGTACATATATGACAAATGAGTTAACATGGATCATTCATCAAAATTATGGTACTTTTTCTTGAACATCATAAGAGAACATGAGCAAGAAGATACACGCAAAATATTGATACGAGTAACGAAAGTTAACAGTAGAAACTCTCACATGGATTAAATCATTCAGAGTCAAATCTCAGAGATCGTCCTTCTAAACCATAACCATCGAACTACATCAATCGTAATCTAGTCTAAAAAATTCTCACTAGAAGTTCCCGTAACACTATTCCACGGTATCCGTCATACGAAATATAAACTTTCAAAATCCAAAAATCAGGTCAACTAGCTCTCTACATTCATTAAGTATAGGCGTGGGTTTCTCATCAAAAGGATTAAACCAATACAATCGATGCTAGGTATTTAAGGCATTTAGAGGTGAGGTTAAGAGTGTTTTGGGTTACCGTAATTTTACCGTAATCCTATTCACAAGAAGTCTCTCTCTCTCTTGAAATGTTTAGATCAACGCTCGACCCCATATTTCTTATACTTTTCCAAATCGGCCCATATTATCTCAAATGTTCCTATTAACTCATACATCTACGATGATTTTGATAGTAAATTAGTGATAGAAATGAAATCGTTTTTCAAATAAAATTAGATTCATTTTGTAGTTACCAACACTGGATCATCGAAATGAATAATAGTAAATTCTAAACATTTTATTAGTATTCGGTTTTAGGTGAAAATAGATAAAAATACATGGACTTATTTCGAAGTATTTTTTTAATAAATTCGGAGAATTCTAAATTCACAGAACTAACTTTCCTTTTATTAGTATTCGAAGTAACTTTCGGAATATACAAAACTAACTCAATTTCGAAGTATTTATTTTATTAGTATTCAGTTGGATTAAAAAATATACAAAATTTTAAAATGACAAAAATTTAACTTTTAAAAACTAATTAATTGAATAAATAGTTAACCAAAGAAAAAAAATTTCAAATTTTGGATCACCCACTAAACAAATACATAAATAAACATAAAATTAAGAAAGAAAAAAAACATAAAAATAAACAATCCACATTTCTTAAGCTAATAGAGACAAATCCATTAACTATCATATTAATAAAACTAAAATAATATTATACCAAAATTTTTAAAAAAAAATTGTGTTCATGTCCGCGCGTAGCGCGGATCACACACTAGTAAGATTATAAAATTAGACAATCTCTCTTTGTAACGATCTATACAGCCTTCGTGTTAAAGAAATCCCTCACCGATCTGTGAAATCATGTTCTCTTCGTGTAATGACATGACTTATTTTTTTTTCTTTTTGAAAGTTAATCTTACTATTGGTTTGTTTGATGATATGAATTTTGGATCTTTTCTCTCTCACCATACGATTGGCTCTTGTTCATTATTTTTGCTTCCTTCTAAGTTTCACACTACTTGGTAGAGCTGAGTGTAATTCTAAATAATCTAATCATGCAAAAGTTTAGACTTTTAAATGTTCTTTACTTGTCTCAATATTTCAGTTATATGATCTACTTTCTGTCTACATTATCAATTGTTGAGTCCTGCCAATTGATAGACATATAGAAAAACTATTTTTATTATTTCTTCTTGCACATGCTCTCCTATGATTTTTAAGAGAGAATAACGCAATTATGATGAATGATTCACGTTAACTCAAATACCATTTTTGTTCTTTATTTAACATTAATTTATTTGTTGAAAGGGAAAATATGTTAAGTATTTTGGTTTTATCTAATTTTATAACAATCTATCCTTTATTACAGGTAGTTTGTATCTAGTATGGTAGAGTCGTGCTATATAATGAATTCAAGAATATAATGGAGGAAGAAAATGTTACCCATTTTTCGGTGATATGGGATTAGGATCGTTCTCACCTATTGAGGTGTCAGACAACCGAAATTAAGTTGGTGTTTAATGACTCCAAAGGTAATGATACTAAAGAAGATGTTCAACCAATTCAATCTCAACATCCTTCATCCAAAACACAATGTCTTGCCTTTGAAACTTTTTCAATCCAATGTGTATGTTGTTTTAAATGGAGGCTCATGCCCTTGATGCAAAAGTATGAAGAGATAAGGGATTAACATTTAGAAATCCTTTTTTGAGAAAAAGCATGTGAGTGGGAGCAAGATATGTATTGTGATGTTCCTATAAATATCTTTCAAGGTGGAACCCGTACTTAGGCTTTTGATAAGAATAGCATCTCTTTCTTACCCACTAGCTGGAAACGTTTATTCCAGATTAAAGTTGAAGGATGTCCCAGAGGAAAGAGTGATTTTGTTAGAAAATAGTATATGTACACATCAGGAAATCTGGTATATCCTTCACTTCTTAACCGCACTAAACGTTTCCAGCCAGTAGATGGGCGAGAGATACTAGGCTTATCAAGAGCCCAAAGATGGGTTCCATACTGAGAGATATTCGCAGTAACATCACAAGACATACCGGCTCCCATTCACATGATGTTTCGCAGAAGAACGTGTTTTTTTGAAGTTGTTTCCTTATCTCTTCATATTTCTGCAATGATTGCATGACCCTCCATTTGAGAAAGAGTTACATTATACTTTAAAAGCCTCAACTTTGTTTTGGATGAAGGACGCTTAGATTGGACAATATTATTTCCCTTGGACGAAGATCATTATTCTCGCGAAAGTTGGACAACTCGAAAATCCACATCGCCAAAGAAAAGAGTAACATTTATTTTGTATATATTTTCCATATTACAACATTATTTGAAGAAATAGTTTGGTATCGTGTCTCATTGTTGACCTATCTCACAACATTTTAACCGTTCAAAAAATAAACTAGATATAATATTAAAAATTCACGATGAAAAGGGATCAGCGTGGATAATTTTTCCCGAATAGACAATCGTAACTTTTATGATATATGTGTTTCATAAATTAATAATCTAGGTAAATGTTTTAGTATTTTCAAACAAGTCCAAAGAAAAAATAATTTAATTTTTTTGTTGACGTAATTTAATTTTAGTGGCTGAAACGTTATATCATATATATTTAATTTACAAATAACTTTTAAATAATATATCTTATGAATTTATTAATTAATTATTCATCATTTGTTTCTTATTTATTCTACTTATTTCAATAATTTGACTTAGATTTGTTATTATTAGTGTAAATAGAGCGAGTCATAAAACATTTATGGCTCCAAGCAAAAGTAAAAAACATGCCCATTAATATTTGAATTTATAACCAATATCTTATAAAAAAGTCTTCAACACCTTAAAATATTTTTTTCTTTTCCTACAAAAAGTTTTGAACTTCTCACCTCAACTTCCTTATGTTGTGGCATTACCAAATGAGCTATTAAATACTTTTGTAAAATGGCTCCTAGAGTTAATAAACGTCTCCACGGCTCCAAGTTAATACTTGGTTGGCTTCCTCTCATGATGTCGAGACTGAAATAAGGTGAGAGTGAAAGATAAAACGATTTTAACTTATTTTCCGTAAATATGTTGCCATTAACTAATCTTTTCATATTTGAATAAAAAAATAATTACATTCAAAATATATCATTGTTTTAATCAGGAGATTGCCCACATATACATACAAAATATATCTTTATTTAACCGTTAAATTCTTTTAGGATATAAAAATGTAAGTGTGTTTCGGTGATATAAATAATCAAATTAATTTTTTAACATTTTATATATGCAATTAGAAATTATGGTATTACAAATTATATTGTGAATTCGCCATAGAAAGAGGGAAAAAAATAGAGGATTCTATTAGAGTTTCTAATATACTATGCAAAGACACAAAACAAACTAATGATAACCACAATCAGATTGCATAACTTTGTGTGTTTTTCTCAAATTCTAGATTTCGATGTTGATGATGTTTTGCATGCTAACACTTTATAAAAAGAATAGTTTCAGAATAATAATACAAAATGTACGGAAGATGCAAAAGCAAGTTTATTTGCAATAACAAAAGGAACAATAGATGGAGCCCATATGCACATGAGGCGTGAAGAGAATCAAACAGTAAATATTATGATGTTTTCATTACTAAATTCATAATATATGTATATATTTAAGAATAGGGTATTTTATTTTTAAATAGTTAAAGTTTTTCCTGTTTTCTTGTATTTTCTCTTGTTTAATAAATTATTAACATTGAAAATCAATTTTTTGTAACTTTTTATTAGTTTGCATGGTAATTATGTAAAACAACTTTGATTAAATTTTGTTATAAAATTTTAACTTAAATATTGATGGAATATGTTATATTTTTGAGAAAATTTAACAAATGAATTAATGCTCTGTGTAAAATTTTCTATATTAAGAAAACAAATTAACGGGGAGTTATGTATCCCGTTTTACAGTTCATCTATCGCACAACATGTAATAGTTCCAAAAAATCTAGATATAGTATAAGAAAATCTACACTAAAATAGATAGTGGTATGTATCATGTCCCTAATGGACAATCCTAGTTTGTATGATATGTATGTTTCAAAAACTATAATATATGTAAACTTTAAATATTGTTAAACGAATCCAAAAAGAATAATTCAATTTTAGTAGCCAAAATATTATATCATTAATATTTAATTTAAAAATAAATTTAAATCATTTTTCTTATTAATCTATTAACTAGTTATTTCAGCATTTTTCTTAATAATTATTGTAGTTTAAGAGGACAAAATATTAGTTATTTTATTAATCAAGTAATCTATCATATCCGTTAGATTCAACCATATTTATTTGTTACCATTTAAATTCTTAGCAAATCCGCTAGACTCTGTAGAAATCATCATAACTGTTTTTTCAAATTCCAAATTCAACCATGTTCAACAATTACTATCTAAATCGAATACAAATAATTTTCTTAGCAAATCCGCTAGACTCTGTAGAAATCATCATAACTGTTTTTTCAAATTCCAAATTCAACCATGTTCAACAATTACTATCTAAATCGAATACAAATAATTTTAAGCTAACAAAAACAAAAATATATGACTATTGAAGTTGGTACCAAAAACTGTCAATAGAAAAGTCAACAATATTTTGGAATATGTGGCCAAAATTATTTATAATTTAATTTAATTTTTTATTTAAATAAAAATTTTATTATTAAACAATTCTCCAAATTATATATATATATATATATATATATATATATATATATATATATATATATATATATATGTGTGTGTGTGTGTGTGTGTGTGTGTTTGCTATTATCCTATGAACATATATTTAATACTATAAAAATAATTTTTACATTCATGAAATAAACAAAATAAAGGTATTGAATTATTTGGTGGCAGTTTATTTCAGCAAAAGGAATTAAATCTCTTTCTTCTATAAATATTTATTTAACATTAAATATTTAGATTTTACACTAATGAAATATATAAAAATATAAAGAAAAAAATAATATGTTGAATTATTTTGTGGCAACATATCTATGTACAAGGAATTAAAATCTCTCTCCTATAAATATATATATTTAAAATTTATAAAATTAAATAGTAAATTAATAAAATATATAAAAATAGATAGAAAAAACTAAATGTGTTGAATAATTTTGTGGCAACATATTTATGTATAAAGAATTAAAATCTATCTAGCTACATCCCTCTCTTTCCATATTTCTCAATTTATATTTAGACAACAAGACTACCAAATCTAATAGCTCTTATGTCTAAAATAAGATTATAAAATTAGACAACCTACTCTTCGTAACGATCTATACCGCCTTCGTGTTAAAGAAATCCCTCACCGATCTGTGAAATCATGTTCTCTTCGTGTAATGACATGACTTATTTTTCTTTCTTTTTGAAAGTTAATCTTACTATTGGTTTGTTCGATGATATGAGTTTTGAATCTTTTCTCTCTCACCATACGTTGGCTCTTGTTCATTATTGGTGATTCCTTCTAAGTTTCACTCTACTTGGTAGAACTGATTGTAATTCTAAATTATTTAGTTAATGCAAAAGTTTATACATTTAAATGTTCTTTACTTGTCTCCATATTTCACTTATATGATCAACTTTTTGTCTGCATTATCAATTGTTGAGTCCTGCCAATTGATAGACATATAGTAAACTATTTTTATTATTTCTTCTTGCACATGCCCTCCTATGATTTTTAAGAGAGGATAACGCAATTATGATGAATGATTCACGTTAACCCATATGCCATTTGTGTTCTTTATTTAACATTAATTTATTTGTTGAAAGGGAAAATATGTTAAGTATTTTGGTTCTATCTAATTTTATAACAATCTATCCTTTATTACAGGTAGTTTGTATCTAGTATGGCAGAGTCGTGCTATAGAATGAATTCAAGAATATAATGGAGGAAGGAAATATTACCCATTTTTTGGTGATATGGGATTAGGATCGTTCTCACCTATTGAAGTGTCAAACCAACGACTCCAAAGGTAATGATACTAAAAAAGATGTTCAACCAATTTAATCTCAACATACTTCATCCAAAACACAATGGCTTGCCTTTGAGACTTTTCCAATCCAATGTGTATGTTGTTTTAAACGAGGCTCATGCCCTCGATGCAAAAGTATGAAGAGATAAGGGATGAACATTTAGAAATCCTTTTTCTGCGAAAAAGCATGTGAGTGGGAGCAAGATATGTATTGTGATGTTCCTGTAAATATCTTTTGATAGGCTTGGCATCTCTTTCTTACCCACTAGCTAGAAACGTTTATTCCAGATTAAAGTTGAAGGATGTACTAGAGGAAAGAGTGATTGTGTTAGAAAAGAGTATATGTACACATCACGAAATCTGGTACATCCTTCACTTCTTAACCGCACTAAACGTTTCCAGCCAGCAGATGGGCGAGAGATACTAGGCTTATCAAGAGCCCAAAGATGGGTTCCATACTTAGAGATATTCGCAGTAACATCACAAGACATACCGGCTCCCATTCACATGATGTTTCGCAGAAGAACGTGTTTTTTTGAAGTTGTTTCCTTATCTCTTCATATTTCTGCAACGATTGCATGACCCTCCATTTGAGAAAGAGTTACATTATACTTTAAAAGCCTCAACTTTGTTTTGGATGAAGGACGCTTAGATTAGACAATATTATTTCCCTTGGACGAAGATCTTTATTCTTGCGAAGGTTGGACAGCTCGAAATTCCACATCGCTAAAGAAAAGAGTAACATTTATTGTATATATTTTCCATATTACAAAATTATTTGAAGAAATAGTTTGGTATCATGTCTCACGGTTAACCTATCGCACAACATTTTAACCGTTCAAAAAAGAAACTAGATATAATATGAAAAATTCACGATGAAAAGGGATCAGCGTGGGTAATCTTTCCCGAATAGACAATCGTAGTATTTATGATATGTGTGTTTCATAAATTAATAATTTAGGTAAATCATTTAGTATTTTCAAACAAGTCCAAAGAAAAATAATTTAAATTTTTTGTTGACGTAATTTAATTTTAATGGGTGAAACGTTATATCATATATATTTAATTTACAAATAACTTTTAAATAATATATATTATGAATTTATTAATTAATTATTCATCATTTTGTTTCTTAGTTATTCTACTTATTTCAACAAATTGACTTAGATTTGTTATTATTGGTGTAAATAGAACGAGTTATAAAACATTTATGGCTCCAGACAAAAGTAAAAATCTGGCCCATTAATATTTGAATTTAAAACCTAAAACCAATATCTTACAAAAAAGTCTTCAACACCTACAAACATTTTGTTATTTTTCTACAAAAAGTTTTGAACTTCTCACCTCAACTTCTTTATGTTGTGGCATTACCAAATGAGTTATTAAATACTTGTGTAAAATAGCTCCTAAAGTTAATAAACTTCTCAACGGCTCCAAGCTAATACTTGGTTGGCTTCCTCTCATGATGTCGAGACTGAAATAAGGTGAGAGTGAAAGATAAAACAATTTTAACTCATTTTCCGTAAATATGTTGCCATTAACTAATCTTTTTATTATTTTTTTAAAATAATTACAGTCAAAATATATCATTGTTTTAGTCAGGAGATTGCCCACATTTCTTTTTTTGACATCGAGATTGCCCACATATACGTAAAAAAAAATATCTTTATTTAACCGTTAAATTCTTTTAGGATATAAAAATGTAAGTATGTTTCGGTGATATAAATAATCAAATCAATTTTTTAACATTTTATATATGCACTTAGAAATTATGGTATTACAAATTATATTGCGAATTCGCCATAGAAAGAGGATAAAAAATAGAGGATTCTATTAGAGTTTCTAATATACTAAGCAAAGACACAAATCAAACTAATGATAACCACAATCAGATTGCATAACTTTGTGTGTTTTTTCTCAAATTCTAGATTTTGATGTTGATGATGTTTTGCAATAACAAAAGCTAGTTTCAGGATAAAAAAATAGTTTCAGGATAATAAAAAAATGCGCAGAAGCTACAAAAGCAATAGTTTTTGATGTTGATGATGTTTTGCATGCTAACACTTTATAAAAAGAATAGTTTCAGAATAATAATAAAAAATGTACGGAAGATGCAAAAGCAAGTTTATTTGCAATAACAAAAGGAACAATAGATGGAGCCCATATGCACATGAGGCGTGAAGAGAATCAAACAGTAAATATTATGATGTTTTTCATTATTAAATTCATAATATATGTATATATTTAAGAATCGGGTATTTTAATTTTAAATATTTAAAGGTTTTCCTATTTTCTTTTATTTTCTCTTGTTTAATAAATTATTAACATTGAAAATCAATTTTTGTAACTTTTTATTAGTTTGCATGGTAATTATGTAAAACAACTTTGAATAAATTTTGTTATAAAATTATAACGTAAATATTGATGGAATATGATACATTTGTGAGAAAAATCAACAAACGAATTAATGCTCTGTGTAAAATTTCCTATATTAAGAAAACAAATAAATGGGTAGTTCTATATCCCATTTTACAGTTCATCTATAGCATAATATGTAACAGTTCCAAAAAGTCTAGATATAGTATAAGAAACTCTACACTAAAATGGATAGTGGTAGGTATCATGTCCCTAATGGACAATCCTAGCTTTTATGATATGTGTGTTACATAAACTATAATATATGCAAACTTTAAATATATTTTGAATTTGGCGCGAAATTTGAAATTTGAAATTTAAATTTTACGAAAATCTGGTTTTTGGCGGGAAAACGCGGAATCATATTTTTGGCTTGAAAATGCGGGGTACAATTTTTGGCGGGAAAATGCGGAATCGCGTTTTTGGCGGAAAAATTGGCGGGAAAATGTGAAATCTCGTTTTTGGTGAGAAACGTGGAATCGCGTTTTTGGCGGGAAAACACGTAATAAGGTTTTTGGTGGGAAAATACGAAATCCTGTTTTTGACGGGAAAAATGTGAAATCGCGTTTTTGGCGGAAAAATGTAGAATCACGTTTTTGGCAAAAAAAAATAATGTACTCGTGATGATGTCATGAAGATGTAATGATGATGTCATCATTTATCTTATTATTCTATTAACTAGTTATTTCAGCATTTTTTTGATAATTCTAGTTATTTAACCGGATAAAATATTAGTTATTTTTTTAATCAAGTAATCTACCATATTCCGCTAGATTCAACCATATTTATTTGTTACCATTTAAATTCTTAGAAAATCCGCTAGATTTTGTAGAACTCATCATAATTGTTTTTTCAAATTCCATATTCAACCAGTTCAACGGTTACTATCTAAATCTGATATAGTTAATGTTAAGCTAACCAAAACAAAAATATATGACTATTGAAGTTGGTAACACAAACTCTCAATAGAAAAGTCAACAATATTGTGGAATAAGTGGCAAAAAATATTTATAATTTAATATTGTGGAATAAGTGGCAAAAAGTATTTATAATTTAATATTAATTTTTATTTAAATAAAAATTGTAAGATTAAAAATTTATCCTATAAAAAAATAGCGTGTTTGCTATTATGCTATGAATATATATTTAACATTATAAAATTAATTTTTACATTAATAAAATATAAAAAATGGAAAAAAAAAGTCTTGAATTATTTGGTGGCAATTTATTTGGGAAAAATGAATTAAATCTCTTTCTTCTATAAATATTTAGATTTTACGCTAATTTATATATATATATATATATATATATATATATATATAGTAGAATATGATCTCTTCTTAGACTGCCACATCATCCTATCATTGTCTAAATTTGTGATACATCATCAACTTCATTATCTCCTTTACATTCTCTAATCTCACGAAATACTATTACTTAATTCCATAATTCTTATAATAATTATGTTTTTATAGCTTAGTTCTCATAATAATTGTCATCCATTAATATAATAGTTTTCCTTAGAATTTGAAAATACATTTTGTTATAAAAAGATAGCTGATATATTATTGTTCTAAACAAATTCAATTTGATAATTTTAGTTTTATGAGATTTATTTATAGAGTTTAGAAAATTATTTACTTTTAGATGAATACATGAAAATATTAATAATAATTTCATGTATTTATAACTTAGCTTCATATAATTATTGAAAATGTTGTACATATTTTTTTATCTATGACAAAATAGATTATATTTATTTATTTAAATATACAAAAATTATGATTTTATGACAAAATATATTATATTATATTTATTCAAATAATAAAAGTAATATATAATTAAAATAAGATATTAGATTAGTTAGATAGAAAACAGATCCATATTTGATTTTTCTAAATCTGAGAAAAAACTTTCTGAATCATGGTTCTCTAATATCCGTGAATATCCAAATATGTTCCAAAATCGTTAAAAGAAAGCAAAAATAGTGCTCGTGTCTACCCAGTGGATATTAATTATGTAAACTCGGTACCACCGGTTTAGATTTCCGAACCGTTATAGGTATTTAGGCTGTTCACAAAAAACAAAAATTACAAAAACAAATCTCTAAAAATATTAAAACATTAAATCAAAAATAAAATTAAACATAAATATTATATACACTTAGTCTTATTTTATAATTTTATTTGGGTATAAAAAACATTTAACTGGTTTTTCATGACTTGTTAGTATGATTGGACAAGACTACAATTGTAGAGTGTAGTGTTTATAATTTATCTATTATTTAAAAAACAATTCACAAATGTTGGGATATATAATTTAAAACAATCGATAAATATTATTTCCAAAACAATGTATAGTTTTTATAAACAATTTTTTTTAAAAATGTGTAATTAAAAAATCTGAATAACAGAGTAGTCGTTGTTTAGGATAAACTTTCAGAATTTATCAGTTAATTTCAAGTGGTTTATAGGGGAGAAAATAAAACAATGTCTTTTGATACTTAGAAATCGGTGATTAAACATGCGAACAAGGATTACTCACAAGAGCTTCTACAAGCTTGAATTGCAACTCCAATTTTTTTTATAAAACAATCAATAAATATTAGTTCCAAAACAAATGTATAAAAAAAATTTAAAACTTTCTTCAAATATTTTTAATTAAAAAACTCATAACTGCTGAGTAGTCGTTATTTAGAACAAATTTTTGGAATTTATCAGTTAATTTCAAGGAGGTTGTAAGGGGGGGGGGGGGAGAATGTGTTTTAATGCTTAGAAAACGATGTTTAAACATGTCAACGAAGATTTGTTCAAGAAAGAAATACTCTCAAGAGCTTTTTAAAGCTCGATCTGCAACTCCAATCTTTTGATGGGTTAGCAAGAATGTATGTTATGAGAGGCAAATTGTAGTATCTCAAAATGATAGCATGTTCAAGCTAATCATTGAGAGGACGAATGAGTGAATTCTTCCCGAAAACTCTCCAACGCTCAAGTCAGAAAGTAGACACCGAAATTGGCCAGAAAAATGGGAAATAGGAAGAAGATAGTGAATGTTAGGTTTAAATCATACTAAAATGTGGTATGTAGTTCAATTTATCGCATTAATGAGTGAGAGATAAAGAGTGGGATTCTTATAAAAAAAAGGAGATAGAGAGTGAGATAGAGTGAGAGAGAGATTATGAGTGTATCTTGGAAACATGCCAAATAATTTTAGAATGAGAATGATGTAGATGAATGGAAATTCGACCCATATTTCAAAAGAGAGAAGTATATGTATCAATTATTCTCAAACGTAGATTTTGAATGGTATCTATTATATGTTTAAAATAAATTTTATTTTATTGAATATATATATATATATATACGTTAAATATTATATATACTAAATATTTTTTTAAATTATCATAGGAGTTTTTCCAACTATGATAGATCGACTAGATCGAATGCATCGGAATCCAAAGAGATAGCCGAGCTAAAGAACATGATGAATCAAACTCTCAAGAAACAAAACCGCCAAGTACACGCTTTTGAAGCCAACTATGGAGGCGAAGACGATGCTTACTACGAACCCGATAACAACGGTTCGTATTCTCAAGAAGAAGAAGTTAACTATGTGGGAGCACAAAATTCTTATCAAAACCATTTCAACAACGGATTGAACAACAACTTCCACAACGCCAACTTCAATAATCTCTCATACCGAAATCAGAACGTGGAGAATTCCTAAGACCAGCTATATCCTCAACAATCCAAGCCTTTTCAAAACCGTTTCCAAATGGGAACTGTGGAGGAAATGGGAGATTCCAACCACGACCACCTTTCAACGCTCGAGCCGCTCCTTTCAACAACTCAAACATGCAGCAACAAGGGACTTCTAACACTCAACTTGCTTCCCAAATAGCGAAGCTCGAGCAATCGTTTCAACCACTCACTCAAAGCAACGAGCAGACGGCGAAAGATTTTAACGTAAGAGTGGATTGTATGTACAATGACTTGATTGAGAAATTCGAATCTCTTTCGACGCAAGTCAAGAAGTTGGATATGCAAGTCTCTCAAACCGCGGCCTCATCTAAGAGACCGAACGGAGCTTTACCCGGAAGAGTAGAAGTGATACGAACTCCCTAGAATCGAACACTCTAGACCTGGGTAGTAACGAGATAGGCCTTGCAAGCACAAGTGCTTTAAGGGTTGTGGGTCAATAGGTCACTCAAAGGAGGCGGAAGATCCTTTGATTCAACGTTCGTTTTTCTTTGGATATGACACACCAAAAAAGAAACGAAATACTTGTTGGATATTACTCTCCAGCAAGCAAGGAAGAAGAGAATCACTCTCTTACGACCAAAAGAAGAAGAAACAAAGTTCTTTGATAAAAGATGAAAGCTGTGTTACGACAATGAGGCTGCTAGGGTTTATAAAAGAGAAACAACAAAAGAAAACTCAACTTGGTCGAAATTAATTGATGGGCCTAACTCTTTTCATCATTTTGGGCTTCTAATCCACTTATGATTCTCTTGCAAACAAGCCTGGTCGAAATTCTGCATGGGCCAAGACTTATCTCTTAATTTTGGGCTTGAAATACAATTATACTTCACTTTGTAAGGCTTGGTCGAATTTGATGATGAAAAACAGAAGTGGGCTAAGACAAATCTTCTCATTGCTGGCCTTGGATCATGATCAACAAATGGGCTAAGGGGATGTGATTCATTTGTCTCATTTAAAACCTTGTTTTGGAAAAAACATTGGGACAAAACCAAAACAAGAGAAAAATAGTGCAAATGGGTCACATACCCATTTGTTGATCCTCTTGAAATTCCTGGATCAAAGTTATTGTTGGTCTAAGCCATTTCTTCCTCTTCGAACTTCTTTCATAACCATAATCCTTAGAGTTTCGCTGAGCTTCTTAGAGTCTTGGTGAATGATTCCAAATGGTACACGCTCAGCTACAAGCTCTGGTTCAAGCTGCTTCTTGATGCTTGTCATGATCACATCATCCTCTCCCACTTAAAAAGGATTTGATCTCAAATCCAAACAATCTGCAAGGAAAATGTTTAAATTAGAAAAGTTGAAAATTAAACTCAGATGATACTCACCTTGCAAACTTTTCTTATAAGCTTTGTCATTGGCCGGCTTAATGATTTGAAATGGACGATCGATTCTTGGCATCAGCTGGATCTTTTTTTGGGTTGGAAAACGTCATCTCTTCATTTGAATCCACAAATTTCCACCACAATCAAAGATCATTCGGCATTGCTTCTAGTTTGCTTACTGCTCATTTCTCAAATACTTTGTCGGTTCAAGAACAGCTTGAACAACAATCTTCTTAAGCCAAACATGGAAGAGCCACGTTTTTGGTGCATGAAAGTTTAGCTCTCCATCATGTATACCATATGCACTCACAGAAAAGACTCGAAACAAAGGATCATAGGTGCAAAAGGTGTACTCGTTCCGACTAGCAAACATTTTTCCACTTAGATCATCTAAAATAAATTTCAAATGCTCAGCATGATCATCTAAGTGTTTACTAAAATTCAGAGTGCTACCAAAGTAAATAATTTCTCAATGATTCAGCATTAGGTGAAGCACTAACAGAATTAAAGAAACTACCAATATCCACAAGCATGGAATTTCTATTAGGTTCATACGTTTTATCAAACAGAAATCCTCCATGCCTAAAGAACCTTTTATGCTCAAACTCTTCACAAGTTGGAAACACATATTTAAAACTATCATATGAATCGTAATGCCTCTCAATGTGTTCAATTTCCATCAACTTAACTTTAGGAGCAAAAAGAAACACATACCTTGGAATTATTGCATCAGCCACAATAATTTCCTTACCTTGTTTGTTTCGGATGTCACAAGGAATTGTCTCAATGTTTGCTTCTGGTTCAAAGGCAATAGGACGTTCTATATCACGGATTGGAAGTAGCAAGTCACTAGATTTCTCTCTAAGAACGACACTTCTGAAATCCTGAAAATGACAAGGTATTTCACTCGGCTGCACCGGTGCAAGGTTAGTGAAACTCATAAGAGTTTCTTTATAAATAAACTTACGCACATGTGGTTTTAAAATGAATGCTCTCTTATCCTCACCAGTACTCTCAAAGGAGTTTGAAGGACTCACAAGTTTATTCTCACAGGTTATTTCCTTGGATACCTCTTCCTTTTGTTGCTGCTCCTTAGCTGTGATGAGTTCTTCCTCGGCCAGCAACTCCTCAAGCTTCTCTTTTGAACCTGTATCAATTCCTTTTGGCAAAGACAAGGGTGTGACACTAAAATTGGAAATTGTAGTAAGCGATTGGAATAAATCAACACTTATTTTAGTTACTTCCTGATGTTGTTTTTGTGTTGCCGGTTTAGTCACTTCATGACTTTTAATGGCTTATCTTCATATACTTGAATTTGGGGTTAAACAAATGGAATTCTAGCCCGACCAGAGTCTTCCTCACGTATGGTTGGTCGAAGAATATATCCTCCCTCGGTTGATTTGGTGATCGGAGCCTTCGGTTTGGCCATTGGACGAAAGGATCGATCTGTCTGGGTAACGATCGATCAATCATTTTTGCTCATGTTTCTTCCGAAAGATTTCGATTGATCGATCTAATGAAAGGATCGATTGGTCGTTTTCTTTTCACTCCCTTTGAGTAGTCCAAATTCGTAGTTGGGCTCCTCTCTGCCTTCCCTCACACCTCTAGGCCTCCTTTGATTGTCATGAGACAATTTGCCATCACGTCCATAACAATAATATGCTGCTTCTCCTCTTTGTTGTCTTTGCTTGTCTCTCCTTCGTTGTTGAATATCTTGATGCATAGCATCGAATTTGGTGTTTATGACCTGCATCATGACCTTCTCCATCCGAGCCATCATTGTTTTTATAGAGAGCTTGTTGTTATTGTTGGTTTCATCCTCATCTTCAGCCATACCTGAAACAAATCAGAACACAAAGCCAGTAACTAGTTCTTCACAAAAAGAAAAACAAGTTTGCTGAGACACTGAAATTTGTTAAACACACAAGCCGCCGCATATAAGAATCGATTGCTGCAACTAAAACAAGTAACATGCTTTCTAGACTCAATCACACAGCAAACTAAAACAAAAACTTGAAAAACTAACACCTTAAAACTCGATTTAATCACACAGAACTGAGGGGACTGTTCAAAAATCCAAATCGCAATCACTATAAACCCTAAAAATGTTTTTTTTTTATTTTTGATTAAACAGACTTGACAACAACACTAAAGCAAGACACTAGCTGCAAAAATCACACAGAAACAAAGATAAACAGACTCGACACTCGCAAGCAGAAACTGAGCATACTCGAAACTCAAAGGAAAAATAAGAACGGATGCGAAATAACAAGGAACGAGATTAACCAGATTGTGTAGAGCGAAGCTCTGATACCACTTGATACGAACTTCCTAGAATGGAACACTCTAGAGCTGGGCAGTAATGGGATAGGCCTTGCAAGCACAAGTGCTTCAAGGGTTGTGGGTCGATAGGTCACACAAAGGATGCGGAAGATCCTTTGATTCACCGTTCGTTCTGCTTTGGATATAACACACCAAATAAGAAACAAAATACATATTGGATATTACTCACCAGCAAGCAATGAAGAAGAGAATCACTCTCTTACGACCAAAAGAAGAAGAAACAAAGTTATTTGATAAAAGATGAAAGCTGAGTTACGACAATTAGGCTGCTAGTAATTTATTAAAGAGAAACAACAAAAGAAAACACAACTAGGTCTAAATTCATTGATGGGCCTAAGTCTTCTCATCATTTTGGCCTTCTAATCCACTTATGCTTCTCTTGCAAACAGGCCTGGTCGAAATTCCTCATGGGCCAAGACTTGTCTCTTCATTTTGGGCTTGAAATACACTTCTACTTCACTTTGTAAGGCCTGGTCGAATTTGATGATGAAAAAAAGAAGTGGGCTAAGACAAATCTTCTCATTGCTGGCCTTGTATCATGATCAACAAATGGGCTAATGGGATGTGATCCATTTGTCTCATTTAAAAACTTGTTTTGGAAAACCCATTGGGACAAAACCAAAACAAGGGAAAAAGAGTGCAAATGGGTCACATACCTATTTGTTGATCCTCTTGAAATTCCTGGATCAAATGTTGTTGTTTTGCTAAGCCATTTCTTCCTCTTCGAACTTGTTTCATAACCAGAATTGTTTGAAACACTTATTCTCCTTAGAGTTTCGCTGAGCTTTTTAGAGTCTTGGTGAATGATTCTAAATGGTACACGCTCAGCTACAAGCTCTGGTTCAAGCTGCTTCTTGATGCTTGTCATGATCACATCAAGAAGATAACCCGAAGAGATTTTGTAACGTGATTTCTACCGTGCCCAAGAAGGAAGTCAACAATGAAACGAAGCAAGGAGAAGCTTCTAAATTCGTCCCACTCTATGGAATAGCCAATACCGAGTCCAACATGGTTCGAGAATCACCATTTGAGGTACCAAAACAAACACCGTTTCAAAGGCTAAGAAAAACCGATGATTCATGACGTTTTTCTTTCTCTTGCTCGATTTCCGTAATAAATTTTGCAGATTGTCTATGTGATTCGGGAGCCAACGTTAACATCATGTCGAGAAGCTTGGTATAAAATCTCTCACACCTTCTACCGTGAGCGTTATTTTTGGAGATTCATCACAAAAGAAGCCCGAAGGAGTGATTCATGACCGTCAACTATTCGTTGAGAACAAGATTGTTCCCGTTGATTTTCAAGTACTCGAGATGGATCGAGACGAAGATAGACCATTGATTTTTGGTCGACCGTTCTTAGCTACCGTTTGCGCCATCCTTGATCATGCCAACTGTCATGTTGTTTTCTTAAATGTGGATCGAAGAAAGTTCTATCCTACTGTCCCGGACGGAACTCCAATCCCGAAGGATAAGCACAAGAAGAAGAAGTCGATCCTTCCTAAGGAAAAGGAGAAAAACGAGTCAACTAAGCCAAAAAATCCAAAGGTAAGTCAACCTTTTATTTCTAAACCGTTTGCAAAAATCAAGATCACCATTCCACCCGACTTAAGAGACTCCAAGGAAGAGCGAGTGGAAGAGATGATCGAGAAAACGAAGCAAGTTCTTTAAAACACCAAGATTCCAAGAAAACGCAGAAAGAAGAAGGGGATACAAGACATAGGTGAACCGCATTTCAAATTCGATAAAACACAAGGAACGTTTGTTCCCGGGAGATCTTCTGCTCACGCCTAGATCCCACCAAGAGTCGAGCTAACGACTTTAACCAAAAACGCTTGATGGGAGGTAACCCATTTGGTACGTTTTCTTTCTTTTATTTTACCGTTCTTTTTCTATTGATGTTTTTCTTATTAGTATTAGACTTTATATAAAAACACAAAAACCCAAAAACATTTAAAAAATAAGAAAACACAAAAAATGAAAAAGACGTTTGAAACACCAAAGAAACGAGGGAGAAAACACTCCCGAGACGGAGGCCACTCGGCCGCGGCTGGAGCAGCCTGACCTGCGGCGAGGAGGCCATCGACCACGCCTTCGTGGGCCGGTCGCGCGGTGAACCAACGATTGACCTCGGGAGGAGGAAGCCGACACGCGGCGAAGAGAGGTTTGGCCGCAGTCGCTTGGGCTCGACCCACGGCCAACCTGTTTCCGACCTGAACCATTCCCGACATTTCCCGAACCGTTCCCAACTTTGGAACGTGCAATCCCAACCTGTTTGCCGACACAAAATTGAACCATCCCGGTTTAATTTCCGTGTCCTGCTAAGGTAAGTTCCCGAAAAGGTTTTGAAGAACAGAAAACTTCTTTTTGCATAAAAACAACTTTGCAAAGGGCAAAAGGAGTATTTCAAGATTAAAAACACTATTTCTTATTTTCCAAGAGATTTGAAGATTTTGAGGAAGAACAACTTTTTAATTTCAAAGCTTTTACCAAAGTTCTTTAGTCCATTCTCACTCTTTTTCAAAGGAGATTCCAATTCCACATCCATCTCATTTTTTCCAACAAGGTATGAACCTAAAATTCTACTTTTTCATATGAGCAAAACCCTAAAATTTTTCTTAATTTAACTACATCTATGCCTATGATAGCTAGAAATTGTTATAGAACTTTAGATTGAACTTCTTGTATGCTTAGATTTCAATTTTAGAACTTAATTATTATGGATTTGAGTTTTTTGGAATTTGAAATTTTCGAGCTGAACTAAAAACGAAAATTGGAGATTAATTTTGATTAGTCTAGACAAGTCTTGCTATATTGATAATTATTAAACGGTAATCTACTAAAATTGCGTGAAGATGAACTTAAAATCTATACTTAGAATTTTTTTTTATGCAAGTGCGTCACAAACCTGGAATTTATGATTATCACCTCGATTTATTAATTTATGCCCAATATTTCTCGTTTGTTTATCGAATGTGTTTCTTGATAGTCGATTTAGTATCCTCGCGCATTGAAACCTTTCGATTACAATCATATTTATACTTTTGCCGAGTTGTTTCTCTATTTGGTAGTAACAAAGGACCACCCGAGATCTCGCATAACTCGCTCGAAGAAGAGCGGATACGTAGGAGAATCTTCCCGGAGATCATTATCTAGGCAACCCGAGGAGAGCCAAGGTGGCTCGGACACAACAAGCGTAGAAGACGACACAAATATTGGTGAGTTCTTTGCAAGTCGAAGAAGATCGACTAGAACTCGTGTGCCTATTCCTCCATGTGACTCGACACCTTCTCCTCCACGTGAACCAACGCCACCTCCGGAACGAAAACCAAAGGTACGATATGTCGGACAGCTTATGGACCCGAATATCGATTACCTCGAGAAGCTCAAGAGGATGGTTATCAAATCAATACCTTGCATAGATTACCCCACTCTCGACATGCTCGGGATTAGAGAAGACGTGGTTTGGTACCTCGAGAAGCTTAATCTTAGACATTTCATGGAGCTCAACCTTCCCACCTATGTAGATCTCACCAAAGAATTCTTAGCGACCGTCACCATGTATTACAAGAGATACTCTAATCCGAGAGCCACTGACGACTCCGAGAAGCAGAAACACCTAGATGGATACCGGAGATGATGGACTATGTACATACCGCCCCACGTCTACAATACAGTACTATTGGCGAGTATTTAGTGGCCAAGACCAACCGAGATGCAGCTGCTGAGCGCACTCGACTGCTTCTACAATCACAGGCCCGTGATACAAATTTATTCTATTTTATATATTTCATTAGTATCCTATTAATATCCTTTTACGTGCCGAAAAAATAATTTTTAATTAAAAATAAATTAAAAATAGTTTTGGACACCTATGTCAAAATATCGTTGATTTTCCAATTCACCACCTTTTTACCAACATTAATGATCATATATTTTAGTTTTTGTTAGCTACAAAAGGTGATATACCATATTTGCAAATAGGACCCCCCGATTTTCTCTTAATTTGGAAAATTGAAAGGTAATCCTAACTTGACTCACACCTAAAACAATCACCAACATAGTTTGTCTTTACCTACATTCAACTCTCTTATTTTAAGACGAATGCATATTGTTGTATCTACTATCCACTCTCAATCCCCTCTTCTAACTAGGACTTTAAGGGGGTCATTTGAAGGTGGAACCAAATGTCAATTTTGCAAGTACAACAATGAACCCTTAACTAATCTATGTTGGGGTCGGTTTTCATCTTTTGAGATTAACAAGTCTAAAAGCCAAAGACATCAAGTTAAAAAGAGAAGAATCCTCCGAGCTGCAACGATCTCGCATGTTTCACTCCAGCGACCTCGTCTCGGCGAGCCTATCTTCGGAGGGGTAAAGCCGAGCCGAGGACGAAGCAACATCATCTTTCAACCAAATTAAGACCACCAATGGGCCGAGACCAGATTTTCACGACCACTCTATTAGGCCGAGCTAGAGGCCCATACCAACAATTACCCTACCTTAGTCAGTGGCCGCACTGGGTAAAAAGAAAACATTCATCTTCATATTCATCTCCGAGATTCTCGTCAATACAGACCCGTATAAATAGTGTTCATAATGGAATTTGTCACCCATCTGAAAACCCTAACATTGGCTCATAGCAACTCAACTTTTACTAATATGCTTACGACCAACAATAATAAAAACCATATTTGGATCTATGCTTGTGTTTTTCCCAGAAACTTATGTTCCCTATAAAATCTTCACAAAAATCGATTGTGTGAGTTTCGACTCTCACAGTTTGGCGGCGTCTGTGGGGACAAAGAAGCTTTCTAACTAAAAAAAAATAACAAGAATAAGGTCTGAAGATATGACTTGAGATGAGCAGAAAAGAGGCAACGACACAAACTACAATGATGGAAGCCCCAGAGGAACAGTCGATCTTGGCGGCACTCCCGTAGCAACTGTGGAGATAACTTCGGCGCCCCTCGCCGAATTGAAGAACATGATCACCTCGCTGCTAAATAAGACGGAGGAGCAGGACAAACTGAATAAAATCCTATCAAAACAAGTCAAGACGCTGATCTCGGGAGGAGAGGCTAATGGTTGGCCAACTGCAAATCTCGGCCGGCTCGTAAGCACTTCCAGGAAATCTCACAAGAAGGCTCGGCCTCAGACCAACGGTCCTCGACTTCTCCACACTTGGGGCCACTTCGGCTAACGGAATACCACCACCATTGCATTCACCAGGAGAAGTGACGCCGGCGGCACCGAAGCCATCCTTGGCCAACCCGCCTCGGTTGGATCGAAGAACACTGCAACGAACCTCTGAGACTGCAGGAAATCACCTCGGAAGCTCGGTCGAAGCTACCAATGGCAAAAAACAATGAGTCGAAAGAATTGGCGTCTTGGCTCCATCATACGCAGTGAACCCACCTCGGCACAAGAAAGAACACAAGCCGCGGGAACTTTCCATGCTCCAAGCCAGCTCGGTAACAATTTCATAGAAGGGAATTTTCTCTGGGCGGAGAAAATGTAACTCGTCGACGAGCTGAGAAAAATATACTGAGATCAATGTCATGAACTGGGAGTAGAGTTCTCAAACGATATCCCCAGCTCGGGCCGCTTCGACAACAATCTAACAGAAGAAGAAGAAAATTGCATCATCTATGCATTCATTTATCTTAGGTTTTACTTCTTTTGCATATGTCTCATAGCATTCTCTTAGCATTTTAGTCTTAATTTGAGTCTAAGGTATTTTGCATTAGGTCCTAGCGAGTTTTGCATGTTTTGGAGTGATTTCTAGGGACTCGGACACGTTTTGGAAGAGATTGGGGGCCTTGGAACCGAGCACACCCGACTTTGAAAACAAGAGAAGAGGACTAGAGAAAATAGGAGTTTCTGGAGGACTATACCGACCGGTCCTGGGTCGGTATCCTCGATCGGTATGGAGACAGAAGCCAATATCGACCCACAGCTAAACATATACTAGGCGGGAGTCGATCAACACACTATCCCCAAATTAACCATCCTCACTCAGCATGCTGTCTCGTCGCCTTGCACCGATCGAGTCCCAACCGGCATCCTTGGTCGGTATTGGGACAAAAACGATTAGCCGACCCAAGAAGTCTTCTTGTACCGGTCTGGAGTAGCTCGGCATAAACCTTCATGAAAGTTGTACCGAACCGCCCTCGGTCGGTACTACGGCTCGGTATGCAACGCGCGACTGTACCGACGGACGAGATCCTCATCCAGCACGCTTCATGCGCATCATGACAACCCATCTCACTCGGCATTATCCGTCCAGCGCAAGAAGAAAATATGTACCGACCCATTTGTGCCGACCCAGACTCACAGTTTCTTTGAGAAATTGAAGGAGAGATGGGACGAAAAAGGCAGTCACAAAGAACGATGAAGCTCAAGCTCAAGCCAAGAACGATGAAATGGTTGTTGCATCAATTTCTAAAGCCAAGCAACCCCTTGATGCAAAAAGCACTAAAGTTAAAGGCAAGGAAGTGGCCAAGGGCAAGAGCACCATGGCAAAAGGGAAGAAAAAGAGCGGAGCTAAAGATAAGGGCAAGGCAGTTGACAACGTGACCCCTCCAACCGACAAGGAATGCTTCAAAAAGCTCGTAGACATGAACTTTTAGCAAGGACGGTTTGTTGACATGGAGGTAATAGAGAAGATGGGGATTCTCGAAGATGTGACAACCATTTTTGACAATATGGGGCTTGGTAGATTCTTGTATATGAAGGAACAAGCCCATCAAGTGTTCACATGCCAATTCCTTTCGACTCTACGGCTAGCCTTCTATGACGAGTTTGACAAGCGGTCCAATGCCCAAACCGGGTTCGGAGTTATTGAGTTCACGGTTAATGTCAAGAGCTATGAGATGACCTTCCATGAAATTTGCCAAATCTTTGGTTTCCAGGAAGAAGGAACGAGTGGAAAGCCATACTTTCACTATCCCAAGAAGGAGCTTAAGCGAGTATGGGAAACCATTGGGTATGGGGACTACCATCCGGGTGGAAATAAAACCACAAAAATCCGTAACCTGGCGATTCGATATGTGCACAAGGTGCTAGCCCATATGTTCTTGGCCAAGGTGGAGTTCGGGACAGTTGCACTCGACGAACTAGAATTGATGGCTTTTGGGTTGAAACCCATTCTACCGATTTTCCCCAATGGGATGGAGTTCTAAGGCAATGAGAGGACCCCATCCCTTGCGACTCTCTTAGTGAGGCACTTCTTTTGCTACAAGGCTTGGGCATATGAGACCAAGAACAAGAAATCCGCGATAAGCATTGGTTGGCTTGTGACACCTATTCTAAAGGCTAAGGGAATTAAGTTGATGAACGCCAAGGCGGAGTGGGAGTTGATGGATGAAGCTTATCTCATAAGAACGAGGTTCCTCAAAGGGAGGATAGGATGCATGCTTGCATACAACGTCAAACTCGATAAGGACGAAGCGGTTCAAGTCTTGCTACCCGATGCGGATCTCACTTGTCTCCAAAATCAGTGAAACATCTTCTTCTACCCCACCAAAGACCGTCTCTACAACCTGGTTTTAGACCCACCCATCGGATTAGTTCACAAGGACAAGGCCAAGAAGGATAGGAACGAGAGGACAAGCACGACCGACGACTCTCTTGGTTCCGCAGATGAAGCCAATAGCCCATCACCTCCTATGCCCATTTACGGGGGTGAGAGGTATCATTTCGAACCTTTTGATGGAGCGATGGGGGATGTCATCGCTAGACACGCGCACCACCAAACACTACTCCTCCAAAGGTGGTGCAAATGGAAAGACAAAACGATGAAAAAGATGGCGAAGACGATCAAGAGCTTGAAGAAGACGGTCAAAGAGCTTAAGACAAAGAGTTCTTGCGACGGCCCGAGAGGGACAAGGGACATAGCACACCATGAAATTGGCGAGACTTCTACACCGTCGGGCCGAGACTTCACATTGCAAGGCGGCGAAATGATGGTCCATGACGGGACAAGTCATTCATGGGCTCGAGAGGAGAAAGCGGCCAAGAGGAAAGCCATGCGATCACCATCACCTTGCTCGAGCAATCCGTCCTACTCCTTGGGGTCTTCTTCCCCATCTCAAGACTACTAGGTAACACTCCAAAACCTTTGTAAATACTTTTTCTTTACTTAAGTCTTGCATTGTATAGTTGTTTTTGTCTTTTGTTTTTGGTTCTTCCCTTGAATTTATTTCACACCGGGACGGTGTGATTTAAGTTTGGGGGAGGGACCGGTATCTAATCATATTTATTTTGATCTTATTTTTGATTTGGGCATTTTGAGTTTCATGCATTTCATATAAGGCATAGGAAAAAAACAAAAAAAATCGAAAAATTGAAAATTTTGAAAACACAAAAAATTGCATGTAGTTGCATTTCATGAGTTGGATCGAGTCTAGTAGCATATAGGTTACATTTCACGTGCATAGGGAACAATGATGATTTTTTCTTGTAGAGTATCATTTTAAGAGCTCGGTCCAATGCCCTCGTTGCTAGTTGTTTGATGATTTTGATCTCGTGTTTGAAATCAAGGATGAACCATATGTTGATCTTGTGTTACATTATTCATGTCTTAGCTAAAGCAAGTTGTGATTTGAGTCCAATCCTACTTAAGTGAGAACCATAATTTTGACATTTAATTATCATGTTTGTGCATTGCATAGTGAATTCATGGATACCGATACACATATTTGGGCTATCTTCCTCTTTTTACCACTCTTTGTTAGCTCAAATAGCTGGTTCCCATCATTGGAACGGTTAACCATTCCCATAACCCAACCGTCCTTCAAGCCAAAATCGTTTGTGAGTGACGTGAGGCCTTTTCCGAATCAACTAGGCAAAAAGTGTTGAGTTTAGAACGACAAGGAGAAGCTTCCATGTAGAGCTAGCTCAAATTCAAAAGGCTAGACATAGATAGGATGGGAGTTTGGGGATGAAGAAAAGAAAGAGAATGTGAAACATGGGAGGAGATCGGGAGAAGAAGTAGGGGATAAGCAAATGCTTGAAATGGTTGGCAAGAAAAGTGTTGGAATAGCTATAAGTAACAAGGAAAAGTAGTCTCTAGCTTTTAAAGGAAAGAAAAGGAGCCAAAAAATGGCTAAAGTGCAAAAAATTGAAGTAAGAGAAACTAGAAAATGTAAAAGAAGAGCTAAGTAAAAGAAAGTGTTGAAAGCCAAGCCATTCGGTGAAGAAGGAAATCTCCTAAATGCTTAAATGAAAGAAAAATGGTGAGACAATATGGGTAATAAAGGAAACCGGCCTTGTGAAAAATGGTAGCTTAGGAAGGATCATCATTGGTGTTTAGAAATTAGGAGTTGAGATCGATATGAAGCATTGGGTAGATGGAAATCATCCTTGTATGCATCTATTGGGCTTTACTCTTAGCATTTTGCATTAGTTAATTCATTTTTAGAAATCCCCTTGCTTGGAAACCACTACTTGTATTGAGATAACCTTCATCTCAAAACAATCCCAAAAACAAATGAATTCACTTGTCTTGCATAAACATGATTCACTTGAAACGATTAAATGAATGTCAAATGATTGGATGATAGAAAGGCTTATGTAGGTTGAGACTTGGGCTTGATTCATGTACGGATATATATGGCTAGCTCTTTTTTAGTAGACTTGTTTGATCGCATCTTAGAATTTTCAACTTGGACATTGGGCTTGAATTCTTTTTATGACACTTTTGGATTTGAGCTCCTGCTTCCTACTCTCTCTCTCTCTACTTGTTCGTGTTTGTTTGCTTGAGGGCAAGCAAAAGTATAAGTTTGGGGGAGTTGATATTGTCATAATTTCTATCATCTATGCATTCATTTATCTTAGGTTTTACTTCTTTTGCATATGTCTCATAACATTCTCTTAGCATTTTAGTCTTAATTAGAGTCTAAGGTGTTTTGCATTAGGTGCTAGCGAGTTTTGTATGTTTTGGAGTGATTTCTAGGGATTCATAGACGTTTTGGAAGAGATTGGAGGCCTTGGAACCGAGCACACCTGACTTAGGAAATAAGGGAAGAGGACTAAAGAAAAGAGGAGTTTCTGGAGGACTGTATCGACCGGTCCTGGGTCGGTATCCTTGATCGGTATGGAGACATAAGCCAATACCGACCCACATCTAAACATATACCGGGCGGGAGTCGATCGGCACACTATCCCTGAATTAACCATCCTCACTCAGCATGCTTTCTCGTCGCCTTGTACCGATCGAGTCCTAGCTGGCATCCTCGGTCAGTATTGGGACAGAAACGAATGCCTGGAGCAGCTCGGCATGAACCTTCAGGAAAGCTGTACCGACCCGCCCTCGGTTAGCACTACGGCTCGGTATGCAACGCGCGACTGTACCGACGGACGAGATCCTCATCGAGCACGCTTCCTGTGCATCATGATGACCCATCTCACTCGGTATTATCCGTCTGGCGCAAGAAGAAAATCTGCACCGACCCATTTGTGCCGACCCAGACTCGGTCGGTACAAACCCTTATGATAAATTCGGCCCAGACCCGACTGGGTCATCACCCGGTTTGTCCCGATTTGTCCAGGGTTGACCCGGTTCGCCACTATTCACTATAAATATGTTAAACCTAATTTTTCCTTGATCTAAGCTTTTTCTTATGCTAAAAACCTCTTTTTGAGAGTTCTAAGTGTTCTAAGTAATTTGTAAGAGACATATTATTTGTTTATGCAATTTAAGTTTGGATTTCTTGATTTCTACCTTACATCTCTTCTTTCTTAATCATCCAATCATTTAATCATGGGATTTAACATCTCCTTAATGGGATTTGTTGGTTTCCTAATGATTAGTGAGTAGTCACTTAGAATCTTGGGATGAGGTATATTTAGGGTGATAATTAGGTTAATTTATGATGCTTAGGGATTTAGTTTATAGATCTCCCTTCTATCTAAGTGTGATTAGGTTAGAGATAATCAATCTATACTTTATGGAATTTCACGTCCACAATGTGTTCGATGAAATTCTCCAAAGAGCTTAGTTAGGAATATTCATTCCTAGCCTATGAGAGTATATGTCTAGGGTGTTTATTGGTTTATTTTAATAATGAATCTAATGTTTGCTAATCATTCTATCACAAATGAGAATTTGATCTTGATTTAGTGATTAGTAAAGTGATTAGTGCCTTGAGAGAGGATTAGTCATAATTAGCAATCTTAACCTAGGGATTAGCATTGATTGTGTATTAGGCGTCATAAATTAGCTATAGAATCACCATGAATCTAATGCTTGCTAATCATTCTATCACAAATGAGAATTTGATCTTGATTTAGTGATTAGCAAAGTGATTAGTGCCTTGAAAGAGGATTAGTCAAAATTAGCAATCTTACCCTAGAGATTAGTATTGATTGTGTATTCAGCATCATAAATTAGCTATAGAAGCACCATAATTCCATAACCTCATCCTTGGATTCGCCTTTTTATTATTGCATTTAATCTCGTTTAGTGTTGCTAGTTCTTGTTTCTTGTTTAATTCGAATTAGATAACTAGACTTAGTTCCAAAACCAACATGCATTCTTAGTGATTGATACATTCAAACCCATTTGGATTGATACCTTAAATACCACGATGACACGAGTAGGGTTTGAGTAATTGATTAGTAAAAATCCTACTATCAGCCGCCTCTTCACTCAGAGCAATCTTCTCCCTCTCACGTCCGCAACTTTGGTCAAAAACGACGTCAGTTTCCTTTCCACCTCGGCCAATCTTTTCTTTTCCGACAAAGCGTCCTTCCTCGCCTCGTTAACACGGCGCTTGTTACGGCGGACCTCAGACTCATAGGTAGCCGTGATATATCATGGTTTTTACCTGTTTTAAGCCATGATATAAGTTCTTTTATTAGAGTCTTTCTAGTATTTTGGAGTCTTTTAGAGTCTTTTCAGGTTTTAGGTACGTTTGGAGCATTATTGGAGATACTGAAGCATTTTGGAGCATTTTGGAGCCAAACAGATATCCTATAGTTGAGACACCGATTTGATGCATGAATATCGATCGATACACTTATGGTATCTATCGATACCCGTCGAAGAAAAAGAAGAATCGCGACTTATTTGAAGATTTAAGGAACTGCAAATTGCCCTAAAATACTTTATTATTTACAAGATGCCCCAAAACGTGACTTAGGTTATTTATTAGGATTTACAGCCACTTTGATGGCTATGCTTTTATTTTACTTTGGTTTTGTGAGAGAGCTTTGGAAGGGAGACAAGTTTGAAACTCTGTTCGTCCAAGAGAAGATTTCGGACCCTTGTTTTACTCTTTTCTTTATTATTTATTCAAGTATTTATTCAATCATGTTTATTGTTGCAATCTCCATGTCTGAGTAGATCTCCTGCTAGGTTTAGGGTTCTCATAAGGGATTTCTTTGAATTCTAGGTTGATTAGTTGTTTAGGGTTCATAATCTGAATTAGTTTTTCACCATAGGTTGTTCTCATAGCTAATTCTGGATTGATCACCTAGAACTTAGATCTTTGGTTAATCGATTGGGCACGAGAGTGCAATTGAGAAACCTGATAGAATTTAGGGTGAGCAAAATAATTATTCGCAAAGAGATTTGATTTAGTTGTTTTGTGAACAAATCAAACTTGAACTAAAAGCTGGTCTAGACTTTAGGATTCACAAAAAGGTTTGGAATTCTAGGATTTAGACATAGATAATTCTCGCAACGAGAGTTGGTTAATTATACTTCAGTGATTTGAGTTCAAGAACCGTGCATAACCTGAACCCTGATTAGTTAGTTTATATGCATTCATTGATTTCCTAAGAAATACCCCGAACCTATCTTTCTCCCATCGAATTTACAACAGTTTAATCTACGTATTTGTTTTCAATTCCATTGATCACTTAGCTTGATTTTCATCTATATAATCTATTGTGTGTTTCCTTGAGTCTTTGTGGATTCGATCCCTAAGTATTACAATCGACAAAGCTTTAGTACTTTTAGGGTATTAATTTGAGCTTATCAAGCCGCCATCTCATTGATAGAGACGATAAACTACAAGACAAAAGAATCAGCAAAATCCAAAACGTTAATGTTTATCGTAAATAATCAAATCCTACCTTGGTGCAACGCAGCGCCAAAGCCTACCTTCTCTTCGGTAAGTTTATTGAGAGGAGGAAGTTTAGCCCCAGGCCCGTTGATTTCCGAGAGAAGAGCAGCCGACATAGCCGGATCCTTAATTAAAGCCCTGGGGGTAATGAGTCAGCATTAGGGCGAGCAGTGCGTAGCTTCTTTTCAGCGGTTTTCCCTCGATCACCTTGAGATGAGGAGCATTTCCAGCTCGGCTCATTCTCACACCTCGCTAAAGTCGAAGGAAGCTCAGAAATCTGGGAAGGGGCCAACCCAACCCCCTCCTCGCTAGCACAAGCAGGCATATCAGAAACACTATCTATACCACTCTCAGAATCATTGATATTCACTGCGGCAGCAACAACGCTCGGGATTGTCACCTCTACAGAGACCAAGTCATGGGTCGTCACCCCAGCGGCGGGAGGATTTACGCTCGGCTCGGCAATATGTTTCGCCGTCTCCTCTGCTTCGGCGGCCCTCCTCTCCGCTTCCTTGGCCTCAAGCTCTTTCTTCGCACGTATTGATAATCTCGCCATACTTTTCAAGGTACCTTCGTTTGGTAAAGGTAGTGGGTTCGTCGGAGTATAATATCAAACAGTTTGAGCCCTCTTCACTCTCTCAAACGAGAAATCTTTTCTCCAATCAACCTTCTCGAAAGCTAAAATCATCCACAGCTCAGGCATATAGGTTGGACAATGTAGAAGCACGCTATGAACTACAAAAACAAAAGCTCAAAGATTAGTTAAAAGTAACAGGCAGCACGACAAACCACGAATATACATAATAACTACCAAGCGATCCCCAACTCGTCATGACTATTTGGAGGCAAGACTGATCCACGGAGGCTTCAGAAATCTGAACGAAGAAGAAGCGGTCCTCCCATACGTCTTTACTCGGGAAACCCCCCGATGACTCTAAAACCAGCTTTATTGGTGATATAAACCCTCTCCGAGTTAGGGACTCTTCGGAGTTCCAGAAGGTTTAGGAGGTACTTGAGGTTAATTTCAATGCGACATTCTGCGCATATGGTCAAGATCCCTAGATGACGGAGTTCCCGAGGCAAAACCTGGCTCAGCGCAATCACGTATTTCCAAAGGTCGCATAACAAGTCTCGGTATGGGGAACCATAAGAAACATAAGGAGAAAAAGCCCTCGTAGACGGTGAAGCAGTCTGAAGGAGGTTTCTCTGGTCGAATCGGATGAATACCGGGACGACAAATTCAACCTCCTCGGGTATTTCGAAGCGTCGCCTTAGCTCGGCAAGGGACTTTTCGTCGAAAAGGGTGGAACCATGAAGGGTTTTTTCTTTTTTCCTCCTCGGGCGTTTGGATTCTGGCTTGCTTGAAGGACCAGCCTCATGATCCGACATCGTCCACTCTAAACCCTTGACAAATATGAGTAGATATGTTGATAAGCTCATCTCGGGAGAGTTTATTTGTTCGGGCAACTTACTCGCATTGAGGTCGGGAAATACAGTCAGAGGAAGAACCGCATCGGGAATTTCATTCATCTCGTCACCATTCGCGGAATCACGGCCGAGCCGCGCAGGAGAATTTTTTGAATCAGCCGAACCGGTAGAACCAGACATCACGCCCAGGGATGGTCGATTGAGCTCGGATCGACGAAAATGAACCAGAAAATACGATGATGGATCAGTAAATTGAAAGGCTCGCCATGTTTCTGATCGGATAAACTAAACGGTGCTGCGACAAATCAAAAAATCTTAACCGGAAAAATAAATGACAAGAGAGAGAAGAGAGCTACATGTTTTTCGGAAGATTGACAAACGCGAGGAATAAAAGGAATGAAGAGGACATCTCGCTATTTATAAACAACTCGGCGCGTGGGTGCGCGTGACCTCGGAAACGAATAAAAACGTTTACGATTCCCTAAGGAATTTAAGGCAAAATACATAAACACGTCAACAAAAAATCCGGGAAATTATGCATGCCCCGATACACACCGAGACGAAGCAGTAGTTCAAAATTCTTATGTCTATGCCACAGTCAAGAAACAGCTCGGCATCAAAAAAGTTCTTCACCTCGCCTCGGCATTGATAAAGAAGTCCCTCGTCATGCCTCGGTAGCAAACATTATCAATCAGCTCGGTGATACCTCGGTACGACGGTTAATCTCGACACCAATAAATTTTCATCTCGTCACAATTATTCCCGAATCTGACGAGCTGGGGGGCAAACTGTTGGGTCGGTTTTCACCCTTCGAGATTAACAAGTCTAAAAGCTGAAGACATCAAGTTAAAGAGAGAAGAATCTTCCGAGCCGCAACGATCTCGCATGTTCCACTCCAACGATCTCGCCTCGGCAACCCTATCTTCGGAGGGGTAAAGCCGAGCCGAGGACAAAGCAACATCATCTTTCCACCAAATTAAGACTGCCAATGGGCCGAGACAAGATTTCCACAACCACTCTTTTGGGCCGAGCTAGAGGCACGTACCAACAGTTACCCTAGCTTAGTCGGTGGCCGCACTGGGTAAAAATGAAACATTCCTCATCATCTCCGAGATTCTCGTCAATACATACCCGTATAAATAGTGTTCATAATCGAATTTGTAACCCATCTGAAAATCCTATCATTGGCTCATAGCAACTCAACTTTTACTAATTCGCTTACAAACAACAATAATAAAAACCATTTTTGGATCTATGCTTGTGTTTTTCCGTGAAACTTATGTTCTTTCTAAAATCTTGATAAAAATCGATTGTGTGAGTTTCGACTCTCACAATCTACAAAACTTACAGGATTTACAAATGCCAGTGCGATATAAGTAGTAACAAAGATGAACCAAAGTTTGTTTGCTTTTCAAGAACCAACACATTTTAAGAAACCTTATTTAAGGCTTATGTCCAATAAGTTGAATTACTTGTTTTTGTCTAACTGAAACTACATTTTTCTCTTTCTAAGAATCTCATTCTTGAGAACTATATATATATAATATTTGTATGAGTATAATTTTTTTTTTCAAACATCATCAAACTCGTAAAGCTATTGTGTGTTCATTTCTACCTCATTGCTGTACTTTCTTAGAACTTATGCTTGTACATATAGAAAGCCAAATTGGTATTCTCGTATAAGCAAATCAAAGTTTGTATAGATTCTGAGGTGTATAAGGGTTTAGTGTTTACATCATAGGAACTCTAAAACCCAAGGTATATAAACAGATTACTCTGTTAAAATATTCGGCTATGGGTAACAACAATTCTTGATCTTGACCAAAAACATTTTGCCTTCCTATCCTTAATGTATATGTTGTTTCTTTGATTGTTTCTGAACTGGGTTTTCCGCTTCAGGATGCAGAATTATTGTGAGAACTCGAGTGATCAGATCCATATTGTAGCTGTGGATCACTCGTAATCTCCTGCAAAGGGAAAATATAGTTAACTCACCATGGCATGTTTAAAATCTGAAAAGGGTGCTTAATGGATTCATACATGTCGTGAAGTTGTGGACACTGGACTTTGGGTGTGGCTGTTATTCTGGTTCCTACTCGGTGAAGGTCGTTGGCTTCCACCAAAGTTAATGGGTGGCATGCTTTCTTCGGCTAGAGCCATAAGTCTGTTAAGCTCAGGCAGAATAACATTCCCCAAGTCAGGTCTGTCTTTGCGTCTTAATTCTGCACATTGTAGACCAACTTTAGCTGCAACCAAGGCCTC
This sequence comes from Eutrema japonicum, assembly GCA_030161315.1. NCBI lineage: Eukaryota > Viridiplantae > Streptophyta > Magnoliopsida > Brassicales > Brassicaceae > Eutrema > Eutrema japonicum. Next base: position 40,399,117 of record BSQW01000011.1, read on the forward strand.
TTCGACTGGCCAGTCATGCACAGCAGGGTCTAATATCTCAGCAAAAGTTCCCTTTTCGATTGCTTTCTCGACGTGATGAGTCAAACCCATCGGTGGTTTAGCCGTAAGTATTTGTAAAAGCATAATCCCGAACGAGTAAATGTCTGATTTAGTCCCCAACATACCGGTCTGCTGATATTCTGGATCTATGTAGCAGAATGTTCCAGCGGTTGCCGTCATTCTATATTGGGTTGCAGTGTCAGCAACAGATGGAGGGACTAGCCTGGCCAAGCCCACATCGGAAATCTTGCTGACGAAATGCTGGTCAAGTAAAATGTTTCCCGGTTTAAGGTCACGGTGCACCAAAGGCTCCGGTTTCATCTGGTGGAGGAAATGAAGACCGGTTGCGATTTCAGCTGCTATGCGAAATCTTAGCTGCCAAGAAAGGATTGAATCACCGAAAAAAAAAACAAAACGGCAGCGGTCAAATTAATGAGATGAAATCAATTCTGGGCCAGTACATTAAACAGCCCAAATCAATTCAGATGTCAAGGCCCACTCGACAAGCTTCTTCAACCTCCAACTATCTCTCCAACAAAAACAGAGTTTCATTAATGAAGAATAGAGTGACGAGAGATCGTACGGAGGAAGAAGATAAGATCAAGCTCTCAAATAAATTCTCAGCCCTTGATGATCTAAACACCAGTTGATTCAGACATCTGTCCTAAGACACTAGGGTTTTTTTGCTTTTTGTATAAAAGACCTTTTCTATGATGTAAAAACGGTAGAGAAAGAAAAGAACAAAGTTTCTCTTTTGCTTTCATGGTATCAGAGCTATGGCTGACCAGACAGTGGATCTTTATTCTCCCCCCTCTCTGAATATTTCAAATTGTGTGACTGTGACTCTCACTCAAAAAAATTATATTTTGTGGAAGTCACAATTTGAAGCCTTTCTTTCTGGCCAATGCCTCCTCGGCTTCGTTACCGGTACGACTCCAAAGCCTCCATCAACTTCTCCTGTCAGTGGCTCCGACAACTCAAGCACAAATGCTCCAAATCCTGCTGCTGCAAAATGGGAACAAACAGATCAGGTGGTTCGCTCTTGGTTACTGGGTTCTTTCTCTGAAGATATATTGAGTGTTGTTGTTGGCTGCAACACCGCTCAGGAAGTATGGGTGTCTCTGGCTAACTTTTATAACTGTGTCTCTTCTTCTCGCCTATTTGAGCTCCAAAGGAAGCTTCAGACTATTTCCAAACTCGAAAAACCTATGTCTGACTATCTCAAGGAAATTAAAGCGGTTTGTGACCAACTATCATCTATTGGAAATCCTGTAACTGAGAAAATGAAAGTCTTTGCAGCACTCAACGGCTTGGGAAAGGAGTATGAGCCAATAAAGACCAGCATTGAAGGATCTATGGACTCAGATCCGAGCCCCACTCTTGCTACTGTCATCCCTCGACTCACAGCTTATGATGATCGTTTGCAGAGCTATCTCACCTCTCCGGATGTCTCACCTCATCTTGCTTTCACCACAACTCGTAACAACTCCAACTACTACAACAACACTATATCAAATAGAGGCAAAGGGAGTAGTTATGCACGTTTTGGTCGACAAAGAGGTCCCTTTTCAACTCGAGGTAGGGGCTTTCATCAGCAAATCAGCTCTTCTCATAGCTCCACTTCTCCATCAGACAATGCCACCAGACCAACGTGTCAGATCTGCGGCAAAGTTGGTCATCATGCTCTGAATTGCTGGCACCGGTTCAATCATAGTTATCAGGATGAGCAAGTATCAGCAGCCCTTTCAGCTCTAAGAATTACTGAAGTTTCTGACCATGGAGGAAATGAATGGTACCCTGATACAGGAGCCACTTCGCACATCACAAACACTCCACATAATCTGATTTTCTCTCAGCCTTACAGCGGATCCGACACTGTTATGGTCGCAAATGGAGAATTCCTTACCATCACTCATACCGGCTCAGCCAACATTCCATCAACCTCAGGTAATATTCCTCTAAAAGATGTATTGGTTTGTCCTGATATTGCCAAATCTTTGCTCTCTGTCTCTAAAATTACCAGAGATTATCCATGCTCTTTTGAGTTTGATTGTGATGGTGTACGCATAAATGATAAGGAAACAAAGAGGTTGTTGGTAATGGGAAGCAATCGTGATGGTCTTTATCTGTTGGAGGCTCCTCAGTCTCAAGCCCTCTATTCCTCACGGCAACACTCAGCAAGTGATGAAGTCTGGCATAGGCGTCTTGGACATCCGAACAATCAAGTCCTCCAACAGTTGGCTGCAGCAAAATCTATCTTTATCAACAAAAGTACTAAAACAGTTTGTGAAGCCTGTTTTCTTGGGAAAATTTCCCGTTTGCCATTTTCTGCTTCTTCTTTTGTTGCATCTAGACCTTTAGAAAGGGTCCATTGTGACCTTTGGGGACCCTCACCTGTGTTATCCGTACAAGGTTTCAAGTACTATGTGATTTTTGTCGACAATTATTCCAGATATTGTTGGTTTTATCCTCTGAGAATGAAATCAGACTTCTACTCTATCTTTGTTGCCTTCCAAAATCTAGTTGAAAACCAACTTCAATCAAAGATAGGGATTTTTCAGTGCGATGGCGGAGGAGAGTTCACAAGTAAAAGGTTTCTATCTCATCTGCAACTCTCAGGGATACAACAATACATTTCTTGTCCTTATACCCCTCAGCAAAACGGCATCGCAGAGAGAAAACATAGGCATATAACTGAATTGGGATTGTCTATGTTGTTTCAAAGTAAAACGCCTTCAAAATACTGGGTTGAAGCCTTCTTCACTGCAAATTTCTTGAGTAATTTGTTGCCCTCTTCTACGCTTGAAGATACAGTCTCTCCGTTTCAGAAACTTCATGGGAAACAGCCTGAATATTCAGCTTTGAGAACATTTGGTTGTAGTTGCTTTCCCACTCTTAGAGACTACGCATCAAACAAGTTTGATCCCAAGTCTCTAAAGTGTGTATTCTTAGGCTATAACGATAGGTATAAGGGCTATAGATGCCTCTATCCACCTACGGGACGAGTATATATCAGCCGTCATGTGATCTTCGATGAAAACACCTTCCCTTTTCAAGGGTCATATGAAAACCTGCAACCTTCTGAAGTTACTCCGCTTATAGCAGCTTGGCAAAAGTGCTTCTTATGGCCAGACCAAGTCTCTACAGCTCCTCACAACTCTAGTTTTTCCTCCCTTGACACTTCTGTTACTGTGTCAACCACACAATCTGTTCCAGCAACAGAAAATAACATGCCGGCTCAGTCTTCATCAGTTGTAGAATCACCATTTTCTGCAGCTGATTTCCCGCCTCTTCCTTCACCACAAGTCTCAGCTCAGCAAGAGATGTCTCCTACTGCAGAAAATGAGTATTCTGAGCGTACGACAGGCCTTGATCCTGTTTCTATAGGCGACAGTGCTCCATCTTCTGCAGTTCAAACAGACATCTCAAGCTCTTCTCAAGTTCCAATTCAGAATCCGTCTGCAAGTACTACATCTTCCACTGACCAAGTTGCCTCTCTCAACCCTGGACATTCTATGAATACTAGATCTAAATCTGGCATCCGAAAACCAAACCCAAGATATGTTCTACTAACTCAAAGAACGACATATCATGAGCCTAAAACTGTAACTGCGGCATTGAAGGATAAAGGCTGGACAGGAGCAATGAATGTAGAAATGAGGAATTGCCAAGACACAAATACATGGTCTCTTGTTCCCTATAATTCACAAATGCATGTTCTAGGAAGCAAATGGGTTTTTAGAACAAAACTACATGCAGATGGTTCCTTACACAAGCTCAGAGCTCGGTTAGTAGCTCAAGGATTTGACCAAGAAGAAGGAATTGACTATTGGGAAACTTACAGTCCAGTGGTTAGAAGTGCAACTGTGAGATCAGTTTTACATATAGCCACAATCATGAATTGGGAAATAAAGCAAATGGATGTCCAAAATGCTTTTCTACATGGTGATCTAAATGAAACAGTTTACATGAGACAACCAGCAGGGTTCGTTGATCCAACCAAACCCGATCATGTCTGTCTCTTGCACAAATCCCTCTACGGACTCAAACAATCTCCTAGAGCATGGTTTGACAAGTTTAGCAATTTCCTCCTTGAGTTTGGATTCGTCTGCAGCATTCCTGATCCTTCTTTGTTTGTCTACACGAAGAACAAAGATGTCATAATGTTACTTCTATATGTAGACGATATGGTGATAACCGGAAACAATTCTACAGCCCTTGATGGCCTTCTTACGGAACTAAACAAACAGTTCCGCATGAAAGACATGGGCAAACTACACTACTTTCTTGGTATTCAAGCTCAATTCCATTCAGAGGGGCTCTTCTTATCACAGCAAAAATATGCAGAAGATTTGCTAGCTGTTGCAGGCATGAGTGAATGTGCCCCAATGCCAACACCTCTGCCACTGCAACTAAACAGACTACCTGATCAGTTTGCGTTATTTTCCAATCCAACTTACTTTCGAAGTCTTGCGGGAAAGCTTCAATATCTTACGCTTACTCGTCCGGACATCCAATTTGCAGTCAACTACGTGTGCCAGAAGATGCACGCTCCCTCTGTCTCAGACTTCAGTCTTCTTAAAAGAATCTTACGGTACATCAAAGGAACAACTAATTTTGGGATCTCATTCAGTAAGAATTCAGATTTCCCTTTAAGGGCTTATTGTGATAGTGATTGGGCGGGATGTCCCGTAACGAGAAGATCAACAGGAGGTTATTGTACATTCCTAGGACAAAATCTCATCTCTTGGTCTTCAAAGAAACAAGAAACAGTGGCCAAAAGCTCGACTGAGGCCGAATACAGAGCCTTGTCGGAAACGGCTGGAGAAATTACATGGATTGTTTCTCTCTTGAAAGAGCTCGGAGTTCCATTACATAATACACCTGAACTGTTCTGTGATAATCTCTCAGCTGTATATCTCACAACAAACCCTGCTTATCACGCAAGGACGAAACACTTTGGCGTTCACTATCATTACGTTCGTGAGCGTGTTGCACTTGGAGCTCTTCTGGTTACACACATTCCAGGTACTCAACAGATTGCGGACATCTTTACGAAATCACTTCCCTACAATGCTTTCTGTTCTCTGCGATACAAACTCGGTGTAGATGCTCCTCCTACACCCAGTTTGAGAGGGGCTATTGAATCACCGAAAAAAAAACAAAACGGCAGCGGTCAAATTAATGAGATGAAATCAATTCTGGGCCAGTACATTAAACAGCCCAAATCAATTCAGATGTCAAGGCCCACTCGACAAGCTTCTTCAACCTCCAACTATCTCTCCAACAAAAACAGAGTTTCATTAATGAAGAATAGAGTGACGAGAGATCGTACGGAGGAAGAAGATAAGATCAAGCTCTCAAATAAATTCTCAGCCCTTGATGATCTAAACACCAGTTGATTCAGACATCTGTCCTAAGACACTAGGGTTTTTTTGCTTTTTGTATAAAAGACCTTTTCTATGATGTAAAAACGGTAGAGAAAGAAAAGAACAAAGTTTCTCTTTTGCTTTCATAAGCTACCATTTGCCATGTATTCGTAGACTAAACATCCGTATTCCGGACATGCTCCAAGTAGGAGAACCATGTTTGGATGTCTCATAGAGGTTAGTACTTCAACCTCTTTCTGGAATTGAGACCTTCCTTGTGCGGCGCCTGGTCTTAGAACTTTTATTGCCACTTGGGTATAATCTAGTGTTCCCCTGTAAACAGGTCCATAACCTCCTTCTCCAATCTTGCGACTCGGCGAGAAATCTTCTGTGGCATCTTCAATCTCCTCAATTATGTATTTTCGGTACATTAAATTAGTTTTCACTAAAGAATGCATCGCACTCTTCTTTTCATCTGCGGTTTCAATATGATTTCTCTTTTGAGCTTCAACTTCTGCTATTCTCTGAGCTGCCACTGCAGCTTCCATGGCTGCTCTGGTCTTTTCTTTCTCAAAATCTGCCACTTCCATCGCTGCTTCCTTGGCAAGTCTTACCTCTTCTAATTTCCGTTCTTTATCTGCTTTCCACTTGTGTAACTCAGTAGCCTGATTAGAGATGAATCAGATTATAAGTTGGGTGACAATCTTACTGGAAATTAGTTTTATGTTTGCTCAAAACTCAAACATACCGCCTTCTTTGCAGAGATTGCTTCTTTGCAGGCACTGTTATACATGTCCATTGTATACTTTAGCTCCATTTTCAGCCTTCTCATTTCGGCTTCAAGCTCATCCTGTCAGATTCTCGGTTAAAATAAATAAATAAAAGCGTTTTTCATGTATTGGGAATTCTATATTATGAGAATATTCTCGAAGATACACATGATTGTATGAGATCGTAGATATGATTCGGGTAGATTAGAATTGATCTGATAATATCCTTAAAGGATCTTCTCTTGCTTGTATATAAACGATCGATGGTTGAATGGAAAAGCACAAGGGATTCATCTCATTTTAACATCATGTGCATGTAATGTGGCCTGGGTTCTGCAAATGCGTGCTTACCTGGCTTGATAGCGAACATGATTGTCTCCCACTTTCAAGTGAGCTTGAAGAGAATGCTGCATATGAAGATCCAAGATCTATGGACTGCTTATTTGATGAGCATGATGTAGCAAAACTAATTCGATTTTCTTCATACTCAGAGCTGAGGGAGAGCCGTGGAACATCCACATTGTCATAAAAGGAAGGAAACATCAGATCTAAGCTCGGTCTTCCACTACTCACAAATGATATGTCGGAGTCTGTCATCGAGGGCTGGTATGTTCCTTCGTATCCTCTTCTCATAAAGGGAGTCTTGATCTCGATCTCGTCATGTGTTCTTTGCATTGTTTGTTGCCTCCTTTCAACTGCGATGTTAAAGCCATTTGATCAGTTAAGGTAACAAAAGTAGTTTAAATATATGTGATATTAGAACAAAAACTTGGCCATATATATATATACCATTTTGATTGCTCGTCTGACCGTGTCATGCTGCCGCGAAGTGGAACTCCGAAGTGAAGATATAGCTGATCTCATGGACGAGATCTTTCCTTTAGAGATTGCATATACTGTACAGAAACTCGGCTTCATTACGGTGCTTGAAACGTCCGCTATTTTGAACCTTCTACCAAAGAAAGCATATATAATAAGTATACTCAGAAGTAAGTCTCAAGTGCAAGAAAGCATTTGTCTAATTACCTTAAAAGAGTCATCTTCGATGCACCGAGTACTAGAGTCTCGACTGCATTCTGTTGCACATAGTCAAGTATTCCTTGGGCCGCACTAAAATGCTCCACAATCACAACTTGGCAGTTGACCTGTTACAGGAACAAGAAGAGTCAGTCAAATGAACTGAAATGTTCGAAAAAGATGAAAGTGAAGGGAAAACGCACATCTTTTCTAGCACAGTAGCAACGGAATGGAAGAAAAATTTCTGCCCCGTCATCGCCTGGCTTATTCGGGTTAGACCCTGCATTAACAACAACTTTATGTTAATATCAGATGACATAAGGCCTCAATCAAAAGTTATTTTCATGTGTTTTTAGCCAACGCAGAAACAGAGATTGACGGTTGAAACAAGAAACAAAAGAAGTTGATTAATGTTTGAAACAAAGGGTTTAAGATGGTTCCATACCGGAATAAGGAAGAGAAGGGGGTTGTTTGAGTTTGACATGAAGAAGAGTAAGATTCTGGCCTCGGCTAAGAAGGTTATCGACAGCCCATTTCAATGCGTTCTGGCTCTCTTTGTCTCTGTCCATGGCCAACGTAATGTTTTCTTCTCTTTTCTCCCCGCTTTTCACCATTTTCCACTTCCTTCTTTCAGGTTTCTGGTTTGGTTCTGCAACAAACAGATACTCAATGAGTTTATATATATAAATGCAACTATGATGATATGGAGAGAAACACGTTTGAATATGCTAATTTTAGCAAACGCAGCCCAACAAAAAAACCTTTGACCCTCTTTCTTACTGTCTCCTTACAGATTGTCTTTATCATTTGTAACTGTTTCCATATGCATCCAGACTTTTCTTCTATTCCTATTATTTTGTAAGTCGGTAAAGAAGGTGCTAACTAAGTGTAAAGGTTTAAAGATTAGAAAGAACAACTAAAGTAGTTTTAAAAGAGAAACTTGATGGAAGAGACTAAGATATATATGAAAACAAATATACAAATAGTGAGTGAGTGCATTATTTCATTAGTTCCTGATGATAAAAAAAAAAAAAAAGGTTGCTTCTCTAGCTGTGAAACAACGAATATTTATCTGAAATTATAACAAACTGCCACGTTTAGGTTCAGGGTTTTATCAATACAGACAATGAAGGGATAATTTGTTATGTTGATTGGACGAAAGAGAAAATAAAACAGAGAATTGAGTATTGATGCTGTATGATGTAATCTGAAAGAACATCACAGGTCAGCAATTCAAGTTTCACCACAAACCTATTATTAGAATGATTTTGATTCAAAGCTTTCTCTTTACCATTCATCTCTTTTCTCTTTCTTGTCTCTGCTGTGTCATCCAACTCAAGCTGTGTCCCTTCTCGTCGTCTTCCTCTTCCTCTTTCCTCTAGAGGGTGCGCGCCTCCCATGCAGGCGCGTTCCCTAAGCTATACAACGTCATGATGGTGCCATTAGTGTCTCTCCTCCTTTTCCTCTCCACAGCCACTCATGGTCTTATGGATTCCGAGGCTATCCTCAAGTTCAAGAAATCTTTAGTTGTTGGGCAGGCAAATGCGTTGGCCTCATGGGATGATAAAACTCCTCCATGTACTTGGGCTGGTGTCTTGTGCAACAGAGGCTCTGTCTGGGGACTGCAGATGGAGAATTTGGAGCTTTCTGGTTCTATAGACATTGATACGTTGGCGGGTTTGACATCGTTGAGGACTTTAAGCTTCATGAACAACAAGTTTGCAGGACCATTCCCAGAGTTCAAGAAACTCTCTGCTCTGAAGTCACTTTATCTGTCGAACAATCAATTCGGAGGAGAGATACCAGGGAATGCTTTTGAAGGTATGGGGTGGTTGAAGAAGGTCTGTTTGGCACAAAACAACTTTACCGGTGAAATCCCGATATCCGTGGCCAAACTGCCAAAGCTTTTGGAACTGAGACTCGAGGGGAACCAATTCACTGGACAAGTACCAGAGTTTGAACACAAGCTGCACATGTTAAACCTTTCAAACAATGAATTAACAGGTCTAATCCCTGAGAGTCTCAGCATGATGGATCCAAAGGTGTTTGAAGGTAACAAAGCTTTATGTGGTAAACCGCTGGAAACAGCGTGCGACTCTCCTGTTAATGAACTTCCTCCACAACTTGAGGCACGGCCCAAATCATCATCAATGACGCCTCTCGTTATAATGGCAGTGGTCACGGCGCTGACAGTAGTCATAATCCTTGGAGCTATCATCTTGTTTAACAGCAACTATAGGAAAAAACTACCACTGTTGGAAGGGGAAATCATACCATCAAGTCTACAGAAGAAAACCGGCATCCGAGAAGCAGACCAAAGCCATAGAGAACGGCAACAATCCAGCTATCGGAATGGCTTCAGCACCGCTAAGAGGATGGCTACAGCGGCGGGAGTGGAGGACACAAAGCTTTCATTCTTGAGGGAAGATAGGGAAAAATTTGACTTGCAAGATCTGTTGAAGGCTTCAGCCGAGATACTTGGAAGTGGATGTTTCGGTGCATCCTATAAAGCAGTCCTATCAAGCGGAGTAATGATGGTTGTGAAGAGGTTCAAGCAGATGAATAATGCAGGGAGGGATGAGTTTCAAGAGCACATGAAAAGACTGGGGAGGTTAAGGCACCATAATCTGCTTCCCATTGTTGCTTATTACTATAGGAAGGAGGAAAAGCTATTGGTATGTGATTTTGCTGAGAGAGGAAGCTTGGCTGTAAATCTTCATGGTAAGTTTTTGTTACTATTACGGTCATTCTAAAGTTTGAATAATGTCAACAAACGGAATGGACTAGTCCGTTTCTCGTTCACCCTTCACAAGCGCGCTAGCCTATCCCGTCTGTCTGTAATATTGAGCGGGCTAGTCCGTAGCGGACTAACCTGCCCCATTTCCTACCACTAGCCAAAGTAATAATGATTTATTGTTGCTTAAGAGTCAAATCTTTGTTGTGTATTATTAGGTCATCAATCGTTAGGAAAACCAAGTTTGGATTGGCCAACAAGATTGAAGATTGTCAAAGGAGTTGCAAGGGGGCTTTTATATCTCCACCAAGATCTACCTAGCCTAATGGCTCCGCACGGTCATCTCAAATCCTCCAATGTTCTCCTCACAAAAACGTTTGAACCTCTTCTCACAGACTATGGCTTAATCCCGTTGATCAACCAAGAGAAGGCACAAGACCACATGGTGGCCTATAAATCCCCAGAGTATTTGCAGCACAGACGTGTCACCAAGAAAACCGATGTATGGGGGCTTGGCGTACTCATCTTGGAGATCTTAACGGGAAAATTCCCAGCCAATTTCGTGCAAGGTGGTAACAAGAATGAGGAGGACTTAGTGAGTTGGGTGAACTTGGGTTTCCAAGGGGTATGGGCACCGGGTATGTTTGATAAGGAGATGGGTAAGACAAGCCATAGTGAAGGACAGATTCTTAGACTCTTGAAGATCGGATTGAGCTGTTGTGAACCGGACGTGGAGAAAAGGTTGGAGATAGGAGAGGCAGTGGTGAAGATTGAGGAGTTGAAGGAGCGGGAAGGGGATGATGACGACTTCTACTCAACATATGTGAGTGAAACTGATGGGAGGTCGTCTAAAGGAGTGTCAAGCGAGAGCATAAACATATAGTAAGAAGAGACAAGAGGTCGCTTTTGTTGTGCTGGTATGAAACAAAATGAGAGTCAATGGATTTGTGGACATTGTACCTGTAAAACTGAAGTAGATGAAAGCTGGATCTGTGTTATAGCATATAATGTATCTGCAACAAACATGATACACAAATGCATGAATATTACAATTGTCTTGAATGCTTACATATAAACTATGGTGTGAAGTACATTAACTACACAACTAGCATTAGAGTGATAGGGTGCAAAGTATAGAAATGACATCTAAGGAGAGAATAGAACCAAAAACTTACAGGACAGGACAATCTAATCTCGGCTGCCCGTGCATGGTACATGAAACATTCTGTAGGTGGACCTCTGCAATGTAAAGATAACCCAAGTAAGAAACCATTTAGACTATAGAGGTATGCCAATGTACACCTATTCAAATAACTAGAATAAGAAGGGTAGATTTCCATGCTGGTGAGAAAGTGGTCTACAACTATTGCGATGCTAAAAACAAACATCAATGACTTGTGTGAGCTCTTACTCGTTTCTTGCAGCTTTTGTATCACGCGCAAACATCTTGTAGGATAATAGTTTTCCTTGAAGCTGCTGTAAAAGTTGATCAACCTTGCTTACACTGAAGTCACTTGGTTTTTCCACTACTTCAAGCCAATTCACAATTCCTGTTTCTTCAATTTCAATCTCATCATCCTCGCTTACTCCTTCGGTGTTCTCTTCACTTAAGAGCCCATTTCTTTGCTTTCCCTGATTTTCATCACAGATATAATTCTCACGATTCTTTCCACTCTCGCACAATGGCTCAGTATCATCCAAGGGAAAAATATACAAGTAGCGCCTCCATTTTGCAGAAAAATTTGGATGAAATGCTCGGGAAACCTGCAGTTTCATTTCATAGTTCCGAAAATGCAATTAATACATTCTTGTATCCTAACACATACGTTTATCAATTATTTCCACGAGAAACTGAAAATGGAAACAAAACAATCCTGAATGAAAATACCATGATGATATATGATTTTATAGGGGTTTAGGTGAATACAAACTTTAAAAAAAAAATGTTTTGAAAAATAATTTTAAAATTTTGGTTAAGTTAAAAATTGGTTGGCATGTATACATGGGCGAATCTAGACCAAATGTTTTCTGGGGACAAAATTATTTAATACTAATATATTTTAATTAATTATTTTTAATTAATATACATCAGTATATTAAAAAATAAATAATAATATAACGAAAAATAATTGTTTTCATTTTACCGAATATTAATTACATACATATTTATTAGATATGTTTTTTTGATGAAATTTATTTATTAGTTATGTTAAAAATCAATTTTTTAAATATTGAAAGGATTTAAAATATAAAACTGTAACATAAATAACAATGAGAAAATATGTGACGATTAAAAAAACATATAAAGACTGTAGTTACTTTGTAATAAAATATAAATCAATTGGAAAGAATTAAATCTATATCTCACTACAAGAAAAGTATATACAATATATTGAAAACGTATATATTTGTAAATGTATGTTCTGGGTTTTATAATTAAATGATTTGGTCGTTGTAAAAAAAAAATGAGTGGGGGCAAAACAAAAAAAAATTAATGGGGGCATTAATTGTTTTTCATATAAATTAGCATTAATTTTTAAAAACTAATGGGTGAAAGTGCACCCCTTAATATAAGCTGCATTCGCCCCTGCATGTATACAAGTACTAGATTAGGATCCGTGTATACGCATATTTATAGTTTAATATTTTATAACCCGTGAAAAGAAACTATAAACGAAGAAATGAAAAACAAAATTAGACCTCTCGTGAAAATAAATAATAAAAACACTTAACAATTATAAATTCATTTTGATTCTCCTATTTTTATTATATTATTTGGTTTTTAATTAAATTTGTCACATATTCCAAATGTTTAATTTTTCATATTCTTATTCTTATTCTTATTAGAATGAGATTTATTTTGTATTATTTAAACACTCATATATTTATTTTCTATACAAAATCATATGGAATTATTTTATTATTATTAACTTTTTAAAGATAAATATAATTTTTTTTCTTTTTTTGTTTAGTAACTTTACCATTTAAAATTATGAATTAGTTATAAATTTTCTAATATTTGTTTTTCCTTTTTTAATTTGTTTTGTCTTTTAGAATAAATTTTCATTTTCTACTTTTTTTTCTTTTTTTTGTTTAATAACTTTACCTTTTAGGATTAGAAATCAATTATAAAGTTTCTTTTTATTTAAGATAAATATAAATTTTTTTATGTTTAGTAACTTTATTTTAAAATTAGGAATTAATTAAAAAAATTCAAAATTTTGTTTTTCCTTTTTTTAATTAGTTTTGGCTGTTAGAATAAATTTACATTTTCTATTATTTTATTTTTGTTTAGTAACTTTACATTTTACGATTATGAATCAATAATAATATTTTTAATGTTAATAATATGTGTCAAAATCTAATTGGAAATTGTTTTTACACGTCTTAAAATTAGATCGATTAACTTGACACGTATCATGTGAATTAGCAATGTTGAAACATTCAATTTTATATAATAAGATGTATATATTAACATCACACAACCAAATTTTACATCCATCGAATATGAATTTGAGTTATTAATATATAAATAAATTTGTGGTATAAAAATGAAGTGATGTTAATGTATACATATTTATATACATATACATGTACCAATACAGATTATAACCTAGATATGAATATCCTTAGAATATGAATTTGGTTATGAACTTTTTTATTTATTTGAAATCGGATGATTACTCTTAGATCATCTCCAACCCACCTCTATTTCTTATTCTAAACTCTATTTTAGAGTAAAATTTGCTCCAACCTACCTCTATTTCTAATTCTAAAATAGAAGAATGATATTTTTTACTCTATTTATAGAGAAATGCTATTTTTTATTCTATTTTAGAGCTGAACTTTTTTATTTATAGAATGGTACTTTAAATTTTAAATCTTTTTATTTATGACTGAAACAAATAATTTTTTTTATTAACTAAAAACAATAAAATATGAATATCAGTTTCAATATAAATTAAAACAGTAGTATTATATATATATATATATATATATATATATATATGTTTTTTAAATATTATCATTCTAATTGATACTCTTAAGATATTACAATGATAAATAATCATCTACGATACGTAAACTTAATTTAAATAATTAACAAAAAAAAGTTCACAAACTTAATTTAACATAAATCAAACTTATTTTTATATGATGTAATGTATTTTTGTTTGTATAATAAATTTTTAACTTAAATAATATCATAATTTATAAATTTTTTGTAAAGAATAAAATAAGTAGGGGTTATTTGTAAATTTTATAAATAAAAGGTAGTAGTAATAAAAAAAAGAAATGAAATATACTTCGAATATTTCTTTTTATAGCAAAAAAATAGAAAATACATTATAGAGAAGTACGCCTCTTTTTAGAGTATAAAATAGAGAAATACATTGAAAATAGTGTAACTAATTATTATAAAGAAAATTACACTAGAAGGCACTTTCTGACTTCTGTATATCAGGATAAGGCACATTTAACTCTTAAGGCACTTTTGTTGCTGGAATTGACCCTCTTACCCTTCTGTAACTTTCACTCTTTCACTCTTACCCTTAAAAAACATCTTTCTTACTCGGCCATTCTTACTCTCCCGGCGACTGTAAAACCTGGAACTAATTCCTCTCCGGCTAACCGGCTCTATACTACATTTGCTCGTTTCTCCGGCGAGTCACCGACGAGTCACATAAGTTAAAGCCTCTATGTTTAATGAGAATATCCGGCGATTAAGCTTGTAATCGGCGGAGATAGTTCATTCCCCTTCGTCTTCTCACCGTCTCTCCGTCTCACTGCCCCGACAACCCCTCCATGGCCGGTAAATTCCCATTTCTCTCCCCCATATGAGTTATCTTATAGCTTGGGTACAATTTTGGGCTTTATGTGTCGCGAATACTTATTTTGATATTCACATCTTTTTCGGATTCTGGGTTTTCTCTCTCGGGAATACTAATTCTGCTTTTCACATCATTTGCTCGCCTCTGAACCAACTTCATTATTAATCCGCGTCATTCGAAGGCACCTGACTTATTTCTCTGTTTAATCAGCCTCCGAATCTTCATCGGCATGTGATGCTAGACTACCGGAGCGTTTGTTTGCGACAAATAGATACCCAGTAAACCGTATCAATGTTTATTCCAGGCCAGACACGCTTGCGTTCCTACATGATCTCTTCCAAGATTCGCCAGAGTTTAAGGCTATCAGGCTATCATTTTTTGGGCCGTTGTTCCACCTCCCTGCTTTAAGATGCCCCACTTCATTCAAGCTTATCCACAGCCTTCTGACTAGACAGGTTCTCAGTAAAAGAAAATATGATATGTGGATTGTTTTTGGTGGGCACCCTTTCCACTTTGGTTTGAAGGAGTTTGGCTCTGTCACGGGATTGCCCTGTGGTGAGTTCCCAGAGGAGTACGACCCAGAATTTGAGGAACCAAACGGGATGGTGCCTGATGCCTATTGGAAAAAACTCATAGGAAGCGATCCCAAAACCACCCTGGCTGACATTGCCCATTTGCTCAAAACGGAGCCAGACATGTTGAGTTTGATAACAATGTTAGTCTATTTGATAACCCATACTTCCTGGTTATTCTTTTCTTTTTGCTTAAGTTCTCACTTGCTTCCTGTTTTTTCGCAGCTGCTCGTTCATCCCCTAATACCTCTCATAGAACCCCAAGTTGAGGATTGGGGAGAATGGGATGATAAAATCCTGGACAGGAAAGTGTCTTACCTGGAACGTCTTGTAAATGCAGGCCATGTATTCAAAAAGGGTGTTTGGCCGGGCGGAGATGCAACATAGCCATTGCTAGTTCACAAGCCTTCTCAAGTCAGTAAAACTATCCACAGAAGACACATTTTGGATAGACGGGCTGAGCTACTCCCTCGGAAAGCTTCAACGAAGAAATCATCCCGTCGTAAACAGAAACGTATTGATGATTTCATGGACCCCGTACCTGAAAATGCTGAAAACCAATCGTTGCTTTCTCAGGTTCAACAAATCTCTGCCCGTGTAACAAGACTTGAAGCAAAGCTTAAAGCCAGGAAGTCGGTACGAATATGCATATTATCCAGCCAGCGTCTTCGTTCTGCCCGAAAGAAAAACAAGGCCTCCAAGACATCAACCACTACCTCAACTCCAGTCACACGGTCCCCAACAGTATTGAAGCCATTAACCATAGGCTCACCTTTTACCCAACCCATCATTCGTCTCACAGACGATAATGCTACCCCGGCGACTAGTGTTGACTCAATCACTAAAGAGACACCAATCTATGAGGTACGAAAAAACTCGTTGTTATGACCTACATTTACGAGACGTTGGGCAAGATTTTAGCCAATAGATTAAATTTTCATATATATATATATCAACAGGGGGACCTTGGTTGTCAAGTAGATGTTGATGGAGGGGATCATGTGCGTTTTAATTCCCCTTATTTAATTGTTTAATTACTTGGGTTTCAATTTTCTCTGCCTCACCAATTTTGTTACCTTTTTTTGCATCACAGTCCCCATTTCTGAACCAATATGGATCAATGTTAAACAGTAAGAACGATAGAGTTTTACAATCCACCGAAGATGACGATCCAGAAATCTCCCATGGCCAATTCCTCTCATATTCCAGATTTCCTAATCTTTCCCGTATGTTGTTTTCATTCATGCCGGTTTTTTTTTGCCCGCAGAAGGAGTTGTATCCACTGTCCTGCCAAAGTTTCCCCGCATTGATGGCATACCAGATGCGGGAGCTTCAACATGGCAGCCAGATCAATACGACCTGGCAGATGGAATTATCACCAAAACCCTCGCTAACTTGAAGGCTGACGAAGAACAGGGTCTGCTGAATCAGCACAAACAACAGGTTGTTTTTCCCCAATTTATGTACTCGTTGCTCTTTAATCCAATTGTTGCCTAATTTGGAATACACATAGGTTTTTATTAAGTACCCTTATTAATTAATTTACTTAACTAATACTTTGTAATTAATTTACTTAACTAATACTTTGTAATTAATTTACTTATCTAATATGCTATACAATACATGGCAGGAAGAAGGATACACTGCCATGGACACAAGTGGCGGACCTAACCCAATTGTGGAAATAACTACGACTAATGAGGTAATATTCCAACAGCAAATCTCGCCCAAACGGCCTTTCTCTTCATGGCTTCTCCTAACCAAATGAACATCCCACACTGCTTGGTCATGGACAGCCCACAAATGGACAGTCCAGATATGGACAACCAGTGAATGGACAGAACGCATATGGACATAACGCAGATGGACATAACGCAGATGGATAGGGCGGAGCCTGTCAGGGCTGCTGGTCACTCATCCCTTGGGTAGCTGGTCAAGTAATTGGTCAGTCATTCCATGGACCGCACATGGATAAACCAACTGCCATGGTCACGACCGATGGACGATGTTTGGTGGGTTTCCCCAAGGTAACAACTGATTTCAAACTACATCAACTAATTTATTGCTCTTTTAGGATAACCCCCTCAACCCGAATGCTATACAATACATGGCAGGAAGAAGTAGATTGCAATGCCATGGACACAAGTTATGGGCCTCCCCAAATTCTGGAAAAAACCACGAGTAATGAGGTAATATTCCAACATCAAATCCCCCTCTACCAAATTCTTAATCAATCCCCTGCTCAAGCATATTTCCTAACCAAATCAACATCCCTCACAGCCTGGTCAAGGACAGCCCAGAGGTGGACAGCTCGCAGATGGACATGACGCATCTGGTCAGGGCGCAGCTGTTCAACCAGCAGATGGTCAGGTGATTGCCCAATCATCCCTACGGCAGCTATCGCATGGTCAGCTTCAAATGGTCAATCCTACTCTCCCTGTGACCAACGAGGTTTCCCTGGATGTTCCGTTCCTGTTGGATACGCAAAACATACTTTCACTCGTTCAAAGCCCCGAAACTCAATCAGCAGTTGACGAGGACCAACCCCAAGAGGAGGCAATTATACTTTTACCCGCAATCATTTTTACCTAATCTGTTTTTCATTCAAACTCTAACACACGCTTTTTTTATCCGGCAAAACACAGCCCTCTCTTAACCACCTCCTGGATGTCAGCGATTCATACCCTCCACCTGAAAGGCAGCAACACTTCCCTTCAATCAAAGAACAACAACTTGCAGACTTTTGCCGGTTAAATCAAAACAGCTGTTGGGAAAACCTCCTGCCGTGTACTGCTCCTGAGGGATATCAGTTGTTCCATGAAACACTATTTGTATGCTTAAAAGTGTAGGTCCTTTAATTTTATTCATTTTTCCCATTAAACACTTCTACCATTTACTAATATCATGATTTATTTGTGCTCAGTAAACACTTGACCGCTTATCACTACGAATTTGACAATGAGTTCCTCTTAACTCTCGCCAATCCCCAAGAATGGATCTCAACTCTGGTATATCATTCATACCCTTGGTTGTATA
Organism: Eutrema japonicum; assembly: GCA_030161315.1. Taxonomy (NCBI): domain Eukaryota; kingdom Viridiplantae; phylum Streptophyta; class Magnoliopsida; order Brassicales; family Brassicaceae; genus Eutrema; species Eutrema japonicum. The sequence continues at coordinate 40,417,483 of BSQW01000011.1, forward strand.
CATTTACACACTTGCAATCAAATTCCCGGTTTTTTAGGAGGTTTTTATGTGTGTTGCTATTTGCTGTCCTCCTCTAAAACAAAAGCAGCACATGGAGGTTCTTATGTCATTGCTTGGAAATCGGCACACCAGAATACTGGGAATCAAACGTTCCTCCTTTGCTTCCCCATGGCTAATCAACCACCTACAAGGGAAATACCGCTCTTTGAAGGCTCTTAAAGACAAGAATAGGCACCGATGGGATGAGAAGCTTTCAAAATTTGTCAACGCCCCGGGGCAGAAGTGGCTTAAGGATATTGACACCATATATGCTCCGATGATTTGGGATGACAAACATTGGGTTGGACTGGCAATAAACCTGCCTGGCTGGTTTGTAGAGGTATTGGATCTCTTCCCTTCCCTATACTCCGAGAGAAAATTTGCCAAAGCCATGGAGCCTGTTCTTGGGTTTCTCCCACACATTGTCCAAAAACTGTGTCCAGCCAAAGCCACAAAGGAATATGGTCTAAAACCCTTCACTTGTGGACGCGTTCTAGGCATCTATAAAAATATTATAACTGGCAATTGCGGTCCGGTGGCACTTAAGTTCCTTGAGTTGCATGCCCACGGGGACCCTCATCCGGGTATGGCTGGAATAACTGATGATATAGTGGATGCATTCAGAAAGCAGTATGCCATGGGGATTTACCAGGAATTAGTTGTTCCGCTTTACGCTCCTTCAGCTTCTGCTTAGGCCCTCTCATTCGGATCTATCTCTTTTTATCTATGTTTGTATATTGGCGGCTGCGTTTTTGTACTACCTAAGGTCATGTAGTTCTTTTGCTACCTAATTATCCACCATCGTATGTCCAACTCTTTAAGCATCTATAATCTTTGATGGTCAGTACTCGTATACGATTTGTTAGAAAATTTATTTTCATTAGCACTTTAGATCTTACAGATGTTTCTGTTTCTTTCGTCACTGTCGGTCTTTGATGATTGATAGGTGGTTACTATCCTTTTTTTAACCCTATTGTTGTTACAAATTTATCGTGGATTATGGGGAGACAGTGTGTTTACAGTTGTGTTAGTGAAACATTAGTAGATATAATTATGTGGCTACTGAAGCGTGGTTACTTATTATGTGATGTTAGTCCGTAATAGACAGGTCTTTCAGGGGACGACAATGTTTGGATTGTTGTGTGTGGATAGTTGAACGTGGATAGTAGTCGAGTTATTAGTAGCTAGAATTATGTGGTTACTAAAGCGTAATAGACAGGTCTTTCATAACAAGGTTTCGATTTGTACATGTGGATGTGTAATTGCATAGTGTAATGAACTCGATTTTCCAAATCAAATAAGAGCTCATTTAATAAAATCGGATATTGTGATAAGTATTTTTACGGAGTTAATAATGTGAAAAAATAAAGAAGAATAACTGTTTTAAGTTTTAAGAGCTCATTTACTAAAAAATTAAAAGAATAACTGTCGTTCAATCTCCCGGCGTCGCTTGCTCAATGGACACGTCGAATAGTGTTTTAAGTTTTTTTTATTGATTTTGTCCTAATATTTTGTTTTTACATGTCTTGTTCATTTAAAACCATTTTATGGGTTGCTCAATGGTCACGTCAAAACCAAAAGTCATCTTCTCCAATGGACACCTGTGTTCGTGTAAACCAGATTTTCTCCCCAACCTTCCTTCGCCTATAAGCTTTTCACTACCTTTTGCCCATGTTCTCTCGGCCAAAAAAAATCCACAAAAAAGTAAAATCCTCCCCAACAAAATTCCATGGAAATCAATTCACCCTTCATATGTTGCCTACTGATCTATTAAACGATATTCTAATCCGGGTCGGGAGTTCGTCCATTTTTGGTTTGTCTGCATGCAAGATTGCTCTAAGGGAGTTTAACGAACTCTCTCACCAGCCCCACTTCCTGCAAACTGCCGACCTTTTTTTTATGCAATGCCCAAATCGTTTGCTTGGACCAGAGATCACATCATTTCGTCTCTCTTGCCTCCAACGTGGTAACCCATCATCACTTCTATTGAAGTGACTTTCACATTTCTTCCGCCTTCATATATTAGATGAAGGCCTTGCTATGTTCGGTGAAGGCGCTAACCGAGGGGGCATAATGGCCAAGTATTGTTTCCACATGCTTCGTTTAGTAATGGACGCCAACCCTAAGGGCTTCTCCAAATTCGCTCTCATCCCCCGTGAAGATGCAGTGAAACTGAAAACGGCCATAGCAGACTCCAATAGACGAGCCTGGGCATATCCTCTACCGGTAGAGTTTGTGCAACGAAAACAAGATTTGCAAAATATTATAGCCGACTCGAAATGTGGATGTTTAAGAAATAATTGGGGATGGCATGCCGATGAGAAGGTTTGCAACTCATGCTTTTGGAAACAAGAGGCTTCTCTTTACTGCGAAACCATGCCGCATCATGTTCTCGAATGGCCTTATTAGTGTACCTATGTATGCATTTTATCTTGGCTCTAACAAATTTTTTTTGTACCATCTGTTTTTGGTATGCTTTATGTATCTGCGGCCTTTCTTCTTAATTCACAGATTGGTATTGGTATTATGTTTTCGAATGGACTTTGGCGAGGGTGATGTTTGCACTTACCATTGATTCTACAACTTCTACACCCTGAATTTTATTATAGCTAATACACCACCCCGTGCATATTACACACTTGTCCACTAATGCCCAAAAAATGCAACCATTCCCTTTTTCTAATATCAGCTTAATGGACAGACCTTTGCAGAAAATGGTCACATTTATTAACACCGATGTCCATTGGACATAGTTCTTCTAATGGACATTGTTCATGGTAATAGAGGAGGGTCTCCGAACACACTGGGAACAGTAACTTTTGGACAGTAGCATGTGGGTACAAGCTAAGGGATGATAACCTTAAGATAGTCATATTTGGGTACAAACTCGACCACAGCCTAGAGGAGGGTCTCCGAACACACTGGGGACAGTAGCTTTTGGATAGTAATATGTGGGTACAAGCTAGGAGATGATAACCTTTGGATAGTAATATTTGGGTTCAAACTCGGTTACTGGATACCATATGTCTCATGCGTCAAAGTCGCTAACAAATTTTGGTTACTGTTCTTGTGGATGATGATTTTGCGAGAGACGTTCATTGCTAAATTGATGTGGTTAGACATCATGGATACATGGAATGCATGATTTCAACTAATAAAGTTCGCATACACCCATTTGATTAAACAGACCCAGTTAAAGAGCTAACTATGCACGGATAAAACAGTAGCAAGCAATCAGAACTACTACCCAAATCAACATGGTCTTCATGAACCGTATATCTCCTTCCATTTCAGAAACACCCTTCTCATATCCTAATACATTGCTTTTAAGTTCTTCGCACTTCTTCTCATATCCACGAATATTGTCTTTCATGAGCTCAATCTCCTTGTCAGATGAACGAAGAGCATCTTTCATGTCATCTATCTCTTCAATCATCGACTCATCCGTCCATTTGAACAAATGGTTTTTGTCCTTGCAAAAAAAAAATCCATTCGCGACTTATAAAGCACTGATCTGATTACATAGTCCTTAACACTATCAATTCAACAATTTTTCCTAATGCTTACAGTTTTAGATCCATTCCGGCAACAATGAAACAACCTTCCAGGATTTTTAGTTGTGGTTGAAGTCCTTATCACAGAAAATTCGCCACACCGACATGCAATTGGAAATCCTCTTTCTCCTACCCAAACACCCCGCCTCATACCAACACTCAACCCTTCAGATTCCCCATCCGGTGGACCTCCTCTTTTTAGCAATTCTCGCGTTTTGAATAGAAGTCTGAATTTATGTAACTATAAACGTACCTGAATTCGCGGAAGAAGCTTTCTTATTCGATGATGTACTCATTCTCCTCTCTCTTCACTGGGGAAAAATCCGCTACCGCTGTGAGTTCTTCCCCCCCCCCCCCCCCCCCAAATTTCAGACAGCGGCCGACGAAGCTGATGATGTCGTAACCCTTTTATTTTTATTTTTTTAGACCAACTTTTTAATGCCCAATACCTTTATAATCACAAAACGACATCGTAATTGGTTACCTTTTTAAAATTCCGGTCATGGGATGTTGGATTCGAAATGTTGGATGCATAAAGGTGGATGCACTTCTTGTGATGGTTTATGTGGGAAATAAGAGGATTTCACATCTTCTATAATTTAAAGAATGTGGCAAATAAGGAATGTCTGTCTGTCTTTCAATGTTTCAACATATTCGTTTATGCACTGTTCATAAATTTTTATTTTTTCAACAAATTAAATTATTGTACCTAAATAGCTACTTCATCTTTTCTTTCTACTTCTGGGTCATTATCGTCTTTTCGACATAACTTTTAGGGTTAAAACCCGTCTCGCCTTTTCCGTATAAATTGGATCTACCTAATTTCTACGGGCAACCAAACGTAAACCCCGCTGCAGTAGTCATGCCGGAGCTTCTCGCCTATCGATCATCAGATAATGGTAGCCTTGACTCGATGGAGCTTTTCGTCGCCCGAGGCATCCCGGCCCTCTGTTATTGTGGCGAAGACGCTGTGGTCATTTCGCAACCAGTTGGTAACCCTTGTATAAAATACTTCGGCTGCCCCAGGGGAGAGGTAACTTCAAATTCCCAATTGTTATACCTTTGATTTGTGTAAATCTGTCTTCAATGGATAATTAAATTGTGTTTCCTGAAGTTCATTTCCTGCGACATGAAGAAATGCTTGGATGAGGAACTTATTGAGGAGATAGCTGACCTCACCAAAGAATTGGATGACCTCAGGGATCATCTTCAAGATACTCGTGCTCGGCTTCAATCGATGATGGGATTACTATCTCAAGGTGGTCAAGACTACAATGAACTAAATAGTAAGGTTATGGAGCTCCAAAATTTGTCGGGGTTGTTGTGGAGGCTTCTCAGTTTGGTCATCTCAGCAGGGGTCCATATAAGAAGGAGATGATTGTGGTGTTCCTCGCCGGCGCTTCCCAGCTTTTCTTATGCTTATTGCCCTTATTATCCCTACTAAGTAGTTTCGCTTCCTTAAACTCAGGCATTATCTATGTAGCAACAATCTCGTTTCCTAACTTCTGGGTTGTTAACTACGTCAGCAAACCATTTTTGTATAATAGGCTCTTTTCCAACTTATTCTTCTGATATGGATGCATCAGAAGTGGACATATGTACTCTTTGGGGTGAAATAGCTACCAATTAATCAAAAGCTTTTACATCAGTCGTTAGCCAACATATGAATTGCCAATCACCTAGTACAAAAACTAAAAAGTCCACCTCGATCCTACTTAGCGGATAACTGGTCACAGTCTATTGGATACTGCCGGGTGGATAGTGGTTATTGGTTACCTGCTTCTATCCAAGTTTTTGAACATCCACGTTTGTCAACTTTATAGTCCCAGTTTATTAACTTCGGCAAACAATCACAAGCCATTTACGATACAATTTTAAATAGATCCTTCCTATTGGATATGAAATTATGGATACAAGATTTGTTCCTGGTTCATATCTTAGGGGTGTAAATACGGGGTTACAGATTACTGGATACTGCCTACTGGATAGTGCCTATTGGTTACCGACTACTACATACACATTAGTGGATGCTTTCTTTTTGAACATCCATGTTTGCCAGCATCTGCTCACGTATTATTAACATATGCAAACAACAACAATCCATCTCTGCTTAATTTAACATCTGCAAACAACAACATCCGCAAACAACAACAACAGCACATACACAACAGCTCATACAATTTCATGCCGACAAATACAACTTACTAAACCTCCATTCCCAAGTTTTCCCAAAACACTACCTCCACTAAACTAAAAAGTTTAGCACAGAGATTCCTACATCCATTTCCAAAATACTACTTTCTCTTAAGAGTTTGCTGGAGACTACCAACCAGCTTAGTCTTAATAGTTTGCCAACAAAAGTAATACCCCAACACCTGGTGCCCTTGTTCAGCACTACCTTCAGATTGGATTGCAGCACCTGGTTCTGTTGTATCCTGATATCCCACACCTGGTGCACTTGTTTGGAACTGTCTTCTTCACACGTGTAACCTACCAAAAATTATACATACACTTAGTTTTGCAGCACTGCACATCAAAGTACAACACCAAAGCCAATTCCTTACGGGAAATTCGCCGGTCGATGGATAACGTAATTCCCTTGGCCTGCCAGATGGCCTTCTAGTTTTTGGAGGCAGCAAGTGAATACTGCTCACCTCTGGAGGAATCTCTACATCTCTTGGGTCCCCTTCTGGGCAAATTACCTCTTGATAAGTTTCTGCCCAAGTACCAGTTTTGTAACACTCACCCACCAAACTACCATAAGGAAGGCCAACCGAGTCAGCAGCCAACAACGCATGCCCACAGGGAAACTGTAACTTCTGATACACCATACAAGAACACTTACGGTCATTAAATATTACATGGTTCTTTTTACCAAAACGCCCTTGAATCTCGACACTCCAGGCAGAGACACTATTAATCTTTCTTCTTGTAGTTGTTTTAATATTAGTTGTCATCTGTTTATCAACCTCTTGAGTCACACTCCCTCTATGTTTAGCTGATTTCTTCAGCCTAGCAGCAAACCATCTTGTCATCATTCTCTGAATAAAAGTCATTAGCTCAATGATGGGGTAATTCCTTCCTTCAAGCAACGCCTTCCTTGTTAAGAGTTTCCGCAATGTTACTCGTCATCATATTATAACGATCACCTGGGAAATATGCTCGTGTCCAACTAACTATACCTACTTTCTCTAGGTAACGTGCATAGTCACCATTCATTGCTTTCACCTTCCCGTATGCCTCCCTGAATTCTCCAATACTAAATGCAAATGCAGCCCCTTGTTTTTATAACCAACTTTGTCAGCCCCTTGTTTTTATACCTAGATGTTACATTCCTTTGCAGATGAACAATACAAGCTGCATGATGTGCTTTTGGGTATACAGTTTTCTTGGCTGTCTTAATGGACTGATGCCTATCAGAGATGATGGTCAGTCTATTGCTATCTGCAAGCAAACGCTCCAACACCTGCAGGAACCATATCCACGCAGCATCATTCTGACTGTCAACAACTGCAAAAGCTAGCGGAAATACTTGGAAATTTGCGTCTTGGCCACTCGCAGTTAGCAAAACATCCTTGTATTTACCTCCCAAATGTGTCCCATCTAACACTACTACGTGCCTAACCCTCCTTAAGCCAACCAGTGAATCACCAAATGAGAGGAACACATACTTGAATCTAACCAATCCATCCTCATCAACTTCTGTCTTCAACTCAGTGACAGTCCCTGGATTTGCAAGCTTGATCATATGGAGATATTCTGGCAGTTTCAGAAACGATTCATCTTCAGATCCTCTCACTCCCACTATAGCACTTTCCTTCGCCCTATAACACTTCATATATGAAGCGTTCACACGCAGATCTTCAAGTACAAGTCGCTGCAATCCCCTAGCCTTTGGACCTTTCACAGGATCCCCATACTTCGCCCGATTGACAGCAGCTATGACACGGTCCGAGAGGCTACTTTTGAACGCCTGTCGCGTTTCAATACCACACGTATGTTCAAGCTGTGCCTTTTTAATCACGTAACACGAGCTGTCCTTTACTTCTTTTGCAAACACACGCCACTCACAACGTTTATCTAAACAACTAACAACAAAGTTGTGACGCCTTGTTTTGCTATGGTAGAAACAGAACATTTTCTTAATTGCATATATAGCAAGCACTATCTTACAGTCTTCCTTTGACGCATACACCTTCCCTACTCTAATGCCTTCCTCCCTCCAGAAACATAAAGGTCTGGAATATCAGCATTGTCATAGAGCGTGTCGTCAAATATCGGGGGGATATCGAAATCCTCATCGTCCAATGCTGCTAGTTTATTCACCACCTGTCCATTAGCACCATCCACTCGATCTTGACCCCCACGAGACGTCCATCCAAAGGGAGTGGGTCTGTCCTCTTTCTCTTTGTAAATTGGAGGAAATTAAAAAGCATCATTTCTAGACCCCAATATTTCCTCACCTATACCTACACCATCCCATGTTTTATCTGCCGGATCTATTGGGTCGCACATTACCTCCGATGCATTAGAACCGCCAAACTGATCATCAATAAATGGTTCCCAAAACTCTTTATCATACTCATGAGTCATAACATCTTGCGAAGCCGTTTCTCGAGGATCATCCTCATCACTATCCGTCTCAAAAGTTTCACCATCAACTTTACCTTTAGACCCCTCCATATCATAACTTCCCTCTAATATCTCAGCACGTCGTATCAGCTCATCATCTTCCTCGCTTACAGTATGTCCGCTAGACCCATTCCAAAAATTCCTACTACAGCCACCGCCGTCTTCACACCCAAACTGTCATTTTTTCAAAACTGGAGTTCTCATCCCATCATCAGCTAAGTCAATAAACACTTTTGTTGGAACTGGACTTTTGCCCCTTGAAATAGCTCACAAATAGTCACTCTGGTTACTTCTTCCAGAAACAGGAGTGTCATAACAAGACATAAATGGTGTCTTCTCCCCGATAACCCCACCATAATTAACACTACCAAAACTTCTTCTCGTCACTGGAGTTTTAAACCCACTTCCACCACAATTGGTTTCAGCCGTGACACTCCTCTCACTTTCACCTTCAAACTTAGCAAAAAGATTCATAGTAGCTTGAAGCCGAAAATATTGCAGGAAGACACGAATTGCACCTTCGTTTGTAACCATCACCGGAGGAGTTGTGATCCCTGTAGCTAGTTCCATGCTATTAGGGGGCCAATAACTCAACGTAACAGACACTCCTTCCCCGCCATCAACATAGAATTCCCTCATAACATTTTTTTCAACTCCTCTATAGAAATTCCTGCCCGTAGTGGAACTATCCTTGACATCTTCTCTTTATCTATGAGAAAATCCCACTTCCCCTCTTTCGAACAAATCCACTCTCCACTTATGACCATACATTGCTCATCCATCCCTTCAACAACAAAACAGAAACACTACATTTAATTATTCGGCTCTCAATCAATAAATCCACAATCTGATTGCAGTAGTTCAACTTCAGGAAGAAAACCCAGGAAACTAACCTTTACAAATCCTTTCGCCCTCCTCGCTAAACAAAGTTTTGAAGACTAACTTCAACAACCTAAACCAACTTTAAACACCTAATCCAATCACCACTCTAATCTAGCTCTAGGATTTAACGTTTATCTACCCCCAATACATATGTCTTATTCCCAGCCATAGGATCAAAATCATTTACTGCCCCAACATTAAAAGCATTTACTGCTGCGTGCGCCCACTGTTTTTACAAACAACCATCCACAGCTACATGGTTCTAAACCTTCATCCATCACAGCTAATCCACCCCAATATTACATATTTTTGCCTAACATAAGCTTTCGCGTTGGCGGCGCCAATAACCCCCCATACCTGGAATTATTGAACAGTTCTTCTAACGGCATCCACCTTCAACTATCCATTGTGTTCCGCCCAAACTTAATTGTGCTAACTAACTCTAAACCTAACCATCGAATTACATCCATAATACCTAAAACCATCAACTTCTAACTATCGACACTTTTAGTTTATACATTCCCCTGTTGGATTATAAACAAACCATCCATAATACATCCAATCATCGAATATTGACCACCCTTTCAACACCGTTAGCCGTATCATTTGCTGGGTTTCATCAGTCGACTAGTCACGAGATGTTGTCTTCACATGTTGAATGACTACATCCATCGACTCTACACTATAGATCCATCCATCAATCCCTGTTTGAACTTCATCAATAAACTCAAAGCACTGTTAAGTAAAAACGACTTTAAAGTTGCCAAGAAGAAATGAAAGAGAACAAATTTGAACCTCGTTTGCTGATGACTCATGATTTCTTTCTTCGTAAGTATCATTTGAAGAAGAATAAACCAGCAAGCTTGGACTAATTTTTATCTCTTTGGGTTGAATACGAGTGTCACATGCCCAACCACATCAAGTCATCCACAAAAATTCCAACATTTCATACAAAAAAATTAATCAAATCCTGCAAAATCTTGAAAAATTGTTGCGAAAGAATCTCGATTCAATTACATAATTGTGAAATCCCAATCAATCGAGAATCTTCAAAATCCAGCTTTTTCAAAATCGAAACCATCGAAACATTTTTATACAAAAATCTGTATATCGTTAATACCCTCAAAGCTGAATTATCCAATTGAACGAGAAGCTTCAGAATTCAGGAAACAAATCCGGAAATCGGAGCCCATGATTCAGAATTCTCACCGTCGGAGTCGGAGATTATCCAATCGAACGAGGACCTTCAGAATTCAGAATCTCTCTGTGATAACTTATTTCACCTCATGTCGAACTATGCCGAATCTCTTCTCGATTGTCTTTTGGGACTTGCCGGAATTGCATAGCCGCCGCACTTCTCAGTTGCTGAAGTATCATCGGTGACAAAAAAAAAGGGTAAGAAATTGTCGGACTTTTGTTTACTACGTTGAGGGTAAATTAACAAAAGGGCTTCACAGGAATTTCACACCCTTCAACAATTAAAAAAGTGCTTTAAGAGTTAGAAATGCTTGTTTTAAAAGAAGAACTGGCAAATATGCCTTTGACTGAAATTCACTCATTATTATATATAAAGCTGTCAAAACGAACTAATCTTTCAAGACGATGGGGCAAAAGCTTCCTCAACATGTCTCGATTGCGTTGGGACAGCTTTCCTTTTTGGGCTTTGCTCGTCTCGGCTCTTAAAGCCCAAACTAACTTGACCCATTAACAATTACTTAATCAGTTATCATTTTTGTGGTGCTTCGCTGATCAATTATCTACATATATACTTGTTAATAAAACCACATATATACTAATTAATTATCTAATAATCATAAAAAAATAACAGCAAATAAGAACACAAACAAATTAAACATAATATTAAAAAACAAAAATCACTTTCACTTTACTAAAATGTTTAAAAACAAGAAAAATATTGCCAGTAGAAACCGGAAAATGAAAATATCAACTTATAATTAGAGTAAAATAGGATCCAACGGGGTTCGAACCGGTGACCTATTGATCTGCAGTCAATTGCTCTACCACTGAACTATGAACCCGTGTTATTCTTATATATTTAAAAATTATTTTATTTCATTATGTTAATTCTTCTAAAACCTCATATAGTCTACTCATTTATCTAGTAATCATTGAAAATAGCAAAAACAATTATCACACTAATTGTTTACAAAAAACCTATAACACAAACAAATTGAACCATATAAAACCCAAAATTTCATATAGAAGTCATGTTTGTTTGTTGGCTGCGACATACGGCCATATGCAGCGGTTGTTGTTCGTTTGGCAGATGCGCGGCTGATCCCAACAATTCCAAACACAGCTCTTATTTTTTTCAGCGATCATAAATTTTAAACGCAAATTGATGCGTTCAGACGCAGCGTTTGGCCGCATGAGACTGCGTCAGGTAAACGAACACCGCTTGGTCGCAGCTACAACCTCATGCGGCATACAAACGAACACAACCAAAGCCATAGAGGTACCTTTAATAGGATACTTAAGAAAACAAATCCAAAAAACAATATTATGTATATTTTAAATTGAAAATACTCGTTTTTGTAAGTTTTAATGTTTAGAATTTAAAAATAGGGCGTAGAGTTTTGTTTTGGGGGGGGGGGGGGGGGCTTAGGGTTTAGTATTTGAGATTTTGTTTTTTTAACTTTGATACAAATTATGAGATTAAATATAAGGACAATACTGCAACGCTGCTGTTTTCTTGCTGTTAACAGACAATGTTACCCGTTTCTAAAGGATCCACGACCACAATGAACGGCTCTCCAGTTGCATCATACTGGAGATTTCCTTATAAGCTTGTCTCTACTAATATGCAAAACTCGCATCATATAAGAATCGAATCCCGAACTTCTTGATGTATAAGTATTAATAAATCCTTTGTCAATCTAGTAATCTATTAATTAAAAAATACATCGACTATCATTCTAATTTTGCTATAAAAATTATATTACTTTTATTAAAAGTGTGGTATTTAAATCAATGAAGATATAACAAGTATTTTTCATTAGTGGAATTAATATTGTAATATTTTAAAAGATAAACACAATTCAAATTAATCAATACATAGCATGTAGAGTTATTGTTGCAAATGTTAATGACATGGATAATTATTTACAAATTTTTTATTATTAATTTTTACTTGTAAATTAATATATAGAAGATTTATCTTTTTGTTCAAATTCTCTTCATATCCACACTAATGTTTTTTATTTTATTTTTGGCGATTTGTTTTTCTTATTTTTGTTTTTGTCTTAATTAAGTTTCTTTAAAGGAAATCAAAATTATTGACAAAACAAAAACTAATTCAAGTTCAAAACCATGGTGAAGGGTTGACCACATATAATGTTTTATGGGAATTGTTTTAGTGTTTATCATTATGATTTTACCAAAATATCAACACGTTAATTCATTTTCGAGTTTCAATAGTAGAAAAAAAAACAATTTGATTTTAGAAATTTGACTCTTCCATTTATATATATATATAAGATTTACCAAAAGTTCATAAAGACCAAATCTATCAAATTTCAAAAATAATTTTTTTAAGAACAAATTTGTCAATCAAAACTGAAAAACGAGATATCCAACTTACAAAACATTTCTAAACAATTCCTTTGTTTTTTGAAAATGCTTTACAAAGACATAGAAAAAAGAATTTTAAATATATACATATTAGTTTAGTCCAAATCCGAATTAAACAACTTTTGAAAGAAGGATTAAGTAGTACAATTTTAGCTATCCTAAGAGATACACAGTTCAAAATATTTGAAGATTCCTTACTAAGCTCTATTGAATCTAATTTATGTACTGGTCCAATTTTATTTGATTGTTATCCAAATTTTATGGTTTCTTTAAACGACAAAATTATTTTAAAATCTCTAGTTTTACAAGTTTAAACTCACAACTACGAAATGATCGAAGGATCTATTCCAATTGATTTAATTTTTAGAGTTCATTATAAAGCCATGACAAGTGCTTTCTCTTCGAAAGTAAAAATTTCAAGTAAAAATGGTGAAACCCTTTTACTTCAAACAGATCTTTCGAGATCTAACTCCGTAATTCCAAGATCTATTCAATGGAAAGATATAAATCTTCCTGATGAATGGGTCCTCGAAGGAGCTGTCCAGCCAAAACCTACAAAACCTCAAGAACCCTTAGAGCCAAATACACGTTTAAAACATATTGAGCAATTTCATGATGGAAAAATAAAACTTTCTTTCATTCGAAATACTCAGGAAAACATGGATGATTATTCATGTGAATCTTCCTCTCTTCCAGAAACTATTGATCTAGGAAGAGTCTCTCAATTAGCACAAGATTTTTCCAGATTAGAAAAATGACCAAAATTTCAACCAAGATTTTCAACTTCCGATATTCCAAATTATGTTTTAAGAACTGTTGATTTCCTAACACAAATCCCAAAACATGTTTACTCATTGATATTCCCATATTTTGTCCCGTTTATTGATATATCATGGTTTTTACCCCGTTTAAGCCATGATATAAGTCCGTTTTATAGAGTCTTTCTACTATTTCGTAGTGTTTTAGAGTCTTTTACATGTTTTAGTACTTTTGGAGCATTATTGGAGATATTAGAGTTTTATGGAGCATTCTGGAACAAAACTGAAGTATGGTGACTAAGTACCCGATCAAAGCGTCAAGCATCGATCGATACCCCTTGGTATCGATCGACACCCATCGAGGAGGTTACAAGTCGCGACTTTTAATGAAGTTTGAAGAATTGCAGAACTTGCCCAGAAGACTTTAATATTTACAAGAAGACCCCAATTCGTGTTTAGACTATTTAATTAGGTTTTACAGCCACTTTCATGGCTATGCTTTATTTTATTCTGGTTTTGTGAGAGAGATTTTGAAGGGAAACAAGTCTGAAACTATGTTTGTCCGAGAGAAGATTTCGAACCCTCTTATTACTCTTTCTATTTTTTTTGATGATTTATTCAAACATGTTTATTGTTTCAATCTCCATGTATGAGTAGATCCACTTTAGGTTTAGGATTTTCTCATAAGGGTTTTTCTCTGAATGCTAGGTTGATTAGTTGTTAGGATTTACCATCTGAATTAGTTATTCACCTTAGGTTGTGTTCAAAGCTAATTCTAGGTTGACGACTCTGGAATTTAGATCTTAGGATAATTTATTAGGCACGAGAATGCGATTAATTACCTGATAGAACCTTAGGTGAGCAAAATAACTATTCGCAAAGAGATTTGGTTTAGTTGTTTTGTGAACAAATCAAACCTGATTTAAAAGCTGATTTAGACTTTAGGATTCGCAAAGAGATTTGGAATTCCTAGGATTTAGATTTAGATAGCTTTCACAACGAGAGTTGGTTAATTATATCTTAGTGATTTGAGTTCAAAAACCGCGCTAAATCTGAATCATGTTAGTTAGTGTACCTGCATTCATTGATTCCCTGAGAAAAACCCTGAACCTATCTTTCCCCAATTGAATTTACAACCGTTTAAGTTTAAGTCTTGTTTTTAATATTACTGATTGCTTAGCGTAATTCTCTACTTCATAATCTATTGTGTGTTTCTGTGAGTCTTTGTGTTCGACCCCTACTATACTGCAACTACTGCTTAGTACTTTTAGGGTACAAATTTGAGCATATCAAATTTGGCGCCGTTGCCGGGGACTCAATTCGCCATTAGATTTTCGTTGGAGAATTTCGACTAAGTTCGTCGGTATCGATCGATACTCACTAGTATCGGTCGATACTCGTCATTCTCTTTTTGTTGATATCGATCGACACCACCCAGCGTCGGTCGATACTCAACGTGTTTTTTTTTGTTACTTACGTGCCTTGCCTAGTGTGTTTTAGGTGTGAATTTGGGACGTGCAAATAGGAAAGCAAAGAAACCAGCAGAGATGAACAACACAATGATTATGATTCAGGATGCTGCTGGAGTTTTGAGAGACCAAGAGGGTCAGTTGTGCAATGCGAGAGGGCAGCGACTTGATGAAGATGGAAATATCATCGTCCCTGTAATTGCTGCGAATGCAGGGAATGTTGTGGTTAATCGCGGAAGAACGATTGGTGAGTACAACATGCTTGATCAGTTTTATGCAAATCGATCAGCGATCCGTCCTCCACCTTATCAGAGGAATGATTTTGAGCTGAAACCTGCATACTTCACTCTTGTGGGTCAGCATCTTTTTCATGGTCTTTCTCATGAACACCCCATGGATCATAGTGAGAGCTTTGAGGATTTGGTTACAAGCATCAAATGCAATGGAGTGTCCTATGATTACCTCTTCTGCAAGCTCTTCCCATACTCTCTTGGTGGAGAAGCAACTTACTGGCTGAAGCAGTTGTCTCCTGGTTCGTTAACTACATGGGATGAGACGAAGAATACGTTCCTGAACAGCTTCTATGATGATACACGATCCGAGGAGCTCAGGAACAAGATCTCTCAGTTTTCTCAAGGACCAACAGAAGCACTCAAGGATGCTTGGATTCGTTTCAAGTCATATTAGAGAGATTGTCCGCACCATGGGTTCACTCAGGTTCAGTTGCTGGGTACTTTCTTCGGAGGGATTGATTGGAGGTATCAGATGGCTCTAGATGCTGCGAGCAATGGAAATTTCTACACGAGGTATCCTGACGATGCCTATGTGCTTATTGAGAACTTGGTTTCTAGCAATAGTACCAAGAATGCAGACATGGAGCGCAAGAAGCAAGCTGCTAATTTGGACTGCAGTAAGATTGCTGAGGTGAATGCTAAGTTAGATTAATGCACAATTTGTTGATGGGCAAGCAGCAGAATGCTGTTCATTTTGCTGAAAAAGATGGAGTGGAATATGTTAACTACATTGATGGAGTAGGATCTCAGGATCAAAGGTATCAACGCCCATCCACACCACCCAGAACTTCTGAGAGCAAGATTGAATCTATGTTTGAACAACTTATTCAAGGGCAGCATAAGCTAACTGTGGAATTCAATGGGAAGATGGATGTCATGTACAATGATCTGAGTGGAATGATCGACGCTATTAATATTCAGCAAAAGATGCTGGAAACTCAGGTAGCTCAGACTGCAGCGACTGTCAAAAAACTGATGGGTCATTCACAAAACGAATACGTCACTGCTATCCCCTCGAGGAGTGGAAGTGAGGTACACCCAGGAGTGCAGAGGAGCTCAACTGCAAAGATTTTGGTCAATCTCGCCAAGGATGACGAAGAGATTTCGGAAATCACCTCTGTGTCGACCGATACCCTCTTGTATCGATCGACACCCGTCGAAGAATCTGTCAAGGACGTCTCGAAGGAGCAAGCATCGATCGACACACTCCCTGTATCGATCGATATCCTCCCAGATACTGCAAAGGAGCCGCGTATGAGTGTTGACAGACTTCACAAGCCCATGAAGCTGAATTCTATTCCTCAACACCTCCGAGCCCCCATCACTCCAAAGCATCTGCTTGGCTTTGAGAAGATGGTACGAAGAATTCCACACACACTGGCTTTTGAAGAAGCTCTAGAGTACATGCCTTTGCTGAGTCACTTCCAAGATTGCAGAGAAACTGAGGACGAGATTAAGGCACTATTCCTCAAAGCCAGAAGCAAGTCACTACTGCTGAGGCAGTTGACCAAGAAGGAAGACCCAGGAATATTTTTTGTTCCATGGTCCATCTCTGGAGTTGAATTCAAAGAGTCTCTCGTCGACTCATGGGCTAGCGTCAATGTCATGTCAATGGCAATTGCAGAGAGATTGGGAGCTGATATTTGATCTCCCAAGTCATCTATCACATTCGCGAACAGTGCCACTTCACTCCCATATGGTACAATCCCTGGTTTGACGGTTAAAGTAGGAGATTGCCTAGTTCCTACTGATTTTCAGGTTGTGGAGATGAGTGCACAATCACGTACGCAGTTGATTCTTGGAAGACCGTTCATGGCTACGGTTGGTGCCATTATGGACACACCCAACAAGCAAATCTCATTCTCAAACATTTACAAGGAGGTGTACTACAAGGCCATCCCTAGAGGAACTCCCACACATATCTCTTGCATCACCGTTGCTACAGGAGAGTCATTGGTAGTTGATATTTTGGAAGAGCCTCCTGACGAGCCAACTGTCATAGACCTTCTCGATAGTCCTTCTGTCATCACCACGAAAGACGTCAAAACAGCTAAGGAAAAGAAGAAGGTGAAGAGCAAAGGAGTGCAAGGTGCTGCTTCTATGAATTTAATCCCTCAGAAGTGTGATGGGGATTCGATTGAATACAAAGTGAAGTGCAAAGGAACCTCAAAACCAATCTCTAAGGCTAGAGTCATTCTTACTTCGGAGCTGAAAGAGAAAGGAAAAGAGGTTGTGGAGAGCATGTTGAGTAGAAGTCTGAGTCTGCAAGTATCTAGTTGTGGAACTTGCCTGGGAGTAAGCTCTCAACCTCGCTCCGACTGATCACCTGAGCCAAAGTCAAGCTACTGACTTAAAACGAACGCTTGGTGGGAGGCAACCCACTGGTGAGGCTGTACATACTTTTTTATTTTTGTTTTTATTTTTTGTTTTTGCGTCTGTGTCAGGATAAACAAGGAGCAAACACGAAATCGCCTGAGTGTCGATCGATACCCTGTTGGTATCGGTCGACATCCTACGCGGATGAGGAGTTCATCATGTCGACTTAAGCCTGGTATCGCTCGATACCAAGCCGTGTGTCGTCAATACTCGATGTTCCAGCACGGTAACTTCTTGTTTCTCATAATTCCATTTGATTCTTTTTTTTTCTTTCACCAACTCTAGGCTAGATAACACTGGGGACAGTGTTGTTCAAGTCTGGGGGAGGTAGTTGCTGACATTGTTTTTGTTTTTGTTTAGAGTCAGTCGTCTTTTAGTCATTCGTTGTTTTATTGAGTCAAAATCTGTTGGAGACTGTGATCTTTTTCTTGAATCTATTGTTCTGACCTTGATTCTAAGTGACCATTGTTACAGAATCAGTTACAGATCGACTAATGAAAAATCCCAAGGCTGACCAGTTAACTAGAAGACACTCAAGTTTCTAGCAAAGTTCTTTAAAGCCTGAGCCAAATTTTTGCACTTCATCAATGTGTTTAGTATCCATAGAGCTTGATTCCTCATTCGTATATGACAAAGGAACCCATGTGTTTGAAGTAATGGTATTTCTCTCCCTGTTATAAGTTAATAAATAAGATGCATTAAAATATGAAATGATTTTCTTCTGAGTAGAGGGTTAGGAAAATTTCATGCGATCCCGTTATTCTACTTCAGAGGAAATGATCACACAAAGGTGGAAGCGAGGTTAGGAAAATTTCCTGTGATACCATTTTTCGCTTACGCCTTCGATTACTTTTGAGGGAAGAACCGAGGATTCGGTGGCAAACACCATCAATACTCGTGTCTCATACCTTGATATGTATATGCAGATCTAAAAAAGAGAAAAGAGAATATAATAAGAAATAAGTTAGGGGGAGAGAAATAACACCAAAAAGTGTGAAAAGGTGGTTCCTTGTCATGATATTGTATGAGAAAGAATCTAGAAGGTTCTTGGTATTAATCACAGCGATGAAACTGGCGATGATGGCTTGATTGAACGATGCTGCGAGATAATGTGTGTAGTCTGGGAAGCTGCGAATGTCTACAGAGAAGTACAGGGTGGTTAGATCAAAAAGCTGGTTAGGTAACATTTTGGTGCTTGGGAAATTGGTCATTTTAATGTTTCATGAACAGGTGAGTCTCTACGTTTTCAAACCTCTTTCTCTGGTTTAGTCTTCTATTTGCTTGAGGGCAAGCAAAGGCTAAGTCTGGGGGAGTTGATATATCATAGTTTTTACCTCGTTTAAGCCATGATATAAGTCCGTTTTATAGAGTCTTTCTACTATTTCGTAGTGTTTTAGAGTCTTTTACAGGTTTTAGCACTTTTGGAGCATTATTGGAGATATTGGAGTTTTATGGAGCATTCTGGAGCAAAACTGAAGTCTGGTGACTAAGTACCCGATCAAAGCATCAAGAATCGATCGATACCCCTTGGTATCGATCGACACCCATCGAGGAGGTTACAAGTCGCGACTTTTAATGAAGTTTGAAGAATTGCAGAACTTGCCCAGAAGACTTTAATATTAACAAGAAGACCCCAATTCGTGTTTAGACTATTTAATTAGGTTTTACAGCCACTTTCATGGCTATGCTTTATTTTATTCTGGTTTTGTGAGAGAGCTTTTGAAGGGAAACAAGTCTGAAACTCTGTTCGTCCGAGGGAAGATTTCGAACCCTCTTATTACTCTTTCTATTTTATTTGATGATTTATTCAAACATGTTTATTGTTTCAATCTCCATGTCTAAGTAGATCCACTTTAGGTTTAGGGTTTTCTCATAAGGGTTTTTCTCTGAATGCTAGGTTGATTAGTTGTTAGGATTCACCATCTGAATTAGTTGTTCACCTTAGGTTGTGTTCAAAGCTAATTCTTGGTTGACGAATCTGGAATTTAGATCTTAGGATAATTGATTAGGCACGAGAGTTCGATTAATTACCTGATAGAACCTTAGGTGAGCAAAATAACTATTCACAAAGAGATTTGGTTTAGTTGTTTTGTGAACAAATCAAACCTGATTTAGACTTTAGGATTCGCAAAGAGATTTGGAATTCCTAGGATTTAGATTTAGATAGTTTTCACAACGAGAGTTGGTTAATTATATCTTAGTGATTTGAGTTCAAGAACCGCGCTAAATCTGAATCCTGTTAGTTAGTTTACCTGCATTCATTGATTCCCTGAGAAAAACCCTGAACCTATCTTTCCCCAATTGAATTTACAGCAGTTTAAGTTTAAGTCTTGTTTTTAATATTATTGATTGCTTAGCGTAATTCTCGACTTCATAATCTATTGTGTGTTTCTGTGAGTCCTTGTGTTCGACCCCTACTATACTGCAACTACTGCTTAGTACTTTTAGGGTACAAATTTGAGCATATCATTTATGCATTCATTTAGCATAAGTTTCATCTCATATGCATATGGTTTCATAGCTTTTTCTTAATTGTTTTGTCCAAATTAGAGTTCATATGTCTCATGTTATGTCCTAGAGAGTCTTGCATGTTTTGGAGTCCTTATTAGGTACTTTGGAGGCTTTCGGCTAAAATGGAGAAGTTGGCACTTAGCTCGGGATCTTGAATCTCGGATATACTTCTCCCTCGAAAAAATCCCTCATGTCGGCCCATCATCCCGGCACCAAATCCCTCGACGAAATCTCTTCAGCATCGTCCCGACTTGAAGTTAGCCGGCACAAAGAAACCCCCTCAGCCGGCACACAATTTTTCCTCGGGCAGGAGATATGCCGGCCCATCATCCCGGCCAGAAGCAACCCGGCACGCAAGCTCAACGATTTCTCCCTCAGCACCGTCCCGGCCTGAAGCAACCCGGCACGAAGAAATCCCTCAACCCGGCACTAGTGGTGGGCAAAAAAACCGTAACCGAAAAAACCGAACCGAACCAAACCGAAATAAATCATATGGTTTGGTTATGGTGTAACCTAAAAACCCATTTGGTTATCATTTTTGTTAAGTGTTCGGTTTCGGTTTGGTTTGGTTTAAAACTGTAAAACCGAATGGTTTTTTCGATTTTTACATTTTAGATTAATTTTATATAGCTTTATATTTTTTTTGGTTTAGTTTAGATTTATCATTTATCCATTTTTGTTTTTGGGTTGAGTTGCCAATATCTTTGGAGTTAGTTTAAAAGTTAAAATTTAAGACTTAAAAAAAAATCTATAAAATAAGAAAACCCTAAACCCTAGTACAAAACAAACCAAAATTTGGATGTGGCATGTGGGTGGTTCCTCTAATAATCGTATCTTCTTCTTCATAACTCATCTTCTAGTTCTAGGTATCTAATTTATTCTCTTTCTGTGTTTGTTTTATAATTATTGTTCAAGCTCGTGTTTGATTACGTATGCATGTTTTGAAAGTATTCCCTTTCCTCATCTAAAAACCGTAACCGAACCAAAACCGAGCCGAGCCAAAATTGCATATGTATTTTAAATGGTTTTATTTTTTATAAAACCGATAAACCTAAAACCGTTAAAAACCGAACTTTACCAAACCAAAATATATATGGTTTGAATTTTTATAAAACCGAAAAACCAAAAATCCGAAAAAACCGAACAGAAACCAAACCACAAACCGAAGTGCCTACCCCTACCCGGCACGCGATTTCTCCTCGGGCAGGAGATATGCCGGCCTCTCGTCTTGGCTAGAATCAACCCGGCACACAACCTCTCGGCTAAAAGCTCCTTGTCCAGACTTGAAGCAGCCCGGGACACATGTCGGGATAGACTTGCGACCCAAAAATGTTCGGGTCAAAACCCGGTTTGTTCCGGGTTTACCCGGTTCCCCTCTCTTTATTATAAATACTCTAAAACCCTAATTTTATTTGCTAAGCTTTTCTTAAGTCTAAAACCCTCATCTTTGAGAGAAAACTTGAGATTTGTAAGACATATCCTCTTTTTTTATGCAATTTAGTATTTGTTTCCATTAATCTCTTCCATCTATCTTCTTTTTATATTAATTATCCATCACCCATCAATGAATTCACCTCTTATCCAAATCGATTTTGAGGTGTTCTTGATGGATCTTGAGTAGTCTTTTAGGATCTTGAGATGAGGTAGATTAGGGTGAACTAAGGCTTGATTAGTGGTGTTTAGGGTTTGATGATTTTATATTCTTTCTTGTCTAGTGTCCCTAATGCTAGATCTAGCTTGAAAGAGTGGATCTAGATCATAAGGCATTTCATGCACACCAAGTGTTTGATGAAATGTGTTTGATGAAATGCCTTGATGAACTAGACAAGATATTTATGCTCCTAACCTAAGACATTAGTTGTTTAGGGCATATCTTTGGTTGATCTTGTTATGATTCTTAATGCTTGCTAGTTGTTAATCCACAAATGATGATTTGCTAATGGACTTGATAATTAACATAATGATTAGTTGCTTGAAAGAGAACTAATCAAGATTAGAGGTCTATAAATCCTAGAATTCTAAATTTCTTACTAAAGTCTAACCAGCTTTTAGTTCAAGTTTGATTTGTTCACAAAACAACTAAACCAAATCTCTTTGCGAATAGTTATTTTGCTCACCCTAGGTTCTGTCAGGTAACTAATCGCACTCTCGTGCCTAATCAATTATCATAAGATCTAAGTTCTAGGTGATCAATCTAGAATTAGCTTTGGAAACAATCTATGGCGAAGAACTAATTCTGATGGTGAATCCTAATAACTAATCAACCTAGCAGTCAGATAAAACTCTTATGAGAACCCTAAACCTAACAAGATATCTACTCAGACATGGAAATTGAAGCAATAAACATTTTTGAATAAATCATCAAATAAAATAGAAAGAGTAACAAGAGGGTTCGAAATCTTCTCTCGGACGAACAGAGTTTCAGACTTGTCTCCCTTCAAAAGCTCTCTCACAAAACCAGAATAAAATAAGGCATAGCCATAAAAGTGGCTGTAAAATCCTATTAAATAACCTAAATCACGTTTTGGGGCTTCTTGTAAATAATAAAGATTTCTGGGCAACTTTGCAATTCTTCAACTCTTCATTAAAGTCACGGTCCGTGTCTGCTTCGATGAGTATCGACCGATACTAGGCAGTATCGATCGACACTGATTCTTCAAATTAGGTACTCAGCTACACAAACTTCTGTTTTGATCCAAAATACTCCAGAAAGCTCCAATATCTCCAATTATGCTCCAAACGTGCAAAAACCTGTAAAAAACTCTAAACCACTACAAAATAGTAGAAAGACTCTATAAAACGGACTTATATCATGGCTTAAACGGGGTAAAAACCATGATATATCAATGGTGTAGTCCCTATAAGCGTCTTAAAGGCGATTCAGTAAGCCCATAAAGCATCATCTAACTTGTTGGCCCAATCTTTTCTTGAACTCCCCACCGTCTTCTCCAGTATGGCCTTGATTTGCCGGTTGGACACTTCTACTTGGCCACTCATTTGAGGATGGTAAGGTGTTGCTACCTTATGCCTCACACCATACTTCCTAAGTAGGCTTTCAAAGAATTTGTTCACAAAGTTAGAACCTCCATCGCTTATCACCACACGAGGCACACCAAAGCGGGTAAAGATAATGGTTTTGAATAGCTTTAGCACGACCTTAGCATCGTTGGTCGGGCTTGCAATCGCTTCCACCCACTTTTAGACGTAGTCAACCGCCAACAAGAGTGGTAAAAAGGTATTGGTTACCATATGATGACGGGAAAGGTCCCAGGAAGTCGATGCCCCATACGTCAAACATTTCCACCACAAGGACTGGGTTTTGGGGCATTTCATCTCTCCTCCCAATGTTCCCTTTCCTTTGGCACGCATCATATATGGAGACAAAGAGGTTCGTATCCTTGAATAATGAAGGCCACCAAAAACCGGATTGCAAGACCTTTGTAGCAGTTTTGTAGGATGCATGATGACCACCATAGCTTGACCCGTGACAATGGAGTAGGATCCCTTGGACTTCTTCTTCCGTCACGCATCTCCTATACAAACCATCCGAGCACAACTTGTATAAGTAGGGCTCGTCCCAATAGTATCTCGTCATGTTGTGGAAGAACTTCTTCTTCTTATACCCATCCAAAGGCGGTTCCTTCCCGCACACTAAGCAGTTCACTAGGTCCGCAAACCATGGTAGTTTCTCGTCTTGTAACCCATTAGCACTCTCTAGTCCTTGCATGGCTTCAATCCCTTTCTTCAAGATACCAACAACCATAAGACTCTCTTCGGGGAGCTTATCATCAATTGGGACAAGGTCTTCGATCCTCATTCTAGACAAGTGATCCGCGACTCCATTCTCTATCCCCTTCTTGTCAGCTATCTCCAAGTCAAACTCTTGTAGAAGCAAGATCCAACGGAGTAGCCTTGGCTTTGTGTCTTTCTTTGCATGAATGTATCTTATAAGGCCACGTGATCGGTGTAGACAATCACCTTTGACCCCACAATATAAGACCTAAATTTCTCCATTGCAAACACTACGGCTAGCAACTCTTTTTCTGTTGTGGCATACCGGCCTTGAGTGTCATCTAAGGTCCTACTTGCATAGTAGATGTAAATTCTGGTGGACCAACTACAACAACCTCACCTTTAGCCATGCAGAAGAGGAGATTCCCAGACTATGATGCCATTGCTCTTCTTGTCCTTCATTTGACCCAAGACCGCTCCAACCGCGTAGTCACTAGCATCACACACGATCTTGGAAGGAAGATCTCAATCCGTAGCTTGTATGATGGGAGCACTAACCAATGCCTTCTTCATTTCTAGGAACGCTACAATACATTCCTCATCAAACACGAACTCAACCTCCTTGCAAAGTAGACTTGTGAGAGGTCTCGTGATTTTCGAGAAATCTTTGATGAACCTTCGGTAGAACACCGCATGACCCAAGAAAGACTGGATGTCCTTGACCGACTTAGGCGGCTCCAAGCTAACCATCACCTCAATCTTGGCTTTGTCTACCTCTATTCCCTTCTCGGAGATTTTGTGTCCTAACACGATGCCTTCTCGTACCATGAAGTGGCACTTCTCCCAATTTAGCACCAAGTTTGCTTCTTCGCACCATTGCAAGACCCTACAAAGGTTGGACAAGCAAACACAAAAAGAAGACCCATATATGGAGAAGTCGTCCGTAAGACTTCTACCATATCTTCAATAAGGTCATAGAAAATGTACATCATGCAACGTTGAAATATCGCAGGTGCATTACACAACCCAAACGGCATCCTTCGATATGCGAAGGTGCCATAAGGGCACGTGAAGGTCGTTTTCTCTTGGTCATTCGGGTGTATGGGAATTTGAAAGAAACCCGAATAACCATCTAGAAATCAATAAAATGGATGATTAGCTAGACGTTCAAGCATTTGGTCTATGAAAAGTAACGGAAAGTGATCCTTACGAGTAGATGAATTCAACTTCCTATATTCAATGCACATTCTATGCCCGGTTATTGTCCTAGTCGGTATCATTTCATCATTCTCATTTTTAACTACCGTAATCCCCCCTTTCTTAGGCACACAATGAACCGGTGAGACCCAAGTACTATCTGATATTGGGTAGATAATGTCCGCGTCTAAGAGCTTAAGAATCTCTCTCTTTACAACATCCTTCAAATTAGGATACAACCTCCTTTGATGTTCAATAGAGGTCCTTGATTCATCCTCTATATGGATTCTATGAGTGCATAAGCTAGGGAAAATACCCTTGATATCATCCAAAGAATAGCCAATGGCTATCCTATATTTCCTAAGTTCAACAAGAAGGGAGTAGCTCATACCCAACTCAACTCAACAAATGGCGTATCCTTTTCAACCGTCTTGTGAAAATCTATGAGTAGCTCATACCCTTGACTCTCTTTGCTCAAGAACCCATGATCACCATGCTCCTTAGTCAAAACCACTTCCAAACCGTCTTCTACTCTCATTTCCTCAAGCAATTGGTCGGCTAGTTCATCCATGGTCTCTATGTAGAAGCATTGGCCATCTATGGCGGGTTTCTTCATTACCTTGTTGATATCGAACTCAAGGACCTCTCCTTTACCCAAGTGAAGGTCTATTTTGCCTTTCCTCACATCGATTATCGCCCCCGCGGTTGCTAGGAATGGCCTACCAAAGATAAGAGGGTCTTTTGGTTCCTCATCCATTTCAAGTACCACGAAATCCATGGGGACAATAAAATCCTGCACCACGATAGGAAGATCCTCAAGCAAACCAATAGGAACCCTCACGCTTCTATCCGCCAATATTAGGAAAATGTTGCATGCCTTGTAGCGTATGAAGCCTAGTCTCTTGGCTACCGAAAATGGCATGAGGCTTACACTCTCTCCAAGATCACACAAACAATGGTTGAAAGCTAGAGAACCAAGTGCACAAGGTATAGTAAATGATCCCGGATCTCCTAGCTTCTTTGGTACCATCTTCTTTTGTATAATGGCACAACACTCGTGAGTTAGAATGACCATGGACTCCATTTCCTTAGCTCTCTCATTCACGGCATCTTTCAAGAATTTGGCGTATTAAGAGACAAGCAAGAAGGCATCAACCAAAGGCATTGTGAGTTGTACCTTCTCCATTTGCCTATTAAACATACTTTATACTTGTCCATAAGTTGCTTATTGAACCGCCCGGGGAACGGTAGCTTAGGAACGTATGGCTTAAGGACAAACACATTCTTCTTCGGCTTCTCTTGAGCAACAACAACCCTAGGCTTGACCTTCTCAACTTCTTCAACCTTGTCTTGCTCTTTCGCTACCTCGTCTTCAACCAATTCGTCATCTTCTTGAAGTTCCACCCCCCCCCCCCCCCCACTTTGCTTCTCAATGTCCGCATTGAGAGTAGAAGGAGCTTCTCTTGGAGGCAAAACCATGCCACTTCTTAAGGTGATGGCGTTTACATACTCCTTAATATTAGCTTCGGATTTGCCCGGGAGTTGACCTTGTGGTCGTGAAGAAGAAGCAACACCTTTGTTCTCCATGTGTTTTACCTTGGAGTTCAAAGCCTCAATCTTAGTGTTGAGGTCATTGTAAGAGCAATCCACCCGCGTATTGATCTCCGCTTGTCCCTTGACTAATTGTTGGAACATGGAGCTCAAATCAAGCTCTTGCGGTTTAGACGTAGTTGCTTGACCTTGGGGCACAAACCTTTGTTCTTGCCCTTGAAAACCGGGTGGAGCTTTGGGTTGAAAACCACCTTGGTTCCCTTGGAATTGGTTCCTTGGGACAAAACCTTATTGGTTGGTATTAGAAGCTTGGCCTTGAGGTTGGAATTGTTTTTGTGGGGCTCCTTGAGCTTGGTTAGGTTGCGGAGGGTAGACTTGGTCTTGTGTATTCTCCACATTTGTGTTCCGGTAAGAGAAGTTGGGGTGGTTTCTATAGTTTTGCTTGAACCCTTGTCTTTGGTAGTTCCCTTGGTTTTGGTAGTTCCCTTGATTCCCCACGTAGTTCACCTCCTCTTGAGTGTTCATGTCCATGTTCTCCTCTTGATAACAACCTTGGTTCTCATCATAAGTATCCACAAAGTTGACCGTCTTTTGAGAAGACACTAGGAGTTTATCAATCAAATTGGCTTGCTTGTCCAACTTATCGTTAAGAGCTTTCATGTCTTTGGCCCGCTTGTTCTCATCAAAGTCGCTAGTGGTCCTTGTGGCGCGGTCATAGTCATCGCCATAGGTATCGTCACTTTGGGCCAAGTTCTCGACAAGCTCCATTGCTTCCTCAACATCTTTAGCCAAGAAGTTTCCGTTAGATGCCGTGTCAAGTAGCATACGGATCTTAGGCAAAGCACCTCGGTAGAGGGTGCTTAGGAGAGAAGCATTGCTAAAGACCCGATGTGGGCATTGAGAAGTGTAGCTTCTAAATCTCTCCCAAGCCTCGTTGAAAGACTCATTGGACCGTTGTGTGAAGCTTGAGATCTCATTGCGAAGCTTGGCGGTTCTAGCCGGTGAAAAGAATTTGGCGAGAAACGCACGTTTGCAATCATCCCACGAGGTGATAGATCCTTGGGGTAAGGTCTTTTTCCATTGGTAAGCCTTGTCACCCAAAGAGAACGGGAAGAGACGAAGCTTGAACCCATCTTCGGAGACCCCATTGATCTTCGTGAGACCACATATCCGGTCAAATTGGTCAATGTGGTCTAAGGGATCCTCCATGGACAAGCCATGAAATTTTTTGGCTTGAACCATGTTGATAACCCCCGGCTTCACTTCGAAGTTGTTGTTCTCTACCGGTGGAGCTTGAATGCCTTGCCGGTTTTGGTGAGCATTAGCGGCATCACCCTCTCCAACAACATTTCTAGCCCTTGGTGGATGGTTGGGACGGTGATGGTTTCCATTGCCACCACCTCCTTGATTGTTGCCGTGACCATTCCCATTCCCACCATTCCTTTGGTGGGGATTTGGTTCGTTGATGTTCCCAAGTGGAACATTCTCAAAGTTATCCATGTCGTTAGCAACCTCTACTTGAACTCTCACTCGGCTTCGTCTTGCTCTTAATCCTCTATCAAGTTGATCAATGTCGTCCCTCGGTTCTACTAGATTAGTATTGCCACGGGAACGGGTATGCATGCACATATAGAGAGAAAGAGCAATAGGAAGCAAACATGATTAGTAACTTTGTAGCAAATAAGGCTTAAGCTCACTAAGAACCTAAATCTCAATGTTAAAACAAATCCCAATATGGCAACAGCGCCAAATTGATACAAGACTTTTTAGTCTATAGGAGGTATCAATAACTCCAACACGTGTAGTATGAAGGTTATCAATCCATAAAGGGATTTATCCTAGGCACTAATAATGCAAGGTTCTTATGGTAAGTTAAGCTAAACAAGTGTGTTGTGATTAAGTGATCTAATTAAAACAAGTAAGCAAATAAGCAAGATATAATTCAATAAGCAAAAGCGGAACTAGAGATGAGGTTATTGATATAAGGTGATCCAAGTCCAATTAGTGGTGTTCATTCACTCAAAGAAGCTAATTCCTAGGCAATAACCTCCATAAACTCCTCATTCATGTCTGTGAAAATCGACATCATGCATCGCTGAAAGGTCGCTGGAGCGTTACATAATCCAAATGGCATTCTTCTGTATGCGAATGTGCCATAAGGACACGTAAAAGTTGTCTTTCCCTGGTCCTCTGGATGTATAGGAATCTGGAAAAAGCCTGAGTACCCATCGAGAAAACAGTAGTATGGGTGACTTGCTAACCTCTCCAGCATCTGGTCGATGAATGGCAATGGGAAGTGATCCTTCCTTGTAGCCGCATTCAGCTTCCTGTAGTCAATACACATCATGTGACCAGTGATTGTCCTTGTAGGGATCAGCTCATCCTTCTCGTTCTTCACCACAGTTATGCCTCCTTTCTTAGGCACAACGTGAACTGGACTAACCCAAGAACTGTCTGAGATGGCGTAAATAATTCCTGCTTCCAACATCTTCATCACTTCCTTCCTGACCACTTCCTTGAGGTTCGGATTCAGCCTCCTCTGGCACTCAATCGAAGACTTTGACTCATCTTCCAGGTGAATCCGATGTGTGCAAAAGTCTGGTGCTGTACCTGAAATATCATCAAGCAGCCAAGAGTTTTGCGATACTTGCGCAGCTTGCTCAACAGTAAGGTAACCTCTGCGTTCTTCAAAGAAGCATTGACAATCACAGGGTATGTGGAATTAGGATCAAGAAAAGCATACCTCAATGCAGCTAGGAGTGGCTTGAGTTCAATCTTAGGAGCTTTCTCCTCACTCCAATCACCAAGCTCACCAGCGTTCTTAGGAGTTTCGGCCAACTCCTCTAACGCACACGCCTGGTATCGATCGATACTGCATCAGTCATATCAAGCATCTTGGCGTATCCAGCAGCTTCATCTCTTAGCAACTCCTTTGAGATATCAGAGTACACCAGTGCTCTCTCCAGTGGATCTTCAGGGTGCATCTCCAGGAAGTACTCCTCTGCTATGTCATTGAAGGTGTCCAAATAGAACGTCTGCCCATCGATGGTTGGTCTCTTCATCATCCTTTCCATGTTAAAGGACATCACCAAATCACCGATGTTGAGAGCTATATGTCCATTCTTGCAATCGATCAAGGCTCCAACAATTGCAAGGAATGGTCTCCCCAGGATAAGAGGATCCTTAGGCTCAGCATCGTACTTCAGGACGATGAAATCTGTTGGGATCAAGCAATTCATAATATTGATTGGGACATCTTCAAGTAGTCCCTCTGGAAGTCGCACTGAGCGATCAGCAAGTACCAGCGAAATCCTTGTAGATTAAAAATCTGTCATCCCCATTCGCTTAGTCACTGAGTGTGGCATGAGGTTCACACTAGACCCAATATCGCAGAGAGAACGCTCGAATCTCTCTGTGAAGATAGTGAAATCCAAAAAAAAACTTCCTGGATCTGGTAGCTTCTTGGGAATTTTGTTGAGTATAATCGCACTGCACTCAGCTATAATCATTATGACACCTTCCTCAAGGTTCACATTGTTAGACACCATCTTCTTCACATACCTCCTGAAAGCTAGAGAGGTCTTAATAGCATCAACAAAAGGAAGTTCCACAACCAATTTATCCAACATAGCTTTGCATCTGGCGTCCTCCCATTCCTTTTTTGTCATCTTAGGAGGCGTAGGATAAGGTATTTTGGGTTTGTATACCCTCTCCTTGACAATCTCTGGTTCTTTCTCGACCTGTGCCTCAGTATCGACCGATACAGAAGGGGTATCGATCGATACACGGGATTTTGGATCCCCTCATGCAGGTGTCTAGGCTGGTATCGATCGATACACGGGGGTTTTCAACTCCGTCGTCATCTTCAGCAGGATCGACAAAATTATCTGAGATTGGGCTGTTCTTCACTCATGTAATCACCTATTTTCCACTCCTCAAGGTGATGGCATTGATTTGTGCTCTTGGATTCTCAGTTCTCCTTGGAAGAAAACCTTCCTGCCTCTTCACAGCTGCTGCTGTCTGAGCAACCTGAGTTTCCAGCATCCTCTGAGAAAGATTGATAGCTTCAATTTTCCCATTCAGATCAGTGTACAGAGAGTCAATCTTCCCATTGAAATTCCCTTGCAACTTCTGCTGTCCCTGAAGGATCTGTTCAAGCATGGATTCCATCTTACTCTATGTGAACTTTGGAGAGATGGGTTGGTACGAATAGTTCCCATAAGTTCCAGTGAAATCGCTGCTCTGGAGTGGTTTCCGAGCAAATTGTTTTGCTCCAAAGCCAGATTGGTTTCCCCAAACGTGTACCCACCTTGCTGAGTGTTGTTGTTGAAGTTTCGGTTGTTGTTGTACCCAAATCGATGACCCTGAAAACTAGAACCACCAACGTAGTTAACATCCTCCACTTCATCTTCATCAATATTATCGACTCCATCAGCAAAGTGTACAGTTTTCTTTGACTTCCCGATCAGAAAATCTATCTTGGCTTGAACTTCAGCAATCTGCGATCCATCCATGTTCCCATTCTGTCTCTTTCGCTAAAAGTCTGCATTTTTGGTGCTATTGCTAGACGCCAAATTCTCAATAAGCACATAAGCATCATCTGGATACCTGGTATTGAAATTCCCATTGCTCGAAGCATCTAAAGCCATATGATACCTCCAATCAATTCTTCTGAAGAAGAAACCCATCAGCTGAACATCAGAGTAGCCGTGATGTGGACAATCTCTCTGGTATGATCAGAATCTCGTCCAAGAAGCCTTGAACGCCTCAGTAGGTCCTTGAGTAAACTGGGAGATCTTGTTCCTCAGATCCTCGGATCGTCCATCATCATAGAAATTGTTCAGAAAAGCGGTCTTAGTCTCTTCCCAAGAAGTCAGTGATCCAGGAGGAACCTACTTCAGCCAGTAAGTCGCATCTCCACCAAGAGAGTATGGGAAGAGCTTGCAGAAGAGGTAATCATAGGATACTCCATTGATATTGATGCTAGTGACCAAATCCTCAAACCTCTCAATATGGTCCATGGGATGTTCATTAGAAAGAACATGAAAAGGGTGCTGACCCACAAGAGTGTAGTATGCAGGTTTCAGCTCAAAGTCATTCCTCTGAAAAGTAGGAGGACGAATCGCTAATCGATTGGCATAAAACTGATCATGCCTGTTGTACTCACCAATCGTTCTACCACGATTAACCACAGCGTTCCCAGCGACGTTCCCAGCGACAACAGGAGAGGTGGAATGATATTCCCCTTCCATCCAGATGTTGTCCTCTCTCGTTGCACAACTGACCCTCTTGGTCTCTGTAAGCACCAGCATCATCTTGAACCAAAATCACTATATTGTTGTTCATCTCTGCTGTCTTCTTTGCTTTTCTGTTTGTGCGTTCCAAAAGTGCTAGTTGATCCAATGACAGTTCGACTAGCTGAGTGCTATTGTTCCTTCTGGTTTCACGAATAGGCATACACCTGAAAAACACTAGGCAAGGCACGTAAGTAAATAAAAAATACGATGAGTATCGACCGACACTGGGTGGTGTCGATCGATATCAACAAAAAAGACGACGAGTATCGACCGATACTAGGTATTATCGATCGATACCGATGAACTTAATCGAAATTCTCAAACGAAAATCTAATGGCGAATTGAGTCCCCGGCAACGGCCCCAAATTTGATATGCTCAAATTAATACCCTAAATGTACTAAGCAGTAGTTGCAGTAAAGTAGGGGTCGAACACAAGGACTCACAGAGACACACAATAGATTATAAAGATAAGAATAAAGCTAAGCAATCAATGATATTGAAAACAGAATGTAAATTAAATAGGTTATAAATTCGATTGGTGAAAGATAGGTTCAGGGTATTTCTCAGGAAATCAATGAATGCAGATAAACTAACTAACAGGATTCAGATTTAGTGCGGTTCTTGAACTCAAATCACTAAGGTATAACTAACCAACTCTCGTTGCGAAAACTATCTAAGTCTAAATCCTAGAATTCCAAATCTCTTTGCGAATCCTAAAGTCTAAACCAGCTTTTAGTTCAAGTTTGATTTGTTCACAAAACAACTAAACCAAATCTCTTTGCGAATAGTTAGTTTGCTCACCCTAAGTTCTATCAGGTAATTAATCGCACTCTCGTGCCTAATCAATTATCCTAAGATCTAAGTTCCAGATTCGTCAACCTAGAATTAGCTTTGAGAACAACCTATGGTGAAGAACTAATTCAGATAGTGAATCCTAATAACTAATCAACCTAGCATTCATAGAAAGCCCTTATGAGAACCTTAAACCTAACAAGAGATCTACTCAGACATGGAAATTGAAGCAATAAACATGTTTGAATAAATCCTCAAATAAAATAGAAAGAGTAACAAGAGGGTTCAAAATCTTCTCTCGAACGAAAACAGTTTCAGACTTGTCTCCCTTCAAAAGCTCTCTCACAAAACCAAAGTAAAATCTGATATGCTCAAATTAATACCCTAAAAGTACTAAAGAAGTAGTTGCAGTAAAGTAGGGGTCGAACACAATGACTCACGGAAACACACAATAGATTATATAGATGAGAATTAAGCTAAATCACTAAGATAAACCTCGCAAGGTGCTTCAACGATGCGAGGAGAAGCATTTGGTTCTTAATTGGGAGAAGTGCCACTTCATGGTACAAGATGGCATTCTTCTTGGGCACGAGGTTTCTAAGGCAGGGACCGAAGTTGACAAAGCTAAGATTCAGGTCATGACAAGCCTGCAACCTCCACGATATGTATCTGAGATTCAAAGCTTCCTTGGTCATGCTAGGTTTTATAGGAGGTTCATCAAGGATTTTTCTAAGCTCGCATGCCCACTCAAAGCTCTGTTGTGTAAGAAAGTCAAATTTGATTTCACATCTGATTGCCTTACAGCATTCGAGGAGATTAAGAAGGCATTGGTGAGTACTCCTGTTGTCCAACCACCTGATTGGAGTTTACCTTTTGAGGTTATGTGCGATGCAATTGATTTTGCTGTTGGAGCTGTGTTGGGTCAGAGGAAAGATAAGAAGCTCCATGCTATTTATTATGCCAGAAGGAGTTACTTGCAGTTGTGTTCTCTTTTGAGAAATTCCGGTCCTACTTGATTGGGAGCAAGGTTATTGTTCACATAGACCATGCTGCTCTCAAATACTTGATGAAGAACAAGGACCTCAAGCCTCGTCTATGCCGATGAGTACTTTTGCTCCAAGGGTTCGATATCGAGATCAAGGACAAGAAGGAAGTTGAGAATGGAGTTGCTGACCACCTATCGCGAATAAAGATCGATGAAGTCATGCCTATTGATGATTTCTTTCCAGAAGAGGGTATCTACTTCAGGATGCTTGTTCCGAAAATCTGCACTTTTTGCGAGGACAAACTTTTGGTATCGATCGATACTCATCTAGTATCGCTCGATACCCGACACGTTTCGGACCCGTTTTGCCCGCAGAACGCTTCGACTCTTATGACGCCTATCTAGCTGCTATATCTAGTCGTGCATGACCATGGTACGCTGACATTGCTAACTACCTTGCTGCAGAGACTGAGCCAAAGCATCCCACGAGATATGCGAGGAAGAAGTTTATGTGCGAGATGAGGCAATTCTTCTGGGATGAGCCTTACCTATACAAGCACTGCTCAGATGGTATCTACAGAAGATGCGTTGCAGAGTCTGAGGTGCCAGCGATTCTTTTTCATTGTCATGTGTCTGAGTATGCTGGACACTTTACTACTTTCAAAACAGTGTCCAAAGTTCTTCAAGCAGGCTTCTGGTGGCCTACTATGTTCATAGATGCGCATACCTATATCTCACAGTGTGATGCCTGTCAGAGGAGAGGGAAGATCAGCAAGAGGCATGAGATGCCACAAAATTTCATTCTTGAGGTTGAAGTTTTCGATTGCTGGGGCATCGATTTTATGGGTCCCTTTCCCTCGTCACACAAGAACAGATACATCCTGGTTGCTGTAGACTATGTGTCCAAATGGGTAGAAGCGATTTCTAGTCAAACCAATGACTCTGCGGTGGTTCTTAAGCTGTTTAAGACCATTATTTTCCCCCGATTTGGAGTACCTCGAATTGTGATAAGTGATGGTGGCTCTCACTTTATCAACAAGATTTTCGAGAGGTTGCTGAAGAAGTATGGTGTGAACCATCGTGTGGGTACTCCATATCACCCTCAAACCAGTGGGCAAGTGGAGGTCTCCAACAGGCAAATCAAGGAAATTCTGGAGAAGACAGTGGGCACTTCTAGGAAGGATTGGTCTACGAAACTGGATGACGCGTTATGGGCTTTCATGACTGCTTTCAAAACACCGCTGGGTACTACACCGTTTCACTTGCTGTATGGGAAGGCATGTCACCTTCCAGTGGAGATCGAGCACAAGGCAGCATGGGCGACGAAGTTGCTGAATTTTGACATCAAGCGTGCAGCTGAGAGGAGATTGATTCAGCTGAACGAGTTGGATGAGATTAGGCACCACGCCTACGAGAACTCGAAGCTGTACAAGGAGAGAAATAAGGCCTATCATGATAAAAAGATCATCTCCAGACATTTCGAGCCGAACTACCAGATTCTTCTGTATAACTCTCATTTGCAATTATTTTCTGGTAAATTATGTTCTCTTTAGTCAGGTCCTTTCACAGTCAAGGAAGTTAGACCACATGGTGCGATCGTCTTGACAAATCCTTCAGGCGAATAGTTCACTGCCAATGGACAAAGGGTAAAACACTATTGGGCGAAAGCCGAGATTCCAGACGGACACATAATTCCTCTGGAGGATGCACCCACTGCCTGAACGGCGGTATAGTCAAGCTAATGACATTAAACAAGCGCTTGGTGGGAGGCAACCCACTGGTGAGTTTTGTTTTTGAGTCTTTTTCTTTTTCATTTTCGTTTTGTGTTTGTGTCAAGATAACCAAAGAGCAGAAACTCGGAACTGCCCGTGTGTCGATCGATACCATACTGGTATCGGTCGACACACTACGCGAATGAGGAAAGTTCATCATGTCGACCATTACTTGGTATCGATCGATACCAAGTTGGGTGTCTGTCGACACTCGTACCCCAGTACGGTAACTTCTTGTTTTTCACAGTTCCACTTGGTTCTTTTGCTTTCTTTCATCAACTCTAGGCTAGATAACACTGGGGACAGTGTTGTTCAAGTCTGGGGGAGGTAATCGCTGACATTGTTTTTCTTTTTCTTATAGTCAGTCGTTTTTAAGTCAAAATCTGTTTTATTGAGTCAAAACTTTGTTGGAGACTGTGATCTTTTTCTTGAATCTATTGACCTGACCTTACTTCTAAGTGACCATTGTTACAGAATCAGTTCTAGATCGACTAATGAAAAATCCAAAGGCTGACCAATTAACTAGAAGACACTCATGTTTCCAGCAAAGTTCTTTAAAGCCTGAGCCAAATGTTTGCACTTCATCGATATGGTTAGTATTCATAGAGCTCGATTCCTCATTCATATCTGACAAAGAAACCCATGTGTTTTAAAGTAATAGTATCTCTCTCCCCTGTTATAAGTTAAAATTAAACAAGTGCATGAAAAGATGAGATGATTTTCTCCTGAGTAGAGGGTTAGGAAAATTTCCAGCGATCCCATTATTCTACTTAGTGAGGAATGATCACACAAAGGATTGGAAGCGAGGCTAGGATTTTCCTGTGATGCCATTATTCGCCTACATCCTTTGATACATTAAGAGGAAGAACCGGGGATTTGGTGGCAAACACCATCAATACTCGTGTCTCGTACCTTGATGTGTATATGCAAATTTAAAAAGAGAAAAGATAACATAATAAGAAATAAGTCTGGGGGAGAGAAAATGATACCAAAAGTGTGAAAAGGGTGGTTCCTTGTCATGATATTAATGGGAGAAAATCTAGAAGGTTCTTGGTATTAATCGCAGCGATGAAACTGGCGAGGAAGGCTTGATTGAACGATGCTGTGAAATAATGTGTGTAGTCTGGGAAGCTGAGAATGTCTACGGAGAAGTACATGGTGGTTAGACTTGGAACTGGTTAGATGTTATGTGGAGCGCTAAGGAAAATGGTCATTGCAATGTTTCAAGAACATGTGAGTCTCTATGTTTTCAAATCTCTTTCTCTGGTTTAGTTTTCTGTTTTGCTTGAGGGCAAGCAAAGGCTAAGTCTGGGGGAGTTGATATATCATGGTTTTTACCTCTTTTAGGCCATGATATATGTCCGTTTTATAGAGTCTCTCTACTATTTTGTAGTGGTTTAGAGTCTTTTACAGGTTTTAGCACGTTTGGATCATAATTGGAGATATTGGAGCTTTCTGGAGCATTTTGGATCAAAGCAGAAGTTCGTGTAGCTGAGTACCCGATTTGAAGCATCAGTGTCGATCGATACTGCCTAGTATCGGTCGATACTCATCGAAGCAGACACGGACCGCGACTTTAATGAAGAGTTGAAGAATTGCAAAATTGCCCAGAAGTCTTTATTATTTACAAGAAGCCCCAAAACGTGATTCAGGTTATTTAATAGGATTTTACAGCCACTTTCATGGCTATGCCTTATTTTACTCTGGTTTTGTGAGAGAGCTTTTGAAGGGAGACAAGTCTGAAACTCTGTTCGTCCGAGAGAAGATTTCTAACCCTCTTGTTACTCTTTCTATTTTATTTGCTGATTTATTCAAACATGTTAATTGCTTCAATTTCCATGTCTGAGTAGATCTCTTGTTAGGTTTAGGGTTCTCATAAGGGTTTTCTCTGAACGCTAGGTTGATTAGTTATTAGGATTCACCATCTGAATTAGTTCTTCGCCATAGGTTGTTTCCAAAGCTAATTCTAGATTGATCACCTAGAACTTAGATCTTAGGATAATTGATTAGGCACGAGAGTGCGATTAATTACCTGGCAGAACCTAGGGTGAGCAAAATAACTATTCGCAAAGATATTTGGTTTAGTTGTTTTGTGAACAAATCAAACTTGAACTAAAAGCTGGTTTAGACTTGAGGATTCTCAAAGAGATTTGGAATTCTATGATTTAGACTTAGATAGTTTTCGCAACGAGAGTTGGTTAATTATACATTAGTGATTTAAGTTCAAGAACCGCGTTAAATCTGAATCATGTTAGTTAGCTTATCTGCATTCATTGATTTCCTGAGAAATACCCTGAACATATCTTTCTCCAATCGAATTTACAACCGTTTTAATTTACATTCTGTTTTCAATATCATTGATTGCTTAGCTTTATTCTCATCTTTATAATATATTGTGTGTCTCTGTGAGTCCTTGTGTTCGAACCCCTACTTTACTGCAACTACTGCTTAGTACTTTTAGGGTATTAATTTGAGCATATCAACCATTCAACTTGCTTTATGGGAAGTCATGTCATCTACCGGTTAAATTGGAATACAAGGCTCTATGGGCGGTGAAGCTTCGACATCAAGACCGCACAAGAGAAGAGGTTAATTCAACTTCAAGAGTTAGAAGAGATTAGGCTTGAGGCCTGTGAGAGCTCGAGAATCTACAAGGAGAGAGCCAACGCATTCCACGATAAGAGGATCGTGCACAAGGACTTCAAGGTCGGAGACCAAGTACTCTTGTTCAATTCCCGGTTGAACCTTTTTCCCGGGAAGCTCAAATCAAGGTGGTCGGGTCCGTTTGAGGTTAAGGAAGTAAGGCCATATGGAGTCGTGGTTCTTTTTAACAAGGAGGGCCGAGATTTCATGGCAAATGGCCAAAGGCTCAAACTCTACCGAGCAAATCAAATCGTCAAAAAGGGAGGCTTGATTCGTCTCGATGATGTCCCTCTAGCTTGAGCACGGTAACAAACGTCGAACTTAGTGACGTTAAACAAAGTGCTCTTGGGAGACACCCCAAGCTTATCATTGTAAATATTTATTTTTATGGATTTCTTTTCGATCTTTGTTAGTTCTTTTTTATCCTTTTTGTTGAAGTGTTTTTAGGGTTCTTGGTGGCCAAAAGAGGTGAAATCTTGCTAGGGAAGTTCAAAACGAGGAAGAACCGTGTCCCGGCATCATGCTGCCCGGTGTGAAATTTTCCCTCGGGAAGAAATTTCACATCTCCTCGTGCCGAATGCGTTGCCCCCGGAGAGAAAACTTTCACCCGATCCCGGCCCCATGTCCTGGTTTGATGTTGCTCGGGATTGGATTTTTCCAAATACCAGGGAGAATCCCGGCCCCATGTCCTGGTTTGATGGGAAAATCCCCGGGAAGAACAATTTCCCTCGATACCGGACGCGTATGCCGGAAGAGTTTCCCCCGGGATGGTTTTTCCCTCGATACCGACCCCGTGTGCAGATTTGATGTTGCCCGGGATGGTTTTTGGACCACCAGTCCTAAGCTTCGTCCAACGATCCTTAGTTTGGATCTATTATCCAAGGGACCGCCAGGTAAGTCTTCTTCTCCCTCATTTTCGCGGCCATGACCACACATTTCTCTCTCCATTTTCAAAACCTCATAACTCTCTCAATTCTCAACCAAAAATTGTGATTCAAGTTGCTAAATTCCGGAATTTTTATCCTCTTTCTGGATCTATCAGCACCTTTTTCATTTACGGCTTGCATCTTCATGGTATATCACTCATATTTTTCATGAAAATTCAAGAACTTGTTCATAAAGAAAAATTTCATGAGTTTGTTTGGGTAGTGTTTCCACTTGCATAAAAACCTTGGGTTTAGGCTCAAAAATGGCTAGAGTGTGTAGCTCATGTGCTAATTTATCATGCATTTGAGGAATTTTGGATTTTGAGGCCAAGAACTTGATTTGTGGTGTTTGTGCCTAAAAGCTTCACAATTTGAGATTTGATTGGGTTCTTGTAGCACTTAATGGGTATACTCAATTTTGCAAATAAGAAATTAAATGTCTTTTTGCAAATTGAGCATTATCCTCTTTTTCTCATGTTTGCCTTTGCTTGGTAATGACAAAGGTTGTATCTTGTTTCTTGAAACTTATACATTCCTTGAGACAATGTAGGTACCATGGCGAGAACAAGTGACCCAATGAAAGAGAAAGGTTCACTGACTGAAAGGAGAGATTTAGCACTAGCGGAAAGCGCTAAAGGCACCGGAAAGAGGAAAAAGAAGTCGCTTGCCAATGATGAGGGAGACAGCGTGGAAGACGTGGGGTAAGTGAGAAAGAAGAAGAAGGTCCCCAAGCCTAAGCCAAGAGTCCCCACCTATAGTGCGTATGTCAAGAAGCTCAAGGAGATGAAATTCGAGGAGACAAAATTCCCGGATAAGATTGTACTTGAGAAGATGGGGATCCTTGAGGATGTGGAATCGATTTTAACCAACATGGGTTTTGGTGGAATCTTTGAATTGGCTAACATCTCTCATAAATACCTAGCTTGCCAATTTCTTGCATCATTGGAAGCTATGTTCTATGAACGAGGGGATAAAGACGCCAATGAAGATGATGGCCACAGTTTCATTGAGTTTAAGGTGGGGAAAGAAGCTTACAAAATGACATTCCATGAGCTAAGTCAAGTGTTTGGGTTCAAAGAAGAAGGAACCAAGAGAGGCCTCAAGTTTCTCTATGGAAGAAACGACTTGACCTACTTGTGGAAAGTCATTGGTGTGGGAGAATATAGTCCCGGGAATATCAAAGGCGCATCCATCCGCCACCCTGCCATTCGCTATGCCCACAAGATCCTTGCTCACACATTCTTTGCCAAGAAGGAGATTGGAACGGTTTCGGAAGAAGATATGGAGTTGTTTGCTTTGGGTTTGGCACCGTTCCTTGACTCACCTCAAGATGAGCGGCGTTTCATTGGAGAGAGTGCACGTCCGTGTCTAGCCGCCGTTCTAGTGAACCACTTACTTGGCTACAAAGATTGGGCTCTCCCTACCAAAATGAAGGAGCCTAAGATCTTCATTGGCGGTTTGGTGACTTCAATCCTCAAGGCTAAGGGGATTACGTTGGTGGATAAGACTAAGAACATGGAGTTTATAGATGATGTCTATCTCTCAAGAACCAAGTTCTTCGAAGGCAAGATAGGCAAGACTTTCGCCTACAACCTAAGGCTCACCAAAACCAACACGGTCAAAGTCCTTTTACCTAACGCTCCTCTCACCACACTCCGAGGGAGGAAAGAGCTCTACTACTATCCGACCAATGATCACTTCTACAACCCGGCAACCGACCCACCACTAGAGATAATCCGCCGAGGAAACCAAAGGAGAGGAAAGTGCCCAGGGAAGAAGATGATCACCCCAACGACCAAGAGGACGAAGAAGATGAAGATACACACTCGTTTCCCGTTCGGCCAACATATGGGAGTGAGAGATATTGCTTTGATCCTTACGATGGGAAGATGCCGGACATTGCCACTAGACATGCCAACCACCAAACGAGGTTACTTCAACGTCGGTGCAAGTGGCAAGATAGGACAATCCGAAAGTTGGTAAGGGCGGTCAAGGACTTGAAGGGCACGGTTAGAGAGCTCACGGGAAAGAAAGGAGAGGCTAGCTCCTCTCGTGGCCAAGGAGAGCCGAGTACGGTGGAGCAAGAGGAGATTGGGGAATGCTCTACATCATCGAACCAACGTCCTCAACTACATGGAGGAGAACTGGTGATTCATGACAAAGAGTACGTTGAAGCCAAACCATTAGTTGAAGAAGAAACCCCCTAAATGCTTATGGAAAAGAAAGATGATGAACATATGTGGAATAAGAAGGCAAAAACGCCTTGTGAAGGGTAGCTAGGATTGGTTCCTTGTGGGTTTAGAATTAGGATCGAAT
This sequence comes from Eutrema japonicum, assembly GCA_030161315.1. Lineage (NCBI taxonomy): Eukaryota > Viridiplantae > Streptophyta > Magnoliopsida > Brassicales > Brassicaceae > Eutrema > Eutrema japonicum. The sequence goes on from BSQW01000011.1 coordinate 40,458,800, forward strand.
TTGTGTTGGGACATTGGGTAGATGGAAGTCTAACCTTGTATGCATCAATTGCTTTTCACCCTTAGCATTTTGCCAAGGTCCATTCCTTCAATGAGAGATCCCTTGTTCGGAAACCGCCTCATGCATTGAGATCATCTTTGTCTCAAAACCGTATCCTTAGCCAAATGAGTTTATTTGCATTGCATGAACATGATCCACTAGAAACCGCTAATTGAATGTCAAAGGATTGGATGATAGGAGGGCTTGTGTAGGTTGAAGCTTAAGCTTGATCCATGTAAGGATGAACATGGCTAGCCCCTTTTGAGTAGAGATGTTTGATCTTACCTTAGAGCTCGCACTTGGACTTGAACTCTTATAGCGATGCTTTTGCTTGAGGACAAGCAAAGAAGTAAGTTTGGGGGAGTTGATATTCCCATATTTTGTCCCTTTTATGCATTCATTTAGCATAAGTTTCATCTCATATGCATATGGTTTCATAGCGTTTTCTGAATTGTTTTGTCCAAATTAGTGTTTAGATGTCTCATATTGTCCTAGAGAGTCTTGCATGTTTTGGAGTCCTTATTAGGTACTTCGGAGTCTTTCAGATAAAATGGAGAAGTTCGCACTTAGCTCGGGATCTTGAAGCGACGGTTGGAAACGTGAAAGCTCGGATATACTTCTCCCTCGAAGAAATCCCTCATGTCGGCCCATCATCCCGGCTAGAATCATCCCGGCACCAAATCCCTCGGCGAAATCTCTTCAGCATCGTCCCGACTTGAAGTTAGCCGGCACGAAGAAACCCCCTCAGCCGGCACGCGATATCTCCTCGGGCAGGAGATATGCCGGCCCATCATCCTGGCACCAAATCCCACGGCGAAATCTCTTCAGCATCGTCCCGACTTAAAGTTAGCCAGCACGAAGAAACCCCCTCAGCCGGCACGCAATTTCTCCTCGGGCAGGAGATATGCCGGCCCATCATCCCGGCCTAAAGCATCCCGGCACGCAAGCTCGACGATTTTTCCCTCAGCACCGTCCCGGCCTGAAGCAACCCGGCACGAAGAAATCCCTCAACCCGGCACGCGATTTCTCCTTGGGCAGGAGATATGCCGGCCTCTCGTCACGGCTAGAATCAACCCGGCACACAACCTCTCGGCTAAAAGCTCCTCGTCCTGATTTGAAACAGCCCGGGACACAGGCCGGGATAGACTTGCGACCCAAGAATGTTCTGGTCAAAACCCGGTTTGTTCCGGGTTGATCCAGTTCCCCTCTCTTTATTATAAATAATCTAAAACCCTCATTTTACTTGCTAAGCTTTTCGTAAGTCTAAAACCCTCACATTTGAGAGAAAACTTGAGATTTGTAAGAGAGATCCTTTTTTTTATGTAATTTAGTATTTGTTTCCATCAATCTCTTCCATCTATCTTCTTTTTATCTTGATTATCCAACACCCATCAATGAATTCACCTCTTATCCAAATCGATTTTGAGGTGTTCTTGATGGATCTTGAGTAGTCTCTTAGGATCTTGAGATGAGGTAGATTAGTGTGATCTAAGGCTTGATTAGTGGTGTTTAGGGTTAGATGATCTTATATTCCTTCTTGTCTAGTGTCCCTAATGCTAGTTCTAGCTTGAAAGAGTGGATCTAGATCATAAGACATTTCATCCACACCAAGTGTTTGATGAAATGCCTTGATGAACTAGACAAGAGATTTATGCTCCTAACCTAAGACATTAGTTGTTTATGGCATAACTTTGGTTAATCTTGTTATGATTCTTAATGCTTGCTAGTTGTTAATCCACAAATGATGATTCGCTAATGGACTTGATAATTAACATAGTGATTAGTTGCTTGAAAGAGAACTAATCAAGATTAGAGGTCAATTGCCTAGGAATTAGCTTCTTTGAGTGAATGAACACCACTAATTGGACTTGGATCACCTTATATCAATAACCTCATCTCTAGTTCTGCTTTTGCTTATTGAATTATATCTTGCTTATTTGCTTACTTGTTTTAATTAGATCACTTAATCACAACACACTAGTTTAGCTTAACTTACCATAAGCACCTTGCATTATTAGTGCCTAGGATAAATCCCTTTATGGATTGATAACCTTCATACTATACGTGTTGGAGTTATTGATACCTCCTATAGACTAAATAGTCTTGTATCACTCATCGGAAAATAATTATCAACAAAATGAATTTTCTAAAAAATCTGAGCTAACAAGTCCTACGTTTTAGCTATAATAGATAATATGTTAAAAGAGCTAAATCTCCTAGACAACGATTTTCAAATCGATAAAAAAAATTCTTGCGAGATGATTTTTACTTTAAAAATAACACCCAAAAAAGACTTTGGTTTTTTATAAACTTTTTGAAAGATAGGAACATAATCCAAAAAGAGTTTTACAACTATCTCCATAAACATATATATATATATATATATATATATATATATATATATATATATATATATATATATTCCATTTTAATGCAGTGTTTAAGAGTTTGTAACTAATTACTAATCTAGGAGTGCCTCTTTCTATTTCAAAATTTTTATTTACATAAAAACAGCACATGACCAAGGTGATCTTGATTTTAAAATTAGGCATTTGTTTAGAAGATCTAAAATCTCTTTTCTACAATGTTTTCTAATTCAGAGGTCATTTGTATAGGACGAGCCTTAGAAAGAATTTTTGTTTCATTGAAATTTTCCTCGTATGGTAAATCAACAATATGTTGTTTGCGATTCCAAAAGGCTATCAGTAAATATGAAAATTTACCAAATTGGAATCTTCCATTAAAATGATTTGGTAAATCTTTCTTTCCCGTCTAAAATTTCATTGAATCGAAAGCCAAGGAGACCAGTACAGGGGGAAAGCAAAAACTTTAAGAAAACAGAGCATCAAACACCTAAGGAAGGAGGTTTTTAGATTGTGTAACCAAGAAGGACCTCCTAAGGCCACATAAGATTGGAAGCGCCCATCACGAGTCACGCTTTTCGAGATCTCTTTGACTACTCTGTTTGTGCCAATCAACTCATGTTCTATCGAGCAACTCATAAAACCATTCTGGAGTTTGGTAATGCGATCAATGTAATTTCGAAATCTCGGCCATTCAAGACGTTTAGAGATTGCTTCTACCGCCGCATGGAGGTCCGACATAACCAAAACCTCGGAGATGTGAAGGTCCCGTAAGCTTTGTAGAGACCATATCAGTACTCGAAACTCTGCAATCAATCTACTAGGAGAGGGTGTGAAGGCTTCTCGAGCGTGCATATTGATGGTACCTAAGTGATCTCTCAAGATCCAGGCACTTCCTCTATGTAGACTGTTATTACGCCAATTTGCATTCACATTACATTTGACCAAACCCAACGGAAGAGAGTGCCACTTAGAATCAACAGAGTGAGAAGTTCTCCTGTTACGATCCACATGCACTGATGGCGTGTTTAACTTGCACAATAAAGCTGCTTCTTCTTTTGCACACCGCACAACTCTTGAGGCGAATCTTGTTTGTCAGCAAAAATGATCGAGTTTCTATTCTTCCATATGGACCAGAGAATCCAATGAATAGAGGACCGAATATCACACGCCACAGAGCTATCTTCCATAACATTCAAAACGAAAGACAAGTTATCCTTTAAAACCCCCGAGAAGCCAGATCCAGGAGCAGATATAAGGGAATTAATTATTAAGAATTTGATTAGCCATTTCACATGTGAATAACACATGATTAATGGACTCCACACCTTGCTGACAATGACGACAATTAGTGTCCATAATAATACCTCTAGATTTGAGTCAATCAGCAACCACCAAAGCACATGTCACCGCCCTCCAGAGGAAAACTCTAATTTTAGGAATGGTCGGAAGTTTCCAGCATCGATTTTTCAATGTGTTCTTGACCTGTTCCTGCGGTGAACTTGACAAAGATGAAATTAACGGGTGATTAGCAGCAAAGGCGTAACCACTATGTACTAAATACGCTCCGTTCATAGAATAAGCCCATATAAACTGGTCCTCGGTGTTACCAATAGGAAGCTTCATGACATGTCCTGCATCGTCTGGAGGAAAGAGGTCTCACACAGCATTTTTTCTCCATTTCCCATCGGAGGAAATCAGAGAGCTCACCTTCAATTCTAGGTTATAAAGGATTTTTTTTATTTACCGGTCTTCTGCGGTGAACATCCATAACCCACTTCTCCATCCAGATGTGCGTAATCTGGCCATTGCCAATGGATTTCAACAAGCCTCTAGACAGAAGATCTCAACCAAACAAAATGCTGCTCCACACATAGGATGGGCGATACCCTTTGCCACAATCAAGGAAGGACTTTGACGAGAAGTAACGTCCTTTATATAATCTGGCAATTAAACTCTCATGATCATTAAGGATACGCTATGCTTGTTTTGCCAGCAACGCTTGATTAAAGGTTTCCACATCTCTAAAACCAAGACCGTCGTTCAGTTTTGATTTGAACATCGTCTTCCAAGCGACCCAATGAATCTTGTTTTTCTTTTCACATGCATTCCAGAAGAAGTTAGTCATCGCGGTAGTGATTTTCCGGCAATGATGTTTGGTGAGACAGAAGCATGACATCGCATACACTGGTAATTCCATGGCCACATACTTGAGAAGAACTTCCTTACAACCAAGAGAAAGCGTCTTCGGGTACCATCCACTTAAGCGTTTGTTCAACTTTTCTCTAATGAAAGCTAACAATTGATGCTTAGATCCACTAAAGCATTCTGGTAATCCCAGGTAAGTACCAGCACCAGCTTCTTTGTCAATGTTCAACAAATTTGCAATTAATCTACGCATCACCGGATCAATATCCAGGCGAAAGGTGATTGAAGATTTCTGGAAATTTATAACATGGCCCGAGGAGTCGCCATAGAGTTTCAAACAGCGCATAAATTCAGAGCATTCCCACAAAGAGGCTCGACACAAGAACATACTATCATCTGCGAAGAGGAGATGTTGAATCGAATAACATTTAGAGGACATCCGCAAACCAGAAATTCTCCCATCCATCTCAGCTTGATTCATGACATGAACCAAAGCCTCCGCGTACAGGATGAAAAGAAAAGGAGAGAGAGGATCACCTTGCTGAATGCCTCTCTCAGGCTGGATATGACCATGTTCCTGCCATTGAGCAAAACCGTATAGCTGACAGACCGAACACAAATCATCACCCATGATATCCATTTCTCGTCAAACCCCATCCGTCTAAAACGTTCTTCGAGGAAGTCCCATTCAACCCTATCATAGGCTTTTGACATATCCATTTTGATGGCCAAATACTCTCCTTCGCAATTAGGATTCGTTCGAAGACCGTGTACCATTTCGTGGGCAATGAGGAGATTATCAGAGATAAGCCTGCCAGAAACAAAGGCACCTTGTGTATAAGACCTTGGATATAAGACCTTGGATATAATCTTATATGTCACCGAGCATAGGCTAATAGGTCGTAAGTCAGTCATGGCATTTGCATTGGGTCTTTTCGGAAGGAGACATATTTGAGTAAAGTTCTAATCACGAGGCAAACAAGTAGACTAAAAAAACTGCTTCACTTCCGATGTAACATGAGGACCTGTGATTTCCCAGAAGTGTTGAAAGAATTTACCAGTAATACCATCAGCTCCCGGAGCACTATCGCTCTTAATGCTATTCACTGCTCTTTTGATTTCTGCATCTGTGATCGGCTTAGTCAAATCCTGTTCATCTGTTGAGTTACTTTAGATGGAAAGCCATGAAGCAATTCATATGGGTTAGCTGGTCTCGATGATCTGAAGAGATTAGAGAAGTACTCAACCGCTATATCTCCTTTTCTGATTCTGAGAATCGCTCAGTACCATACTCATCCAGCACCAAATGAATATTATTACGCATCCTTCGAGATTTCACACTGCCGTGGTCAAATTTGGTGTTTTTGTCGCCTGCGACCAGCTATCGCTCCTTACTTTTCTCTTTCCAATAGATCTCTTCTTCTCTGATTGCCTGAAATAACTATAATTTAAGGTTGTCCATCTTTTGGAAATTTGGACATAGATTTGCTGATTCTCTGTCCAATTCCTCGCTAAGCCTCTTCAAATTCACCTTCGAGTTGGAATTCGAAGTTCTTTTCCACTTGGTTAACACCTTCCGGCATCCAGGGATACGGTCAGACACCCTTCCCAATCCAATACGTTTCTGTGCACACCAGCTCTTCCTCACTATTTCCACTGTCTCAGGTCTGTCACACCACCTCTTGCTAAAGCAAAAAATGACCCTTCCATATGCCAAACTTTGAGACTATTTTCGTCAACAAGTGTCTATGATCAGACCCCACTCTTTTCAAATACTCAAAATGAGTTCTTGGAAAAAGACGGAACTATTCAGCGTTGTCAAAGGCACGGTCCAGCCTACACTGTATCCAGACCAGATCTTTAGCCCCATTAGAATCAGTGATTACTCGATTACCTCCGTAGGAAAGTTTATTACCGGAGCTTGGAATCTACTTAATACAGCATTCCCTAGCAAAACATCTGAAGGGGTAAAAAGAGGATTCGGCTCTGGGAGGACCTCCAAACTTTTCTTCATTATTCATAATCTCATTAAAGTCACCAACAATACACCACGCTGAATCTCGGATAGCTCCAAAATCAGAAATCTTTTTTTATACACGACCTCGGAGATGGCTCACCGGGTCACCGTAAACAAAAGTAATGAAAAAGTGACAGAACCAACTTCCACACGTGTATCTATCATTCGATTATCAGAAAATGATGTGAACATAGAAAGCATCACGGAACTTAAGCTTGAACCAGAGCTTATTGCCGAGGATCCTTTGGATATTTCCGTTGGTCCCATGACCCGGTAAACGTCTCGAAGATTTAACGAAGTTGTTCGTAGTTTACTCGAGGACGTTTGGACCAAGCAAGATGATCATCAACCACATCACGTTTTCAACATGATCATGGCTCAACATGGAGATTGAGGTTCGGCCCAAGGTGTAGGTTTGATGTACTCTTTTTCCTACTCATGGTTTTGTCCCAATGGATTTTCCATTAGGGGTTTTAATGAGGCATTGGGCTTACACCATCATTTTGGCCCAACTTCGTCCATGGGCAAGAGCAATTTCGACCATGGGGTCTCCAAGGGTCATTCTTCATAGTCAACAAGTCAACAAGTCAAAGTAGTCAAAGTCTTTGGTCCAAGTCTTTATTAGTCTTTGCTACTTCCCTAGGCATTGTTTTCCACATTTTTCCCCTTGTTTTTCCCTACATCTTTCTCTATATAAACTCATGTAGTCTCTCATTTCAAATCATCAATCAAATATCTTTTCTTTTTTTTAGAGAGCATTCTCTTTTGTTCCTTGTGAACTTTTCGATTTTCTTGGTGAGTTTTGCCAAGTGAATCATTCGGTTTATTAAGTTCTTCATCAACACTTAACGCAACCATTCATTATCCTAAGTTTGTAGATTCGTCTCTAAGTGAGTTTGGAGATTAAGGTTTCATATACCTTAAGATCTAGCTCCGCGAGTTTACTAGCCAAGGAGTTCACCGCCTCGTTCATTGGAATCATCCTAAGTAAGTTTTGGGACTAAGGTTTAATATACCTTAGGATCTCGCTTCACGATTTTAAGGAGACAAGGATTATCCAACTACCCTCCTCGAAGTGCCGAAATTGGGAAGATCGTATCAAGTGGTATCAAGAGCCCAAGGTGTAGGTTTGATGTACTCTTTTTCCTACTCATGGTTTTGTCCCAATGGATTTTCCATGAGGGGTTTTAATGAGGCACTGGGCTTACACCATCATTTTGGCCCAACTTCGTCCATGGGCAAGAGCAATTTCGACCATGGGGTCTCCAAGGGTCATTCTTCATAGTCAACAAGTCAAAGTAGTCAAAGTCTTTGGTCCAAGTCTTTATTAGTCTTTGCTACTTCCCTAGGCATTGTTTTCCACATTTTTCCCTTTATTTTTCCCCACTTCTTTCTCTATATAAACTAATGTAATCTCTCATTTCAAATCATCAATCAAATATCGTTTCTTCTTTTTTTAGAGAGCATTCTCTTTTGTTTCTTGTGAACTTTTCGATTTTCTTGGTGAGTTTTGCCAAGCGAATCATTCGGTTTATTAAGTGTTCTTCATCAACACTTAACGCAACCATTCATTATCCTAAGTTTGTAGATTCGTCTCTAAGTGAGTTTGGGGATTAAGGTTTCATATACCTTAAGATCTAGCTCTGCGAGTTTACTAGCCAAGGAGTTCACCGCCTCGTTCATTGGAATCATCCTAAGTAAGTTTTGGGACTAAGGTTTCATATACCTTAGGATCTCGCTTCACGATTTTAAGGAGACAAGGATTATCCAACTACCATCCTCGAAGTGCCGAAATTGGGAAGATCGTATCAAGTGGTATCAAGAGCCCACTTTGAGGATCCGGTAATATCTATCCATCTTCTAATCTCTTCATATTCTAAATCATTTTCTTTCTTTTCTATCGTTCACCTTCTTTCTTTTCTATCTATTTCTTTTTGTAAAACCAGTATTTAAAAAAAAAATTGAAAAAAACAATCTGGTCATTGAAATTCTTTTCTTTCTATCTTTCACACTTGATTTATCGTTTGGTTGTTTGGGAAATTCACATCAAGTTAGTTCGATTAGTTCTATAGGAACTATTGAGAATCTCTTTGTGTGAGGACCTTTTGAGAGTAGAGGAGTGAACCACTTTGAGAGAAACACTTGTGAGAAAAAGTTTACTAATGTGTTCGCTTAATTTTGCGAGGTACGATGTCGGACGATGGATCAACTGGCGGAACAACTACCCCACACGAGCCTAACGTCCAAACCATGTTGACGGAATTTACTCGGATGATGGGAGTAATAAAGGAAAGGTTGGTTCGACTCGAAGTACGACCGGCGCAAGGAGAAATAGCGGGAGCCGCCAATGTCAATCCCGTAAACGACAATCCCGAGAACAATGATGGTCGTGAGGAACTGGGAAGAAGGAGGAGAGAACGGGCAAGACAAGATCCCAACGGAGAGGATAACTACTATCTTCAAAACGGACACTCATCTAGTGGATCCGAACGGAAACCAAGACGAAGGGAGGCTCGAAATGACCTTGGAGGACTTAAACTTAAAATTCCACCATTCTACGGCAAGAACGACCCCGATGCCTTTCTAGAATGGGAGAAGAAGATCGAGCTTGTCTTCGATTGCCAAAATTACACTGAGGACTAAAATATAAGGTTAGCCGCAACCGAATTCTATTGTAAGATTTCTGTCGGGCCTTAACCGCGATATTCAAGATCGGATCGAGATGCAAAGTTATGCGAACATTGACAAAATGTTGCATAAGGCGATCTTGGTAGAGCAGCAGCTCAAGAGAAAGAGCGTTTCATGCCCAAGTTTTGGATCCAACTCGAAGTCAAACTATATCAAGGAGGATAAGCCGAGCTTTAGGCCAAAACCAGATTCGAGACCGAAGTTGGAGACAAAATCAATCGCTACTGGCTACGACTACCGAGGTAAACCCGAGAGTTCTAACTTGAGAAATCGTGACATTGAGTGTTATAGGTGCCATGAGAAGGGTCACTATGCCAATAATTGTCCGAACCAAAGAGCCATGATACTCAAGGAGAACGGCGAGATAGAGACCGAGGAGGAAGATTCAGATTCTATCCAATCAAGAGAGGATCACGAGGAATATGCAGTTAGAGGAGACCTTTTGGTTACAAGGAGGGCACTAGTGGTGCAAGAAAAAGGTAAAGAGGAGGAGCAACGTGAAAATCTGTTTCACACAAGGTGCATGGTGAATGGCAAAGTCTGCAGCCTTATCATTGATGGCGGGAGTTGTACGAACGTGGCAAGCACTACCATGGTGGAGAAACTCTAGCTCCAAACACTTAGACATCCCCGACCCTATTCCCTTCGATGGCTAAACGATCAAAACCTGCAGGTAACCAAGCAAGTTAAATTTTCGTTGTCACTTGGTAAATACGAAGACGAAGTGTTGTGCGATGTGCTACCCATGGAGGCGGGACACATTCTTTTGGGTAGACCATGGCCGTATGACCGCAAAGTGGTTCATGACGGATACACCAACAAACACACGTTCGAATTCAAAGGAAATAAAATCACGCTTGTTCCTTTGACACCGCAAGCGATCTACCAAGATCAATTGTCCCTTGAGCAGCGAAAGGTAAACACTTTGAGCGATCCCCTAAACACTTCTCACTAAAAAGAAAAAGAGAGTCCGAGAGAACCCAAGAAAAAGGCCTGTGAGAGTAAACCCGTGAGACAGTCCAATTTCTTTGTGAGGACTGGTGAGATCAAAAAGGCTCTATATTCTAAGACACAAATGCTCTTGCTTGTTTACAAATAAACTCTTTTGAGTTTAACTGATCTTGAGCCGGAACTTCCGAGCAAAATTATTTCTCTTTTGCAGGATTTCAATGATGTTTTCCCCGATGAAAGCCCTTGCGGTTTACCACCTATTCGTGGAATAGAACATCAGATCGTGATGTAAGATTGGAATCCACCAAACTTACGGACACGTGATAATCAAGAGATTACAAGCTTTGTTGCGGAAGTGGGGACGATGGTGAGATGGAAGGTGATAGTTTTGATTGACTCTCTTAATCGATGGTGATTGACTCTCTTAATCTATGAACGAAATAGGATGTTTGAATCGCACAAACACGCTAAGTCGCAGCCTCTAAAGATTTAAGTGAATCTCACACTTAAAACTAAAGAAAAGAACAATTCTTCAAAGAATACGCGTTGAAAGAAAACAAGAAACTTCTGTATTAATTCGTTTGAAAGGTGATTTACAATGAAAGAAAAGCTGAGCTTATATGGTGCTCGTACAAGAATATTCTAGAAAGCTAAAATAAAAAGACTAAAGAAACAAATCGCAAAATAATCACAACTAGCCGTTAGGCTTAATTGCTCGTCTTGGCCAAATAGGGCAAGCTGATCATGCTTGAGTCTTGACAGCTTGGGAGGAAATTTTGAGTGTCTAGATACACTCTGGTTGATGTGAGAAGGCTTCATTTCGTGGCCAAGGTTTAAGGAATAGAGCCGTTGGAGATTAATGACTCTAAATTTGAATGCATCCGGATACGGTAAGTTGACTTGTAAGGGAATCCGCCTGATCATGTGTGTGCCGGTGCATGGTAAGGTGTTTCTAAGATTCTTTAGTTGCCTTAGAATCTCTCCTGGTCGCCATAGATATGTTTGCAAAGTGTAGCAACCATTGGATCTAGGACTTACCTTCAACAGAACCATGTCAAGCCGTTTTGGAAAATTGGGTGTAACTTGAGAATCCGATGGGAATTTCCTTGGAACAACCTAAGGCGAATAACTAATTCAGATTGTGAACCCTAAACAATAAATCAACCTAACATTCAAAGAAATCCATTATGAGAAATCCTAAACCTAACAAGAGATCTACTCAGACATGGAAATTGAAGCAATAAACATGTTTGAATAAATACTCAATTAAAAATAAGAAAGAGTAACAAAAGGGTTCAAAATCTTCTCTCGACGAATAGAGTTTCAGACTTATCCTCCTTCAAAAGCTCTCTCTCAATTCAAAGCAAAAAAATAAGACATGGCCAACAAAGTGGCTGTAAAACCTAATTAAATAGTCTAAACACGAATTGGGGTCTTCTTGTAAATATTAAAGTCTTCTGGGCAAGTTCTACAATTCTTCAAACTTCATTAAAAGTCGTGAGTCGTGTCTGCTGCGATGGGTATCGAACGATACCAAGGAGGTATCGATCGATGCCTGACACTTCGATCGAACACTTAGTCACCAGACTTCAGTTTTGCTCCATAACGCTCCATAAAACTCCAATATCTCCAATAATGCTCCAAAAGTGCTTAAACCTGTAAAAGACTCTAAAACACTATGAAATAATAGAAAGACTCTATAAAACGGGCTTATATCATGGCCTAAAAGGGGTAAAAACCATGATATATCAATGCTAAGTTAGATTCAGTGCACAATCTGTTGATGGGAAGAACCCAAAAAGCGGTCCACTTTGCTGCTGAAGATGAAGTGGAGGATGTTAACTATATTGGTGGAGCTGGTTTTGGGTCGAATCAGTTTGTCCAGAAACCATTCTAGAGCAGTGGCTATACTAGGAAATATGGGAATTCATCTTATCAGCCTATACCTGCTAAGCTTCCAGATAGCAAGATTGAATCTATGTTTAAACAGTTGGTTTCAGGACAGCAGCAAATACAAGTGGATTTCAATGGAAAGATATATGCTTTGTACAAAGATCTGAGTGGAAGGATCGATGCTCTCAGTACTCATCAGAAGATGCTGGAAACTCAAATAGCTCAGACTGCAGCAGCTGTCAAGGGAAAGATGGCCCATTCACAGAATGAATACGTTAATGCAATCACCTTAAGGAGTGCAGAAAATTTCGAAAACCCTGTGGAAGATGACGATGAGGATCCTGAAATCGCCCGAGTATCGATCGATACCCGTTCTGAGATCGACACCACTACTTGTGTCGATCGACACTCCTTGCAGATTGAACCAAAAGGTGTGAAGAAGCCGGAGGTGATTGTGGAATGTGTTTACAAGCCTAAGGTGCCATATCCTAGACCACCTAGACATCTCATGAAACCCATCATTGCAGAGAAGTTGCTAGCGTTTGAGAAGATGGTCAGGAGGATTCCCCAAACTATATCTTTTGAAGAAGCTTTTGAAAACCGTCATTTGGAGTGTTACTTCCAAAATTACAGAGAAACTGAGGAAGAGATTAAGGCACTCTTCATCAAGGCTAGAAGTACACCACCTCCACTGAAGCAGCTGACTAAGAGGGAAGACCCAGGAATATTCTCAGTTCCATGCTCTATCTCTGGAGTTGAATTCAAAGAGTCTCTCGTTTACTCGGGGGCTAGCGTCATTGTCATGTCAAGGGCAATTGCAGAGAGATTGGGAGCTGATATTCGATCTCCCAAGACATCTATCACATTCGCGAACTCTTCCACATCGGTTCCATACGGTACAATCCCTGATTTGATGGTTAAAGTAGGAGACTGTCTGGTATCTACCAATTTTGAGGTTGTGGAGATGCATGCAAGGTCTAGTACACCTTTGATTCTTGGAAAACTGTTCATGGCTACGGCTGGTGCAATTATGGACACGCCCAGGAAGAGAATCTCGTTCTCATACATTGACGAACATGTCTCCTACAAAGCCCTTCCTACTAGAGGAACTCCCACATATCTCTTGCATCACCATTGTTACAGGAGAGGCATTGGTAGTTGATCTTTTGGAAGAGCCTCCTGACGAGCCAACTGTCATAGACCTTCTAGATAGTCCTCCTATCATCACCGATAAAGTCATCAAAAAGACTAAGGCAAAGAAGGAGGTGAAGAACAAAAGAGTCGAGAGTGCTACACATGTGACCTTAATCCCTCAGAAATGCGAAGGAAACTCGATTGAATACAAGGTGAGGTGCAAAGGAACCTCAAAGCCATTCTCTAAGGCTAGAGTTATTCTTACTCCGGAGCTAAAAGAAAAAGAAAAAGAGGTTGTGGAGAGCATGTTGAGCAAAACTCTGAAGCTGGAGATGTCAAGTTGCGGAGCTCATTTCAGTGCGAGCTCTCATTCCTATCATGACTGATCGTCCGTAAAGTCAAGCTCGTGACGTAAAACAAGCGCTTGGTGGGAGGTAACCAACTGGTGAGTTTGTTTTTGAGTCTTTTTCTTTTTATTTTTCGTTTTGTGTTTGTGTCAGGATAAACAAAGAGCGAAAACTCGAAATCGCCCGTGTGTCGATCGATACTCTACTGGTATCGGTCGACACCCTACGCGAATGAGAAGGGTTCATTGTGTCGATTTAAGTGTGGTATCGATCGATACCAGGCCGTGTGTCGGTCGATACTCGATGTTCCAGTACGGTAACTTATTGTTTTTCACAATTATATTATGTTCTTTTGCTTTCTTTCACAAACTCTAGGCTAGATAACACTGGGGACAGTGTTGTTCAAGTCTGCGGGAGGTAGTCGCAGAAATTGTTTTTGTTTTTCTTTGAGTTAGTCATTTTTGAGTCATTCGTTGTTTTATTGAGTCAAAATATGTTGGAGACTGTGATCTTTTTCTTGACTCTATTGTTCTGACTTTGCTTCTAAGTAACCATTGTTACAGAATCAGGTACAGATCGACTAATGAAAATCCAAAGGCTGACCAGTTAACTAGAAGACACTCATGTTTCAAGCAAAGTTCTTTACAGCGTGAGCCAAATTTTTGCACTTCATAGATGTGATTGATATCCATAGAGCTTGATTCCTCATTTGTATATGACAAAGGAACCCAAGTGTTTAAAGTGATGGTATTTCTCTCCCTGTTACAAGTTAATAAATAAGATGCATTAAAAGATGAAATGATTTTCTTCTGAGTAGAGGGTTAGGAAAATTTCCAGCGATCCCATTATTCTACTTCAGAGGGAATGATCACACAAAGGTGGAAGCGAGGTTAGGAAAATTTCATGTGATACCTGGGGATTCGGTGGCAAACACCATCAATACTCGCGCCTCGAACCTTATTAAGCATATGCAAGAATATAATGAAAAATAAGTCTGGGGGAGAGAAAATAAGACCAAAAAGTGTGAAATTCGATGGTTCCTTGTCATGATATTGTATGGGAAAGAATCTAGAAGGTTCTTGGTATTAATCACAGCAATGAAACTGGCGATGAGGGCTTTATTGAGTATTGCTGTGAGATAATGTGTGTAGTCTGGGAAGCTGCAAATGTCTACGGAGAAGTACATGGTGGTTAGATTTGAAACAGGTTATATGATATGTGGAGCACTAAGGAAAAGGGTCATTGCAATGTTTCAAAAACAGGTGAGTCTCTATGTTTTCAAACCTCGTTCTCTGGTTTAGTCTTCTATTTGCTTGAGGGCAAGCAAATGCTAAGTCTGGGGGAGTTGATATATCATGGTTTTTACCCCTTTTAAGACATGATATAAATCCGTTTTATAGAGTCTTTCTACTATTTCGTAGTGGTTTAGAGTCTTTTATAGGTTCTAGCACGTTTGGAGCATAATTGGAGATATTGGAGCTTTCTGGAGCATTTTGGATCAAAGCAGAAGTTCGTGTAGCTAAGTACCCGATTTGAAGCCTTAGTGTCGATCGATACTGACTAGTATCGGTCGATACTCACTGCAGCAAGACACGAGTCGTGACTTAATGAAGAGTTGAAGAATTGCAAAATTGCCCAGAAGACTTTATTATTTACAAGAAGCCCCAAAACATGATTTCGGTTATTTAATAGGATTTTACAGCCACTTTGATGGATATGCTTTATTTTACTTTGGTTTTTTGAGAGAGCTTTGGAAGGGAGACAAGTCTGAAACTCTGTTCGTCCGACAGAAGATTTCGAACCCTCTTGTTACTCTTTCTATTTTATTTGATGATTTATTCAAACATGTTTATTGCTTCAATTTCTATTTCTGAGTAGATCTCTTGTTAGGTTTAGGGTTCTCATAAGGGGGTTCTCTGAATGCTAGGTTGATTAGTTATTAGGATTCACCATCTGAATTAGTTCTTCGCCATAGGTTGTTTCCAAAGCTAATTCTAGATTGATCATCTATAACTTAGATTTTAGGATAATTGATTAGGCACGAAAGTGCGATTAATTACCTCGCAGAACCTAGGGTGAGCAAAATAACTATTCGCAAAGAGATTTGGTTAAGTAGTTTTGTGAACAAATCAAACTTGAACTAAAAGCTGGTTAAGACTTGAGGATTCGCAAAGAGATTTGGAATTCTAAGATTTAGACTTAGATAGTTTTCGCAACGAGAGTTGGTTAATTATACCTTAGTGATTTAAGTTCAAGAACCGCGCTAAATCTGAATCATGTTAGTTAGTTTATCTGCATTCATTGATTTCCTGAGAAATACCCTGAACATATCTTTCTCCAATCGAATTTACAACCGTTTTAATTTACATTATGTTTTCAATATCATTGATTGCTTAACTTTATTCTCATCTTTATAATATATTGTGTGTCTCTGTGAGTCCTTGTGTTCGACCCCTACTTTACTGCAACTACTGCATAGTACTTTTAGGGTATTAATTTGAGAATATCAACCATTCAACTTGCTTTTTGGGAAGTCATGCCATCTACCGGCTGAATTGGAATACAAGGCTCTATGGGCGGTGAAGCTTCGACATCAAAACCGCACAAGAGAAGAGGTTAATTCAACTTCAAGAGTTAGAAGAGATTAGGCTTGAGGCCTATGAGAGCTCGAGAATCTACAAGGAGAGAGCCAAAGCATTCCACGATAAGAGGATCGTGCACAAGGACTTCAAGGTCGGAGACCAAGTACTCTTGTTCAATTCCCGGTTGAAGCTTTTTTCCGGGAAGCTCAAATCAAGGTGGTCGGGTCCGTTTGAGGTTAAGGAAGTAAGGCCATATGGAGTCGTGGTTCTTGTTAACAAGGAGGGCCGAGATTTTATTGCAAATGGCCAAAGGCTCAAACTCTACCGAGCAAATCAAATCGTCGAAAAGGGAAGCTCGATCCCTCTCGATGATGTCCCTCTAGCTTGAGCACGGTAACAAACGTCGAACTTAGTGACGTTAAACAAAGTGCTCTTGGGAGACACCCCAAGCTTATCATTGTAAATATTTCTTTTTATGGATTTCTTTTCGATCTTTGTTAGTTCTTTTTTATCCTTTTTGTTGAAGTGTTTTTAGGGTTCTTGGTGGCCAAAAGAGGTGAAATCTTGCTAGGGAAGTTCAAAACGAGGAAGAACCGTGTCCCGGCATCATGCTTCCCGGTGTGAAATTTTCCCCCGGGAAGAAATTTCACATCTCCTCGTGCCGAATGCGTTTCCCCCGGAGAGAAAACTTTCACCCGATCCCGGCCCCATGTCCCGGTTTGATGTTGCTCGGGATTGGATTTTGCCAAAGACCAGGGAGAATGCCGGCCCCATGTCCCGGTTTGATGGGAAAATCCCCGGGAAGAAAAATTTCCCTCGATACCGGACGCTTATGCCGGAAGAGTTTCCCCCGGGATGGTTTTTCCCTCGATACCGACCCCGTGTGCCGGTTTGATGTTGCCCGGGATGGTTTTTGGACCACCAGTCCAAAGCTTCGTCCAACGGTTCTTAGTTTGGATCTATTATCCAAGGGACCGCCAGGTAAGTCTTCTTCTCCCTCATTTTCGCGGCCATGACCACACATTTCTCTCTCAATTTTCAAAACCTCATAACTCTCTCAATTCTCAACCAAAAATTGTGATTCAAGTTGCTAAATTCCGGATTTTTTATCCTCTTTCTGGATCTATCAGCACCTTTTCCATTTACGGCTTGCATTTTCATGGTATATCACTCATATTTTTCATGAAAATTCAAGAACTTGTTCATAAAGAAAAATTTCATGAGTTTGTTTGGGTAGTGTTTCCACTTGCATAAAAACCTTGGGTTTAGGCTGAAAAATGGCTAGAGTGTGTAGCTCATGTGCTAATTTATCATGCATTTGAGGAATTTTGGATTTTGAGGCCAAGAACTTGATTTGTGGTGTTTGTGCCTAAAAGCTTCACAATTTGAGATTTGATTGGGTTCTTGTAGCACTTAATGGGTATACTCAATTTTGCAAATAATAAATTAAATGTCTTTTTGCAAATTGAGCATTATCCTCTTTGTCTCATGTTTGCCTTTGCTTGGTAATGACAAAGGTTGTATCTTGTTTCTTGAAACTTATACATTCCTTGAGACAATGTAGGTACCATGGCGAGAACAAGTGACCCAATCAAAGAGAAAGGTTCACTGACTAAAAGGAGAGATTTAGCACTAGCGGAAAGCGCTAAAGGCACCGAAAAGAGGAAAAAGAAGTCGCTTGCCAATGATGAGGGAGACAGCGTGGAAGACGTGGGGCAAGTGAGAAAGAAGAAGAAGGTCCCCAAGCCTAAGCCAAGAGTCCCCACCTATAGTGCGTATGTCAAGAAGCTCAAGGAGATGAAATTCGAGGAGACAAAATTCCCGGATAAGATTGTACTTGAGAAGATGGGGATCCTTGAGGATGTGGAATCGATTTTCACCAACATGGGTTTTGGTGGAATCTTTGAATTGGCTAACATCTCTCATAAAGACCAAGCTTGCCAATTTCTTGCATCATTGGAAGCTATGTTCTATGAACGAGGGGATAAAGACGCCAATGAAGATGATGGCCACAGTTTCATTTAGTTTAAGGTGGGGAAAGAAGCTTACAAAATGACATTCCATGAGCTAAGTCAAGTGTTTGGGTTCAAAGAAGAAGGAACCAAGAGAGGCCTCAAGTTTCTCTATGGAAGAAACGACTTGACCTACTTGTGGAAAGTCATTGGTGTGGGAGAATATAGTCCCGGGAATATCAAAGGCGCATCCATCCGCCACCCCGCCATTCGCTATGCCCACAAGATCCTTGCTCACACATTCTTTGCCAAGAAGGAGATTGGAACGGTTTCGGAAGAAGATATGGAGTTGCTTGCTTTGGGTTTGGCACAGTTCATTGACTCACCTCAAGATGAGCGGCGTTTCATTGGAGAGAGTGCACGTCCGTGTCTAGCCGCCGTTCTAGTGAACCACTTACTTGGCTACAAAGATTGGGCTCTCCCTACCAAAATGAAGGAGCCTAAGATCTTCATTGGCGGTTTGGTGACTTCAATCCTCAAGGCTAAGGGGATTACGTTGGTGGATGAGACTAAGAACATGGAGTTTATAGATGATGTCTATCTCTCAAGAACCAAGTTCTTCGAAGGCAAGATAGGCAAGACTTTCGCCTACAACCTAAGGCTCACCAAAACCAACACGGTCAAAGTCCTTTTACCTAACGCTCCTCTCACCACACTCCGAGGGAGGAAAGAGCTCTATTACTATCCGACCAATGATCACTTCTACAACCCGGCAACCGACCCACCACTAGAGATAATCCGCCGAGGAAACCAAAGGAGAGGAAAGTGCCAAGGGAAGAAGATGATCACCCCAACGACCAAGAGGACGAAGAAGATGAAGGTACACACTCGTTTCCCGTTCGGCCAACATATGGGAGTGAGAGATATTGCTTTGATCCTTACGATGGGAAGATACCGGACATTTCCACTAGACATGCCAACCACCAAACGAGGTTACTTCAACGTCGGTGCAAGTGGCAAGATAGGACAATCCAAAAGTTGGTAAGGGCGGTCAAGGACTTGAAGGGCACGGTTAGAGAGCTCACGGGAAAGAAAGGAGAGGCTAGCTCCTCTCGTGGCCAAGGAGAGCCGAGTACGGTGGAGCAAGAGGAGATTGGGGAATGCTCTACATCATCGAACCAACGTCCTCAACTACATGGAGGAGAACTGGTGATTCATGACAAAGAGTACGTTCCATCCTCCTACGAGGTGAAAGCGGCCAAGAGAAAGATGATGAAGACACCGTCTCCGTGCTCTAGCAATCCTTCATACTCGACGGGGTCTTCTTCCCTATCCGAAAGCTTTTGAGGTATCACTCCAAAACCTTGTAAATAGTTTTCTTTTACTTGAGTCTTTCATTTTATTTCGCTATTTTTGGGTCTCTTCCCTTTATTTATTTCACACCGAGACGGTGTGATTTAAGTTTGGGGGATGGACCAGTATCTAATATCATTTGCTTTGTCTTATTTTGATTTTGCATTTTTGAGTCTCATGCATATCATGCATTTTCAATAAATTTTGAAATTTTTTGCACTTTATGTAGGATTGAGTCTAGAAACATAGCATGTAAATAATGCATTGCATGTGCATAGGGAACTAGAAAGGCTTCTCTTTGTAAAGTATCGTTTTAAGAGTTTAAGTCATATGCTCTAGATCTTGTGTGCGAAATCAAGGTCGAACCATGTTTGGATTTCATGTCTCATCACTTAGGTCTTAGCCAAAGCAAGTTCGATTTGAATCTAATCCTATCTAAGTGAGAACCTTAACTTTGATACATTAATTATTGTGTTCATGCATTGCATAATGAACTCATGGATTCCACATACATACTTGGGTCATCTTATTCATTTTTACCACTCTTGTTGGCCCAAGTAGCCAATTTCCATATTTGGAATGGTTCACCCCACCTTGAACCCGACCTTCTTCCAAGCCTACATGTTTAGTGAGCGTTGTGAGGCCTTATTTTTGAATGGACTTAGCAAAAAGTGTTGGGTCTAGAGCGACAAGGAAAGGTTTCCATGTAGAACTAGCTCGCGCATCATGAGCTAGATTAGGCTAAGTTAGATAGGATGGTATTTGGGACGAGGGGAATGGATGAAAAAGAAGGAAAAGAAAGATTTTGGGATTGGAAAAGTGGAAAGAAAGAAGGAATTTGGGAGAATGAATAGGAGAAACAATAAGTTTGTAATGGTTGGCAAGAATATATGTGGTTTAGCTCTAAACCATTGAAAAGATAGTCTCTAGTTGTGAAAAGAAAGAAAATAAGCCAAAATGGCTAAGGCAAGTCATGAAGAAAAAAATGAAGGAAACTAAAGAATCTAAAAGAGGAGCTAAACCAAGGAAAGTAAAGGAAGCCAAACCATTGGTTGAAGAAGAAACCCCCTAAATGCTTATGGAAAAGAAAGATGATGAACATATGTGGAATAAGAAGGCAAAAACACCTTGTGAAGGGTAGCTAGGATTGGTTCCTTGTGGGTTTAGAATTAGGATCGAATTTGTGTTGGGACATTGGGTAGATGGAAGTCTAACCTTGTATGCATCAATTGCTTTTCACCCTTAGCATTTTGCCAAGGTCCATTCCTTCAATGAGAGATCCCTTGTTCGGAAACCGCCTCATGCATTGAGATCGTCTTTGTCTCAAAACCGTATCCTTAGCCAAATGAGTTTATTTGCATTGCATGAACATGATCCACTAGAAGGGCTTGGATGATAGGAGGGCTTGTGTAGGTTGAAGCTTAAGCTTGATCCATGTAAGGATGAACATGGCTAGCCCCTTTTGAGTAGAGATGTTTGATCTTACCTTAGAGCTCGCACTTGGACTTGAACTCTTCTAGTGATGCTTTTGCTTGAGGACAAGCAAAGAAGTAAGTTTGGGGGAGTTGATATTCCCATATTTTGTCCCTTTTATGCATTCATTTAGCATAAGTTTCATCTCATATGCATATGGTTTCATAGCGTTTTCTGAATTGTTTTGTCCAAATTAGTGTTTAGATGTCTCATGTTGTCCTAGAGAGTCTTGCATGTTTTGGAGTCCTTATTAGGTACTTCGGAGGCTTTCAGATAAAATGGAGAAGTTCGCACTTAGCTCGGGATCTTGTAGCGACGGTTGGAAACGTGAAAGCTCGGATATACTTCTCCCTCGAAGAAATCCCTCATGTCGGCCCATCATCCCGGCTAGAATCATCCCGGCACCAAATCCCTCGGCGAAATCTCTTTAGCATCGTCCCGACTTGAAGTTAGCCGGCACGAAGAAACCCCCTCAGCCGGCACGTGATATCTCCTCGGGCAGGAGATATGCCGGCCCATCATCCCGGCACCAAATCCCACGGCGAAATCTCTTCAGCATCGTCCCGACTTAAAGTTAGCCAGCACGAAGAAACCCACTCAGCCGGCACGCAATTTCTCCTCGGGCAGGAGATATGCCGGCCCATCATCCCGGCCTAAAGCATCCCGGCACGCAAGCTCGACGATTTTTCCCTCAGCACCGTCCCGGCCTGAAGCAACCTGGAACGAAGAAATCCCTCAACCCGGCACGCGATTTCTCCTCGGGCAGGAGATATGCCGGCCTCTCGTCACGGCTAGAATCAACCCGGCACACAACCTCTCGGCTAAAAGCTCCTCGTCCTGATTTGAAGCAGCCCGGGACACAGGCCGGGATAGAATTGCGACCCAAAAATGTTCTGGTCAAAACCCGGTTTGTTCCGGGTTGATCCAGTTCCTCTCTCTTTATTATAAATACTCTAAAACCCTAATTTTACTTGCTAAGCTTTTCTTAAGTCTAAAACCCTCACATTTGAGAGAAAACTTGAGATTTGTAAGAGATATCCTCTTTTTTTATGCAATTTAGTATTTGTTTCCATCAATCTCTTCCATCTATCTTCTTTTTATCTTGATTATCCATCACCCATCAATGAATTCACCTCTTATCCAAATCGATTTTGAGGTGTTCTTGATGGATCTTGAGTAGTCTTTTAGGATCTTGAGATGAGGTAGATTAGTTTGATCTAAGGCTTGATTAGTGGTGTTTAGGGTTACATGATCTTATATTCCTTCTTGTCTAGTGTCCCTAATGCTAGATCTAGCTTGAAAGAGTGGATCTATATCATAAGACATTTCATCCACACCAAGTGTTTGATGAAATGCCTTGATGAACTAGACAAGAGATTTATGCTCCTAACCAAAGACATTAGTTGTTTATGGCATAACTTTGGTTAATCTTGTTATGATTCTTAATGCTTGCTAGTTGTTAATCCACAAATGATGATTTGCTAATGGACTTGATAATTAACATAGTGATTAGTTGCTTGAAAGAGAACTAATCAAGATTAGAGGTCTATTGCCTAGGAATTAGATTCTTTGAGTGAATGAACACCACTAATTGGACTTGGATCACCTTATATCAATAACCTCATCTCTAGTTCCGCTTTTGCTTATTGAATTATATCTTGCTTATTTGCTTACTTGTTTTAATTAGATCACTTAATCACAACACACTTGTTTAGCTTAACTTACCATAAGCACCTTGCATTCTTAGTGCCTAGGATAAATCCATTTATGGATTGATAACCTTCATACTATACGTGTTGGAGTTATTGATACCTCCTATAGACTAAATAGTCTTGTATCACTCATCGGAAAATAATTATCAACAAAATGAATTTTCCAAAAAATCTGATCTAACAAGTCCTACGTTTTAGCTATAATAGATAATATGTTAAATGAGCTAAATCTCCTAGAAAACGATTTTCAAATAGATAAAAAAAATTCTTGCGAGATGATTTTTACTTTAAAAATAACACCCAAAAAAGACTTTGGTTTTTTATAAACTTTTTGAAAGATAGGAACATAAACGAAAAAGAGTTTTACAACTATCTCCATGAACACACACATATATATATATATATATTCCATTTTAATGCAGTGTTTAAGAGTTTGTAACTAATTACTAATCTAGGAGTGCCTCTTTCTATTTCGGAATTTTTATTTACATAAAAACAGCACATGACCAAGGTGATCTTGATTTTAAAATTAGGCATTTGTTTAGAAGATCTAAAATCTCTTTTCTACAATGTTTTCTAATTCAGAGGTCATTTGTATAGGACGAGCCTTAGAAAGAATTTTTGTTTCATTGAAATTTTCCTCGTATGGTAAATCAACAATATGTTGTTTGCGATTCCAAAAGGCTATCAGTAAATATGAAAATTTACCAAATTGGAATCTTCCATTAAAATGATTTGGTAAATCTTTCTTTCCCGTCTAAAATTTCATTGAATCGAAAGCCAAGGAGACCAGTACAGGGGGAAAGCAAAAACTTTAAGAAAACAGAGCATCAAACACCTAAGGAAGGAGGTTTTTAGATTGTGTAACCAAGAAGGACCTCCTAAGGCCACATAAGATTGGAAGCGCCCATCACGAGTCACGCTTTTCGAGATCTCTTTGACTACTCTGTTTGTGCCAATCAACTCATGTTCTATCGAGCAACTCATAAAACCATTCTGGAGTTTGGTAATGCGATCAATGTAATTTCGAAATCTCGGCCATTCAAGACGTTTAGAGATTGCTTCTACCGCCGCATGGAGGTCCGACATAACCAAAACCTCGGAGATGTGAAGGTCCCGTAAGCTTTGTAGAGACCATATCAGTACTCGAAACTCTGCAATCAATCTACTAGGAGAGGGTGTGAAGGCTTCTCGAGCGTGCATATTGATGGTACCTAAGTGATCTCTCAAGATCCAGGCACTTCCTCTATGTAGACTGTTATTACGCCAATTTGCATTCACATTACATTTGACCAAACCCAACGGAAGAGAGTGCCACTTAGAATCAACAGAGTGAGAAGTTCTCCTGTTACGATCCACATGCACTGATGGCGTGTTTAACTTGCACAATAAAGCTGCTTCTTCTTTTGCACACCGCACAACTCTTGAGGCGAATCTTGTTTGTCAGCAAAAATGATCGAGTTTCTATTCTTCCATATGGACCAGAGAATCCAATGAATAGAGGACCGAATATCACACGCCACAGAGCTATCTTCCATAACATTCAAAACGAAAGACAAGTTATCCTTTAAAACCCCCGAGAAGCCAGATCCAGGAGCAGATATAAGGGAATTAATTATTAAGAATTTGATTAGCCATTTCACATGTGAATAACACATGATTAATGGACTCCACACCTTGCTGACAATGACGACAATTAGTGTCCATAATAATACCTCTAGATTTGAGTCAATCAGCAACCACCAAAGCACATGTCACCGCCCTCCAGAGGAAAACTCTAATTTTAGGAATGGTCGGAAGTTTCCAGCATCGATTTTTCAATGTGTTCTTGACCTGTTCCTGCGGTGAACTTGACAAAGATGAAATTAACGGGTGATTAGCAGCAAAGGCGTAACCACTATGTACTAAATACGCTCCGTTCATAGAATAAGCCCATATAAACTGGTCCTCGGTGTTACCAATAGGAAGCTTCATGACATGTCCTGCATCGTCTGGAGGAAAGAGGTCTCACACAGCATTTTTTCTCCATTTCCCATCGGAGGAAATCAGAGAGCTCACCTTCAATTCTAGGTTATAAAGGATTTTTTTTATTTACCGGTCTTCTGCGGTGAACATCCATAACCCACTTCTCCATCCAGATGTGCGTAATCTGGCCATTGCCAATGGATTTCAACAAGCCTCTAGACAGAAGATCTCAACCAAACAAAATGCTGCTCCACACATAGGATGGGCGATACCCTTTGCCACAATCAAGGAAGGACTTTGACGAGAAGTAACGTCCTTTATATAATCTGGCAATTAAACTCTCATGATCATTAAGGATACGCTATGCTTGTTTTGCCAGCAACGCTTGATTAAAGGTTTCCACATCTCTAAAACCAAGACCGTCGTTCAGTTTTGATTTGAACATCGTCTTCCAAGCGACCCAATGAATCTTGTTTTTCTTTTCACATGCATTCCAGAAGAAGTTAGTCATCGCGGTAGTGATTTTCCGGCAATGATGTTTGGTGAGACAGAAGCATGACATCGCATACACTGGTAATTCCATGGCCACATACTTGAGAAGAACTTCCTTACAACCAAGAGAAAGCGTCTTCGGGTACCATCCACTTAAGCGTTTGTTCAACTTTTCTCTAATGAAAGCTAACAATTGATGCTTAGATCCACTAAAGCATTCTGGTAATCCCAGGTAAGTACCAGCACCAGCTTCTTTGTCAATGTTCAACAAATTTGCAATTAATCTACGCATCACCGGATCAATATCCAGGCGAAAGGTGATTGAAGATTTCTGGAAATTTATAACATGGCCCGAGGAGTCGCCATAGAGTTTCAAACAGCGCATAAATTCAGAGCATTCCCACAAAGAGGCTCGACACAAGAACATACTATCATCTGCGAAGAGGAGATGTTGAATCGAATAACATTTAGAGGACATCCGCAAACCAGAAATTCTCCCATCCATCTCAGCTTGATTCATGACATGAACCAAAGCCTCCGCGTACAGGATGAAAAGAAAAGGAGAGAGAGGATCACCTTGCTGAATGCCTCTCTCAGGCTGGATATGACCATGTTCCTGCCATTGAGCAAAACCGTATAGCTGACAGACCGAACACAAATCATCACCCATGATATCCATTTCTCGTCAAACCCCATCCGTCTAAAACGTTCTTCGAGGAAGTCCCATTCAACCCTATCATAGGCTTTTGACATATCCATTTTGATGGCCAAATACTCTCCTTCGCAATTAGGATTCGTTCGAAGACCGTGTACCATTTCGTGGGCAATGAGGAGATTATCAGAGATAAGCCTGCCAGAAACAAAGGCACCTTGTGTTGGAAATATTAGCTGCGGCAGAAACCTTTTCAATCTTGCATATAAGACCTTGGATATAATCTTATATGTCACCGAGCATAGGCTAATAGGTCGTAAGTCAGTCATGGCATTTGCATTGGGTTTTTTCGGAAGGAGACATATTTGAGTAAAGTTCTAATCACGAGCAAACAAGTAGACTAAAAAACTGCTTCACTTCCGATGTAACATGAGGACCTGTGATTTCCCAGAAGTGTTGAAAGAATTTACCAGTAATACCATCAGCTCCCGGAGCACTATCGCTCTTAATGCTATTCACTGCTCTTTTGATTTCTGCATCTGTGATCGGCTTAGTCAAATCCTGGTTCATCTGTTGAGTTACTTTAGATGGAAAGCCATGAAGCAATTCATATGGGTTAGCTGGTCTCGATGATCTGAAGAGATTAGAGAAGTACTCAACCGCTATATCTCCTTTTCCGATTCTGAGAATCGCTCAGTACCATACTCATCCAGCACCAAATGAATATTATTACGCATCCTTCGAAATTTCACACTGCCGTGGTCGAATTTGGTGTTTTTGTCGCCTGCGACCAGCTATCACTCCTTACTTTTCTCTTTCCAATATATCTCTTCTTCTCTGATTGCCTAAAATAACTCTAATTTAAGGTTGTCCATCTTTTGGAAATTTGGACATAGATTTGCAGATTCTCTGTCCAATTCCTCGCTAAGCCTCTTCAAATTCACCTTCGAGTTGGAATTCGAAGTTCTTTTCCACTTGGTTAACACCTTCCGGCATCCAGCGATACGGTCAGACACCCTTCCCGATCCAATACGTTGTTGCGCACACCAGCTCTTCCTCACTATTTCCACTGTCTCAGGTCTGTCACACCACCTCTTGCTAAAGCAAAAAATGACCCTTCCATATGCCAGACTTTGAGGCTATTTTCGTCAACAAGTGTCTATGATCAGACCCCACTCTCTTCAAATACTCAAAATGAGTTCTTGGAAAAAGACGGAACCATTCAGCTTTGCCAAAGGCACGGTCCAGCCTACACTGTATCCAGACCAGATCTTTAGCCCAATTAGAATCAGTGATGACTCGATTACCTCCATAGGAAAGTTTATTACCAGAGCTTGGAATCTACTTAATACAGCATTCCCTAGCAAAACATCTGAAGGGGTAAAAAGAGGATTCGGCTCTGGGAGGACCTCCAAACTTTTCTTCATTATTCATAATCTCATTAAAGTCACCAACAA
Organism: Eutrema japonicum; assembly: GCA_030161315.1. NCBI lineage: Eukaryota > Viridiplantae > Streptophyta > Magnoliopsida > Brassicales > Brassicaceae > Eutrema > Eutrema japonicum. Next base: position 40,486,018 of record BSQW01000011.1, read on the forward strand.
TACACCACGCTAAATCTCGGATAGCTCCAAAATCAGAAATCTTTTTCTATACACGACCTCGAAGATGGCTCACCGGGTCACCGTAAACAAAAGTAATGAAAAAGTGACAGAACCAACTTCCACACGTGTATCTATTATTCGATTATCAGAAAATGATGTGAGCATAGAAAGCATCACAGAACTTGAGCTTGAACCAGAGCTTATTGCCGAGGATCCTTTGGATATTCCCGTTGGTCCCATGACTCGGGAAACGTCTCGAAGATTTAACGGAGTTGTTCGTAGTTTACTCGAGGACGTTTGGACCAAGCAAGATGATCATCAACCACATCACGTTTTCAACATGATCATGGCTCAACATGGAGATTGAGGTTCGGCCCAAGGTGTAGGTTTGATGTACTCTTTTTCCTACTCATGGTTTTGTCCCAATGGGTTTTCCATGAGGGGTTTTAATGATGCACTGGGCTTACACCATCATTTTGGCCCAACTTCGTCCATGGGCAAGAGCAATTTCGACCATGGGGTCTCCAAGGGTCATTCTTCATAGTCAACAAGTCAAAGTAGTCAAAGTCTTTGGTCCAAGTCTTTATTAGTCTTTGCTACTTCCCTAGGCATTGTTTTCCACATTTTTCCCCTTGTTTTTCCCCACTTCTTTCTCTATATAAACTCATGTAATCTCTCATTTCAAATCATCAATCAAATATCGTTTCTTTTTTTTTTAGAGAGCATTCTCTTTTGTTCCTTGTGAACTTTTCGATTTTCTTGGTGAGTTTTGCCAAGCGAATCATTTGGTTTATTAAGTGTTCTTAATCAACACTTAACGCAACCATTCATTATCCTAAGTTTGTAGATTCGTCTCTAAGTGAGTTTGGGGATTAAGGTTTCATATACCTTAAGATCTAGCTCCGCGAGTTTATTAGCCAAGGAGTTCACCGCCTCGTTCATTGGAATCATCCTAAGTAAGTTTTGGGACTAAGGTTTAATATACCTTAGGATCTCGCTTCACGATTTTAAGGAGACAAGGATTATCCAACTACCATCCTCGAAGTGCCGAAATTGGGAAGATCATATCAAGTGGTATCAAGAGCCCACTTTGAGGATCCGGTAATATCTATCCATCTTCTAATCTCTTCATATTCTAAATCATTTTCTTTCTTTTCTTTCTATTCATCTTCTTTCTTTTCTATCTATTTCTTTTTGTAAAACCAGTATTTAAAAAAAAAAACGAAAAAAAACGAAAAAAAATCTGGTCATTGAAATTCTTTTCTTTCTATCTTTCACACTTGATTGATCGTTTGGTTGTTTGGAAAATTCACATCGAGTTACTTCGATTAGTTCTATAGGAACTATTGAGAATCTCTTTGTGTGAGGACCTTTTGAGAGTAGAGGAGTGAAACACTTTGAGAGAAACACTTGTGAGAACATTTTTACTAACGTGTTTGCTTTATTTTGTGAGGTACGATGTCGGACGATGTATCAACTGGCGGAACAACTACCCCACACGCGCCTAACGTCCAAACCATGTTGACGGAATTTACTCGGATGATGGGAGTAATAAACGAAAGGTTGGTTCGACTCGAAGTACGACCGGCGCAAGGAGAAATAGCGGGAGCCGCCAATGTCAATCCCGTAAACGACAATCCCGAGAACAATGATGGTCGTGAGGAACCGGGAAGAAGGAGGAGAGAACGGGAAAGACAAGATCCCAACGGAGAGGATAACTACTATCTTCAAAACGGACACTCATCTAGTGGATCCGAACGGAGACCAAGACGAAGGGAGGCTCGAAATGACCTTGGAGGACTTAAACTTAAAATTCCACCATTCTACGGCAAGAACGACCCCGATGCCTTTCTAGAATGGGAGAAGAAGATCGAGCTTGTCTTCGATTGCCAAAATTACACTGAGGACAAAAAGATAAGGTTAGCCGCAACCGAATTCTATTGTAAGATTTCTGTCGGGCCTTAACCGCGATATTCAAGATCGGCTCGAGATGCAAAGTTATGCGAACATTGACAAAATGTTGCATAAGGCGATCTTGGTAGAGCAGCAGCTCAAGAGAAAGAGCGTTTCATGCCCAAGTTTTGGATCCAACTCGAAGTCAAACTATATCAAGGAGGATAAGCCGAGCTTTAGGCCAAAACCAGATTCGAGACCGAAGTTGGAGACAAAACCAATCGCTACTGGCCACGACTACCGAGGTAAACCCGAGAGTTCTAACTTGAGAAATCGTGACATTGAGTGTTATAGGTGCCTTGAGAAGGGTCACTATGCCAATAATTGTCCGAACCAAAGAGCCATGATACTCAAGGAGAACGGCGAGAGAGAGACCGAGGAGGAAGATTCAGATTCTATCCAATCTCGAGAGGATCACGAGGAATATGCGGTTAGAGGAGACCTTTTGGTTACAAGGAGGGCACTAGTGGTGCAAGAAAAAGGTAAAGAGGAGGACCAACGTGAAAATCTGTTTCACACAAGGTGCGTGGTGAATGGCAAAGTCTGCAGCCTTATCATTGATGGCGGGAGTTGTACGAACGTGGCAAGCACGACCATGGTGGAGAAACTCAAGCTCCAAACACCTAGACATCCCCGACCCTATTCCCTTCGATGGCTAAACGATCAAAACCTGAAGGTAACCAAGCAAGTTAAATTTTCGTTGTCACTTGGTAAATACGAAGATGATGTGTTGTGCGATGTGCTACCCATGGAGGCGGGACACATTCTTTTGGGTAGGCCATGGCCGTATGACCGCAAAGTGGTTCATGACGGATACACCAACAAACACACGTTCGAATTCAAAGGAAAGAAAATCACGCTTGTTCCTTTGACACCGCAAGAGATCTACCAAGATAAATTGTCCCTTGAGCAGCGAAAGGCAAACACTTTGAGCGATCCCCTAAACAGTTCTCACTCAAAAGAAAAAAAGAGTCCGAGAGAACCCAAGAAAAAGGACTGTGAGAGTAAACCCGTGAGACAGTCCAATTTCTTTGTGAGGACGGGTGAGATCAAAAAGGCTCTATATTCTAAGACACCAATGCTCTTGCTTGTTTACAAAGAAACTCTTTTGAGTTTAGCTGATCTTGAGCCGGAACTTCCGAGCAAAATTATTTCTCTTTTGCAGGATTTCAATGATGTTTTCCCCGATGAAAGCCCTTGCGGTTTACCACCTATTCGTGGAATAGAACATCAGATCGTGATGTAAGATTGGAATCCACCAAACTTACAGACACGTGATAATCAAGAGATTACAAGCTTTGTTGCGGAAGTGGGGACGATGGTGAGATGGAAGGTGATAGTTTTGATTGACTCTCTTAATCGATGGTGATTGACTCTCTTAATCTATGAACGAAATAGGATGTTTGAATCGCACAAACACGCTAAGTCGCAGCTTCTAAAGAGTTAAGTGAATCGCACACTTAAAACTAAAGAAAAGAACAATTCTTGAAAGAATACGCTTTGAAAGAAAACAAGAAACTTCTGTATTAATTCGATTGAAAGGTGATTTACAATGAAAGAAAAGCTGAGCTTATATGGTGCTCGTACAAGAATATTATAGAAAGCTAAAATAAAAAGACTAAAGAAACAAATCGCAAAATAATCACAACTAGCCGTTAGGCTTAATTGCTCGTCTTGGCCAAATAGGGCAAGCTGATCATGCTTGAGTCTTGACAGCTTGGGAGGAAATTTTGAGTGTCTAGATACACTCTGGTTGATGTGAGAAGGCTTCATTTCGTGGCCAAGGTTTAAGGAATAGAGCCGTTGGAGATTAATGACTCTAAATGTGAATGCATCCGGATACGGCAATTTGACTTGCAAGGGAATCCGCCTGATTATGTGTGTGCCGGTTCATGGTAAGGTGTTTCTAAGCTTCTTTAGTTGCCTTAGAATCTCTGCTGGTCGCCATAGATATGTTTGCAAAGTGTAGCAACCATTGGATCTAAGACTTACCTTAAACAGAACCATGTCAGCCCATTTTGAAAAATTGGGTGTAACTTGAGAATCCGATGGGAATTTTCTTTGATCTTGGGCTTGTTGGAACCATAAGAGATTCAATAATACTCCAATTGGTTTTGGGTCGAGATCGTTGCTGAGTTGGGCTGTGTAGAACGATCTTTGGCCTTGTCGCGGAATTGGGTTCGAAGCAGGTCCATTGATTTGTAGAATCAATAACTTCCAAGTCTGAACCTCTTTTGAGATGAATCGAATTCTTGGTTTTCCTATGATGGATCAAGATTCCAGACCAAGTAGGTTTGTAGCTTAATTCCTCCTGGTTTGGTCGAAAACCTCCAATTAGTGAGTATATGTCCAATTCGGGTAAGTTGGGAATCACCCGATTTGTAAATTCAATAACTCCTTCTTCTGAACTCCGATTGAATTGATTCCACTTCGAGACGTTCTCTGGGTGAGCTAAGAATGCAATCCAAGTGGTTTTTGAGCAGGACCAGTTGATCTTGGTCCCCATTTGGACTGAACAAGGCACATGGATTTTCTCGGGTGGCTTTGCTTGCAATTGGGGGTTTTGGAATCGATTGAAGTGAAACTGAGGGACTTGAACAGAGTCTTTAGCATGGTTGGTTGGTTGAGATAAATGGTTTCCCTCAGTTGATTTGGTGCACGGTTTCCTCGGTTCAACTCCAGTAAGATTTCCCTCGGTTTTGGGGGAAATGTCTTCATCTTCGGTTTTCTTGAATTGGGGCTGAGGGATTTGACCAAAGTGCTGGTTATAGTCACTTTGTCGATTAAAATGTGATCCCTCAGTTGGTAGCTTAGGAGAACATGTCCCAACAACAAGAAAGGTCCTGCTGTCGCCAATAGGATCAGGATCTAAGCCTGCCGTACGCACAGTACAGTCTCTTTCTGAGGTGGTAGTAGTTCCATGAGCTTTCATGGTACTGATGTCCCCATCATACCCTCTCTCTTGGTAAAGTTTCATCCTCGAAACTTCTTCTTTACCTGCACCAAAATAGAGCAAGTTAGTATCTTCGTAAAGGAGTGGGTCTAGAGATTTACCTCAGGGAATTTTGTTGTCGCGGTTCCGGTAGGATTGTTGATGAGCATCTGCTGGTTCTTCTTTGATCAACAAAGAGGAATGACTCCTCTCCAAGGTGTGTTGCTGACTTTCTTGGGCAGTACGGTAGTCGCTTTAGTGAAATCTCCTTTTTCCCTTTCGATGTCGCCATTGATCTTTTGTGGTTTTGGCTCTTGTTGCTTCTCCTCGGTACCTGAAATATTTTCTACACTTTTGACAAAAGACAAGTGCGTTATAACAGTCATGAAATTATTTAAAACAGAAGAACAAGAATCAGTTTTGACTACTCCATCTAATTTCTCAATGACGTTCGATTTAAGATAAGCAATCTGATTTTTATTTGTTTCTATCAAAACTAAATCTACTTTAGACTCTTATGGACTTAGAAAATTTATTGTTACAGAGTTAGAATCATTAGAAACAAGTTGGAGAAATTGACTTACCTGAGCAGAACTCTCGGTAAGTTCTATTTCCTTGGATGCCACGTCATTTGAACTCAATGTGTAACATGGTGGCTCCTCTTGGATCATATTGAAGCTGGTGTCATCTTCATCCTTCTCAGTGTCAGGATAGCACATGATGACCTCGTGATGCTTCACGATCTATTCTTAACCTGCATTAGTAACCTTTGGCAAAGACAAGTGCATCATATCTGAATTTAAAAATTTAAAACCAGAATTATCTAGACAATTACTTAATGAATTCAGTTTCGGTTCAGGTGTGGTAACGTTAATTTCTTGTCTATTAGGGCATACAGCAGCATAGTGACCTCTCTTATGGCATCTATAGAAAATTGTTTCATTGAATTTCAAAGAGTTAGAGGTCTTACAGATTTGTGTTTCTCGCGGTGCAAGCGTTGGAGTTGGTTTTTGTGCGTGGGTTGCAACTTGTTAATACTTCTGGTGGTTGCGTTGCTCAGGCTGCCTGGTGTGTGACGGTGGTGTGGAAGCCACTCTCCTTGGCGTGGTGTAGTGTTGGATTTCCCTCGGTGAGATGTTGCTGCGAGTTTGATATTTCCTCACGAACTCTCGGTACATCTTTGCTTTTAGATCTTCCCAATCAAGCACTGGTTTGTGTGCATCCTCCTTTATCCACCAATCATAAGCATCTCTAACAAGAGCACTTGATGCGTGTGAGAGCTCCTTCTTCTTGGGAATGTTGTTTACGCACAGCCACTCCTTCATGTTGCTTTCCCAATTAATTGAGATAAACTTTTGGGTCCTTGCTTCGATCTGAAAATATAAGAGAGCCGGATTGGTGTCTTCTCTCTTTGGTTTGTTCCCTTGTCGCGGCTGAGATGGCATAAGATCGTGTTGGACACTGCGCCATGATGTAGTGAGGCTTCTCTGGTCGTGGTTGTTGATTATACTTCACATATGATTCAACATATGTCTCTTCCTCGGCTTCATCTCCATAAGAATCGTCATAAAATTGTAAACTTGGCTGGCTCCAAGTTGTTGTTGCTTGAGGTACATTGTTGTAGGGGTCTGGATCGTATAGATCGGACAAGTAATGGTCTGGTGGCTCTGGTTCAAGCTCGTTCCCATCAAGATCATCTCCATAATCAGAGCTTGAGTAGTATTCTGGGTGCCACGATTCTTCTCCATAATCAGCCTCGTTGGTGCTTAGGTCTTGACCAGAATCATTCCCTTGGCTTCAGGCCCGGCCCAGAGGCTAGGCAGGCTAGGCCATGGCCTTGGACCACCTTTTTTTTAGTTTTTGATGGGCCACAAAATTGATGTTTCCATTTTCTATAAGGCCACCAAATTTTTTTTATACTTATCATTTTTTATATCAAATTATCAAGTTATTTTATTTCTTTTTTCCAATGATTTTCAAATTAAATTGGAATTATGCCTTAAAACTTTTATTTTATACATTTTACAAAGGGCCACATTTTTTTTTCCTTGTCTCGGACCACTATTTTTGTTGGGCCGGGCCTGCTTGGCTTCAATCGGTTTGCGAGAGGCTGTACTTGCTCATGGCATCATGTTCTTCTTCATAGAACTCCATTGTCGTGTCTGAGCCTTGGTATCTCGCACAAGCAAAAGCGGAGAAGAGGAATCAAAATCAAATCAACACAAAAAAGGAAAGAACAAATAATGACAATTCACAAAAATTGGAAATATGTCAATTGCATTTGAATTTTAAACAAATGACAATCCCCTTCTTTTTTTTACTTTAAAACTCGACAACTAAAAGAAGCAAAAACGAAAATTTGACTTTTGGTTTGGTTTTTTTTTTTTTTTTTTTAAATTTATGAATAAAACAAATAACAAGAAACAAAGCAAGAACAAATTAAAAGGCAAGACAAATTTTTACTTGGTTTTTTTTTTATAAAATGAATTCAACAAAAACTGAAACAAATATTTTTATTTGGTTGTCTTTTATAAAATGAATTAAACAAAATTGAAACAAATATTTTTATTTGGTTTTTAGGTTATGAGAAATCAAAATAACAAAACATAATTGAAAAAAAAAATGATTTTTATGTATTTTTCGGTTTAGATGAAAGGAAATAACAAAACAGAAAAACAAGAGATAAATGTTGGACGAACACAACCTGGGATAGGAGCTTTTAAAGCTCTGATACCAGATGATGTAAGATTGGAATCCACCAAACTTACAGACACGTGATAATCAAGAGATTACAAGCTTTGTTGCGGAAGTGGGGACGATGGTGAGATGGAAGGTGATAGTTTTGATTGACTCTCTCAATCGATGGTGATTGACTCTCTCAATCTATGAACGAAATAGGATGTTTGAATCACACAGACACGCTAAGTCGTAGCCTCTAAAGAGTTAAGTGAATCCAACACTTAAAAATAAAGAAAAGAACAATTCTTGAAAGAATACGCTTTGAAAGAAAACAAGAAACTTCTGTATTAATTCGATTGAAAGGTGATTTACAATGAAAGAAAAGCTGAGCTTATATGGTGCTCGTACAAGAATATTATAGAAAGCTAAAATAAAAAGACTAAAGAAACATATCGCAAAATAATCACAACTAGCCGTTAGGCTTAATTGCTCGTCTTGGCCAAATAGGGCAAGCTGATCATGCTTGAGTCTTGACAGCTTGGGAGGAAATTTTGAGTGTCTAGATACACTCTGGTTGATGTGAGAAGGCTTCATTTCGTGGCCAAGGTTTAAGGAATAGAGCCGTTGGAGATTAATGACTCTAAATGTGAATGCATCCGGATACGGCAATTTGACTTGCAAGGGAATCCGCCTGATCATGTGTGTGCCGGTTCATGGTAAGGTGTTTCTAAGCTTCTTTAGTTGCCTTAGAATCTCTCCTGGTCGCCATAGATATGTTTGCAAAGTGTAGCAACCATTGGATCTAGGACTTACCTTAAACAGAACCATGTCAACCCATTTTGAAAAATTGGGTGTAACTTGAGAATCCGATGGGAATTTTCTTGGATCTTGGGCTTGTTGGAACCATAAGAGATCCAATAATACTCCAATTGGTTTTGGGTCGAGATCGTTGCTGAGTTGGGCTGTGTAGAACGATCTTTGGCCTTGTCGCGGAATTGGGTTCGAAGCAGGTCCATTGATTTGTAGAATCAATAACTTCCAAGTCTGAACCTCTTTTGAGATGAATCGAATTCTTGGTTTTCCTATGATGGATCAAGATTCCAGACCAAGTAGGTTTGTAGCTTAATTCCTCCTGGTTTGGTCGAAAACCTCCAATTAGTGAGTATATGTCCAAATCGAGTAAGTTGGGAATCACCCGATTTGTAAATTCAATAACTCCTTCTTCTGAACTCCGGTTGAATTGATTCCACTTCGAGACGTTCTATGGGTGAGCTAAGAATGCAATCCAAGTGGTTGTTGAGCAGGACCAGTTGATCTTGGTCTCCATTTGGACTGAACAAGGCACATGGGTTTTCTCGGGTGGCTTTGCTTGCAATTGGGGGTTTTGGAATCGATTGAAGTGCAACTGAGGGACTTGAACAGAGTCTTTAGCATGGTTGGTTGGTTGAGAGAAATGGTTTCCCTCAGTTGATTTGGTGCACGGTTTCCTCGGTTCAACTCCGGTAAGATTTCCCTCGGTTTTGGGGGAAATGTCTTCATCTTGGTTTTCTTGAATTGGGGCTGAGGGATTTGACCAAAGTGCTGGTTATAGTCACTTTGTCGATGAAAATGTGATCCCTCAGTTGGTAGCTTAGGAGAACATGTCCCAACAACAAGAAAGGTCCTGCTGTCGCCAATAGGATCAGGATCTAAGCCTGCCGTACGCACAGTACAGTCTCTTTCTGAGGTGGTAGTAGTTCCATGAGCTTTCATGGTACTGATGTCCCCATCATACCCTCTCTCTTGGTAAAGTTTCATCCTCGAAACTTCTTCTTTACCTGCACCAAAATAGAGCAAGTTAGTATCTTCGTAAAGGAGTGGGTCTAGAGATTTACCTCAGGGAATTTTGTTGTCGCGGTTCCGGTAGGATTGTTGATGAGCATCTGCTGGTTCTTCTTTGATCAACAAAGAGGAATGACTCCTCTCCAAGGTGTGTTGTTGACTTTCTTGGGCAGTACGGTAGTCGCTTTAGTGAAATCTCCTTTTTCCCTTTCGATGTCGCCATTGATCTTTTGTGGTTTTGGCTCTTGTTGCTTCTCCTCGGTACCTGAAATATTTTCTACACTTTTGACAAAAGACAAGTGCGTTATAACAGTCATGAAATTATTTAAAACAGAAGAACAAGAATCAGTTTTGACTACTCCATCTAATTTCTCAATGACGTTCGATTTAAGATAAGCAATCTGATTTTTATTTGTTTCTATCAAAACTAAATCTACTTTAGACTCTTATGGACTTAGAAAATTTATTGTTACAGAGTTAGAATCATTAGAAACAAGTTGGAGAAATTGACTTACCTGAGCAGAACTCTCGGTAAGTTCTATTTCCTTGGATGCCACGTCATTTGAACTCAATGTGTAACATGGTGGCTCCTCTTGGATCATATTGAAGCTGGTGTCATCTTCATCCTTCTCAGTGTCAGGATAGCACATGATGACCTCGTGATGCTTCACGATCTATTCTTAACCTGCATTAGTAACCTTTGGCAAAGACAAGTGCATCATATCTGAATTTAAAAATTTAAAACCAGAATTATCTAGACAATTACTTAATGAATTCAGTTTCGGTTCAGGTGTGGTAACGTTAATTTCTTGTCTATTAGGGCATACAGCAGCATAGTGACCTCTCTTATGGCATCTATAGAAAATTGTTTCATTGAATTTCAAAGAGTTAGAGGTCTTACAGATTTGTGTTTCTCGCGGTGCAAGCGTTGGAGTTGGTTTTTGTGCGTGGGTTGCAACTTGTTAATACTTCTGGTGGTTGCGTTGCTCAGGCTGCCTGGTGTGTGACGGTGGTGTGGAAGCCACTCTCCTTGGCGTGGTGTAGTGTTGGATTTCCCTCGGTGAGATGTTGCTGCGAGTTTGATATTTCCTCACGAACTCTCGGTACATCTTTGCTTTTAGATCTTCCCAATCAAGCACTGGTTTGTGTGCATCCTCCTTTATCCACCAATCATAAGCATCTCTAACAAGAGCACTTGATGCGTGTGAGAGCTCCTTCTTCTTGGGAATGTTGTTTACGCACAGCCACTCCTTCATGTTGCTTTCCCAATTAATTGAGATAAACTTTTGGGTCCTTGCTTCGATCTGAAAATATAAGAGAGCCGGATTGGTGTCTTCTCTCTTTGGTTTGTTCCCTTGTCGCGGCTGAGATGGCATAAGATCGTGTTGGACACTGCGCCATGATGTAGTGAGGCTTCTCTGGTCGTGGTTGTTGATTATACTTCACATATGATTCAACATATGTCTCTTCCTCGGCTTCATCTCCATAAGAATCGTCATAAAATTGTAAACTTGGCTGGCTCCAAGTTGTTGTTGCTTGAGGTACGTTGTTGTAGGGGTCTGGATCGTATAGATCGGACAAGTAATGGTCTGGTGGCTCTGGTTCAAGCTCGTTCCCATCAAGATCATCTCCATAATCAGAGCTTGAGTAGTATTCTGGGTGCCACGATTCTTCTCCATAATCAGCCTCGTTGGTGCTTAGGTCTTGACCAGAATCATTCCCTTGGCTTCAGGCCCGGCCCAGAGGCTAGGCAGGCTAGGCCATGGCCTTGGACCACCTTTTTTTTAGTTTTTGATGGGCCACAAAATTGATGTTTCCATTTTCTATAAGGCCACCAAATTTTTTTTATACTTATCATTTTTTATATCAAATTATCAAGTTATTTTATTTCTTTTTTCCAATGATTTTCAAATTAAATTGGAATTATGCCTTAAAACTTTTATTTTATACATTTTACAAAGGGCCACATTTTTTTTCCTTGTCTCGGACCACTATTTTTGTTGGGCCGGGCCTGCTTGGCTTCAATCGGTTTGCGAGAGGCTGTACTTGCTCATGGCATCATGTTCTTCTTCATAGAACTCCATTGTCGTGTCTGAGCCTTGGTATCTCGCACAAGCAAAAGCGGAGAAGAGGAATCAAAATCAAATCAACACAAAAAAGGAAAGAACAAATAATGACAATTCACAAAAATTGGAAATATGTCAATTGCATTTGAATTTTAAACAAATGACAATCCCCTTCTTTTTTTTTACTTTAAAACTCGACAACTAAAAGAAGCAAAAACGAAAATTTGACTTTTGGTTTGGTTTTTTTTTTTTTTTTTTTTAAATTTATGAATAAAACAAATAACAAGAAACAAAGCAAGAACAAATTAAAAGGCAAGACAAATTTTTACTTGGTTTTTTTTTTATAAAATGAATTCAACAAAAACTGAAACAAATATTTTTATTTGGTTGTCTTTTATAAAATGAATTAAACAAAATTGAAACAAATATTTTTATTTGGTTTTTAGGTTATGAGAAATCAAAATAACAAAACATAATTGAAAAAAAAAATGATTTTTATGTATTTTTCGGTTTAGATGAAAGGAAATAACAAAACAGAAAAACAAGAGATAAATGTTGGACGAACACAACCTGGGATAGGAGCTTTTAAAGCTCTGATACCAGATGATGTAAGATTGGAATCCACCAAACTTACAGACACGTGATAATCAAGAGATTACAAGCTTTGTTGCGGAAGTGGGGACGATGGTGAGATGGAAGGTGATAGTTTTGATTGACTCTCTCAATCGATGGTGATTGACTCTCTCAATCTATGAACGAAATAGGATGTTTGAATCACACAGACACGCTAAGTCGTAGCCTCTAAAGAGTTAAGTGAATCCAACACTTAAAAATAAAGAAAAGAACAATTCTTGAAAGAATACGCTTTGAAAGAAAACAAGAAACTTCTGTATTAATTCGATTGAAAGGTGATTTACAATGAAAGAAAAGCTGAGCTTATATGGTGCTCGTACAAGAATATTATAGAAAGCTAAAATAAAAAGACTAAAGAAACATATCGCAAAATAATCACAACTAGCCGTTAGGCTTAATTGCTCGTCTTGGCCAAATAGGGCAAGCTGATCATGCTTGAGTCTTGACAGCTTGGGAGGAAATTTTGAGTGTCTAGATACACTCTGGTTGATGTGAGAAGGCTTCATTTCGTGGCCAAGGTTTAAGGAATAGAGCCGTTGGAGATTAATGACTCTAAATGTGAATGCATCCGGATACGGCAATTTGACTTGCAAGGGAATCCGCCTGATCATGTGTGTGCCGGTTCATGGTAAGGTGTTTCTAAGCTTCTTTAGTTGCCTTAGAATCTCTCCTGGTCGCCATAGATATGTTTGCAAAGTGTAGCAACCATTGGATCTAGGACTTACCTTAAACAGAACCATGTCAACCCATTTTGAAAAATTGGGTGTAACTTGAGAATCCGATGGGAATTTTCTTGGATCTTGGGCTTGTTGGAACCATAAGAGATCCAATAATACTCCAATTGGTTTTGGGTCGAGATCGTTGCTGAGTTGGGCTGTGTAGAACGATCTTTGGCCTTGTCGCGGAATTGGGTTCGAAGCAGGTCCATTGATTTGTAGAATCAATAACTTCCAAGTCTGAACCTCTTTTGAGATGAATCGAATTCTTGGTTTTCCTATGATGGATCAAGATTCCAGACCAAGTAGGTTTGTAGCTTAATTCCTCCTGGTTTGGTCGAAAACCTCCAATTAGTGAGTATATGTCCAAATCGAGTAAGTTGGGAATCACCCGATTTGTAAATTCAATAACTCCTTCTTCTGAACTCCGGTTGAATTGATTCCACTTCGAGACGTTCTATGGGTGAGCTAAGAATGCAATCCAAGTGGTTGTTGAGCAGGACCAGTTGATCTTGGTCTCCATTTGGACTGAACAAGGCACATGGGTTTTCTCGGGTGGCTTTGCTTGCAATTGGGGGTTTTGGAATCGATTGAAGTGCAACTGAGGGACTTGAACAGAGTCTTTAGCATGGTTGGTTGGTTGAGAGAAATGGTTTCCCTCAGTTGATTTGGTGCACGGTTTCCTCGGTTCAACTCCGGTAAGATTTCCCTCGGTTTTGGGGGAAATGTCTTCATCTTGGTTTTCTTGAATTGGGGCTGAGGGATTTGACCAAAGTGCTAGTTATAGTCACTTTGTCGATGAAAATGTGATCCCTCAGTTGGTAGCTTAGGAGAACATGTCCCAACAACAAGAAAGGTCCTGCTGTCGCCAATAGGATCAGGATCTAAGCCTGCCGTACGCACAGTACAGTCTCTTTCTGAGGTGGTAGTAGTTCCATGAGCTTTCATGGTACTGATGTCCCCATCATACCCTCTCTCTTGGTAAAGTTTCATCCTCGAAACTTCTTCTTTACCTGCACCAAAATAGAGCAAGTTAGTATCTTCGTAAAGGAGTGGGTCTAGAGATTTACCTCAGGGAATTTTGTTGTCGCGGTTCCGGTAGGATTGTTGATGAGCATCTGCTGGTTCTTCTTTGATCAACAAAGAGGAATGACTCCTCTCCAAGGTGTGTTGCTGACTTTCTTGGGCAGTACGGTAGTCGCTTTAGTGAAATCTCCTTTTTCCCTTTCGATGTCGCCATTGATCTTTTGTGGTTTTGGCTCTTGTTGCTTCTCCTCGGTACCTGAAATATTTTCTACACTTTTGACAAAAGACAAGTGCGTTATAACAGTCATGAAATTATTTAAAACAGAAGAACAAGAATCAGTTTTGACTACTCCATCTAATTTCTCAATGACGTTCGATTTAAGATAAGCAATCTGATTTTTATTTGTTTCTATCAAAACTAAATCTACTTTAGACTCTTATGGACTTAGAAAATTTATTGTTACAGAGTTAGAATCATTAGAAACAAGTTGGAGAAATTGACTTACCTGAGCAGAACTCTCGGTAAGTTCTATTTCCTTGGATGCCACGTCATTTGAACTCAATGTGTAACATGGTGGCTCCTCTTGGATCATATTGAAGCTGGTGTCATCTTCATCCTTCTCAGTGTCAGGATAGCACATGATGACCTCGTGATGCTTCACGATCTATTCTTAACCTGCATTAGTAACCTTTGGCAAAGACAAGTGCATCATATCTGAATTTAAAAATTTAAAACCAGAATTATCTAGACAATTACTTAATGAATTCAGTTTCGGTTCAGGTGTGGTAACGTTAATTTCTTGTCTATCAGGGCATACAGCAGCATAGTGACCTCTCTTATGGCATCTATAGAAAATTGTTTCATTGAATTTCAAAGAGTTAGAGGTCTTACAGATTTGTGTTTCTCGCGGTGCAAGCGTTGGAGTTGGTTTTTGTGCGTGGGTTGCAACTTGTTAATACTTCTGGTGGTTGCGTTGCTCAGGCTGCCTGGTGTGTGACGGTGGTGTGGAAGCCATTCTCCTTGGCGTGGTGTAGTGTTGGATTTCCCTCGGTGAGATGTTGCTGCGAATTTGATATTTCCTCACGAACTCTCGGTACATTTTTGCTTTTAGATCTTCCCAATCAAGCACTGGTTTGTGTGCATCCTCCTTTATCCACCAATCATAAGCATCTCTAACAAGAGCACTTGATGCGTGTGAGAGCTCCTTCTTCTTGGGAATGTTGTTTACGCACAGCCACTCCTTCATGTTGCTTTCCCAATTAATTGAGATAAACTTTTGGGTCCTTGCTTCGATCTGAAAATATAAGAGAGCCGGATTGGTGTCTTCTCTCTTTGGTTTGTTCCCTTGTCGCGGCTGAGATGACATAAGATCGTGTTGGACACTGCGCCATGATGTAGTGAGGCTTCTCTGGTCGTGGTTGTTGATTATACTTCACATATGATTCAACATATGTCTCTTCCTCGGCGTCATCTCCATAAGAATCCTCATAAAATTGTAAACTTGGCTGGCTCCAAGTTGTTGTTGCTTGAGGTACGTTGTTGTAGGGGTCTGGATCGAATAGATCGGACAAGTAATGGTCTGGTGGCTCTGGTTCAAGCTCGTTCCCATCAAGATCATCTCCATAATCAGAGCTTGAGTAGTATTCTGGGTGCCACGATTCTTCTCCATAATCAGCCTCGTTGGTGCTTAGGTCTTGATCAGAATCATTCCCTTGGCTTCAATCGGTTTGCGAGAGGCTGTACTTGCTCATGGCATCATGTTCTTCTTCATAGAACTCCATTGTCGTGTCTGAGCCTTGGTATCTCGCACAAGCAAAAGCGGAGAAGAGGAATCAAAATCAAATCAACAAAAAAAAGGAAAGAACAAATAATGACAATTCACAAAAATTGGAAATATGTCAATTGCATTTGAATTTTAAACAAATGACAATCCCCTTCTTTTTTTTTTACTTTAAAACTCGACAACTAAAAGAAGCAAAAACGAAAATTTGACTTTTGGTTTGGTTTTTTTTTTTTTTTAAATTTATGAATAAAACAAATAACAAGAAACAAAGCAAGAACAAATTAAAAGGCAAGACAAATTTTTACTTGGTTTTTTTTTTATAAAATGAATTCAACAAAAACTGAAACAAATATTTTTATTTGGTTGTCTTTTATAAAATGAATTAAACAAAATTGAAACAAATATTTTTATTTGGTTTTTAGGTTATGAGAAATCAAAATAACAAAACATAATTGAAAAAAAAATGATTTTTATGTATTTTTCGGTTTAGATGAAAGGAAATAACAAAACAGAAAAACAAGAGATAAATGTTGGACGAACACAACCTGGGATAGGAGCTTTTAAAGCTCTGATACCAGATGATATAAGATTGGAATCCACCAAACTTACAGACACGTGATAATCAAGAGATTACAAGCTTTGTTGCGGAAGTGGGGACGATGGTGAGATGGAAGGTGATAGTTTTGATTGACTCTCTCAATCGATGGTGATTGACTCTCTCAATCTATGAACGAAATAGGATGTTTGAATCACACAGACACGCTAAGTCGTAGCCTCTAAAGAGTTAAGTGAATCCAACACTTAAAAATAAAGAAAAGAACAATTCTTGAAAGAATACGCTTTGAAAGAAAACAAGAAACTTCTGTATTAATTCGATTGAAAGGTGATTTACAATGAAAGAAAAGCTGAGCTTATATGGTGCTCGTACAAGAATATTATAGAAAGCTAAAATAAAAAGACTAAAGAAACATATCGCAAAATAATCACAACTAGCCGTTAGGCTTAATTGCTCGTCTTGGCCAAATAGGGCAAGCTGATCATGCTTGAGTCTTGACAGCTTGGGAGGAAATTTTGAGTGTCTAGATACACTCTGGTTGATGTGAGAAGGCTTCATTTCGTGGCCAAGGTTTAAGGAATAGAGCCGTTGGAGATTAATGACTCTAAATGTGAATGCATCCGGATACGGCAATTTGACTTGCAAGGGAATCCGCCTGATCATGTGTGTGCCGGTTCATGGTAAGGTGTTTCTAAGCTTCTTTAGTTGCCTTAGAATCTCTCCTGGTCGCCATAGATATGTTTGCAAAGTGTAGCAACCATTGGATCTAGGACTTACCTTAAACAGAACCATGTCAACCCATTTTGAAAAATTGGGTGTAACTTGAGAATCCGATGGGAATTTTCTTGGATCTTGGGCTTGTTGGAACCATAAGAGATCCAATAATACTCCAATTGGTTTTGGGTCGAGATCGTTGCTGAGTTGGGCTGTGTAGAACGATCTTTGGCCTTGTCGCGGAATTGGGTTCGAAGCAGGTCCATTGATTTGTAGAATCAATAACTTCCAAGTCTGAACCTCTTTTGAGATGAATCGAATTCTTGGTTTTCCTATGATGGATCAAGATTCCAGACCAAGTAGGTTTGTAGCTTAATTCCTCCTGGTTTGGTCGAAAACCTCCAATTAGTGAGTATATGTCCAAATCGAGTAAGTTGGGAATCACCCGATTTGTAAATTCAATAACTCCTTCTTCTGAACTCCGGTTGAATTGATTCCACTTCGAGACGTTCTATGGGTGAGCTAAGAATGCAATCCAAGTGGTTGTTGAGCAGGACCAGTTGATCTTGGTCTCCATTTGGACTGAACAAGGCACATGGGTTTTCTCGGGTGGCTTTGCTTGCAATTGGGGGTTTTGGAATCGATTGAAGTGCAACTGAGGGACTTGAACAGAGTCTTTAGCATGGTTGGTTGGTTGAGAGAAATGGTTTCCCTCAGTTGATTTGGTGCACGGTTTCCTCGGTTCAACTCCGGTAAGATTTCCCTCGGTTTTGGGGGAAATGTCTTCATCTTGGTTTTCTTGAATTGGGGCTGAGGGATTTGACCAAAGTGCTGGTTATAGTCACTTTGTCGATGAAAATGTGATCCCTCAGTTGGTAGCTTAGGAGAACATGTCCCAACAACAAGAAAGGTCCTGCTGTCGCCAATAGGATCAGGATCTAAGCCTGCCGTACGCACAGTACAGTCTCTTTCTGAGGTGGTAGTAGTTCCATGAGCTTTCATGGTACTGATGTCCCCATCATACCCTCTCTCTTGGTAAAGTTTCATCCTCGAAACTTCTTCTTTACCTGCACCAAAATAGAGCAAGTTAGTATCTTCGTAAAGGAGTGGGTCTAGAGATTTACCTCAGGGAATTTTGTTGTCGCGGTTCCGGTAGGATTGTTGATGAGCATCTGCTGGTTCTTCTTTGATCAACAAAGAGGAATGACTCCTCTCCAAGGTGTGTTGCTGACTTTCTTGGGCAGTACGGTAGTCGCTTTAGTGAAATCTCCTTTTTCCCTTTCGATGTCGCCATTGATCTTTTGTGGTTTTGGCTCTTGTTGCTTCTCCTCGGTACCTGAAATATTTTCTACACTTTTGACAAAAGACAAGTGCGTTATAACAGTCATGAAATTATTTAAAACAGAAGAACAAGAATCAGTTTTGACTACTCCATCTAATTTCTCAATGACGTTCGATTTAAGATAAGCAATCTGATTTTTATTTGTTTCTATCAAAACTAAATCTACTTTAGACTCTTATGGACTTAGAAAATTTATTGTTACAGAGTTAGAATCATTAGAAACAAGTTGGAGAAATTGACTTACCTGAGCAGAACTCTCGGTAAGTTCTATTTCCTTGGATGCCACGTCATTTGAACTCAATGTGTAACATGGTGGCTCCTCTTGGATCATATTGAAGCTGGTGTCATCTTCATCCTTCTCAGTGTCAGGATAGCACATGATGACCTCGTGATGCTTCACGATCTATTCTTAACCTGCATTAGTAACCTTTGGCAAAGACAAGTGCATCATATCTGAATTTAAAAATTTAAAACCAGAATTATCTAGACAATTACTTAATGAATTCAGTTTCGGTTCAGGTGTGGTAACGTTAATTTCTTGTCTATCAGGGCATACAGCAGCATAGTGACCTCTCTTATGGCATCTATAGAAAATTGTTTCATTGAATTTCAAAGAGTTAGAGGTCTTACAGATTTGTGTTTCTCGCGGTGCAAGCGTTGGAGTTGGTTTTTGTGCGTGGGTTGCAACTTGTTAATACTTCTGGTGGTTGCGTTGCTCAGGCTGCCTGGTGTGTGACGGTGGTGTGGAAGCCATTCTCCTTGGCGTGGTGTAGTGTTGGATTTCCCTCGGTGAGATGTTGCTGCGAGTTTGATATTTCCTCACGAACTCTCGGTACATTTTTGCTTTTAGATCTTCCCAATCAAGCACTGGTTTGTGTGCATCCTCCTTTATCCACCAATCATAAGCATCTCTAACAAGAGCACTTGATGCGTGTGAGAGCTCCTTCTTCTTGGGAATGTTGTTTACGCACAGCCACTCCTTCATGTTGCTTTCCCAATTAATTGAGATAAACTTTTGGGTCCTTGCTTCGATCTGAAAATATAAGAGAGCCGGATTGGTGTCTTCTCTCTTTGGTTTGTTCCCTTGTCGCGGCTGAGATGACATAAGATCGTGTTGGACACTGCGCCATGATGTAGTGAGGCTTCTCTGGTCGTGGTTGTTGATTATACTTCACATATGATTCAACATATGTCTCTTCCTCGGCGTCATCTCCATAAGAATCCTCATAAAATTGTAAACTTGGCTGGCTCCAAGTTGTTGTTGCTTGAGGTACGTTGTTGTAGGGGTCTGGATCGAATAGATCGGACAAGTAATGGTCTGGTGGCTCTGGTTCAAGCTCGTTCCCATCAAGATCATCTCCATAATCAGAGCTTGAGTAGTATTCTGGGTGCCACGATTCTTCTCCATAATCAGCCTCGTTGGTGCTTAGGTCTTGATCAGAATCATTCCCTTGGCTTCAATCGGTTTGCGAGAGGCTGTACTTGCTCATGGCATCATGTTCTTCTTCATAGAACTCCATTGTCGTGTCTGAGCCTTGGTATCTCGCACAAGCAAAAGCGGAGAAGAGGAATCAAAATCAAATCAACAAAAAAAAGGAAAGAACAAATAATGACAATTCACAAAAATTGGAAATATGTCAATTGCATTTGAATTTTAAACAAATGACAATCCCCTTCTTTTTTTTTACTTTAAAACTCGACAACTAAAAGAAGCAAAAACGAAAATTTGACTTTTGGTTTGGTTTTTTTTTTTTTTTTTAAATTTATGAATAAAACAAATAACAAGAAACAAAGCAAGAACAAATTAAAAGGCAAGACAAATTTTTACTTGGTTTTTTTTTTATAAAATGAATTCAACAAAAACTGAAACAAATATTTTTATTTGGTTGTCTTTTATAAAATGAATTAAACAAAATTGAAACAAATATTTTTATTTGGTTTTTAGGTTATGAGAAATCAAAATAACAAAACATAATTGAAAAAAATGATTTTTATGTATTTTTCGGTTTAGATGAAAGGAAATAACAAAACAGAAAAACAAGAGATAAATGTTGGACGAACACAACCTGGGATAGGAGCTTTTAAAGCTCTGATACCAGATGATGTAAGATTGGAATCCACCAAACTTACAGACACGTGATAATCAAGAGATTACAAGCTTTGTTGCGGAAGTGGGGACGATGGTGAGATGGAAGGTGATAGTTTTGATTGACTCTCTCAATCGATGGTGATTGACTCTCTCAATCTATGAACGAAATAGGATGTTTGAATCACATAGACACGCTAAGTCATAGCCTCTAAAGAGTTAAGTGAATCGCACACTTAAAAATAAAGAAAAGAACAATTCTTGAAAGAATACGCTTTGAAAAAAAACAAGAAACTTCTGTATTAATTCGATTGAAAGGTGATTTACAATGAAAGCAAAGCTGAGCTTATATGGTGCTCATAGAGGAATATTCTAGAAAGCTAAAATAAAATGACTAAAGAAAAAAATCGCAAAATAATCACAACTAGACGTTAGGCTTAATTGCTCGTCTTGGCCAAATAGGGCAAGCTGATCATGCTTGAGTCTTGACAGCTTGGGAGGAAATTTCGAGTGTCTAGATACACTCTGGTTGATGTGAGAAGGCTTCATTTCGTGGCCAAGGTTTAAGGAATAGAGCCGTTGGAGATTAATGACTCTAAATGTGAATGCATCCGGATACGGCAAGTTGACTTGCAAGGGAATCCGCCTGATCCTGTGTGTGCCAGTCCATGGTAAGGTGTTTCTAAGCTTCTTTAGTTGCCTTAGAATCTCTCCTGGTCGCCATAGATATGTTTGCAAAGTGTAGCAACCATTGGATCTAGGACTTACCTTAAACAGAACCTTGTCAACCCGTTTTGGAAAATTGGGTGTAACTTGAGAATCCGATGGGAATTTCCTTGGATCTAGGGATTGTTGGAACGATAAGAGATCTACTAATATTCTCCAATTGGTTTTGGGTCGAGATCGTTGCTGAGTTAAGCTATGTAGCACGATCTTTGGCTTTGTCGCGTAATTGGGTTCGGAGCAGGTCCATTGATTTGTATAATCAATAACTTCCAAGTCTGAACCTCTTTTGAGATAATTCTCAGTTTTCCTATGATGGATCAAGATTCCATATCAAGTAGGTTTGTAGCTTAATTCCTCCTGGTTTGGTCGAAAACCTCCAATTAGTGAGTATATGTCCAAATCGGATAAGTTAGGAATCACCCGATTTGTAAATTCAATAACTCCTTCTTCTGAACTCCGGTTGAATTGATTCCACTTCGAGACGTTCTCTGGGTGAACTAAGAATGAAATCCAAGTGATTGTTGAGCAGGACCAGTTTATCTTGGTCTCCATTTGGACTGAACAAGGCACATGGGTCTTCTCGGGTGGCTTTGCTTGCAATTGGGGGTTTTAGAATCGATTGAAGTGCAACTGAGGGACTTGAACATAGTCTTTAGCGTGGTTGGTTGGTTGGTTGAGAGAAATGGTTTCCCTCGGTTGATTTGGTGCACGGTTTCCTCGGTTCAACTCCGGTAAGATTTCCCTCGGTTTTTGGGGAAATGTCTTCATCTTCAGTTTTCTTGAATTGGGGCTGAGGGATTTGACCAAAGTGCTGGTTATAGTCACTTTGTCGATGACAGTGTGATCCCTCAGTTGGTAGCTTAGGAGCAACTGTCCAAACAACAAGAAAGGTCCTGCTGTCACCAATAGGATCAGGATCTAAGCCTGCCGTACGCACAGTAAAGTCTCTTTCTGAGGTGGTAGTAGTTCCTTGAGCTTTCATGGTACAGATGTCCCCATCAGATCGACTTTGTTCCCGGAGCTTCACTTCCGAACCGACCTGCTTATCTGATACGTGCTCAAGTGTTGAAGAAGCTGGACTAAGGTCTCTCTCTTCTGTCAACGGGATAAGATGGAGGTTGCTGGTGGGGCGATGAGAACCACAAGAGAGGCGAAAGTCTCTTGATACTTCAAGGGGGTTCCCTAAGGATCAGACTCACTCACGATCTAAAGAGAGAAGACGTTTTTGTGAAGAACAAAAACTCGAAAATAACCAAGGAAATTCTTATTGTCTGCGTGCCTGAGAAAGACAAAGCCCTAGGGTTTTTAAAGCAAGCTCACGCCCCGAAGAAAAAGAAATAAACCGAAAAAGAAAAAACAAGACGGGTCCTTAACAATTTAGGCCCGTTTACAAAATAATTAAAAGACTAAGAGATATAGAAGTGAGGCCTCGTGTAGCTGGTCTTCATGGGCTTACAGAGAGTCATTAATTGGGCCAATAATGTTGCAAGTCATTTGGCCTCGGTAAAAACCCATCTTCGCAAAACCCAGTGGGATAAAAACGAAGGTTGGGAAAAGAGCGCCAAACGACTTACAAACCCAACTAGTGACCTTCCTTGGGCCTAAGTCATCTCTGTTGAAGTGAAATCGACCATAGATAAGTGGACCACGAGCCTGGGCTTGATGAGTGGCCACTTAGTATTATCGGCCTGCAAAGGATCCAGCCGATATGTCTTCAGTGTTTGGACGTTCTGGTCCGAATGGTAAGGATTCTTGAGCTGATCTTTAGTGTTCTGGAAACTAGACTCAAAGAGCTTCAAATCCATATGTGGATCCCATTCTGGATCATCCGGGATCATGAGTGGATCCTGCTTCAAAGTATCGGCCCAATAACTGCTCGCAAATGGGCTTAGCGGACTAGTGTCCGTCTTGAAGAAACCTTCTTGTCTGAGCTGGTCCATGAACATGTTGAACTTCTTTTCCATGTCCCTGCTCCTGGTTCTAGTCACTGGTCCACTTGGTACTAGTGGTGCTTGTATGACTTGGGTCGTTGACTCGATGTCCTCATCACTCCCTCCCTCTTCATGAGGTTTTGACCCCAAAACATCATCACCTGCATCAAAACGAGCTAAGTCAGAAACATTGAATGTAGCAGACACCTTAAGCTCACCTGGGAGCTCGAGCTTGTATGCATTGTCATTGATCTTCTCCAAGATTTTGAATGGGCCGTCTCCGCGAGGCGATAGCTTCGATTTGCGTTTGTCCGGGAATCGCTCCGGTCTCATGTGCAACCACACCCATTCTCCAACTTCAAAAGACACGTTCTTCCTGCCCTTGTTGGCATTCTTCACACGTAGGGCATTGGTCCTTTCGAGCTGATCTTTGACCGATTGGTGTAGCTTTTTCACGTCCGAGGCCTTCTTAGCTCCATCGAGGTTTAAGAACTCCGTTTGAGGTAGAGGCTTAAGATCCAATGGCGTATGTGGATTAAATCCATATGCAACCTGAAAAGGAGACAAATGAGTAGCACTATGGACAGCTCTATTATAAGCAAACTCGACAAAAGGTAGAGCATCAAGCCAAGTTTTAAGATTTCTCCCTATTGTTGCGCGAAGCAACGTTCCAAGTGTACGGTTAACGACTTCCGTTTGGCCATCGGTTTGTGGATGGCAGGTCGTGGAGAAGAGCAGCTTGGTTCCTAGCTTCTTCCAGAGGGTTCTCCAAAAGTGGCTCAGGATCTTGGTGTCGCGATCGGAGACGATCGTCCTAGGCCCTCCATGTAGGCGGACAATCTCTTTGAAAAAGAGATCCGCGGTTTGGGTAGCATCGTTTGTCTTGGCACATGGGATGAAGTGTGCCATCTTTGAGAACCGATCCACCACGACAAAGATGGAGTCTTTGTGTCTGATCTTAGGCAAACCTAACACAAAGTCCATAGAAATATCAATCCATGGTAAAGTAGGAATCGGTAAAGGAAGATACAAACCGTGCGGGTTAACCCGAGACTTGGCTCTCTTGCAAGTGATACATCTTGCACAGAAAGATTCGACCGACTTCTTAAGGTGTGGCCAAAAGAAGTGTTCCTTCAGCATGGCAAGAGTCTTCTCAACGCCAAAATGACCCATGAGGCCTCCTCCATGAGCTTCTCGGACTATAAGCTCTCGTAACGAACATTGCGGGATGCATAGGCGTTTATCTTTAAAAAGATAACCGTCATGGACATAGTAAGAAGCGTGGGCTCCCTTTCCATGGTTCTTGTATATCTCTGCAAAATCAACATCAGATTCATATAATGGAATAATCATTTCAAATCCAAGAACCTTGGCCTCCATGGTCGATATTAGCGCATATCTCCGAGATAGGGCATCGGCCACCACATTATCTTTTCCCTTCTTGTATTTGATCACATAGGGGAACGTCTCTATAAACTCCAGCCACTTAGCATGTCTTTTCTTGAGGTTAGTCTGACCCCTAAGATGCTTCAAAGTCTCATGGTCCGTGTGGATGACACACTCCTTCGAGAGTCGGTAATGCTGCCACGTCTCCATTGCTCGAACTAAGGCGTAGAGCTCCTTATCATAAGTAGGATAGTTGAGAGTGGCTCCACTAAGTTTCTCACTGAATTAAGCAACAGGGTTGCCTCCTTGAGTAAGCACAGCACCGATCCCTAAACCTGAGGCATCACACTCAATTTCAAACGTTTTAGAGAAATCGGGTAAAGTTAAAACGGGAGCATGAGTCAAACGATCCTTTAGGCCTTTGAAGGCCTCTTCCTGGGCGTCTCCCCACTTGAATGCCACGTCCTTCTTGATGATGGCAGTTAGAGGTGCAGCAAGGGTGCTGAAGTCCTTCACGAACCGTCGGTAAAAGCTAGCCAAGCCGTGAAAGCTTCGAACTTGGCTAACGGTTGTTGGCGTAGGCCATTCTTGGATGGCTTGGACCTTCTCCTGGTCCACTCTAAGTCCCTGTGAACTCACAACAAAGCCTAAAAACACAAGCTCATTAGCGCAAAATGTGCACTTCTTCAAGTTGGCGTAAAGACCATCTCGTTGAAGCGTCTTAAGAATTTGTTCTAAATGAGATAAATGTTCAGCTAGAGTTCGACTATAAATGAGAATATCATCGAAGTATACCACTACAAACTTACTAATGTAGGGTCTAAGAACCTCATTCATGAGTCGCATGAAGGTACTTGGCGCGTTAGTTAGCCCAAAAGGCATAACTAGCCATTCGTAGAGGCCTTGCTTTGTCTTGAAGGTCGTCTTCCATTCGTCACCTTCTCTCATTCGTACTTGGTGGTATCCACTCCTGAGATCAATCTTGGAAAATAAATTAGAACCCGAAAGTTCATCAAGCATGTCATCTAACCTTGGTATCGGATGTCGGTATTTGATCGTTATGTTGTTTATCGCGCGACAATCCACGCACATCCTCCACGTCCCATCTTTTTTTGGCACCAAAAGGACTGGCACGGCACATGGACTAAGGCTCTCACGAACATAGCCCTTGTCCATAAGTTCTCTCACTTGCTTCTCTAGTTCCTTGGCTTCGTCCGGATTAACGCGATATGCGGCTCGATTGGGTAATGGGGCTCCGGGCACAAAATCGATCTGGTGCTCTATTCCTCTTATAGGAGGTAAGCCAGGAGGTATCTCATCAGGAAACACATCAGCAAATCGGTCCAAGAGTTGAGTAACCTCAGTAGGAAGCTGTTGCTCCAACGCCCTAGAACCTGCACTTAAAGTCTCCTTAAAGATCATTAGTAATACCGGTTCTTTGTAAGTGATTGCCTTAGAAATATAACTAGACTTGATAAACAAATTGTTCCTGGTCGATGCATCTTTTTCCTTTAACATTTTAACTTGTAATTCGTGTACTTGAGTAGGTGTAAGAGGTGCTAAATTATACTTCTTTTTATCATGCACAAACGAATACATGTTACTTCGGACATGGTGAATGGCGTCCTTATCAAACTACCAAGGTCTACCAAGAAGAAGATGGCCAGCTTGCATAGGAACAACATCACACACAACTTCATCCGAGTACTTGCCCACATTGAATGGTACAAGCACTTGGTCCGTGACGCGTAATTCAGCCTTATCGTTCAACCATCTTAGCTTATATGGGTGAGGATGTTTAGCACGTTCTAGACAGAGCTTAGTGACCATGTAGTCACTTGCTACATTGGTACACGACCCTCCATCAATTACCAAGTTACATACCTTGCCTCGGATGGAAAATCTTGTATGAAAGATGTTGTCTCTTTGGGCTGTCTCGTCGGGATGAACCGTGAGGTTCAAGGCTCGTCTTATGACCAGAGACCCACCATATTCAGCCTCACAATCTACTTCTTCAGTGGCTGCTTCGGTCATTTGCACATCGGCCTCATCTTGAGACTCGTACTCACCCGAATCCAACATGATCATAACTCGGGGATTTGGACATTCTCTAGCCATGTGTCCTCTTCCCTTGCACTTAAAACATGTTATGTCACGAGTTCTAGAAGTACTTGGGTTAGAAAACTTACCTTGATTAGGTTCAGAGGCCTTATAAGTGAACCTAGGGTCGATTTCGACCGACTTGCCCTTCTCCGCGGCCTTAGATGGGAAGCTGGTTGGAGTTTGGGTCTTGGCTCGGTTCTGGTCCCATGTTTGGTTACTCCATGTCCATCCAGTAGCATAGGACTTCTTCTTCAAGTGTTGTTCAGCTTGAATGGCATGGTGTAGGATGTCCTTCAAGTCGTGGTATGGAAGCTTCTCCACTTTGTGACTTAGTCGTTCGTTGAGTCCGTCTAGGAACTGAGCCATGAGTGTCTCGGTGTCTTCCTCCAGCTCCAAACGATTTCTAAGATGTTCAAACTCTTCAAAGTATTCTTCCACGCTCCTGGTTCCTTGGGATAATTTTCGGAACCTCTTTTGAAGATCTCGATGATAATAGCTCGGAACATATCGCTTCTTCATGAGCTGTCTCATCTCTCGCCAAGTGCTGACCTGAGGTGATTGGCTCCTTCTTCTGTCAGCTACCTCACGATCCCACCATGAGAGAGCATGGTCAGTGAGTTGAGCAACGGCCAAAGCCAGCCTTCTTTGCTCGTTGTAGTCGTAGTACACGAAGATATGCTCCATGCGTTGCTCCCACTCCAAATACGCCTCGGGATCGACTCTTCCAGCGAACGTAGGTGCCTTAAGCTTCATGTCCTGGGAATGTTGGTGCCTTGGGAAGTCACCTTTGGTCTCCTCAAAAATGTCTTGTCTCGGTCCTCGTCTCTTTACTCGCGGCTGTTGCTCTATCGGAACATCGTCCGGATCTTCGCCTAGATTGTTGTCTCGTCGGTTTGCTCTTGGTAGAGGATTGTTGTTGGCTTGAGGCTGCTCCCTCTGGTCTAGCCTTTGGACTACGCTCTGGAGCTGTTGTTGCATAGCCATGATTGCTTGCACGAGAATGGCATTAGGATCATGCGGTACAGCATTGTTTTCCATTGTTTCTTAGATTCAGGAGCTTTTGAAGCTCTGATACCAAAATGATATGTGCTCAAGTGTTGAAGAAGCTGGACTAAGGTCTCTCTCTTCTGTCAACGGGATAAGAGGGAGGTTGCTGGTGGGGCGATGAGAACCACAAGAGAGGCGAAAGTCTCTTGATACTTCAAGGGGGTTCCCTAAGGATCGGACTCACTCACGATCTAAAGAGAGAAGACGTTTTTGTGAAGAACAAAAACTCGAAAATAACCAAGGAAATTCTTATTGTCTGCGTGCCTGAGAAAGACAAAGCCCTAGGGTTTTTAAAGCAAGCTCACGCCCCAAAGAAAAAGAAATAAACCGAAAAAGAAAAAACAAGACGGGTCCTTAACAATTTAGGCCCGTTTACAAAATAATTAAAAGACTAAGAGATATAGAAGTGAGGCCTCGTGTAGCTGGTCTTCATGGGCTTACAGAGAGTCATTAATTAGGCCAATAATGTTGCAAGTCATTTGGCCTCGGTAAAAACCCATCTTCGCAAAACCCAGTGGGATAAACACGAAGGTTGGGAAAAGAGCGCCAAACGACTTACAAACCCAACTAGTGACCTTCCTTGGGCCTAAGTCATCTCTGGTGAAGTGAAATCGACCATAGATAAGTGGACCACGAGCATGGGCTTGATGAGTGGCCACTTAGTATTATCGGCCAGCAAAGGATCCAGCCGATATGTCTTCAGTGTTTGGACGTTCTGGTCCGAATGGTAAGGATTCTTGGGCTGATCTTTAGTGTTCTGGAAATTAGACTCAAAGAGCTTCAAATCCATATGTGGATCCCCTTCTGGATCGTCCGGGATCATGAGTGGATCCTGCTTCAAAGTATCGGCCCAATAACTGCTCGCAAATGGGCTTAGCGGACTAGTGTCCGTCTTGAAGAAACCTTCTTGTCTGAGCTGGTCCATGAACATGTTGAACTTCTTTTCCATGTCCCTGCTCCTGGTTCTAGTCACTGGTCCACTTGGTACTAGTGGTGCTTGTATGACTTGGGTCGTTGACTCGATGTCCTCATCATTATCGGACCAATCCCGTGGAGAAAAAGGAGTTGCAAAGGTAAGTTGGCGAGCTCATGGATAAGGGACATATCCGAGAGAGCATGAGCCCGTGCGCGGTACCAGTTCTGCTTGTGCCAAAAAAAGACGGTACTTGGCGCATGTGTGTTGATTGCCAAGTAATCAACAACATCACGGTAAAGTATCACCACCCTATCCCTCGCTTAGATTACATGCTAGACGAATTGCATGGTTCATGTGTGTTTTCTAAGATAGATCTTAAGAGCGGTTACCACCAAATTCGTATGAAGGAAGGTGATGAGTGGAAAACGGCATTCAAAACTCAAGCATGGTTTGTATGAATGGCTTGTGATGCCTTTTGGGTTAACCAAACGCGCCTAGTACTTTCATGAGATTAATGATTCATGTCTTAAGAGCATTCATAGGCATTTTTGTGGTTATTTACTTTGATGACATCTTAGTTTTTAGCAAAAACCTAGATGATCATATAGGGCATTTGAAATCTGTGCTAGAAGTCCTTAGGGAAGAACAACTTTTTGCCAACTTGAAGAAATGCACGTTTTGCACAGATAGTCTTGTTTTTCTAGGCTTTGTTTTAAGTGCACATGGCATTAAGGTTGACGAGGAGAAGGTAAAGATAATCCGTGAATGGCCTAGTCCAAAGACGGTTGGCGAAGTCCGGAGCTTCCATGGCCTTGCCGGCTTCTATCGGCGATTTGTGAAGGACTTTAGCACCATAGCCGCCCCACTCACCGAAGTGATCAACAAGGATGTCGGATTTAAATAGGCTGAAGCACAAGAGGCGGCATTCCAATCCTTAAAAGAGAAGCTTACTAATGCACCTCTTTTAGCTTTGCCTAACTTTCTTAAAACGTTTGAAATCGAGTGCGATGCTTCTGGTGTAGGTATTGGAGCTGTTTTGATGCAAGACAAGAGACCCATTGCCTTTTTCAGTGAGAAGCTTCGAGGAGCTACGCTAAATTACCGGACTTACGACAAGGAGCTTTACGCTTTGGTCCGGGCTTTGCAAACATGGCAGCACTACTTATGGCCGAAAGAGTTCGTGATTCACACCGACCATGAGTCACTCAAGCATTTGAAAGGACAACAGAAACTCAACAAGAGGCATGCTCGGTGGGTTGAGTTCATAGAAACATTCCGTTCACTACAAGAAAAAACAGTTTTTGTGACTACCATTTGCGACTATTTTTTTAGTCACAAAAAGAGGGACAGTATTGTGACTAAGTTGCGACTACCCATAAAGCAGATGCACAATAGTCCCAAATTACAGACTAAAAAAATTAGTTAGAAAAGAGTCGCTTATTTGCAACTGTTTAAGGACTTGCAAAAGTAGTCCCAAATTTGTGACTTGTTTGCTTCGGTTTAGCAACTCCACTCGATTTTTTTAAAATAAACATCAAATAATATACAAAAAATTCTAAACCCTAAATTCTACACCCTAAACCATCAAATAATATACAAAAACATCAAATAAATAAACATCAAATGATATACAAAAAAAAATCAATGCTTACAATTTTTTTAAATATTATAATTTTTTTTTTGTCAACAGCCTAAATACCTATTCCGATTCAGTGAACCAAATCGGGGGTATCGAGTTTACGTAAGTGAAATCTAATGGGTAGACGCGAGCACCTCGTGCTAACTTGTCTGCCACTGTGTTGTTTGCGCGTGGGATATGTGTGATGGAGGAAAAAGTGAAAACCTCCTTACTCCTCTTGAAATCCTCCAAATGAAGTGTAAACGCCGGCCACTCCTTGGGTGTAGACACCATCTTCACCAACTCTGAGCAGTCCGTTGCAAAGGCAATCGTCGTCTTGTGATTTGCAATCATGTAATGCATCGCCAGATGAGCGCTTCCAATTCTACGTGCAGCGGGGATAAACTTCTTCGCAGATTACGGGACCCCATAATTACTCCTTCGAATCCCTCCAGAAAGCAGAACCATCCTAGACCAGAATAGTTATCCGTTTCCTTCCACGAACCATCAATATAGCATGTCATTCCATTATTTTCATCTTGTTGACCCGTATTATGATCGATTTGTTGGGAAGTTATGTCTCGTTCGCTATACTGCGCTGTTTCCAAAGTTATAGCTTCTGTTTCCGCTATCCACAAAATCTCTTTTGGATTTCTATCCACATTTGAGAACACCTTGTCGTTCCTTGCTTTCCAGATATTCCACACAATCCAAGGAAACATTGTATTCCTTTCCTCTTTTGGGAGTCTCCAAAAGAGGTGATCAAAATTGGAGAAAACCGATGTCATCGGAAAAACTCCCGGGGCCGATGGAAAATGAGATAGTGCCCATGTTTGTAGCGCTGGTGGGCATTCAAACAGAACATGGTTAATCATTTTCCCTTCCACTTCACACCGAGGACATTGTGTATCACAATTTATTCCTCGAGCGCGTAAATTTGTTGATACCGAGAGACATCCCGAAATGGTTTGCCAAATGAAATGTCGCAATTTCGGTGGGCATGTTAATTTCCATGTATGTGCTTGTAATTTCTTTATATCCGGACCGTAGAAGTAATTTCCGCCATTGTCTGGGTTTTGTTGTTCAATCTGGTATCCCGACTTTACCGTATATTTTCCTGTTTTTTGTATAGTGCCAACTAAGAGTGTCTGGTCGATATGTGCTGCTAATGAGTATACCGCGAATAATTGCCACATCGGCCGGGTCGATAATTACATTTATCAACTCCCAATTCCAAGTTTGTGTCGCTGGATCAACCAAATGATTGACCCTAAGATTGGGGTAATAATTATACCCCTTACATGTTGCTGATCTCGGGGGAGAAGATGATATCCAAGGATCATTCCATACTGAGATGGAGCCACCTGAACCAACTCTTTTAATGAGCCCTTTTGTAACCAGAGGTCTAGCTGAAATAATGCTCCTCCACCCAAAGGATGGGGAGTATGATCTTATTGGATCTAATGGGTCTGTGTTCCGAAAGTAACGACCCTTAAAAACTTGAGCATATAACGAATCCAGTTTTTCCATTAACCGCCATAGCTGTTTTGCCAGCAGTGCCGTGTTAAATTCGTCTATTGTTCGGAAACCAATTCCGCCATTTGATTTGCTCCGACACATCTTCTTCCACGCTATCCAATGCATCCCTTTTTATGTCCGTCGGAACTCCACCATAAACGCGCTGCCGCACTAGTTAATTTTAAGGTAATAGACTTGGGTAGTCGAAAGCATTACATAACGAAAGTCGGCATAGCCGATGCTACCGATTTAAGTAGAACCTCTTTACCCCCTTTGGTTACTAGCCTAGATGTCCATCCATTAACTCTGTCATTATGTCTTTCGACGACGAAATTAAAAATCTTGCTCTTTGCCCCTCCGAGACTTTCCGGGAGGCCCAGATAAGTACCCATCCCTCCCATATTTTGGATTCCTGACAATTGTTTTATCTCGTCCTGTACCGCATCTTGTACTGTATGTCCGAAAATTAAGGAAGATTTTGAGTAATTAATTTGTTGCCCTGAGACCGACTCGTACTGTTTAAGTATATGTAATATGGTGTGACACTCCTGTACCGTAGCCTTGCAGAAGAACAGACTATCATCCGCAAAGAGTAAATGTGAGACTGTTGGGCCTGCCCTCGCCACTTTCAACCCCGTAAGTGATTTCTCTCTCTTTGCTCTCCGTATATTGGCTATCAAGACCTCCGTACAAAGTATAAATAAATAGGGTGATAATGGGTCGCCTTGCCGCAGCCCTCTGAATGGCGTTATTTGCCCTTTGGGGATACCATTAATAAGTACCTTATATTGTACCGATTGGATGCACCACATCATCCATGAAATCCACTTTTCCGCAAAACCAAATTTCCTCAAAAGGTGTTCAATATATGGCCATTCTACCCGGTCATATTCTTTGCTCGTATCCGTCTTAATTGCCATAAACTTATTTTTGCAGGATTTATTGGTACGTAGACCGTGAAACATCTCATGTGCAATCAAAATGTTATCAGGGATCAGTCTCCCTGATACAAAGGCTGATTGGGTCTCTGAAATCAGGTCCGGTAGCAATCTCTTTAACCTCTGACATAAAACCTTTGAAATGATCTTATAGCCCACATTACACAGACTTATAGGTCGTAATTCCGTCATACGAGTGGGCCGTCCTGTCTTCGGGATTAGGCAAATATTAGTCATGTTCAGCTGTTGATCAAAAAAACATGTTTCCAGAAAACCGTTAACGAGTCCTACTACATCTGTCTTTATAATTTTCCATGATCGCTGGAAGAATAAAGCCGTCATTCCGTCCGGGCCCGGAGCCTTTTCTGGGTGCATCATGAAAAGGGCACTGCGAACTTCCTCTTCCGTGGCCATTGCCGTAAGCATCTCATTGTTCTGTTCCGAAACTAAAGCCGAAATATCCCTGAGAGCATTCTCAAAATCCGTCGGGAAAGTTGATGTAAATAACTCCTCGAAATAGTTAATCGCCACTTGTTCCACTTCTTTATCCGAGGTAACCCAAGATCCAGATGCATTATGTAGTCCAGTATTCCGATTTCGCGCTCGTCTTTGCTTAACTTGTGCATGATAGAACTTTGTATTTCTGTCCCCCATCGTTGCCCATAATGTGCGACTTTTCTGTTGCCAAAATAACTCGTCTAAATAAGCCTCTTTCAGTTTCCTCGTAATATCCATTAATTCCTCGGGTGTATTATTAGCATCATTCTGGACCTCCTCTAAAGCTTGTTGTAAATCTCTAATTTTCTCTTTTCCGTATGGTAAATTAATTTTCCGCCATTTTGATATTTCTCTCCGGCAATTCGTTATTTTTCTATAAATGAGGATCCGTTGCCACCTGTGTTAATTTTCCAGCCCTTTAAAATTGTGTCCATAAGGCCGTCTCGTCCAATCCACTGTTTATCAAACCGGAACTGACCCCGTTTCCGCGGTATTTTATCCTCAATGGTGGCAACAATTGGCCTATGGTCCGACCCGATCATTGCCAAGTATTTGACATATGAATGGGAAAAAATTTCATGCCAATCCTCATTAGCTAAGGCCCTATCCAGACGGCACCGATCAATTTTCGAATTCCGTCTTCCCCTCCAGAACAAGGTATTTCCAAGACACTGAAATTCCAGAAAACTGCAATGTTGAATCATAAGATGAAGGACATAAAGGAGGATGCAGGTCGTAAATTTCCTCCTTGTTTTTCATTATTTCCCGTAATTTCGTTTAAGTCGCCAATTATAAACGAAGGGGCGTCTCGTGTTGTGCTTGTTCGGGTTAACCGTTCCCCACTTGATCTCGATTTTTCGGTACCGGATCACCGTAAATAAACAACAAGAAAACTTTTTTTCCTTGAATAGTCGCCTCAATATCAATTATTCGTTTACTTGAAAATAAAATAATAACCTCCAATGAATCATCATAATATAAAGTGAGTCCACCACTCGCACCGCACGGTTCGACCATGTGTAATTTATTATAACCAAAATGAGACTGAAATTTTTGCATAAAAGATAAATCTTGCTTAGTTTCTGAAAGGAATAAAAATTCTGGCTTATGTTTTTTCCAAACCTCCCACAAATAACCTATTGTGTACCGATTTCCGAGTCCCTGACAATTCCAACTCATAATCCGCATAAATAAAACTAATTTGGTATTGCGAAATTGGTCTTTGGGTTTGATGAAACCTTCATAACCATCACCTTTGCCTCCCCTGGGGGTGACAAAAGGTCTCCCTCCTCCTCCGCATTGACACATTCTCTAAAATTCCAATTACACCGTAAAATACATGAGATATTATGGGTAAAATAGGACCGTTTCCCTTGTATCTTTTATAATATACCATATGTCTGTCTCATTGCAAGTATTAAAGAAAACCTGACATTATTATTATAAGAGGGGCCGAAACCACCATACAAAGAATACGCAATAACTTGTCTGGATTTATCAAATCCAACAAACCCTGATAAACAAATAGAAAAAGTGAACCATTGATTAGCCTTGGGCGAAAAACCCGAACCACTCATCGGTTTTGGGGCGCCCGTTAAAACCCCAAAACGACAATATTTACCGTTGCTGTCGTCCTTTTGTTTTCCGAAACATTTGACCATCTAAAAGACGGATGGCATCTTTAGAACCTACCAGATCCACCCATCTCCACTTCTGTCGGTGTCCAGAAATAGTGGGGAAAAACCCGTCAAACATTAACACCATGACTTGCCAACCTTGTCTCCGATATTCCGCTAATATTTTTAAAATCAAACCTTGCTTTTTCTTTATTTTCGAGAACCCAATCTCGAAAACAATAACTGAAACTGCCTCATGATCGACACCTACTAACTCGCAGGTAGTATAATAGAAAGCCGATAAATGACTACTCCTTCTCAAACACTCGTTAACGCCTATCTCCATACTCAGCCCATAGTAGCCTATTAGTAAACCCAAGTATTTTCCTTTGTGGAGTCCCATCCACCAAAATTGATCAAATGACCAAAAGAAATGAATTATTATTATATAATAAGGCAAGTCCGCCATTTAAATTCCACGGTACAACCATGTCCAAATTATTAAAACCCAGCAAAGGCTGGTAAAAGATACAAGAAAGAAACAGATTTTGTTTTGCCCGAAAAATTAAAATTGGTCCAAGCTCTCGAGAGTGACTTGTTGACCTCTTATTCTCCAAAGCACGATACCACCAATACCCAAACCTCATTCATGTGTCTCCGATTTTGAAGTCTCTGTTTCAGGTCCTGATTTTTATGTAATCTTACCTTCGGCCCGAGTAGCGTCCCCGAAACGTCCTAAGTGCTTTGGGATCAACCTTTTTCGTGGGGATACAATACCTTGTACGATCCTCTTCTTTGACCCTGCACTAATCAGTTTATTCTTCATCTTAGAAACCTTATTTCGGTTACCATTCGTAATCCCCTCCTTCATCTCCTTATCCATATTCACCGTCACAACCTCCCTCTCTATCCCCAATGCATTATCCACCCCCTCTGCTCCCAACATCACAACCCCTTCATGCCTATTATCCGCTATCTCCCCTAAGTCCATAGTATCCTCAGGCAAAATAACACCAAGATTATCATCAACCAGAATATCAAAAATTCCCTCATCATCAACCAGATAATCATCAACCAGATTACCATCAACCATATTATCCAGAATTCCCTCATCATCGTTTCCATGTTCCCTTACCTCCTCTACCTCAATCGAAGTATCTATGATCAAATCATCTACCATTGCTAGTACACTAGAGGAATTTTCCGGTAATATAATGTTTTCAGAAACCTGACCTTTAGAACTCTCCACCGCTAGAGGATCCTTTGTATCATTCTTAAAAAGAAGACCCCTACGGATAACCTTTCCCGTGACCGGTGATGTCTCCCCAATGGGCTCTGAGACTGCATGTGTTCTTGGGATCTGATTTTTCCCCGCTTTGCTGCCATGGGACAGGTCTAGCATCCTCCTGTCGTGATCCGATAGACAATTTCCCACACCTGAATTCCTCAATTTATTCAGCCCCGAGGTTGACATGGCGTACCTTTTACTCCCCTCCTTTGGTGGTAACCAACTCGAGGAAGAAATGGAGTTTGATTCCCTGTCTCTGTACCTTCTATCCTCCTTCCAAGTACCCAATCGATGCTCTTTTCCCATATGGTTACTGGCCCCCGCAGTTCTGGTATCTTGAACCTTGCCTTTGCCCTTATCCTGTCCCAAAAGGGTTCTCCTAGTAAAATCAGAGAGTTGTTGAACCTGATTACCGTCCAGGTCATGGGTTGCCACAGCTTTGTAGCTAACAGCATGCAGCCCTTGTTTTGACACCTCCGAAATGTTTTCAAAGCCCTCTATCCGTCCTACACTCGAGTGCATAAGGACTGATCGTGACATAGACTGAAACAACTCCGGCAATACCCGAACAGCCTCTCATACCGCAGCGTGATAGTAGTCTCTTCACCGCCATGAAACTCGACCGATGTTTCAAAACACAGAGGTTTAAAACCGTCCAGAACCACTTGCACTCTGCCAATATCGAGATCCACCTCCTTAACATCACCTAGAGCTTCACCAATACTACGGAACGTCTGGTCAGCCCAATAATGTAGGGGGACACCCATGACCAGAATCCAAAACCTGATGGCGGACGGATACTTTCAATCCACAACCGGCTCCCATCGCACCAGTGATACCATCCAATAGTCGAAATAAAATGGCTCCATCTTTAGTATCTCCGCGATGTCCTCTTCTCTGTCAAAATTAAATTGGAACCGGCCCATTCCCAAATCCGCCGCAGCTACACGCTCCTCTACGTTCAGGATTCGAGGAAGCATGTGAAGCAATACCTTCATATCCTGCTTCTTTGAGTTCATACACCTCCCAATAAGAGTTTTTGAGTACCCCGCAATGAGTTCCATGTTGTCAAAATGGGGCACCCGAATCTTCAATCTCTTCAAGCTTGATTCCATCTTCATCTCTGAACCGTCACGCTTGACCAGATGGCTTTGAGACATTTTTTGGGAGATGAAAAGACCAAGGTCCGTGAAAAAGACAGAGGCAATGATAGGGGATGAAGAGTGTGATTTGTTGTCGAGTCTCTTTGGTCCCCTTATATACCGTAAGACCTTGCTGATCTGCTGAGAAATACTTGCCCTCTGTGCCTGAGATTCCCCAAAAGATCGTATCCTAAAATTAACTGGAAAAATCCGATATTGAGACCTTGTATCTTCCCCGAGATATCCTGCGATTGAATTGAGAAAGATTTCTGCCACAATCAACGCCTCAAAAGCAAGGAGAGATTTCTTATGCTTCTCCAACACCTCCAATCTCTCCGATGAAAGTGCGATCCCCTCAATCCCAGCCCAAGATTGTCGATTTGAAATCTCGTGGGATCCCCCTCGATGGCAAAACTGTGTTGCGATTATGAAAATTAGTTCGGATATATCAGCCTGTGATATCAATCCCCGCGCAACCCGGGATTTGATTGTTCGAAGCCGCCAATCCCGCAAATCCGCCATAGAAATCCGAATCCTATCTCCCATCCCAGAACTGTTAATCTGAGACTTCCCGATCCAAGATTGACCGAATCCACAGACCCGTGAAGTGAGCCGAATCCGAGCCAACCCAAAACTGAAACCATGAGCTATCTCCGTAAGAAAAGACCCAACATCCGCGTAACCAAGCATAGACATCCGAAGATAAATCGATGACCACGACCGCCGTGAAGAGCAGTCAGGACCAGCAGGAAACCAAAGCCATCCTCAAAAACCTTGACTCGCCGCCGCCGTCGTCAGAGAGAATCTAGGGCGAATCATCTTTCAAATATTATAATTTTATAAACCTAAATTATAAACCCTAAACCTCTAACCCTTAAACATAAACTCTAAATCTTAAATTGTAAAATATAAAACTTAAATCATAAACATATAACCCTTAATCATAAACCTCTAACCATTAATCATAAACTATAAATCTTAAATCATAAACTTCTAACCCTTAATCATAAACTCTAAATCTAAAACCCAGTTTTTGTGACTAATTTGAGACTAATTTGCGACTAATTTTTAATAATAGTCACAAAATAATCCCAAATTTGGGACTAATTTGTAACTCTACTTGATTTTTTTTTAGAAATCAATAAATTCTAAATTCTAAACTCAAACCATAAACCCTTAACCCTAAACCCTATAACTCTAACCCTTAATCATAAACTTGATCTAAATCTTAAATTGTAAACTAGATCTTACAAATAAACATCAAATAATAAAAAAAAATTCAACACTTAAATTTTTTTAAATATAATCATTTTATAAATCCTAAATTCTAAACCCTAAACCTCTAACCCTTAATCATAAACTCTAAATATTAAATTTTAAAATATAAATCTTAAATCATAAACCTCTAACCCTTAATCATAAACTCTAAATCTTAAATCATAAACCTCTAACCCTTAATCATAAACTCTAACTCTAAAACCCAGTTTTTGTGACTAATTTGAGACTAATTTTTAATAGTAGTCAAAAAATAGTCCCAAATTTGGGACTAATTTGCAACTCCACTCGATTTTTTTTTAGAAATCAATAAATTATAAACCCTAAACCACAAACCCTTAACCCTAAACCCTAAATCCTAAACCTATAACCCTTAATCATAAACTTGATCTAAATCTTAAATTGTAAACAAAATTTTACACATAAATATCAAATAATATACAAAAAAATTCATCACTTACAATTTTTTTTAATATGATCATTTTATAAATCTTAAATTCTAAACCCTAAACCTCAAACCCTTAATCATAAACTCTAAAATTTAAATTATAAACTAGATCTTACACATAAACAACAAATAATAAACAAAAAAATATAACACTTATAAATTTTTTAATCTAATCATAACATCTACTAAGTGTTACATGTGTTTTATAAGTAATGGGTTTGAAAGATAAAAATTATCTCAAATTTTATTTATTTTAAAGTTGTAACATATTTTTGAACAGAATATATACACAAAATCATTGTAAAGTCATATTCAAACTTTCTAGGTTCTTAAAGTTTAGGGTTTAGGGCAAAGATTTTTGATTGTCACAAAAGAGTCCCAAATTTGCGACCGTTTAGCAACCCCAGTCGATTTTTTTTAATAGTAATCACAAAATAGTCCCAAATTTGCGACTAATTTGCGACTAAATGACAAAAATAATGGAAGCTTCTCATTGGCTAATTCATTTAGACGAGGATTGAGATCCTCCACCGTTGATTGGTTTAATCCAACGGTGAAGGATTTTTTTTTTAATGGTTCATCTTCTCTCTCACTGCGATTTAACTTTTTTTTTTTTTTTTGTTATACTTTTCTCTATATATCTTCTTCTTCGATCTAACTCTCTTTTTTTTCCAGGTCCATGAGAACCATGAGAAGACCCAAGATCCATGATAAGACCCAAGATCCGACGCCCCACGTTTCTCCCCGATCTAAACCCTTGCCTCACCACTTCCGCCGCCTTGGACCGCCTTGGCTGCTCGTATCTCCGCCATCGGAATTTACGGAGGAGAAGGAGTCCCCTCCGAGGAACCCTCCGAAGACGAGGAACCCTCCGAAGATGGGGAGGAACACGGACCGCCTTGGCTGCTCGCATCTCCGCCGCCCAAATCCGTAGATCTTAGCCGCCATTTGTCGGAGAAGAAGATGCAGGCGGATGTGCTCGCGAGTCAGGCTGAGCCGGAGAGAGGAGCAGTCGGAGAAGAGACCGATGGCGAGAGAGATGGGGCTTCAACCTGCTGATGCCGCCGGAGAGGAGCAGCTCGCCTGAGAGAGAAGAAGTCGGAGGAGAAGTCCGTAGATCTGTTTTTTTGTTTTTTTTTTCATTTTTGTAATTAATTAATTAATTTAATAAATAAAAATATTTTTTAAAATTTTTGTTTTTGTTTTTGTTTTATTTGTTTTTAACAAGTAGTCACAAAATTAGTCTCTAATTTAGGACTGATATTAGAGTCACATATTAGTCGCAAAATAGCGACTGTTTTGTGACTACTGTATTTAGCGACCAAATATTTGCGACTAAATTTTTTAGTCACAAAATAGTTGCAAATGACTCATTTGCGACTATTTTGGGACTATTTTGGTAGTCACAAAAACTGTGTTTTCTTGTAGTGCTTACGTCATCAAATACAAGCAAGGGAATCTCACTGAGGCGGCCTGATGGGGCATTTTGGAGTTGCCAAGATAATTCAAGTGATGCTAGAACACTTTCATTTGCCGCACATAAGGAGGGACATGGAACAAATTTGCGAAAGGTGTGTCACTTGCAAACAGGCCAAGTCCAAGGTTCAACCGCATGGTTTGTATACCCCTTTACCCATTCCTACTCATCCTTGGAATGATATTTCTATGGATTTCGTGCTTGGTTTGCCTAGGACTAGAACTTGAAAGGATTCTATCTTTGTTGTGGTAGATAGATTTTCAAAGATGGCTCATTTCATTGCATGTCACAAGACGGACGATGCATCACATATAGCTGATTTGTTCTTTAGGGAGATAGTTCGTTTGCATGGGATGCCTAGAACTTTTGTTTCGGATAGGGACACGAAATTTCTGAGCGACTTTTGGAAGACTCTTTGGTCTAAGCTAGGTACTAAGTTGTTGTTTTCAACCACTTGTCACCCACAAACCGATGGTCAAACGGAAGTAGTTAATAGAACCTTGTCCACTCTTTTACGTGCTTTGATTAAGAGGAACTTGAAAACTTGGGAAGATTGTTTACCACATGTTGAATTTGCATACAATCATTCCATTCATTCGGCTACTAAGTTTTCTCCTTTTCAAATTGTTTACGGCTTTAACCCGTTATCTCCTTTGGATCTAATCATGTTGCCTTTGAGTGAAAGAGTTAGTATGGACGGGACAAAGAAAGCTGACCTTGTCAAGCAGATCCATGAAAAAACCCGGCTAAACATTGAGGAGAATACCAAGCAATATGCAAGGAAGGCCAACAAAGGAAGGTGCAAACTCGTCTTCAACGTGGGCGACAAAGTGTGGCT
This sequence comes from Eutrema japonicum, assembly GCA_030161315.1. Taxonomy (NCBI): domain Eukaryota; kingdom Viridiplantae; phylum Streptophyta; class Magnoliopsida; order Brassicales; family Brassicaceae; genus Eutrema; species Eutrema japonicum. The sequence goes on from BSQW01000011.1 coordinate 40,527,091, forward strand.
TCACTTAAGGAAAGAACGGTTTCCGGAAGCAAGGAAATCAAAACTTATGCCAAGGATTGATGGTCCGTTCGAGATAGTACAACGGATCGGCGACAATGCTTACCGACTTGATCTTCAAGGTAAGTATAACGTGAATTCAAGCTTCAATGTTTTTTATCTAGTTCCCTTTGTGGCAGATGATGCAAATTTGAGGTCAAATCTTTTTCAAGAGGGAGGGGTTGATGCGAGCATAGAAAGCATCACGGAACTTGAGCTTGAACCGGAGCTTATTGCCGAGGATTCTTTGGATATTCCCGTTGGTCCCATGACCCAGGAAACGTCTCGAAGATTTAACGGAGTTGTTCGTAGTTTACTCGAGGACGTTTGGACCAAGCAAGATGATCATCAACCACATCACGTTTTCAACATGATCATTGCTCAACATGGAGATTGAGGTTCGGCCCAAGGTGTAGGTTTGATGTACTCTTTTTCCTACTCATGGTTTTGTCCCAATGGATTTTCCATGAGGAGTTTTAATGAGGCATTGGGCTTACACTATCATTTTGGCCAAACTTCTTCCATGGGCAAGAGCAATTTCGACCATGGGGACTCCAAAGGTCATTCTTCATAGTCAACAAGTCAAAGTAGTCAAAGTCTTTGGTCCAAGTCTTTATTAGTCATTGCTACTTCCCTAGGCATTGTTTTCCATATTTTTCCCCTTGTTTTTCCCCGCTTCTTTCTCTATATAAACTCATGTAATCTCTCATTTCAAATCATCAATCAAATATATTTTCTTCTTTTTTAGAGAGCATTCTCTTTTGTTCCTTGTGAACTTTTTGATTTTCTTGGTGAGTTTTGCCAAGCGAATCATTCGGTTTATTAAGTGTTCTTCATCAACACTTAACGCAACCATTCATTATCCCGAGTTTGTAGATTCGTTTCTAAGTGAGTTTGGGGATTAAGGTTTCATATACCTTAAGATACAGCTCTGCGGGTTTATTAGACAAGGAGTTCACCGACTTGTTCGTTGGAATCGTCCTAAGTAAGTTTTGGGACTAAGGTTTGATATACCTTAGGATCTTGCTTCACGATTTTAAGGAGACAAGGAATATCCAACTACCATCCTCGAAGTGCCAAAATTGGGAAGATCGTATCAGAAAACAACACATCCACGTTATGCATTTGCTTCCAAAATAATGCCAAACCACCACTAAGACCCACTGGGCTCACCAAATGATTTTGGTCATAACCCAATGGTCTCGTCTCTCTCAGTACGTGATCACTAGAGTTTTTAGTCTACAGGAGAAACACAATGTTCAGGAAATGTTCACGACACATTTGCTCAAGGCGTCGAACCGTCAGGTCGTTCCTCAACCCCTGACAGTTCCAAATGAGCGTCGTCATATGGGCATACTGGATGGTTTCTACTGAACCATCAAACTCGATGTTTGTTTCGATAACTTCGTCGACACTTCCGTATTTTCCCCAGCTTTCCTCTTAGAAGACTGTTCTACCTCTTCCACCTTCTCTCTGCTCGTAACATAATTAACTGCATTCCTTATGCTCTGATTTGGTCTATTCTTCCTTTACCAGCTCCTCCCTTTCGAGTTCTTACTCTTACCACTAACATCAGACGAGCTTGCTTCCAAATAGCCTATGCTAAACCCAAGGTTAGCGACAGGGGGAATAAAACTGCCTGAACCTTCCTTCAACGATGCGTCCATCTGAGGGATATAGGGAGATGTTTCTCCACTAGTCCTTGATTTCTTCTTTTATATCAATCAGTCCTCTTCCCCTCAGAATTCTTGAGATACCACCAAATCTATTTTAGGAAGAATAATTATCGTTGTATCGATTGGGCGAGATATAAACTCTATAGTAGCTTCATTGACTAGAGCTGAAATTCTAGGAGAAGTCCCGGCAAACACCCTCTCTGTTGATATATCTTCTTGATCTTAATTTCCAGGGAATTCTGAATCAACATCGACGGATCTGGCCCTGTGAGGATGAGAGGTGGTAGTAGTCACAGGTGGTGCCTCGAGATGTAGACAAGAGCGTAGAGCTATAGGGTTATACGATCTTTCCAATTTCAGCACTTCGAGGGTGGTAGTTGGATAATCCTTGATTCCGAATTGGCTCGCGGAGATGGATGATAAGGCGTGAGACAAGTCTTGAAAATCCTTATCCCCCAATCACGACTTAAAACAATCCAAAACAAATAAGGCGGTGGAACTTCGGAAGGTAGAACTCGCGGAGTAAGATGATAAGGCGTGAGAACAAAGTTCCCGAAGATCCTTATGCCCAAGACTCGACTTAGAACGCTTCTACAAACCTTAGTTGTGAATGGTATCGTCAAGTGTGGCGGAAGAACACTTGATAAAACGAAAGTGACTATTTGGCTAACCACCAAGTAATCAAAAAGTTCTAAAAGAACAAAGGAGAATCTCTCTCACTTTTAATAAACAAGTTTTGATTGAAAATGTGAATGATTTTCTCAATGAGATTACATGGTTTATATAGAAAATAAAGTGAAGAAAACAAGAGAAAAATGTGGAAAATACTAGGCCTAGGAAAGTAGCAAAGACTAATAAACACTTGGACCAAAGACTTTGACTACTTTGACTAGTTGACTATGAAGAATGACCCTTGGAGTCCCCATGGTCGAAATTGATCCTTGCCCATGGAAGAAGTTGGGCCAAATGAAGATGTAAGACCATTGCCTCATTAAAATCCCTCTTGGAAAACCCATTGGGACAAAACCAAGAGTATGAAAAAGAGTACAATGTACTCACACCTTGGGCCGAACCTCAAAGTCCATCTTGAGCTTTGATCATGTTAAAAACGTGATGTGAGTGATGACCTTTTTCCTCAGACCAAATGTCCTCGAGTAAGCCGCGAACAGCTCCGTTAAGCTTCCGAGACATTGCCCTCGTCATTGGTCCCTCGGGTACAAGTGCTGCGTCTTTGTGACCATCCTTGTCCATAGCCATTATCATATCATCCCCTTCCTCTTGAAAATGATTTGTCCTCAAATCGGACTCATCTGCAACAAAGGGGATCAAGTCAGAAATATTGAAGCTCGGACTAACTTGGTACTTACGTCGATCTTGTATGCATTGTCATTGATCCACTCCAAGATCTGAAATGGACAGTCGGTTCTGGGCAAGAGGTTGGACTTTCTTTCATCGAGAAAACGTTCCTTCCTTAGGTTTATCCAAACGAGATCGCCCGGCTCAAAGGTTTTCTTGCGACGTCCCTTGTTAGCATGCTTGTGGTATTGCTCGGTTTTCTTTTCAATGTTCTGCCTTGCCTTCTCATGCATCTGCTTCACAAACTCGGCTTTCTTTTTCCCATCAAGGCTTATACGCTCACTCAAAGGTAAAGGAATTAGATCCAAAGGTGTCAAAGGATTAAAACCATAAACCAATTGAAAAGGAGAATACTTAGTCGCAGAATGAACAACATGGTTATAAGCAAATTCTACATGAGGCAAACAATCTTCCCAAGATTTAATGCTCTTCCAAATGATTGCACGCAAGAGAGTAGACAAAGTCCTATTAACTACCTCAGTTTGCCCATCGGCTTGCGGATGACAAGTAGTTGAGAACAAATGTCTAGTTCCTAACTTAGACCATAAGGTCTTCCAAAAGTAGCTCAAAAACTTAGTGTCCCTGTCTGAAACTATTGTCCTAGGCATGCCATGCAATCGAACAACTTCCCTAAAGAACAACTCGGCTACATGAGATGCATCATCGGTTTTATGACAAGGTATAAATGGGTCATTTTCAAAAACCTGTCAACTACCACAAAAACCGAATCTCTACCATGTCTAGTCCTAGAGGCAATCCTAACACAAAGTCCATTGAGATATCTGTCCATGATTCCGTAGGAATTGGCAAAGGAGAATACAAACCTTGCGCTTGAACTTTAGATTTGGCTTGCTTTCAAATGGTGCATCGGCCACAAATGATGTCATAGTGATAACTTTGGCTTGGTCCAAGCAGCTGACAGACATGTCATGTGTACCCTCGGGAAGGTCCGGAAAGTTTCAGTGATGATCGGCTCGGTGAACATGTCGGCTGATCTGGAATTCTGCGAGGTGAAGTCGTATGATATGAACCTTGGGATGGATTGGCTCATTAAGTACAAGACACACTTAGACTGTCCTCGTGGGAGAGATCGGTTTAATACTAAGGAAAAAATCCTGTAGTATCAAGGGATCAAACGTCATCAGTAAGCCTGATTGTCTCGGCAGTTCATGCTGAACAAATGATTGAGAAGGGGTGTGAGGTATATATGACTACGATCACGACCGCCGAAGTTGGGCCGGATGGGGAGTTGAGTAGCATTTCGGTGGTAAATGAGTTTGAGGATGTGCTCGAGGCGCTGACTGGTTTATCACCGTCACGTTCTGTTCCATTTACTATTGAGATTGAGCCTAGAATGACTCTTGTCTCTAAGGCTCCGTATCGGATGGCACCGACATAAATGGCCGAACTAAAGAATTAGTTGACCGAGCTGATGGAGAAAGGGTCTATGAGACCAAGTAGTTCACCATGGGGCGCACCAATGTTGTTTGTTAAGAAGAAGGATGAGAGTTTCCGGCTTTGTATCGACTATCGTGGGTTGAACATAGTTTATATGAAGAACAAGTACCCTATTACGCAGATAGATGAGTTGCTGAATCAAGTAAGAGGTGCTACTTGGTTCTCCAAGATCGATATGGCTTCTAGTTACCAACATATTCCAATAGAGAAGTCGGATGTTAGGAAGACTGCCTTCCGTACAAGGTATGGTCACTTTGAGTTCGTATTCATGCCTTTTGGGCTGAATAATGCACATGCGGCTATCATGAAGCTCATGAACAATGCTTTAGAGGCTGCCTGGATGAGTTCGTAATCATCTTCATAGATGAAATTCTGGTTTATTCAAAGAACCAAGAGGAACACATGGTTCACCTCAAGACGATTATGGACAGACTAAGGGAACAAAAGTTGTATGCTAAGCTTAGCAAATGCAGTTTCTGGCAAAGGGAGATTGGATTTTTGGGGCATGTGGTCTCAGATAAGGGAGTGTATGTAGACCCATAAAAGATCAAGGCAATTGCGTATTGGCCTAGACCTGTGAATGCCTCAGAAATAAGGAGTTTCTTTGGTTTAGCCGGGTATTACCGACAGTTTGTTAAAGGCGTCACGAACATGGCTCAGCCAATGACTCGGCTAACTGGGAAGGACGTGCAATATGTGTGGTCGGCGAACTGCAAGAAGAGTTTCTCAAGGCTAACATAAATGATTACGAGTACTCAAGTTTTGGCTCTATCTGAACCTGATCAGCCTTATGTGGTTTACACATATGCATCACAGATGAGCTTGGAATGCGTTCTGATGCAGTTGAGAAAGCATGAGATGAATTATCCTACCCACGACATGGAGTTGGCTGCGCTACTGTTTGCGCTGAAGATTTGGCGATCTTACTTTTACGGTGGGAAAGTGCAAGTCTTCACGGATCACAAAAGTCTGGAGTACATATTTGTTGGGCCCAAATTCCGTGTTCAATGCCCAGGACGAACAAACGGGCTAGACAAAGAAGGCTCGGCCCATGAAGAGGTTTCGTAAGGCTGTTTACAACCTGAGTTGAGCGAGGTCATGAGATGAAGCAAGACAACAAGCTGGGAGAACCGAGCACAAGTAAAGGAGGCGAGCTCGTACGAAGATAGGAGCATGCACTTGACCAAGTTCGAACTTCGTCAAACACATTTATTTCATAATTAAAGACAAAAGATTACAATTTTAATTCTGTAGTCAAACTGTATAATGATTAGGCAGTTACATTTTCAGCTGGTATAAGTTTGAAACACCAGCCACATTGTAAGGGGACCGAATTCTTGGCAACCAAAGCAATATACAACTTTTCTCTCAAAATATTCTAAGTAACTCACAAGAACATACAACCTGCAAAGCCGAGAATTGAGGTTGTGAGATTCTGCTCTCACAATATTCACCCAGCCGGAGTTCAATATGAGGCAGCGTAGATGGATGGAGTTGGTGGCCAACTATGATCTGGATATTGCCTACCATCCGGTAAAAGGCAAATTTAGTGGCGGATGCACTGAGACGGAAGAGATTGGCCGCATCTTCTGAGAAAGACATGGAGGGATTGGTCAGCATAGTTGAGACTTTACGTCTAGCAGCTTTGACTGACGAGGTAGAACGTTGGTCTTAGGTGCGACATATCAAGTAGATTTGCTAAGGCAGATGCAGTTGGCTAAGGAAAAAGATGAGAGTCTCATCAAGTTGGCAAAGAATGATAAGGCTGAATATCAAACTTCGAAAAATAGGACAATTTTGGATAATGGTCGAGTGTATGTTCTGAATGACAAGGAACTGAGGGAAGAAATCCTTAAGGAAGTTCACCATTATAAGTTTGCGATTCATCCATGGTCGACAAAGATGTATTGGGATTTGAAGGGAGATATGGCTAAGTGGGTTGCTTGTTGCCAGACTTGCCAGATGGTTAAGACTAAACATAAGGTTCCAAGTGGGCTATTGCAGAGCTTACCCATTTCAGAGTGAAATTGGGACATGTCACAATGGATTTTGTGACCGTATTGCCAATGTGTGCCAAGATTGATTCGATCTGGGTTATAGTCGATAGACTAACTAAGTTTGTTCATTTCCTTGCGGTCAACAAGCATGACAAGGCCGAGGGACTTGCAAAGTTGTATGTGGAAGAGATTGTTAAGTTGCATGGGTGCCGGCGAGTATAGTTTCTGATCGAGACTCGCGGTTTGCATCGGCTTTCTAGAAAGCACTTCAGAAGCGTTTTGGGACAAAGGTCCATATGAGTAAAACTTATCATCCACAAACTAATGGGCAGCCTGAGAGAACAATCATAACACTTGAGGATTTGTTGCGGGCTTGTGTTTTGGATTGGGGCGGGAGATGGAAGGATTACTTGCCTTTGGCTGAATTTTCCTACAACAATAGCTACCAAGCCAGTATTGGGATGTCTTCGTATGAAGCGTTGTATAGACGACCATGTCGTACACCGCTATGTTGGACCCAAGTGGGGAAGCGGAGCATCTATGGCCGAGATTTTGTGGTGGCTTATAATTTGGAATTGCCACCAGTATTGGAAGCATTTCATAATGTTTTCCACGTATTCTTGCTAAGGAAATTAGTAACTCATGGGGAAAATGTTACCGAATATCCACCACATGACTTGCAAGAAATCTGGACTATTGAGGGAAGACCAGTTCAAATTGTGGGAAAAAGAGTGAAAGTGGTTGGCCGAGAGAAGGTCAATATTGTCCAAGTTGTCTAGGATTGCGAAGGGGAAGAAGATACAACATGGGAACCAGAAGCAAGGATGAAAGAAAAATTCTCTAAGTGGTTTGAGAAGCAACCAAAGTTGAAGGAAAAGCAAAAGAAGAGGAAAGATTTGAGGACTAATCTAGTCTTAAGTGGGGGAGAGTTGTAACACCCGTGTTCTACAATTCTGCCAAATGGAGAAAATGGTTACGGCATGTATGAGTCTTGCCGAGAAGAAATTGGAAAAATTAAAGGGGTTTATGAGGGAAGTCAGAATCAACTAAGGGAAAGCTGGAAAAGGCTAAGCCAATTCGAATGTCAAAGAAAAACTAAGTGTTTCGGGAGAAATTGAGTTTAGCCAGAGAAATCAGTCAGTACGGATGATTACCGAGCTAAAACGGACTTTCGCCGAGCTGGTCAAGTTTTTACCGAGCTAAAATCAGCTGGCCGTGATTTTTGAGAAGTTTAACCAACTAAAATCAGCTGTCTGAGTGTTAACACCGTATTTTTACCCGTTTTGCTTTATATTTTAGAACATTTTAATAAGTGTTCCGCTTGGTTTTTGGATTTCGAAAGTTTATACTTAATGAATGTAGAGAGCTAGCTGACCTGATTTTTGGATTTTGAAAGTTTATATTTCGTATGATAGATACCGTGGACTAGTGTTACGGGAACTTCTAGTGAGAATTTTCTAGGCTAGATTGCGATTGATGTAGTTCGATGGTTATGGTTTAGAAGGACGGTCTCTGAGATTCCTAGTTTCCGATGATTTTCATTTGATCATTTCCAAGCTTGAGTTTTGTCTTGTTTGAGGACAAATAAGGTTTAAGTCTGGGGGTGTGATAACACCGTATTTTTACCCGTTTTGCTTTATATTTTAGAACACTTTAATAAGTGTTTCGCTTGGTTTTCTATGCTTCTATTATGGTTTTCGCATGTTTGCGGTTTTAAGACTCTTTTCAGGTAACTCGGGATTAAAGAGTGCATTTCGGAGCAAAAGTACGTTTTTGGATAAACTTGGACCGTCAAGAAGTCTTGCAATCAAAAAGACATTTTCACCGTCTGATCATCACCAAATTCGGATACAACAAAGTAGAGACACCCAGATTTCAAATGCAATTGGATTGGGGACAATCCAATGGTTGGATCCTAAAATATACCTGAAGAACTGAAGACCGAAGAAGCAGTCCACCGCGGGTCGAGGAGCCGGACCCACGGCCAAGCACCATTCCGCTGCCCCTAGAGCCACTCCACCCGCGGCCAGGAGCTTCGCACCCACGACCAAGCCTAATTCCGCCCAAGATGATGTGTTTCTTCACCCGAGGCCAAAACTGTATTTTCCCATCAAACCCTAACTCGACCAAAGCGACTTGAAGACCTATAAATACTTGTTTTATAGCAACAATTTCATGGCCTCCTATTGTTACACTTTTAGACTTGTTTTGCACCAAACTTTTTCTCTTATTCTTTGTTCTTTGTTTAGGGAGATAGGGATTTCCCTTGAACCCTTTTGTTTGATTTCTTATCTATTGATTGTGCAATTCAAAAGCTTGATTTTGTCTTGCATGGTCATGGCTGAGAAGTTCTCTCATTGGGTATAGGGGTTCAAAGGGGCTCTCATGGTTCGATTCTTATTAGGTTTTTAGTTTAGGATACCGATTAGGGTTCTTCGTTCTATCTTTGTTGTTAATGCGTTGCTTGACTAACCGTCTTAGTAACTGATATTAGGCGTTTTAGAGCAGCGAAAGTGCTGTATCTAATCACTTGACCTAGGGTAGACGAGTAAATCCGTCGTAAGATTTTAGAAGTATATTTAAAGAGGAATTGTGGGCTTAAACGACCTTTGAGAGTATCATTCACTTCTTGCGCGAGTGGAGTCGGAAGCTACCGTCCGAGTACTGAAGTGAGTAGGTTTGTAGGATTACGGTAGTAGACTACACACAGAGTACGTGTTCCAAGTTCAAGAACCCAAAGATGAAAAAGTCGCTTTAACAATCCTAGCGAATTCTCGGTGAAAATCGGCCATGAACCCTAAAGAATTCCCGATTGCCCAACGCTTCGTTAATTGATTTACAACCTCGAAATAATTATTGCTTGCTACTGTTCACTTAGATTAGATTTATTTTTTCGGTTAGTTTAGCTTAGTTTAGTCTCGTTCGCTTTCTTATTTTCTCGCTTAGTTTAGTTTAGTCTAGTTTAGTATAGTTTAGATTCCTAGTTTCGAGTTCGTGACAAAACCCTATAACCATATATTCGTCTTAGATTTATTTACTATACATTGTCTAAGATCTCGCAGAACAGCATTCCCTCCATGTGGATCGATACCTTAAGTACTACAACGCTCATATGTGCACTTGCATGTATTAAGGTTTACAAATTTAAAACCTGAAGTTTCGGAGACGAATCCGATTCGCATCAAGTTTTTGGCGCCGTTGCCGAGGAGGCAATCACAACTCGTTCTATCACACCTTAGATGTTAGTAAAACGACTCTAGAACATACTTTTTCTATTTGATTTTTAGTTTTGTCTTTCTTCGTTTCAGGCTTTGAAACATGAACTCGCCTCTAGAGCGAGATTGCTACTACGAGCGGGGTTACTATGAGCCATCTTGCGCTCACCACCGTCACGACTCACATGTTGTGTGTGACTCGTTCTACATGTACCGAAAAACAGCACCGATCAATTACTCTCAAGGAAGCCACGAGCCTCCTTACTACCGAGACGAACCTTTTGCGTCTCCCGTTGTCAACTCTAGACAACGTTCATACTATCAACACCATCAATTCTCGTACTAGAACGATGAAAGCTTGGAATTTGGCGCTTGTTTGAAGCGAATAGAAGACGTCATCAACAAAACCATTGAGTCCCAAGCCAAGTTCATAACCATTTTAAATGAGAGAATATATTCCATCTCCGTCGAATTCAACAAGAAGTTCGATGACCTTACTGCCCATATCAAATTCTTTGAAGAACAGACCCTTAAAGACGCTAGATCACTAAACAAGGGGATGGAACTCGTTGAAGAAGAAGAAGGAAGGCAAATGTTCGATATCCAGAAAGCTAATGATGGGGTATGTACTTTGAAGTACAAGCTTGATGATTTGGATAACTTCATTGATGACAATGGTAACACCACCTACAACTGTGGGAAGGAGTAGGAGAAGTTGAGGGCAAAACGAGAGAGCTCGATCTTACACTAGACCGACTCATTTATGCTATCGACGAAGTGGAAGAGAAAGTGGAGAAACTATCTAAAGATCATGAGAAGCATGATTCAACACTTGATGCCCATGTTCCTGACTTAGAGGAGAAGCCAAATGACTCCCAAGAACCATAAAACACCAAAGGAGGTGAAGAAGCCAAATGACTCCCAAGAACCATTAACGACTAGATAGTGACCACACTTTTTAGCGACTAATTTCATACACAATTAGAAGTCGTATTATTGAGACATCTTTGGGACTGTTTTGTTGTCGTAGATTTGCGACATTTGTAAGACGAACTCAGTCAAATCTTCGAAGGTCTAAAAAACTTATAAATTATATATGTTTAGAAATTAGTCGCAAAAGCGTCACATATTAGCAAATACTTTGCCATAATTTTTGTTCTTATCCTGGTCGCAGAGCAGTAAATTATATTCAATTTCAAAATTAAAAAGATCTAAAAACAAAATAATAAATCGAATTTCACATTTATATACCAAAAAACTATACATAACAAAATATTCAAAATATTCAAAACATTCAAAACATTTATATATTCAAAATCTTAAACAACCTAATCTTAAAAAGTTGGAGAGATTGGTGAATTGTTTCTGGCCGGTAAGGTGGCTGGTGCGGTGGCTTCGGCGGTGGTTGCTGCAGCTGCGGTGGGTGCTTGAGAAGCCACAAACGATGCAAACGCGGGATCAATAGTTTTGAGGTACGACTCCAAGCTTGAGATCCGAGTTTGAGAAAGTCGTTGCTCCTCATCACGTCGAGCATTTTCCGCTTCTTGTTCAGCGATCTTTTGATGAGCAGTTTGAAGTTGTTGTTAAATCTCTGAAATTGATGACGTGCTTGCATAACTCTCCTTGCTTTTCCCGTTGTTGAACAGCTCTCCAAGTTGTCCAAGTCCATAAGGATTTCCCCTGTCATCTTTTTCAGTAGACTAAAACAACAACAGAAGACGAGATCATTCACTCTTACAGCAACGAACCAGCAACCCATGATAACAACCTCTCTCACAAAAACTCAAAAAGAATGCCAATGAGCTTTGAAGTACACACATTAAGCAACATAAGAATAATATTCATGATCAAAGGAAACAAACAAAGAGAGAGGCCAGCATAGGAAACGAAACAGCAAAGTAAAAAGCAACAAAAAGTCAGTTTGCTATGCATAAAAACTGACCATAAAAAGTGACCAGCATAAAAATGAATGCCAATGAGCTTTGAAGCACACACATTAAGCAACATAAGAATTATATTCATGATCCAAGGAAACAAACACAGAGAGAGACCATCATAGAAAATGAACCAGCAAAGTCAAAGGCAACAAAAAGTCAGTTTGCTATGCATAAAAACTGACCATAAAAAGTGACTAGCATAAAAACGAATGCAGCATATGCAGCATAAAAACGAATGCAGCATAAAAACATCAAGTATTCATGCTCAACAAAACAAAGACATTAATATGCTATAAGAAGAGGAAGACAAAAACGAATTACCTTAAGAAATATTGTATTCTTTTCTTCAATGGTGAGAGTCCTTTGAGTTGATTGTTGAGACGAAAGCTCTGAAGTTTCGCCTTCGACATCCATTTGAGACATCATATCTTCTAAGTTTTTCTCATAAGCCTCAGCTATATTTTTGGCCTTCTGATCCACAAATGTTCCATTTGCCCTTGTGTGTGTTTTCATAAACACTTCTCCAAGTGAGACAGGACGCCCTAGTTCTTGCTCCTGTAATGATACAAAAACAGAATTAATAATTTGAAATGCAATATACAAAAACAGATTTAATTACCATTTCTTATTGAATTTGCAAGTAAGATTTCTGCCCGGATACGTGTTTGTGGGGACCAAGATCGCCACGGTTAGAGTTACGGCATTGTGATGCAGTAGAGCTCCTCTCAACTGCGTACGGAGTGTCCCAATGATCCAACATTTCAGCCCAAAGGGTTTTGCCAATCCACGGTGGTCTCTCACCACTGGTTTTAACTTGACTTACAATGCCTTTCATCCGTTTTTTGGCTCTCTTCAAGATTCCTGCTCTCACCAGGTCGGTAATCCCGATATCCCAATTGTACTTCCGCTACACAAAACAATTTCAGGTGTTTAGTTTGTATCTAAGTCATTACTATGTCACTATAATACAAAAAGACAAGATGATTCACAAGAATACAGCAACAAAAGAGGTTAAGAAATGATTACCGTGAAAGTTCTGAAATATCTTTCTTGAATGGGTATAGGCGTTTTGCGCCAGCTATAGTAAGGCCCATCAAACTTCCTACGAAATATGCCAGCGATGACTCGAGACAGTTTCTCTTTGTCACGGTTAAACCTGTTACATAAATATCAGATTGTTAGATGTTCAAACAAATACACAATTCACAACAATCAGTGTGTTTATTCACAACAAATACACATATACACAATCCGAATCAAGCCTTCTCCAAAACAGCTCACAATGCCAAACACCTACTTGTCTCTGAAAACTCTAAAAAAAAACATCCACTAAAATAAAAACCCTAACGTACATAAACCAAACAAGAAATTGCTAATTTCTCAGAAAGAAAGAGACTCTGGATCCATCCCTTACTACCAATATCGACTTAGAACTCAAAACAGATCAATTTCACTCAAGACATTTTAACAAACACATAAACTGCCTCATTTTCTCCACATTCCGTAACAGAAACTCTGCATCTCATCACACTAATCTTCCAGAGATTATACCTAAACCCCCAAATAATCACACCGATGTGAAATAGATCCCTAGAACAAAACCACTAAAGAAACCCAAAATCACTTGCACGAAGGCTCATTGATCAATTTTCCTAAGCACAAACCAAATTCTTACATAATACTAGACTATCTATTTCAATCAGCTCTCAATCAAAGCAAATAACAATTTAATACTAGACTATCTATTTACCATGTGTTCTCAACGTGGGGAAGAGGATGTGGACTCAAAACTGTTAGATGTTCTCGGCCAGGAAGAGCCAACAAATCATCTAACAGCTGTTGGAAGTCCGGTTGTGGCTTTGGATCATTAGGAGGAGGATGTTGATGCTCTTCAATTTGAACCGGCGGTTGTTGTTGGAGAATCTGATAAGGAGGAACTACTGTCGCTGGAATCTGATAAAACCGGAGTTAGTGAATGGGGAATATGATAAGCCGGAGGTGTATGGTAAGAAGTCTGCGAAGTAGTCGGAGGCTGCGAAGTAGCTCCTTGCGGCGGTTGATTAGAGGCTTCGGGCTGTGTCCTCGCCGGATATTGCGCTGGAAGACATGCTCTAGATGTCTGGGAAACCGAATATGTCGCATTGGAGGACCGGTTGGAGGTGTGAGAAGACGAGTCGACAGCTCCGACTGATCTCCCACCGGCGGATAATTGGCCACCACCGCGGCCTCTACCAGGTCGTCCTTTAATTACTTTTGCCTTGCCAACCATTATCTTCAAACAACGAGCAATTCGGAGTTTGAGAGAAAGAATTTACGAGATTGAGAGAAATAGAGAAATCGAGATTGAGAGAAATAGAGATAGATTGAGAGAAATCGAGATTGAGAGAAATAGAGAAATAGAGAAAGAGATTCGCAGATTGAGAGTGAGAGAGTGAAAGAGAGAAGAGATAGGTTTTCTGGGTTTCAGAGAAAGTGATAGAGGCTAGGGTATTTCGACGATAGAAGGGAAGAAATTAATAGCGAGGTCCCTAAAGGGTCGCAAACTTGGTCGCAAATCCAAAAAAATGAAAGATTAATTGCCGCGTGATATAAAACCAAAAAAAATAAAAATTTCAGAATGGTCGCAAAATAGTCCTACAGTCGTGACTAAAATGCGACCGTTTTGTGAAAGTCCCACAGTCGTCACTAAAATGCGACTGTTTTGTGACTGTTCTTAACCCTATACCCTAAACTTTTCAATCATTCTTAATAAAATTAGACTATACAATAATTCTTTAACTAATTCTAACACTTTAACTCTCTAAATAAACATTAAACTAAGATATGTTGTGTAAATTTTGAAAGTTTTCTATATTTCAAAATCATTTCATGAAAACACATATGAACTTACTACATATTATGATAATATACAACAACAAGTTTTAAAAATTGGAATTTATAAGTTTTTTAACCTGCTATCATGATTCAATATATTTAAAATTTCAAATCTATAAAAAAAAAATCAAATTAACATATTTACAATTCAATAATGATGATTTTTTAAAAAATGTATAGTGGAGTAGCTAAAGTGTAGCAAATCGGTCACAATTTGAGGTGTTGTTAATGAATTAGTCGCAAATTAGTGGGTAAATTAAGACATCTTTGTGACTGCAAAAAATATTGTCGCAAAACCGTCTTAAAGTGGTCACAAATTGCGACTGTTTTGTGACTGTTCTTAACCCATATGTTCTTACTACATTTTAAGACCATTTTGTGACAACTAAAAAATTGTTGAAAATCGGTTTTCCGGAGTGTCGAACCACTGACCTCTAACCATATGCTTAAGTGTTTAACCAATGAGCCATTACGATCATTCGTTATTTTCTTACATTAACTAATATATAAAGACACGATACTTATACATGATAATTATATTACAAAGATATTATGATAATGTATGGCACACAAATATTATACATGATAATTATACATGATAACTATATTATAAATTAAACATACAGAGATATAAATTAAAGTATTATTCAAGTTCCTCATCTTCATCATCGGAAGATGATAAATTACAACGAAATTCGTTCTCTGCTTCCTGGTCTTCGATCTCAAAATCAATTTCTTCATAAGGATGATTTCCCTCTACTAAACTATCAATTATGATTTCATCATTCGTATCCGTGAGGCCATCATCAACTGTTTGCTGCAATATAACCGGCTCTTTTTCGTTAAACTTTTCTTGAACACCTTTCCTTGGATTTACTTTGAGAACTGTGAGCCACACCTTCCGAGGTCGTTTAATGTATGGGTATGGAAGATAACAAACTTGATCAGCTTGAGATCATGTACATTAAGTAGGTGTAAAATTAGAAGTAGACATATATATACACACATCATATACATACTTAATTAAAACAAAACTTAATTATCTAAAATAAAAGGTTCGTAATTTTGATATCTCCTCGATGATAGCACATCAACAACGCCTCCTTCTCGCATTCGAGTGCCTTTGCCAATCTTAGGGTCAAACCATTCACAGTAGAAAAGTGTGATTTTCAAATTTAGAAATCCTGGATACTCGAGCTCTATGATATTTTCAACAGTCCCATAAAAATCATCCTCTTCAGATGCTTCAGAATAATTTTGTCCTCGCACACAGACCCTATAATTCAATGTTTTTTCGTGAGTCTGTGGTCTCGCGTGTGAAACAAATACCCTCTTGTAAAATACATGGGCCATGACTTGACTTTATTTTCATGACCTTCCACTATTTCATGAACCCAATGAGGAAACATTTCTTGACTTTTCATTGTACTCACCTATATATGTATATACAAATATATTAAAAATAAATTCATAAAATATTCTTTAATAATTAATAGATGGATAATAAATTAAATACGTACATATTGGCGAACCCATATATGAAAATCT
The DNA here is from genome assembly GCA_030161315.1 of Eutrema japonicum. Taxonomy (NCBI): domain Eukaryota; kingdom Viridiplantae; phylum Streptophyta; class Magnoliopsida; order Brassicales; family Brassicaceae; genus Eutrema; species Eutrema japonicum. Next base: position 40,543,188 of record BSQW01000011.1, read on the forward strand.
TCATCTCCTTTCGACTTCACCTCCGTATCAGAGAGTTCTGGATATTTAAATCGAATATGCGCTTCCAACAATCTGTTTTGCCAAAAACAATAAGAAATATTTAATTAACTAAATTAATTTTCACAATTAAGTTAATGAATCGTATATAAAGTACCTCTCAAACGGCTGAAAATAATCACAATTGCGCAAGACATATGCATGTGCGCATTTATAATCTTTCTCAATTAACCAAAATTCAGTACTTTGGCCACTTGGACGACCTACTTGAGTGAATATATCCGGTACTTGTATAGGATATACCGGTACTTCACCTTCATCATACCGACTTGACCTGAGGAATAATAATATATTGACGACCAAAAATAGTCACTTTCATTTTAGGTCGTATAATTTGAAGCGAAAATTGAAATTAGTGTTCGGAGAAATATTCACCACCATACCTTCTTCTGCGAGCTATAGAAATGTGCGAAGGAAAGTAGTGTTCTGAGAAATAAGATATCTCGTCATTTATGTATGATTGAACTATTGATCCCGTTGGATATCTTTTGTTCTTCGCCTTCCCTTTTAAACGTTTAAAAAACCTTTCGAAGGGATACATCCACCTATATTGCACAGGACCACCAATCTCCGCTTCGTAAGGTAGGTGTATTGGTAGGTGCTCCATCACATCAAAAAAAGAAGGTGGGAAGATTATTTTCAAGTTACACAAAATCATGACAATGTTATCCTTCAGAATTTTGAGGGGGGTTTGATCCAATGATCTACTACTTAAGTCACGGAAAAATGCTCCAATCCCTACGACAATATTAAAATTAAATAAGTTATATATATATATATATATATAAGTGAAACATATATGATAATATTTATATACCTGATAATGCAAGGTGCACGTTACGCGGTAAAAGTTCTGCAAAGACAAACGGAAGCAATAGTTCCATAAATACATGGCCGTCGTGACTTTTCATTCCCGAGAGCTTTCCACCGTTGATGTCTGCACAACTAGCTAAATCTGCTACATAGCAATCGGGGAATCTAACCTCATGTTTGACCCATTGTAGTAAGCTTTCTTTCGCTTTTGAAGTCAATCGCCAAATAGGAAATGGAGCTCTCCCTCGATCATCTACATGCAAATCTTTCCGAGAACAAAATTTTGCAATATCTAATCTTGACTTTATTGTGTCTTTTGATCTGTATTTAACATTCATAACAGTATACATGATGTTATTGAACAAATTCTTCTCGATATGCATCACATCAAGATTGTGTTGTAGCGTCAGATCGGTCCAGTACGGTAGCTCCCAAAATATGCTTTCTTTATGCCAATTATGCCACTCCCCATAGCCGTCCACTTTATTTTCATGACCATTTCCACCGACTTCAGATGTTTTGGGTGGTTCTGCATGCCTTATACGCTCAAATAGAACTTTTTCGCCTGTTAAAGATTGTGGTGGGTAGTCGTTCAATGCGTGCTTTCCCTTCAAAAAGTTTATTTTATTCTTCCGTAACGAATGACTTACAGGAAGAAATCTTTGGTGACAGTCAAACCAACATATCTTCCTACCAGCCGGAAGATAAAAAGCATTTGTATCATCCATACAAATAGGACACGATAGTCTTCCATATGTCGTCCATCCCTAAAACATACCATATGCTGGAAAATCGCTTATAGTCCACAAAAGAACAGCTTTCAGGTTGAAATTTTGATCTAATGACACATCATATGCCTCAACTCCGTTATACCATAACACCTTTAACTCTTCGATCAGTGGTTGGAGGAAAACATCAAGACTGGCTCGTGGATGATTTGGTCCCGAATTCAAAATCGTTAGAAACAAATACTCAGTATTCATGCACATATCTGGCGGTAAGTTGTATAGAGTCATAATCACAGGTCACAACGAGTGATTTTTTGACATACCAAAATGATTAAAACCGTTAGTACATAATCCAAGATATATGTTTCGCGTTTCTTCTGCAAACGTTGGATGCAACTGTTGGAAATTCTTCCACTCCGCAGCATCAGATGGATGACACATTACTCCGTCTTTTGAATCATGCTCAGCATGCCATCTCATCGATGACACAGTCTTCTCTGATTGGTACATTCTCTTTAATCTGTCAGTGATAGGTAAATACCACATACGACTAAACGGGATTTTAGTTCGTCCCTCACTAGCCCTATATCTTGGTTTTGCACAGAACTTGCAATGCTCCAACTTCTCATCTTCTTTCCAGAAGAGCATACAATTATATATACATACATCAAATGTATGGTACGGCAATCCTAGCTTTCACATCAAATTTTCTGTCTCGTAGTACGAACTAGGTGATTGATTATCCTCTAGTAAATACTCCGTAAATAATGCAGACCATGAGTCCATACAGCTTTCAGCCATATTATGGTCTGACTTAATGTTCATGAACTGAGCAGCCAAAGATAACTTTGACTGACCTTCACGACAACCATCATAAAGTGAAGTATTTGCAGCATCTAACATGTCATAAAACCGTTTTGCATCTTGGGTAGGTTCTTCATGAACATGATCATATCCACTTTCATCATGTTCATGATGATACCCATGATGATTAAATGGCGTAGCACCATGAAATGCTTCATTCACCATCCTAGCATATACATTCCCCCTATTATATGTTGTTGGTTGATGATTACCACTAGTATAATCTACATTATCATAATTATGACTATTCGATCCTCCCCCAACAACATCATAATCTTCACCATGTTCACACAATACATAATATCCTGGCATAAATCATCTACTATGCAAATATTTCCGAATTGTACGTCCTTGCAAAAATTTGGAATTTTGACATTTTAAACAAGTACAGTCAAATTTAACTCCACTACTTTGCGCTAGTGGCTGACTATTAGCGAAATTTATGAACTGATCTACCCCCGCCAAGAATTCACTGGAGATATTATTTGTGTGTGGATCGATTCTATTATACATCCACTCTCGTGATGAATGCCACATTGTTATATTTTTTTTTGACTCACTCGTTTTTGTTTTATGTTTTTCGTTTGTGTAAAATGTGGAGTGTGGGTTGATATATTTATAGAAAAATTTTGTGACTCTTTTGCGACCAAAACAATTAGTCACAAAAGTTTGGTGTACCAAACCAACAACTCTCATTCTTTCCACGTTTTATACCAACTTTTTCCGACCACATTTTCCAAAATATTCGGTTACAAATCAGTCGCAAAAATAGGACTACTTTTGCGACTACATTTCTTAGTCGCTAATTTGGGACGACATTTGCGACCACATTTTTCAGTCCCAAATTTGGGAATATTTTTGCGACCATATTTTCCGACTTAAAGATTAGTCGCTAATTCGTCGTACTTTCCGACTCTTTTGCGACTACAAATAATTCGTCGACGAACAGTCGTTAAACAGTCGCAAATAAGCGACTCTTTTATGACTAAATAGGTTCGTGGGTAATTTACGACTATTTTGCCTCTGCTTTAACAAGAGTCGCAAAAGGGTCGCAAATTGGTCTCAATTTAGTCGCAAAATTTTGCGACCAAAAAAGAGTCGCAAACTGTGGTCTAAAAAACTATTTTTTCTTGTAGTGATTGATTTTCTGAGAAATACCATGAACCTATCTTTCTCCCAATCGAATCACAACTTGTTTAATTTACGTATTTGCTTTCAATTCCATTGATCACTTAGCTTGATTTTCATCTATACAATCTACTGTGTTTTCTTGAGTCTCTGTGGATTTGACCCCTAAGTATTACAATCGACAAAGCTTTAGTACTTATAGGGTATTAATTTGGCACCGTTGCCGGGGATTCAATTCGCCATTATATTTTAGTTTGAGAATTTTGACTAAGTCCGACCAGTATCGATCGACACCTTAGTGGTATCGGTCGATACCAGGCTTAAGTCGACACGATGAACTTTTCTCATTCGCGTAGGGTGTCGACCGATACCAATAGGGTATCGATCGACACACGGCGATTTCGAGTTTTTGCTCTTTGTTTATCCTGACACAAACACAAAATGAAAAATAAAAATAAAAAGACTCAAAAACAAAACTCACCAGTGGGTTGCCTCCCACCAAGCGCTCGTTTAATGTCATTAGCTTGACCGTACCGCCGTTCAGGCATTGGGTGCATCATCCATAGGCATTATGTGTCCGTCTGGAATCTCGGTGCTCCGAAAATAGTGTTTCACCCTTTGTCCATTGACATTTGTCAGGACAATTGCACCATGTGGTCTAACCTCTTTGACTGTGAAAGGACCTGACCAACGAGAACGCAGTTTACCAGGAAACAAATGCAAACGAGAGTTATACAGAAGTACCTGATCATTGGGTTCAAAGTGTCTAGTGAGGATCTTTCTGTCGTGATACGCCTTGGTCCTCTCCTTGTACAGCTTCGAGTTCTCATAGGCATTGTGCCTAATCTCATCCAGCTCATTCAGCTGAATCAATCGCTTCTCAGCAGCAGTCTTGATGTCAAAATTAATCAGCTTTGTAGCCCAGGCTGCCTTATGCTCGATTTCAACTGGAAGATTACACGCTTTCCCATATAGCAAGTGAAATGGTGTAGTCCCAAGTGGTGTCTTGAAAGCGGTCATGTAAGCACACAGTGCATCATCCAACTTTGTAGACCAATCTTTTCTAGTAGTACCCACGGTCTTCTCCAAAATTTCCTTGATTTGCCTGTTGGAGACCTCAACTTGTCCACTAGTCTGAGGATGATAAGGAGTAACTACACGATGATTCACACCATGCTTCTTCAGCATCCTCTTGAAAACCTTGTTAATAAAGTGAGAGCCACCATCACTTATAACAAACCGAGGTACTCCAAATCGAGGAAAAATGATGGTCTTAAACAACTTAAGGACCACTGAAGAATCGTTGGTAGGACTAGCAATTGCTTCGACCCCCTTGGAGACATAGTCTACAGCAACCAAGATGTACTTGTTCTTGTATGACGAAGGGAAAGGACCCATAAAATCGATGCCCCAACAATCAAAAATCTCAACCTCGAGGATGAAATTTTGTGGCATCTCATGTCTCTTACTGATCTTCCCTCTCCTCTGACACACATCGCACTGGTAAATGAAGGTATGAGCATCCTTAAACATAGTAGGCCACCAGAAACCTGCTTGAAGGACCTTGGACACTGTCTTGAAAGTAGCAAAGTGTCCAGCATACTCAGATCCATGACAATGAAACAGAACACTAGGTACCTCTGATTCAGCAATGCATCTCTGATATACACCATCAGAACAGTGCTTGTACATGTAAGGGTCATCCCAAAAGAATCGCCTTATGTCACGCAGAAACTTTTTCTTGTCATATTTCTTGAGGTCCTTTGGCTCCGCATCTGCAGCGAGATAGTTGGCAATATCAGCGTACCATGGTAGATTAGAGTCAGCTGCAGCAACTAGATAGTCTTCAGAAGCACCAAGGTGTACAACAGTCAAGTCATGTTCGGAAATCTCAGGGTATCGACCGATACTAGGTGAGTGTCGATCCATAATGAGACCTGCAATTCGTGGGAGGTGCAAAGTTTCGGTTGTAAACGGACTCTTCTGGTAGTTGATCATTGATAGGCACGTCTGCATCAATTCGAATCCTCGAAATATGGTCAGCCACTCCGTTCTCTATTCCTTTCTTGTCCTTAACCTCGATATCAAAACCTTGGAGCAAAAGGACCCAACGACAAAGGAGAGGTTTGAGATCCTTATTCTGCATCAGATATTTGAGAGCAGCATGATCAGTATGGACAATCACTTTGCTCCCAATCAGGTAGGATCGAAATTTTTCAAAGGAGAAAACAACTACAAGTAGTTCTTTCTCTGTGGTGCTGTAATTCTTTTGAGCATAATCCAATGTCCTGCTGGCATAGTAGACAACATGTAGCTTCTTATCCTTCCTCTGACCCAAAACCGATCCAACAGCAGAGTCGCTAGCGTCGCACATGATCTCAAAAGGCAGAGTCCAATCAGGAGGTTGCACAATAGGAGCACTCACCAAGGCCTTTTTAATCTCCTCAAAAGCTGCAAGACACTCAGGTGTGAAATCGAATGTGATCTCCTTGCATAATATAACTGTGAGTGGGCGTGCTAGCTTGTAGAAATCCTTGATGAACCTTCTGTAAAACCCAGCATGACCAAGGAAACTTCGAATATCCTTCACAGAAGTCGGTGGTTGGAGGCTTGTCATGACCTGAATCTTGTCTTTGTCAACTTTGATCCCAACTTCAAAAATCTTGTGCCCAAGTACGATGCCCTCCTGAACCATAAAGTGACACTTTTCCCAATTAAGGACCAAGTGTTTCTCTTCACATCTCTGTAGCACCTTGCACAAATTAGCCAGACAGTCCTTGAATGATGATCCGTACACCAAAAACTCATCCATGAATACCTCCATAAAATCCTCAATCATGTATGTGAATATAGACATCATGCATCTCTGGAAGGTGGCTGGGACATTACATAATCTAAATGGCATTCTCCTGTATGCGAATGTGCCATAGGGACATGTAAAAGTCGTCTTCCCTTGGTCATCTGGATGTATAGGAATCTGGAAGAACCCTGAATATCCATCGAGAAAACAGTAGTAGGGATGACTAGCCAACCTCTCCAACATCTAGTCAATGAATGGCAATAGAAAGTGATCTTTCCTCGTAGCTGCATTCAACTTCATGTAGTTAATGCACATTCGATGGCCAGTGATAATCCTAGTAGGAATCATCTCATCCTTCTCATTCTTCACCACAGTTATTCCTCCTTTCTTAGGAACAACGTGCACTGGACTGACCCAAGAGCTATCCGAAATAGCATAGATGACGCCAGCTTTCAAAAACTTCATCACCTCCTTTTTGACTACTTCCTTCAGGTTCGGATTCAGCCTCCTCTGATGCTCAACTGAAGCCTTTGACTCGTCCTCGAGATGAATCCTATGCATGCACATGTCAAGTGCTATACCTGGAATATCATCAAGAGAATAGCCAAGAGTTTTGCGATACTTGCACAGCTTGCTCAGTAGTAAGGTAATCTCTGCATTGTTCAAAGAAGCATTAATAATCACTAGGTATGTGGAATTAGGACCAAGAAAACCATACCTCAGATTCGCAGGAAGTGGCTTGAGTTCCACTTTAGGAGCGTTTTCCTCACTCCAATCTCCAAGCCCAGCCGCTTGCTTAGAACCAATGGCCGACCCTCCTTTTGGTCGCAGGGTATCGACCGATACTAGGGGAGTATCGATCGATACTGGTGATGATGAATCGAGCATCTTCGAGTATCCAGTAGTATCTTCACACGAATGGATCTCTGAAGTGGCTGAACAGACCAATGCTTTCTCCAGTGGATCCTCAGGGTGTAGCTCCAGGAAGTACTTTTTAGCTATGTCACTGAAAGTGTCGACAAATAAAGTCTGCCCATCGATGGTTGGTCTCTTCATCATCTTATCCATATTGAAGGTCATGACCAAATCACCGATGTTGAGAGCGATCTTCCCATTCCTGCAATCAATCAATCAAAGCACCAGCTGTGGCAAGGAATGGTCTGCCTAGGATAAGAGGATCCTTAGGCTCAGCATCATACTCCAGGACGATGAAATCAGTTGGGATCAAGCATTTCCCAATCTTGATAGGAACATCTTCGAGTAAACCTTCTGGAAGTCTAACTGAGCGATCAACAAGTACCAGGGAGATCCTTGTGGTTGTGAAGTCTGTCATCCCCATCCTTTTAGCAATTGAGTATGGCGTGAGGTTGACACTTGAGCCAAGGTCACAAAGAGAGCGCTCAAATCTGTCTGTGAATATTGTACAGTCCAACACAAAACTCCCTGGATCTGGTAGCTTCTTTGGGATCCTGTTAGTCAGGATTGCACTGCACTCATGAGTAATCATCAACCATCCTTCTTCAAGGTTCACATTGCTCGACACCATCCTCTTGACATATCTCCTGAAAGCTGGAGAAGTCTTGATAGCATCGATAAAAGGAAGTTCAACAATCAACGTATCCATGATTGCTTTGCATATAGAGTCTTCTACCTCCCTCTTAATCTTCCCAGTAGCTCTGGGATAAGGTATCCTTGGCGTGTAAACTCTTTCTGCAACTACATTAGGCACTTCCTTCGAAACCTTAGGTGTTGACTCAACAGCAGGATCAGTGTTGATCGATACATGAGTGGTATCGATCGATACATGAGTGGTATCGATCTATACACGGGGTTTTGATGTATCCCGTGAAAGAATCCTGACAGGCGTCGATCGATGCTGACTAGTGTCGATCGATTCTGGGGCGGCATCAAAATCCTCATCGTCAAGATCGACAAAATTATCTGCAGTTTTGCCAATTTTCACTACTGGATTGACCTCCTTCCCACTCCTTAAGGTGATGGCATTGATGTGAGCTCTTGGGTTCTCTCCTTTCACTGGAAGAAAACCTTCTTGCCTTTTCACAGCCTCTGAAATCTGAGCAACCTGAAGTTCCAGCTTCTTCTGCTGGAGATTAATAGCGTCGATCCTTCCACTCAGTTCATTGTACAGGACATCAATCTTCCCATTGAAATCCACAGTAAGCTTATGCTGTCCTTGAATAAGCTGTTTGAACATAGACTCGATCTTGCTATCTGGGAGCTTAGCAGGGATAGGTTTGATAAAATGAATTCACATAGTTTTTGGTATACCCACTGTTCTGAGATGGTTTCTGGACAAACTAATTCGAACCTCCTTGATGAGAGTTGTTGTTGAAGTTTCGGTTGTTGCTGAATTGATTCCTCTGACCTTGAAAACCAGAACCACCAATATTGTTAACATCCTCCGCTTCATCCTCATTGAAAACCTCAACATCTTCAGCAAAGTGCACAGCTTTCGTTGTCTTGCCCATCATAATATTGTGCATAGAATCCAACTTGGCTTAAATATCAGCAATCTGTGTACCGTCCATGCTACCAGCTTGCTTCTTGCGCTCAAAGTCTGCATTCTTGGTTCTATTGCTAGACGCCAAGTTCTCAATCAGCACATAAGCATCTTCAGGATACCTAGTGTTGAAGTTTCCATTGCTCGAAGTATCCAAAGTCATCTGATACCTCCAATCAAGTCCTCTGAAGAAGAACCCCATCAGCTGAACATCAGAGTATCCGTGATGTGTATAATCTCTCTGATATGATCTGAATCTCGTCCAAGCAGCCTTGAACGCCTCAATAGGGCCTTGAGAAAACTGGGAGATCTTGTTCCTAAGATCTTTAGATCGAGCATCATCATAGAAGTTATTCATGAAAGCAGTCTTAGTATCTTCCCAAGTATTCAGTGATCCAGGAGGTAACTGCTTCAGCCAGTAAGTCGCATCTCCACCTAAAGAGTATGGAAAGAGCTTGCAGAAGAGGTAATCGTAGGACACTCCATTGCTCTTGATGCTAGTGACCAAATCCTCGAACCTCTCAATATAATCCATGGGATGTTCATTGGAAAGACAATGAAAAGGGTGTTGACCCACAAGAGTGTAGTATGCAGGTTTCAGCTCAAAGTCATTCCTCTGAAAAGCAGGAGGTCGAATTGCTGATCGATTCGCATAGAACTGATCAGGCCTGTTGTACTCACCAATCGTTCTACCACGATTAACCATGACATTCTCTGCGTTTGCGTTCCGAGCGACATTCCCAGCGACAACAGGAGCAGGTGGAATGATGTTCCCCTCTCCATCCAGTCGTTGCCCTTGCGCATTGCACAATTGACCCTCTTGGTCTCTGTAAGCATCAGCTTCATCTTGAAACAACTCCACTTGATTGTTGTTCATCTCTGTTGGCTTCTTTACTCTTCTGTTTGTGCGTTCCACAAGTGCTAGCTGCTCCAATGACAGTTCAACTAGCTGAGTGCTCTTGTTCCTTCTGGTTTCGCGAATATGCATACACCTGAAAGCAAAAGGCAAGAACGTAAGTAACACGGTAATACGCTGAGTATCGACCGACACTGGGTGGTGTCGATCGATATCAATAAAAAGAAGACGACGAGTATCGACCGACACTGAGTAGTATCGACCGATACCGACGAACTTAGTCGAAATTCTCAAACGAAAATCTAATGGCGAATTGAGTCCCCGGCAACGGCGCCAAATTTGATAAGCTCAAATTAATACCCTAAAAGTACTAAAGCTTTGTCGATTGTAATACTTAGGGATCGAATCCACAGAGACTCAAGGAGACACACAATAGATTATATATATGAAAATTAAGCTAAGTGATCAATGTAATTGAAAGCAAATACGTAAATTAAACTGTTGTAATTTCAATTGGAGGAAGATAGGTCTAGGGAATTTCTCAGGAAATCAATGAATGCAGATAAACTAACTAATCAGGGTTTAGGTTATGCACGGTTCTTGAACTCAAATCACTGAAGTATAATTAACCAACTCTCGTTGCGAGAATTATCTAAGTCTAAATCCTAGAATTCCAAATCTCTTTGCGAATCCTAAAGTCTAAACCAGCTTTTAGTTTAAGTTTGATTTGTTCACAAAACAACTAAACCAAATCTCTTTGTGAATAGTTATTTTGCTCACCCTAAGTTCTATCAGGTAATTAATCGCACTCTCGTGCCTAATCAATTATCCTAAGATCTAAGTTCTAGGTGATCAATCCAGAATTAGCTATGAGAACAACCTATGGTGAAGAACTAATTTGGATTATGAACCCTAATCAACTAATCAACCTAGCATTCAAAGAAATCCCTAATGAGAATCCCTAAACCTAACAGGAGATCTACTCAGACATGGAAATTGAAGCAATAAACATGACTGAATAAATACTTGAATAAATAAGAAAGAGTAACAAGAGGGTTCGAAATCTTCTCTCGGACGAATAGAGTTTCATACTTGTCTCCCTTCCAAAGCTCTCTCACAAAACCAAAGTAAAATAAAGCATAGCCATCAAAGTGGCTGTAAAATCCTATTAAATAACCTAAATCACGTTTTAGGGCTTCTTGTAAATAATAAAGTCTTCTGGGCAATTTTGCAATTCTTCAACTCTTCTAAAGTTGCGACTCGTGTCTTGCTGCAGTGAGTATCGATCGATATTGAGGCTTCAAATCGGGTACTCAGCTACACGAACTTTTGCTTTGCTCCAAAATGCTCCAGAAAGCTCTAATATCTCCAATTATGCTCCAAACGTGCTAAAACCTGTAAAAGACTCTATAAAACGTACTTATATCATGGCTTAAAAGGGGTAAAAACCATGATATATCACAAGGAGGGGAGAGTTGTAACATTCCAATTTTTTGTCTCCAAAAACCGGTCTGTTTTATTTTCGGTTATCTCAAAATGTGGGCCTAATTATTGTTTTAGTCTAAAATCCCAACCCATAAGCCCACTAAGCTAATAGAAAACTCTAACCCTAGAATCCTTCACCTCTATAAATAGAGAGAGCTCGTGGCAAAGAGGAGGCAGAACATTCTTGCAGCGAAGCCCTGTTGAAATCACCTTTGAGCAACCACCGTAGAATCACCTTGAAAGAGAATCCATTGTAGCCACCATAAGGCAAGGAAAGGCAGATCAGACCCGTTCTAGTAGAAATGAGGAACGAATAGTCAAACCAGATCCAAAAGATCTGAAACTTGGTGAGTACTTCCTTAATTCTCTAATATATCCAACGACGAAATCGGATTGTTATTCGGAGTTGTGATATCAAAGTTATGGATGTTTTCCCATGCCTGATATGTGCATTGCGGATCTGCGACAAGTGAAAGGAGAAATCGATCTTGAGGTTCGGTAGTGATCCGATCAAGATGATATTTGGTAAGGATGTTTATTACCCTTAGATCTAAGTCTCTATGAAATATTTCAGTGTTCTACCTTGTGGTTTGGAAGTTATTGTAGTTTTACTGAGATTGTTCTGCGCAACATACATGTTAGACCAGTCTAGCGAGTTGAGTTGTTTGAATAGACAAATCAATCTGGATCGATCTGAAACTTGGTAGAGATTATAAGGACACATGGATCTAGCTCTCGGTTGAAGGATAACTAATTTGAGCCTCAGGAGTATCTGTAATCGCGTTGTCAATTAGTGGCTAAGGTGAGGATTAGATCTAGGATTCTCTCTATGTTCTCTTGTCTTCTTCTGGTATGTTGAGTCTATGTATACTTCGGTATGCTGCGTGCTACGAAATACGGGCACGTTTATGTGATGCATCATGATGGATCTATACTTTGAATGAATATGGACTAGGAAATCATTAGAGGAAGAACCGCATACTTGATTGATAAGACTGTTGGTTGATTAATGGTTGTAAAGTAGCTAGATGGTGTGAAATCACCATGAGGTATTCGTCACAAGGTATTCGTCACAGCGTTGAGGGCGCTTGTGGTACGAACTTTCTGCGTGAACTGGTAAAGGTTGTATGCCTTGCATCAGAACCATGTGTGTGAAGGAACCGATGGGGTATACACATATACACCAGAACTCACTTGTTTGTTGGGACCGGTAGGGTTTATACATCTTGGCACCATCATTGCTGCGTACGGGGAGGTCAGGTGTGTACCTTGGCACTGGAAACATCGTCGTAGGGGCTCGGACACGCCTCAAAGTCTGTGTGACCCGAAAACTTGTGAGCTATTGGCTCGAGATATCTTTATTGTGTACCTCTTGTTTGGTGGTTGTGTGGGCACTTTTAGAGCGTGATGTATGATTACTTGTTTATACTTATTTTGGATATGTTGGTTGAATATGAGTGGGTGTGGGGATGACATTCTAGGTTTAGTTCTCGCTGAGTAATCTCAATTACTCACCCCTTTCTCTTCTTGTAAGTGATGATGATTATTATGATGATGATGATATTGAGTATGTGGAACTGGATGAGTAATTCCGGTGTGGTGCGGGGTTTTGGGAGTTTGAAAGTTCTCCTTTTGGGTTTTATTTGACATTTCCGTATTTCATTTTTTTAGATAATTATTCGCTATTTACTTCGGTTTTATTTATGATTTAAATTGGATTTTGTATAACTATTTGAGATTATATGAAAAGTAATATTTATAAATTAAATTCGCCGAGAGCAGGTCATTATGGATATTATTCTATCGAACAATACATAAGTTCGTAAGAAAAAAAGATAGTAAACTAATGACCATTCTTGATTTTTGTGCAATTTATAGTATGAGAGAGAAAAAAGGCCAGCCTATAGAGTGTAAATTTAGAGGTGGGTGCAATTCTGACGACGAGTGTAGAATTCGATGTGGCCCGCCTGAGTTTCCACGGGGGCCTATAGGTTTATGCGTGTCCGATCGTGTTGCTGGTTTACATCTTTGTTGTTGTTTTTATTTATTTTATTTATTTTTCTTTTTTGGTAATTCAGGGTCATTCCATGTCTATGGAGGGGTCCAGATTAATCCATGGGAAAAAGCAACCCACAGATAGGCCCCTTCCCGAGTATTCAAATGGGTCGTAAGCAATAGGCACATATCCGTGTGGGTGTCCAAAAGAGAATGTTGTAGTTGCTTGGGTTCGAACTCAGGGCAAAAATGGTTATGCATTCCACACCCCATGTTCTTACCACTAGCCCACTCAAACCCGGACCATCTTTGTTGTTGTACTTTTAAAATAATTCTTCCAACAATCTATATATATATAAAGTAAAGTTTTTTTACTTCTCATAAAAACACATCATCATCCAGATATATATCATATCATTTTGATATTTAATTTTCATAATTTAATTAGTTAAAATTTTGATATATATATTAACTATACATTTTATTAAATTATGCAACGAATTTGAAAGGTCATTTTCATATTTATATCATGAAAAATTAAAAAATCAACAAAAATTTATTGAAAGAATAATAGATTTAAATTTTTAGCTTTACTAATATATTACACACTTTATTATAGTTACAAAGTTAAAGTTTTATAACGAAAATATGTTTACTTAATGGATATTATTTGATCCAAACTAATAGTAGATAATATATACAATATTAATGTAACATATATCATCCACATATATGCCACATCATTTTGATATTTAATTTTCATAATTTAATTAGTTATCACTTTGATATACATATTAACCAAACATTTTATTAAATTATGCAAGAAATTTGAAAGGTTATTTTCATATTCATATCATGAAAACTAAAAAAAAATCAACAAAATTTATTGAAAGAATAATTGATTTAAAATTTTAATTTTACTAATATATTACACACTTTAATATAGTTACAAGGTTAAAGTCTTATATCCAAAATATGTTTAGTGAATGGATATTATTTGATCCAAACTAATAGTATACAATATTAATTTAACATATCACAAAAATATAGAGATTTGTTTAAAAAAAAAAGAATATCTAATAAATAAAAAGTAAATTTATTATCGTTTAATAATGCATATTATAGTAATTTTGTTAAATAAATTATATATAAGAAAATCGATTTTTAAAAAAAGTAAGTACAAAATTTAAAATAATAAAAATAAAACGTTCGGTAATTTAGATATTTGGATAACATGATTTATTTGGTCTTTAAATATAGATAAGATATGAAATTCTAAACAAACATGATTATTTGTAAATAATATAAAAATGATTGACCGTAGATATTGAACTGATTGACTATCACTTACGTTTTCATTTTAATGGAGGTGAAAATAAGAGAAACAATTAGTTAAGTTTCAAATAAAATATTAGGTTTACAATCTACAAGCAATGGTTTTTTAACTAAAAATGAATAAAAACAATTCTCATAATTAAATTAAACTATTATAAAACTTAAAAAACAATAATTCGCGTATCGCGCGAGTCATTTTCTAGTCTATACTAAATCTGTTGGATATTTCATATTTGTACTATCACTAAGATTTAATATGCGTTATAACGCAGAACAAAGTTTTCTTATTTCAAATTAAGTGATATTTTTTTAAAGTTTCCTCAATTTATTATGAACGTTACATGATTATAATATATAATATTTTTTTTTTGCAGATTATAACATAGATATGTATATCTTGAAAATATGAATTTGATTGTCAAGTTTTTATTTATTTGAAATAGATGATTATTTTTGGTTAACAAATTCTATAATATGTATAACTAATGATTGTAACTAGATGTGTCAAAACAGGCTTATCTCCCTACTTAACTCATTTTGTAGTGGTGTTAAAAATCACATGAAAAATGTACTTTTTGATTCCCACATGATAAAGTCATGTCAATATTTATCCTACCAAAAAAAAAACAAATATGTGTAAATAATATATCCGATTGATGTAAAAGGCAATTAGTCTTAATTATATAAAAAATAAAATTTTGATATATATATATATATATATATATATATATGTATATATAAAGGAAATTCTATTGATGTAAAAGGCTTGCTTACGTGTCAAACTCATATTGGATTTCGCATATAAAAAGTCTTTTATAACATTGATGAAATCATCTAAGTTCGGTTTAAATCGCAAAATTCGTTGTGATTTGATCTTTCAAATCGGTTAAAAAATTAGAACCGGATTTTAAAAATATTTGGTTGTCAATAAACATTAAAATACATCGTGATAAACCTAAATCCAAAACATAATATATCAAAATTGTTAAAAATCACATGAAAAATGTACTTTTTGATTCCCACATGATAAAGGCAGCTCAATATTTTTCCCAAAAAAAATAAAAATCGATGTAAATAATATATCCGATTGATGTAAAAGGAAATTAGCCTTAATTATATACAAAATAAATTTTACGTCTGTCGCAAGACAATTTGATATATATTGATATATAAAAAAAATATTTGCACTCCATATCAAATAAAAAACTCATAATTAGGAGAATAACTAAATAATGTTTCAAGCACTATTGAATTTCCATAAATCCAAGAATGCCCCTAGGTAACAATATAGTCTATATATTGTGTCAAAATAAATAGATAGATATAGTTATAATGAATGAAAAATGTATATGCAGAGAGACATTTTTGTTTGCACGCCCATATATCATTCCTCTTTCTCCACATTATATAAACCTAAACCCCTCACAAACTGTATATTCTAACGGCGACGAGCCCAAACGGCGCCCATCAAATCCGATTTGTAAGCGTAACAGTGAGTTTCATTCCTATTGAAGTTTTGATATTTTTTCCTATTTCGAAAATAATTGGGGATTTGTTTTTGCAAGAATATGGCGATGAAAAAGCTATCGTGATGAGAACATCGATACCAACATACCCAGATCCGAGGAAGAGGACACCAACATAGCAACCATGAATCAAACACCAAGGACAAGGTCGGGAACAAGATGTGTGAGAGAACAGTTTATCAAGTCTATTGAAAGCCTCATCACTCATATAAAGCATGAAGAACTGCAAGGAACCGAGATAACTAAAGGAATGTTAGAAGACGTCCATGAACAACTCGAGACTTCAACAATTTTGTTCTTGCCGGTTCTACAAGGGAATAAGGAAGCTGCTATTTTTTTCATTTCAAAACAAACTCAAGCGGCTTAAATAACCAAGGTATGCATTTACTTTTATTTGAATATGACTGTTGGAAGTTTAAGAGTCTTTTCTTTGTTTTGAAGACTTAGTCGAGTCAATTTTTCATTTCCATTCCTTTTATTGTGTACTAATTTCGACCCTAGAAGGTCACCTCGCTGTTGGACTATTTATAAAGTCTCTTCTCAGCATGTATCTTTTAACCTATTATGAAATAGAAACAAGATTTCTTCTGAGACAGAAGTAGCCGTCTTCTAATCTTCTTGTGCGTGAAGCCCTGAATTTATAGTGTATCAGACTTATCATAGATCATTTTCACATATCTGTGTGGCGTCTCTCGATCCACCTCTCTATCCATTCCATCCACTTGAATCTGTTGAGAGTGACCTTAGTCCAGCAATGGTTTCACCATCTATTTCACTTCACTTCATTATCCATACACTTGAATCTGTTGAGAGTGACCTTAGTCCAGCAACAGTTTCACCATCTTTCCATCCTCTTAGGTTCCACCCATTTGGTTCCTATATCATCTGATATCAGAGCTTAAACGCTCTGATATATCATGGTTTTTACCTATTTTTAGCCATGATATAAGTCCTTTTTATAGAATCTTTCTAGTGTTTTCGTAGTCTTTTAGAGTCTTTTCAGTTTTTAGCACGTTTGGAGCACAATTGGAGATATTGGAGCATTCTGGAGCTTTTTGGAGCAAAACAGAGATCGTGTAGCTGAGGTACCCGAATCGAAGCCCGAGCATCGACCGATACACTTATGGTATCGATCGATGCCGACTGTAGACAGACACAAATCGCGATTGCAGAAAGGAGATTGGAGATTTTGATTTCAAGCCCAGAAGACTTTATTATTTACAACAAAGCTCAAAACGTGTTTTAGGAGTATTAATTAGGTTTTTCAGCCACTTTGGCTATTACGCTTTATTCTACTTTGATTTTGAGAGAGAGAGATAGAGCTTTGTGAGGAAGACAAGTCAGAACTCTCTTCATCCGAGGTGAGCAAATTTAAAACCCGATTAATCAACTAATCAATTTAAAACCCGATTAATCAGCTAAACCAGCTAAAACCCGATTAATCGGCTAAATCGGCTAAACCAACTAATAATACTCTAAATTTTAACTATTTGGCTAGTTTCGGGCCATGGTAAGCCCACTTACAATTTATAGAATTCTTTTTAGCGTTCTCCTCTCTCAATTGTCGATGTGGGACAATAGGAGATGTAGGAATTTATATGTTTTAATTGTTCCTTTTTTTTTGACATCAAACATACTAATAAGCATCCAAAGACGCAGCACGCCAGAATCGAACCCGGGTGGTAACACAGAGACCGCCTAAGCACAAACCGCTAGGCAACATGTCCTGGTTTAATTGTTCCTTTTTTGTTTTGTTTTTAGTGGTTCCCAACTTTTCATTATAGCATTTATTTAATTGTTTTAATGACTATTAGATTTTTACGTTTACTGTATTTGAGTGTATTTCTATAATCAGTTTGAAAAACTGCAAACCTAAATAGCTACAAATTATATTAATTGCTGCAATATATTTGTTTACATACAAATACAATAAAATATAAATCTTTCATGAAATTATGTAAACTATTTATAAATTTTAAGATGTTCCTTACAATTGAATTTATAATAACTTACTTAGTATCTTATGTTTTTATGTTTTATATACATATTTGTCCACATAATGTTATACATTTAACATCATATATATAGTTTTAATATAATTTAAATAAAATAATATTAAAAACTAATCTCCGATTAATCTTTAATTTTCGAGATAGATGCTAGGCCCAACCCGACCACCCGACTAACCTAGCGCAATTTTGAACATCGCAAATAATTGAAACTTTGTAATCTGTTACAACTTTCGCATAAGAAAATCGATCACAAAAAAAAACGAATTTATTAATTTGTTAGCGAGTAAAGCTTTACTAATGAAAGCATCGTTAAATTCACTTTTTTGGTTTTATGTATGGCGCATATTTTTGCTTATGTAATAATTTGTTTTCGTAGTTTCTGTAATGATTTTGTACTTTCGTTTTCAAATTAATGAATAATGATTAGCCGAAAAATAAAAAAAATACAATGTATTGTGGATAGTAATTTTATATACAAAATATTTTTGAAATCGCACTCAATACATCTCATATTCAATTACATATATTTTCACACATTTATTTTTCAATGTCTCGATAACAGTCTTACTTTGGAAACTTGAAATTGTAAAAGCCAAAATAAATAAGAAGGAAATAACATTGGTAACTGAAATGTATTATTTTAATAGAAACAAGTTTAACAAAAGAATCAATAAAACAATGATTACATAAGACCAGAAAAGATAGTAAAATCTAATCTATATCCAATCCAAAAGTCATATGAGAGATTAACTTTACTAAAATCACGATTTCTTCCAATCGGATTTTTCTTTTTTCTTTCTCGGCCTGTAAAGTAGTTACCACCAGGTGCACAAGTAAATTCTACTCTTCAAAATAGAAAATGATTGATTTTCACTGCTTGCCTTTTCCTTGCCATTTTCCCAAAGCCCAACATGATGATTGCAGAGCTTATGTGATCGATGATGATGATGATGATGATGATGATGTATATAGCAATCCCCATCAATCACCATGAGGAACCTATAAAAACAGAGTCTCGAGCAAGGAAATACGCCTTCTTTGCTTCTTTTTTGCTGAATATTGTGTTAAGCATAGTACATGTACAAGCTATTTGCAGCGGCACAAGCAATTGAGTTCTCGTTTGGATGCCAAGCAAGATGCAGTAACTTCGTTGTGAAATCAAGAGCATTGCTATTTCCATCTACTCTGGGACTCTCTGACCCTGTATTTACCATTTCAGTAGTTATTAATTTGATTGCCAATTTCTTAAAAGGGGATATGCTTAAATGAGAAAAGGGGCGAGAGAGAGACTAACCTCTACTTACAACACGCGTTATACTGCTTAATGCTCTGGATGGCCTCGAGGGAATTGGGACATGTCTACTATGATAAACCACAACAGGAATTCCATTTTATCAACACTCAGAAAAAAACAGAATATCCAGCACACTAATTCGTAATGGCTTTAACAAGTTTACCTCATTGGGTTTCTGCTCGCTTCTAAGGTTGCAGTCTCCGAACTTCCCGGGGAAACACCAAACACACGGAACAGATTGCTGGATAGAGTATGCAAGCGAGGGGGATGATTATACAAGGAATCATAGTCATTTGAAAATGCAAAAAACAAAAAGAAGATGATCTGCTTTTCGGGGCATACCTGTAAGAACCTGTAGCTGCTCGCAATCCATTGCCACTTATACAACACTCGAACTTGTCAAAGATGGAATCATTTTCATATAAATCACAGAGCTGAAAATGGCCACAGGAAAGGGAGTACCAATCAGCTATGCACCAACTCATCAAATACAGCTCTCTCAAAAGTATAGGAAACTGACCTTTGGTTTCAAATATTCATGAACCTGAAAAGTTGCTACTGGACCTGAGTCCATGTTGATGTCCCATAACTGACATTCAAAACATAACCATGAGTTTAGTTTACCTTACACGAACAACTTGAAACCAGCCACTGATAGCTTCAAAGGCATATCATATTTAATGCCAATGGAAACAATGAAAGTATGGACCTTAAGTGTCATGTAGTCACGGCTAAGTAGATATCTTCCTTCTTTTGCAAATTTGATGTCTGAGACTGAAGCAATTATCTCAGTGAAGAACGATTTAGGACCTGCTGCCTCTGGTTCCTCAAACCTGCAGAAACAAGTCATGTTAGACGTTTTTCCAAAAGAAAGGTACGAGAGATATTAGCAATCAAACTTTGATGAAGTAGAGAAGTAACTGAGATAATTATACAGGTTATTAGATTGTCCTTTCAAGTTATACCAGATTATATAGAAACAACAAAACTGCCCATCTCAAGACTTACAATTTGGAATGTGAATCACATAAAGCTGATTGGCGCAGATCAATTAGGCGAATTGAGCTTTTCGAACTGCTATAAGCCAACATATTGCAATGGGTAGGATGAAATTCTGCTGATGTGATAACCTCTGCAAGAACGAATGCGGTAATAGTTACGCAGGATATAGCATCCAATTGCTAGATATATGGGTGCCATATACCTCAAAATAGATCACCATAACGTGCAGGGAATATACAGGACTGAAAGAACAGTAAACCACAGCTTACCAGATAGATCTTCCATTTTCGCAGGCTTGACATCAACAATATTGAAACTTTGATTGCTAATCTCCAGATTCCAAAGATTTATTCGCAAATCATCAGCAGATATAAATGTTTCTCCGTCACTGATGTTAAGAGAAAAAGTATTAAGAGCAGAACATTAACCTTGAAAGTATAGATCTCAAACTACTATCAACGAGGTGTCCGCTTGAATAAAAAGGCAAAAAACAAAACAAATGGATTGATTATCCAGGAAGACGCTGATTCATCAGACGACTTATAGTGACATCATGGAATTTCTCACAGGAAAAAAAGCAGTTGATTGTAAGAAGGTAGGAAGTAGATTCCAAATGGGTAAATAACCTACCTATTATTTGAGATTGAATTAATATGATAATCATGAGCATGAGAATATACTCTTCGACATCTAGCCACAGGGCTCGACTCATGGCTAGTTACCTGTATATGTCAAATGCACTATTAGTAATGAGCAGTACTAAGTAATTTTGCATGACTTAAAATAATACAATTCCTAATCAGAGGTAGAGAAGGTCATGGAACGGTAAAATGCTCAGGAGACTAGTACTAAAAGGACGAGTCCAGCACCAGTGAACTGTAAATTCGGGCAAATTGAATCATTTTTCTGGGCGCATATCTACATGATATGCTCCATGTTATTTCAACTCAATTGGCGCCAATGCAAAGCCCTGCAAGTGAGTTTTGGAAATCATCCAGAAAAAGGTTAAGAAACCAAATTTTCAGAGTACAACTACCACTGGCAACTGCAGCGATGAGATGCCTCCCGGTGGAAATGAGTTGTTCGCTGCAGGTACTCCTCCGTTCACAAGGAATGGGCTTGTAATGTATGAATTACTCGAGCTTGCAACGGTTCCATTTCCTATAGTTCTCGAAGGATCTGAATTCATATCACAAATTTTCTTGATCTTCTTGTCTTGAACCTGTTAAAAACTCTCATATAAGAAAAACGAGGAAAAAATCACCTCTACATACTCATCTAAACAGGTTATTGATGTATAAAGATTCCAAAGAGAAACCCTTTACTACATTTAGGGTGTTGAACAATATAGACACAATGAGTAATCCAACAAAAAATGTCAACATTTTCAAGATTGACCAAGAAAGTATCAGCTTTGATCGTTGTACATCGTAAATATCCAGGAAAGTATCAGCTTTGTTCAATGTAGCGTAGACCACAGTTACTATCAAAACAGTATTTCACTCAGAGGCGAACAAACAAAATAGAGGAAATTTTCACCTTCCAAAACTTGATGGTTTTATCGTTGGTAGATAAGAGAAAAAGAGCACCATTCGCTGTTTGACACCATCTAATTTTGTTTATTTTCTCCTCTATCTCCAAACTCTTGAGGTAATCAAACTGGCAGACAAGGATCATGCATGAAAAGACGGAAAAAGGTATAGCACATATAGTGATTAGGAAAACAGAGTAAACCAATTACCTCAGGGTCATGACTCTGAAACTCTGTTTTATAACGAAACTCTGGGTGCATCAGTGGATAATCTGTTTCTTCAAGATCCCTTCTGGCTCCACTGCTCTGTAATGGATAGCATGCAACAACATATAACCAAATGTCAAATTCCCATTTTTCAGAAATCGATTGCAAGGCAAAGGCGGACATTACATTTTTGGCATCGGTTCTCTCGAATAGAACAACCCGTCCTCCGCGGTCCCCAGTAGCAAGATGATCGCCGGAATGATCATATTCGATTGCTGAAATTATATCAACTGCAGAGGAAACACCAGCTACAGTTTTGAGAATTTCAACTAAAATTCAGAATAACATCCTCTCATAACAAAACAACAAAATGGAATCTAGTCACAAGCTCAACTACAAGCATACATAATCCATTCAGCATAAAAAATACAAGCTTGGCCAAAAACCAAAACTTTCAAATAGATGAAAAAAAAGCCGTAATTAAATCGAACAATCCAATAACCCCCAATAGATCTACATATCCAGATTAAAACCCATAATTCCAATTAGAGATTAGATCAAATCGTAAGCTAAATTCGATGTAATCCAAGTCAACCAATGACTAACCTTCTTGAACTTCTTCACCAGCGCTTCGTTCACCGAAGACCTGAGAGAATCTCCAATCCAGAGGCAGAGATGGGTCTGCCGAAGCTGCGACGACCTCATCATCACCGTTCATTCCCTCCCTGTCTCCTTCCGATTCACACACACAGGCTCCCTCAGATATATAATCTAATGGCTGATCCGAAAATAGCCGGATCAGGACCGCGTGAAATCACAGGTTTCCGATTTCGAGTGAGACCGATTGAGCTCCCCGATTGGTTTCCTCACGGAGGCAGCAAAATCGATCAAATGAGAGTATCCGATGATTCCCAGATTTCGACAAACAAATCAAATCACACACACAGTCCTCTCCTCTCTCTCAACACATATTAAAATTATAATTAAAAAAAAATAGAAATGTAAATATATGGTATTTTCATTTCCAAAGGTAATTTTTTGGGTTTATGGAAGGAGTTTGAAGTTTTTATACACTAATTGTAAGGAAATAAAGTGAAATTTACTTACCATCATCTAGTTAATTATGTAGTTATTTGTTTACGTGTCGGTTTTTCTATGAGTTTCAATCTAAAAAGACTTTCTTACCTTTGGTGAATCGTTTCCAATCCCATGTAGTGATTTCTCATTCGTTCTGATTTGATATGACGTATCTAATTCACTTAAAACGAACCGATATCGAATTTAACGGATTATTAAGTTTGAAAACTAAAACCAATTATTTGCTTAGGAGGTAGAATTACTTAATTACCCTTAATAAATGATATAGAATAGCACATAATATTTGATTTGATTTATGTAAAAAGTAATTAACATTAATTATAAAAAAAAGAAGATTTTTTTATTTCTACTCGGTCTAATATTTATCCAACAAAAAAGGAAAACAAAAATACGTATTAATCCTAGATATACCTGCTTGATATAAAAGGTAATTAGCCTTAATTATAAAAGGATAATTCTCCTCGATAGCACCAAATACAATTTTTGTCACATATCTAGCACATGCTAACGAAAATGACCAAAATAGCATTCATTAAAGTGCATAATGACTAAAATGCCCGTGTTGATCAAAGAAGCCCTAAAACGAAACAACCTTCATCCCTCGCTAATCATCGCTGAAAAAAACACAGTCGCTACATTCATCGCCGGAGATCGCTACCGTCGTCAGATTTTTCGCCGATCTCTGATAGAATCCTCGTCGGAGATCGCCAAGCTTCTTATTGCCGGAAATCGAGGTAATCTATTTAAGATTTAGTTTGTCGTATGAGCATTTTCAAATTTTAGGTTTCTGATAGTTGCATTATTTAGCCTTTCCTTTCATTCATTTAAGTTAGTATTTGTGTTCTTTGCATGCATTTGTGTGGCTATTTTTTTGTTTTGCATCCATTTTAGAGTTAGAGAGTTTTAGGATAGTTCTTACATGGTTTGGTGCATTTTGGTGTCTTTAGGTACTTTTTGAGGCTTATTGGAGTTTGGAGGATGGCCATGGATCCATATGAGCTTGTTTGGAGACCAAATGAACAATTTTGAAGAGGAATCCATCCACCAAGAAAAGGATCGATCGATCCTAAAAATGACTGATCAATCGGTTCACAAATGACAGATCATAAGCAAAAAGGATCGACCGATCGAAACCCATCCGACGCACGACTAGGAGAATTATCGGGAAGTTGCATCGAGCCAGCACACATCGATGTGGATCGACAAAGAAAAGGATCGATCGATCCTAAAAAGGATCGATCGATCGGCACCTGTTTTGCCCAAACTCGTCAGGTCAATATCCGTTTTGTTCTGGGTTGACCCGGATCCGACCCAGTTTCCTATAAATAGCCCAAAACCTAATTTTATTTGCAAGTTTTTTATCTATCCTTTTTTTTGTAAACTTGTTCTTTCTTTAATTTTAAGAAATTTTGTAAGAGATATATTGAGGTTTTATGCAAGATCTTTAGTTTATCTTCCTATTCTATCTTTAATTATCATCTAATCATGATCCCTAACACTTCCTACATGGATTTTGTTGGGTTCTTCATGATTAGTGAGTAGTTCCTTTTGGATCCATGGGATGAGATAGATTAGGGTGATGATTAGAATATATCCATGATGTTATGGCTTAATTTAGATAATATATTTTGTATTAAGTGTGATTAATACTAGATTAGCCTTGATTTGGTTGATTTAGAACTTAGTGAATTTCTCGCCGAAATGTGTTCGATGAAATTCCCCAAATAATTTTTTAAGAGATTTACTTGCTTAGCCTATGGAAATATTTGTCTAAGGAGTTTATTGGTTGTTTGATCTTATTATTAATGCTTGTTGATTGCTTAATCACAAATAAAAATTTGTTCTTGATTAATTAATTAGCAAACTGATTAGTATCATGGAAGTTGATTAGTCTTAATTAGTGATCTAAATCAAAGTATTAGCAATTGGTTGAGTAATTGGCATCATGGATTAGTTGTAAAATCACCCGAAATCAATAGCCTCATCCTAGGATTCGCTTGCTTTATCTTGTTTAAACTGTTTTACCTTTATAGTTTGTTTTCTCGCTTTCATTAAGTTTGAAACTTTATTTGAATCACTTAGATTAAGAAGTTTTCCGCAGTCTCCGTGTGTTACTCTAGAACCTCCTTGGATTGATCCTCAAATGTTACAACGATCGAGAATTTGGGTAATTGATTAAGGATCGAACTATCCACTTATCAATTTGGTGCCGTTGCCGGGGAGGTTTAGCAATAGCCATCGAGATTAAGACTCTTTTTGAGACTAAGTTTTATTTTATTTTGTTTACTAATCGATCTACCTTGTTTACTCTCTTCTCTCTAGGTGTTTATGAATTTGAACTTGCGAACTCGAGGTCAAGCAAACTTGGTTCAACCAATTGATGACATCCACCTATTGGAAATAGGAATTAGTAGAGCAAGGCATGAAATAGAAAGAGTTGTGCATTTGGAGCGGTTATGGATTAACAACGTTCAACAACCGCCGGATGGGAACCAAGGGAACGTTGGAATGAGAATTCTCAAGGCTTGGAAGCTAATCAAGCTAGCCAAGGTGCAAGAGCAACAAACCATCCACCAAGAGCATCGAGATTGATTGGAGCGGGTGATGCTCCCAATGCCCATGTAAATCTCGCCGGTATACATCTACCACCGGTGGAGAATAATAATTTTAAGATCAAGGCGAGTCTCATTTTCATGGTGCAAAGAAACAAGTTCCACGGTCTAGCAGTGGAAGATCCCTTGGACCACTTGGATCAATTCGATAGGATTTGTGGAATGATCAAGATCAACTGAGTTTCCGAAGATGGGTTCAAGCTTCGATTGTTTCCATTCTCGCTTGGAGACAAGGTCCACCAATGGGAGAAGAATCTTCCACAAGGATCGATCACCTCTTGGGATCAATGCAAGAAAGAATTTCTTGCCAAGTTCTTTTCCACTACGAGAACGTCGAGGTTGAGGAATGAGATCTTGAGCTTCACTCAAAAAGGGAACGAGAGCTTTTGTAAAGCATGTGAATTGTTCAAGAGCTACACATCTCAATGCCCACACCATGGGTTCTTCGAAGAATCGCTTTTGATTACTCTATACCAAGGAGTTTTGCCCAAGTTTAGAATTAATGTTTCTTGACACGGCGAACAACGAGAACTTTCTTGGAAAAGAGGTTGATAAAGGGTTGGAACTTGTTGAGAATCTTGCTCAAAGCAATGAGAATTATGGTGAGGATTATGATAGAGCTTCGAGAGGAAGTGGAGCGTATGAGGACCAAACAAGAAAGGAGATGAAGACCATTAATGAGAAATTAGACAAGGTCTTGGAAGCCACACAAAGCCAAGTGAACTATGTAGGAGATTGCGTGGAATACCAAGAAGAAGTTCACTTTGTGGGAGGATAAGGCGGTTACAACAAGTCCTTCAACTCCAATTTCCAAAACTCTCAAAACCAAGTCTATAACCAAGGACCCCAAGCTCAAGGACCCAACTTTCAACAACAAGGGGTTGTTCCTCGAAACCAATTACAAGGAAACTAAGGCGGTTACCAAAGCAATTCGACACAACAAGATGTCGAAATGAAGGGTATGCTTCAACAAATCTTGACGGGGCAAGCTAATGGAGAAAATGAGTTGAACAAGAGGATGGTGGAGATTCACACTAAGGTGGATTTCTCATACAACGATTTCAACACAAAGTTTGAAAATCTATTTTCTTGAATCAACCACTTGGATCATCAACGCGCTAAAGGAATCTCCCTTTCCAGTAAACCCATGGAGAAACTCAAAGGTAAAGTCGTGAAAACCCAAAGGAGTATTGCAATGTTATCTTTTCAAATGATGAAAATGAAGAGGTTATAAGAGAGATTGAGAGACTTCTCTATGGCTCCCAAGATGAAGTGTTGGTGCATGCTAGCAAGATGAATGTTGAGAATGGTTTACAGGAAGAGGTTGAGGAAAGGTATGTCATGGCAAAGACGGTTAAAAAGGATGAAGCTTCTTGTGTTGAACCTTCTTCATATTAGCCCAAATCTATTCCCAAGCTTGGAAATCCAGGTAAATTTGCCATCTTTTGCTCCCTTGGTGATTTAAAGAATGATGACGCATGTGCGATTCGGGATCAAGCGTGAATGTGATGTCACTTGAGATGTTGAAGAGTCTTGAAATCACGAGCATAAAGCATCACCCATCACCCATAATGTTTGGTGATTCTTCTTTAAAGCAACCACTTGGCCTTATTGAATATTATCCTCTCAAGATTGGAGATTGGCTCGTGCCAACCGACTTCATACTAATGAAGATGAAGCAAACCTCCAAACTCTCTCTCCTTCTTGGAACTCGCTTCCTCAACACCACCGGTGCAAGCATGGACTTTCAAAATAAGAAGATAGTGCTCAAGAATGTGAATGACAAAGTCTTCTATTCCATCAAGTCTTCCTCCACCAAGCTTTGTGGTACTCTTACTTACGAGGATGATGAGGTTCAAGTTAAAGAGGTAGGTGATATATCATGGTTTTTACCCTGTTTAGGCCATGATATAAGTCCTTTTATAGAGTCTTTTCTTGTGTTTTGGAGTCTTTTAGAGTCTTTCACAGGTTATAGCACGTCTGGAGCTTAATTTGAATTATTGGAGCTTTTCTGGAGCATTCTGGAGCGAGACTGAAGTCTGATGACTAAGAGCCCGATCTGAGCACCGAGCATCGATCGATACCCCCTGGTATCGATCGACACTCATCGAGATTTCATGGGCCGCGACTAATTATGAAGCCTTGGAGAATTGCAAAAGCACCCAGAAGACTTTGATAATTACAAGAAGGCCCCAAATCGTGATTTAGGTTATAAATAGGATTTTACAGCCATTGTTTAGGCTATGCTTTATTTTGCTTTAGTTTAAGAGAGATTTTGGTGAGAGACAAGTCTGGTTTCCCTTCGTCCGAGATCAGATCTCAAAACCTTGTTTCTCTTTCTGATTTAATATAAGAGTATTTATTCAACATGTTTATTAATTTAATATCCATGTCTGAGTAGATCACCTGTTAGGTTTAGGGTTTTCTCATAGGGATTTCTTTGAATGCTAGGTTGATTATCTGTTAGGATTCACTATCTAAATTAGTTCTTCGCCTTAGGTTGTTCTCAAAGCTAATTCTAGGTTGACGAATCTGGAACTTAGATCTTAGGATAATTAATTAGGCACGAGAGTGCGATTAATTACCTGATAGAACCTTAGGTGAGCAAATTGATTATTCGCAAAGAGATTTGGTTTAATTGATTTGTGAACATATCAAACCTGATTTTAAAGCTGATTTAGACTTTAGGATTCGCAAAGAGATTTGGAATTTCTAGGATTTAGATTTAGATAGTTTTCGCAACGAGAGTTGGTTAATTATATTTTAGTGATTTGAGTTCTAGAACAGTGCTTAATCTGGATCCTGTTAGCTAACTTAGCTGCATTCATTGATTTCCTGAGAAATACCCTAAGCCTACATTCCCCCAATTGAATTTACAAACGTTTTACTTGCAACCCTGTTTTTCAATTACATCATCTGGTTTAGCTTGTTTCTGATCTATAGAATCTATTGAGTGATTCTTGAGTTCTTGTGTTCGACCCCTGATTTACTGCAGCAACTGCTTTAGTACTTTTTAGGGTATTAAATTGAGCATATCAATTTTGGCGCCGTTGCCGGGGACTCAATTCGCCGTTAGATTTTAGCTAGGAAATTCGTCTAAATCGCCCGAGTATCGATCGATACCCTTGAGTATCGGTCGATACCCGTCGTAAATTTCAGTTACTTACGCTCTTTACTTGTGATTTCAGGTGCATGCATAATCTTGAAACCAGAAGCAAAAAGAGCACTCCGCTAGTTGATCTATCACTGGAACAGCTAGCACAAGTGGAACGCACAAACAGGAAAGCAAAGAAGTCAGCTAAGATGAACAACAATCAAGTTGGGTTGGTTCGTGATGCTGCTGGAGCTTACAGGGACCAACAGGGTCGGTTGTGCAATGAGCAAGGACAACGTCTGGATGGAGAGGGGATTGTCATTCCACCTGCTCCTGTTGTCGCTGAGAATGCCGCTAGGGACGCAAGGGATGCTGTGGTTAATCGTGGTAGAACGATTGGTGAACACAACAGGCCAGAGCAATTTTTCGCCAATCGCTCTGCGATTCGTCCCCCTGCGTATGAGCGGAATGACTTTGAGCTGAAGCCTGCTTACTACACTCTAGTAGGACAGCATCTATTCCATGGTTTGCCTCATGAGCATCCAATGGATCATGTAGAGAAATTCGAGGACTTGGTCACTAGCATCAAGAGCAATGGAGTGTCCTACGATTATCTCTTCTGCAAGCTCTTCCCCTACTCTCTAGGTGGAGAGGCTACTTACTGGCTGAGGCAGCTACCTCCTGGATCACTGACTAATTGGGAAGACACCAAGAGAGCCTTCCTAATTAACTTCTATGATGATGGACGATCTGAAGATCTGAGGAATAAGATCTCCACTTTTTCTCAAGGACCTACTGAGGCGTTCAAGGCTGCTTGGACAAGATTCAGATCGTACCAAAGAGACTGTCCACACCATGGATACTCTGATGTGCAGCTGCTAGGTATCTTCTTCAGAGGAGTTGATTGGAGGTATCAGATGGCTCTGGACTCTTCAAGCAATGGGAACTTCAACACCAACTATCCTGAGGACGCCTATGTGTTGATTGAGAATTTTGCATCTAGCAGCAGCACAAAGAGTGCAGATTTCGAGCGCAAGAAGCTGGCTGGTAATCAAGATGGATCGCAGATCGCTGAGTTTAAGGCTCAACTAGATTCTATGCACAGTCTTCTGCTGGGAAAGACAACAAAAGCTGTCCATTTTGCTGAGGATGTTGAGGTTTTCAATGAGAATGAAGCAGAAGACGTGAACTACATTGGTGGTTCTGGCTTTCAGGGACAGAGGAACCAGTTCAACAACAATCGGGGCTTCAACAACAACTTCCAGCAAGGAGGATTCAACCAGAAACCTGCCCAGATCAGTGGTTACACCAGGAACTACGGAAGTCCTTCTTACGAGCCTGTGACTGCTAAGACATCAGAGAACAAGATTGAAGCCATGCTTGAAACACTCGTTCAAGGACAGCAGCAGATTACAGTGACCTTCAATGGTAAGATGGACGCCATGTACAAAGATCTGAGTGGAAGGATCGATTCTCTGGGTATTGGTCAGAAGAAGCTGGAAACTCAGGTAGCTCAGACTTCAGAGAGTTCAAGAAGACAAGAAGGTTTTCTACCAGGAAAAGGAGAGAACCCAAGGGCACACATCAATGCCATTACCTTGAGAAGTGGTAAGGAGGTCAAATCAGGGGCAAAAGTGGATCAGCCTACTGTAAATTTCGAGATGTCTGACGATGAAGACACTGAAATCGCTAAGGCATCGATCGACACTCCTCAGCATCGATCGACACCGATCGCGATTCTCAGACGGGAAGACTCAAATTCCCGTGTATCGATCGATACCCCCCTTGTATCGATCGATACCGAACCTGAAGACGATGCAGAAGTTGAGGTTGTGAAGGAGAAGCCTAAAGCAGCACCAGAGAGGGTCTACATCCCGAGGGTACCCTATCCCAGAGCTCTTGGGAAGACTAAGAAGGAAGTAGAGGATGCTAAATGCAAGGAAATTTTGGACAAGCTGGTTGTTGAACTTCCCTTCATCGATGCTATCAAGACCTCTGTAGCTTTCAAGAAGTATGTCAAGAAGATGGTGTCCAGCAATGTGAACCTTGAAGAAGGCTGTCTGATGATCACTCATGAGTGCAGTGCAATCCTAAGCAACAGGATCCCAACGAAACTTCCAGATCCAGGGAGCTTTGTCTTGGATTGCACAATCGCTACTGACAGGTTTGAGCGTTCTCTCTGTGACCTTGGCTCAAGTGTCAACCTCATGCCATACTCGGTTGCTAAGAGGATGGGAATGACAGACTTCACTGCTACTAGAATCTCGCTGATTCTCGCTGATCGTTCAATTAGACTTCCAGAAGGATTGCTCGAGGATGTTCCGATTGTGATTGGGAACTGCTTAATCCCAACTGATTTCATTGTCTTGGAGTATGATTCGGAACCCAGAGATCCTCTCATCTTGGGAAGGCCATTCCTAGCAACAGCTGGTGCTCTGATTGATTGCAGGAATGGGAAGATATCTCTTAACATTGGTGAGTTGGTCATGAATTTTAACATGGAGAAGATGATGAAGAGACCAACCATCGATGGGCGGACTTTCTTCGTTGATACCTTCTGTGATATTGCTGAGGAGTACTTCTTAGAGATGCATCCTGAGGACCCATTGGAGAGAGCATTGGCCTGTTCGGCTGAGTCAGAGGTTAAGCCACACGATGCCGCTGCTGAATACGGAAGGATACTCGATTCAGCACGACCAGTATCGATCGATACTATGATGGTATCGATCGATACCCTACGGCCAGAAAGAAGTTTGGCCGAAAGAACTATGCAAGCTGCTGGGCTTGGAGATTGGAGCGAGGAGAACGCTCCTAAAGTGGAACTCAAACCACTTCCTGCGAATCTAAGGTATGGTTTTCTTGGTCCTAATTCCACGTACCCTGTAATCCTTAATTCTTCTTTGAACAACGCAGAGGTCACTTTACTGCTAAGCAAGCTGCGCAAGTATCGCAAAGCTCTTGGCTATTCTCTTGATGACATTTCAGGTATTTCACCGAACCTGTGCATGCATAGGATTCATCTTGAGGACGAGTCAAAGGCTTCAGTTGAGCATCAAAGGAGGCTGAATCCAAACCTGAAGGAGGTGGTTAAGAAAGAGGTCATGAAACTCTTGGATGCAGGAGTTATCTATGCCATCTCAGATAGCTCTTGGGTCAGTCCAGTGCACGTTGTTCCTAAGAAAGGAGGGATAACTGTGGTGAAGAACAACATGGATGAGATGATTCCCACAAGGACTATCACTGGACATCGAATGTGCATTGATTACAGGAAGTTGAACGCGGCCACACGGAAAGATCACTTCCCATTGCCATTCATTGACCAGATGTTGGAGAGGTTGGCCAGTCATCCCTACTACTGCTTCCTTGATGGATATTCAGGTTTCTTCCAGATTCCTATCCATCCAGATGACCAAGGGTATACCACTTTCACGTGTCCCTATGGCACGTTCGCATACAGGAGAATGCCATTTGGATTGTGCAACGCTCCAGCCACTTTTCAGAGGTGCATGATGTCTATCTTCACAGACATGATCGAGGACTTCATGGAGGTGTTCATGGATGATTTTTCAGTATATGGGTCATCATTCAAGATCTGTTTGGCTAATCTGTGCAAGGTGCTACAGAGGTGTGAAGAGAAACACTTGGTCCTTAACTGGGAAAAGTGTCATTTTATGGTTCAGGATGGCATTGTACTTGGGCACAAAGTCTCTGAAGCTGGAATCGAAGTTGACAAAGCCAAGATTCAGGTCATGACAAGTCTCCAACCACCTACTTCTGTGAAGGATATTCGGAGCTTCCTTGGTCATGCTGGGTTTTACAGGAGGTTCATCAAGGATTTCTCCAAGATAGCACGTCCACTCACTGCTCTGCTGTGCAAAGAGATCAAATTTGATTTCACAACTGATTGTCTTGCAGCCTTTGAGGAGATCAAAAAGGCTTTAGTGAGTGCTCCTGTTGTGCAACCTCCTGATTGGACTCTGCCTTTCGAGATCATGTGTGATGCCAGTGACTTTGCTGTGGGGTCAGTTCTGGGTCAGAGGAAAGACAGGAAGCTGCACGTCATCTACTATGCCAGCAGGACTTTGGATGATGCTCAGAGGAATTACAGCACCACAGAGAAGGAGCTACTTGCTGTTGTTTTCTCCTTTGAGAAATTCCGATCTTACTTGATTGGGAGCAAGGTGGTTGTTCATACTGATCATGCTGCTCTCAAGTATCTGATGAATAACAAGGATCTCAAGCCTCGTCTCTGTCGTTGGGTTCTTTTGCTACAAGGGTTTGACATTGAGGTTAAGGACAAGAAAGGCATAGAGAATGGAGTTGCTGACCATCTCTCGCGGATGCGGATCGATGAGGACGTCCCCATTGATGATCAACTACCTGAGG
Organism: Eutrema japonicum; assembly: GCA_030161315.1. NCBI lineage: Eukaryota > Viridiplantae > Streptophyta > Magnoliopsida > Brassicales > Brassicaceae > Eutrema > Eutrema japonicum. Next base: position 40,576,532 of record BSQW01000011.1, read on the forward strand.
AAGCCATCTACTTCATTGAAACTGGGTTTCAGATGAATCTGGCCGAGAATCAGCAATTTCCACGAGTTGCAGGTTTCGGTATCGATCGATACCATGATGGTATCGGTCGATACCCTGACGATTCAGAAGCTGTTTTCATCATCGATCATTCAGTCGCTTCTAACCACCATCTCGTCGCTGCAGCAGATTCTGATACTCCATGGTACGCTGATATTGCAAATTATCTCGCTGCAGATGCAAAGCCAAACCACCTCAAGAAGTATGACAAGAAGAAGTTCATGCGCGACATAAGGAGATTCTTTTGGGATGAACCTTACTTGTACAAGCATTGTTCTGATGGCATATACAGGAGATGCATTGCTGAGTCAGAGGTTTCAGATGTTTTGTTTCATTGCCATGGATCAGACTATGCTGGACACTTTGCCACCTTCAAGACAGTATCCAAGGCTCTTCAAGCAGGTTTCTGGTGGCCTACCATGTTCAAGGATGCTCACACTTTCGTCTCACAGTGCGACGCTTGTCAGAGGAGAGGGAAGATCAGTAAGAGACATGAGATGCCACAAAATTTCATCCTTGAGGTTGAAGTTTTTGATTGCTGGGGCATTGACTTTATGGGTCCTTTCCCATCTTCACACAAGAAGAACTACATCCTGGTTGCTGTGGACTATGTGTCCAAATGGGTGGAAGCGATAGCTAGTGAGAAGAATGACTCTGCGGTGGTTCTTAAGCTGTTTAAGATCATCATTTTCCCTCGCTTTGGAGTACCTCGAATTGTGATAAGTGATGGTGGCTCTCACTTTATCAACAAGGTGTTCGAGAGGTTGTTGAAGAAGTATGGTGTAAACCATCGTGTGGCTACTCCATATCACCCTCAGACAAGTGGGCAAGTTGAAGTCTCCAACAGGCAGATCAAGGAGATCTTGGAGAAGACAGTGAATGCTTCTAGGAATGATTGGTCTACAAAGCTGGATGATGCACTTTGGGCATACAGGACTGCCTTCAAGACACCGCTGGGTACTACACCTTTCCAAATGCTGTATGGGAAAGCATGCCACCTTCCAGTGGAGATTGAGCACAAGGCTGCATGGGCAACAAAGATGCTGAACTTCGACATCAAGCCTGCTGCTGAGAGGAGGTTGATTCAGCTGAACGAGCTGGATGAGATCAGGCACCATGCTTATGAGAACTCGAGGCTGTACAAGGAGAGAACCAAAGCTTATCATGATAAGAAGATCATCTCCAGACACTTCGAGCCGAACGACCAGGTACTTCTGTATAACTCTCGTTTGCAATTGTTTCCTGGTAAACTGCGTTCACGTTGGTCAGGTCCCTTCACAATCAAAGAGGTCAGACCACATGGTGCTGTAGTGCTGATAAATCGCAAAGGCGAGGAATTCACTGTCAATGGACAAAGAGTGAAACACTATTGGGCGCAAGCCGAGATTCCAACAGGGCAGATAATGCCTCTGGATGATGCACCAACAGCCTGAATGGCGTTACAGTCAAGCTATTGACGTTAAACGAGCGCTTGGTGGGAGGCAACCCACTGGTGAGTCTGTCCTTGAGTCGTTTTTCCTTTTGATTTTTCATTTGTTTTGAGTCTGTGTCAGGATGAACAAGGAGCAACTCGAAATCGCCTAAGTATCGATCGATACCCCATTGGTATCGATCGACACCAATCGCGGATGAAAGTTCACCAAGTCGATCTAAGCGTGGTATCGATCGATACCATGCTGTGTGTCGATCGACACTCGCTATTCCAGGAAGGTAATTTCTTGTTTCTCTTCATTCTATCCTTTTCTTTTGTTTCTTTTACCTACTCTAGGCTAGATAACACTGGGGACAGTGTTGTTTAAGTCTGGGGGAGGTGTCTGCTGACAAAGTTTTTGTTTTTCTTAGAGTCAGTCGTTTTATAGAGTCAAAACTGTTTTATTGAGTCAAAATTTGTTGGAGATTATGATCTTGTGCTTGAACCTATTGATGTGATTTTGTTTTTGAGTGCACAGTGTTACAGGATCAGTTCTAGATCGACTAATGAAAAATCCAAAGACTGACCAGTTGACTAGAAAACATTCATGTCTCCAGCAGAGTTCTTCTGAAGCCTGAGCCAATTTTTGCATTTCATCGATGTGGTTAGTATTCATAGAGCTTGATTCATCATTCATATCTGATAAAGGAACCCCATGTGTTTAGTTTTAGTATCTCTCTCCCCTGAAATAAGTTGATAGATTAAGAGCATAAAAGATTGAAATGATTTTCTTCTGAGTAGAGGGTTAGGAAAATTTCCAGCAATCCCATTATTCTACTTAAGAGGGGATGATCACACAAAGGATTGGAAGCGAGGCTAGGATTTTCCTATGATGCCATTATTCGCCTACTTACTTTGATACATAGAGAGGGAAGAACCGGGGATTTGGTGGCAAACACCATCAATACTCGCGTCTCCTACCTTGATATGTATATGCTAAGCTGAAAAAAAAATAATAATAAGGATATAATAAGAAATAAGTCTGGAGGAGAGAAATTGATACAAAAGAAGTGTGAAAAGGGTGGTCCCTTTGTCAAGATATTGACTGGTAAAGAGTCTAGAAGGTTCTTAAATATTAGCTGCAGAGATGAAACTGGCGATGAGGGCTTTACTTGAACAATGCTGTGGGATTTTGTGTGGAGTCTGGAAAAGCTGCGAATGTCTACGGAGAAGTACATGGTGGTTAGATCAAAAGCTGATCAGGTAACATTTGGGTGCTTGGAAAGAAGGTCATTTCGATGGTTCAGGAACAGGTGAGTCTCTACGTTTTCAAACCTCTTTTTCTGATTTAGTCTTCTATTTGCTTGAGGACAAGCAAAAGGATAAGTCTGGGGGAGTTGATATATCATGGTTTTTACCCTGTTTAGGCCATGATATAAGTCCTTTTATAGAGTCTTTTCTTGTGTTTTGGAGTCTTTTAGAGTCTTTCACAGGTTATAGCACGTCTGGAGCTTAATTTGAATTATTGGAGCTTTTCTGGAGCATTCTGGAGCGAGACTGAAGTCTGATGACTAAGAGCCCGATCTGAGCACCGAGCATCGATCGATACCCCCTGGTATCGATCGACACTCATCGAGATTTCATGGGCCGCGACTAATTATGAAGCCTTGGAGAATTGCAAAAGCACCCAGAAGACTTTGATAATTACAAGAAGGCCCCAAATCGTGATTTAGGTTATAAATAGGATTTTACAGCCATTGTTTAGGCTATGCTTTATTTTGCTTTAGTTTAAGAGAGATTTTGGTGAGAGACAAGTCTGGTTTCCCTTCGTCCGAGATCAGATCTCAAAACCTTGTTTCTCTTTCTGATTTAATATAAGAGTATTTATTCAACATGTTTATTAATTTAATATCCATGTCTGAGTAGATCACCTGTTAGGTTTAGGGTTTTCTCATAGGGATTTCTTTGAATGCTAGGTTGATTATCTGTTAGGATTCACTATCTAAATTAGTTCTTCGCCTTAGGTTGTTCTCAAAGCTAATTCTAGGTTGACGAATCTGGAACTTAGATCTTAGGATAATTAATTAGGCACGAGAGTGCGATTAATTACCTGATAGAACCTTAGGTGAGCAAATTGATTATTCGCAAAGAGATTTGGTTTAATTGATTTGTGAACATATCAAACCTGATTTTAAAGCTGATTTAGACTTTAGGATTCGCAAAGAGATTTGGAATTTCTAGGATTTAGATTTAGATAGTTTTCGCAACGAGAGTTGGTTAATTATATTTTAGTGATTTGAGTTCTAGAACAGTGCTTAATCTGGATCCTGTTAGCTAACTTAGCTGCATTCATTGATTTCCTGAGAAATACCCTAAGCCTACATTCCCCCAATTGAATTTACAAACGTTTTACTTGCAACCCTGTTTTTCAATTACATCATCTGGTTTAGCTTGTTTCTGATCTATAGAATCTATTGAGTGATTCTTGAGTTCTTGTGTTCGACCCCTGATTTACTGCAGCAACTGCTTTAGTACTTTTTAGGGTATTAAATTGAGCATATCAATTTTGGCGCCGTTGCCGGGGACTCAATTCGCCGTTAGATTTTAGCTAGGAAATTCGTCTAAATCGCCCGAGTATCGATCGATACCCTTGAGTATCGGTCGATACCCGTCGTAAATTTCAGTTACTTACGCTCTTTACTTGTGATTTCAGGTGCATGCATAATCTTGAAACCAGAAGCAAAAAGAGCACTCCGCTAGTTGATCTATCACTGGAACAGCTAGCACAAGTGGAACGCACAAACAGGAAAGCAAAGAAGTCAGCTAAGATGAACAACAATCAAGTTGGGTTGGTTCGTGATGCTGCTGGAGCTTACAGGGACCAACAGGGTCGGTTGTGCAATGAGCAAGGACAACGTCTGGATGGAGAGGGGATTGTCATTCCACCTGCTCCTGTTGTCGCTGAGAATGCCGCTAGGGACGCAAGGGATGCTGTGGTTAATCGTGGTAGAACGATTGGTGAACACAACAGGCCAGAGCAATTTTTCGCCAATCGCTCTGCGATTCGTCCCCCTGCGTATGAGCGGAATGACTTTGAGCTGAAGCCTGCTTACTACACTCTAGTAGGACAGCATCTATTCCATGGTTTGCCTCATGAGCATCCAATGGATCATGTAGAGAAATTCGAGGACTTGGTCACTAGCATCAAGAGCAATGGAGTGTCCTACGATTATCTCTTCTGCAAGCTCTTCCCCTACTCTCTAGGTGGAGAGGCTACTTACTGGCTGAGGCAGCTACCTCCTGGATCACTGACTAATTGGGAAGACACCAAGAGAGCCTTCCTAATTAACTTCTATGATGATGGACGATCTGAAGATCTGAGGAATAAGATCTCCACTTTTTCTCAAGGACCTACTGAGGCGTTCAAGGCTGCTTGGACAAGATTCAGATCGTACCAAAGAGACTGTCCACACCATGGATACTCTGATGTGCAGCTGCTAGGTATCTTCTTCAGAGGAGTTGATTGGAGGTATCAGATGGCTCTGGACTCTTCAAGCAATGGGAACTTCAACACCAACTATCCTGAGGACGCCTATGTGTTGATTGAGAATTTTGCATCTAGCAGCAGCACAAAGAGTGCAGATTTCGAGCGCAAGAAGCTGGCTGGTAATCAAGATGGATCGCAGATCGCTGAGTTTAAGGCTCAACTAGATTCTATGCACAGTCTTCTGCTGGGAAAGACAACAAAAGCTGTCCATTTTGCTGAGGATGTTGAGGTTTTCAATGAGAATGAAGCAGAAGACGTGAACTACATTGGTGGTTCTGGCTTTCAGGGACAGAGGAACCAGTTCAACAACAATCGGGGCTTCAACAACAACTTCCAGCAAGGAGGATTCAACCAGAAACCTGCCCAGATCAGTGGTTACACCAGGAACTACGGAAGTCCTTCTTACGAGCCTGTGACTGCTAAGACATCAGAGAACAAGATTGAAGCCATGCTTGAAACACTCGTTCAAGGACAGCAGCAGATTACAGTGACCTTCAATGGTAAGATGGACGCCATGTACAAAGATCTGAGTGGAAGGATCGATTCTCTGGGTATTGGTCAGAAGAAGCTGGAAACTCAGGTAGCTCAGACTTCAGAGAGTTCAAGAAGACAAGAAGGTTTTCTACCAGGAAAAGGAGAGAACCCAAGGGCACACATCAATGCCATTACCTTGAGAAGTGGTAAGGAGGTCAAATCAGGGGCAAAAGTGGATCAGCCTACTGTAAATTTCGAGATGTCTGACGATGAAGACACTGAAATCGCTAAGGCATCGATCGACACTCCTCAGCATCGATCGACACCGATCGCGATTCTCAGACGGGAAGACTCAAATTCCCGTGTATCGATCGATACCCCCCTTGTATCGATCGATACCGAACCTGAAGACGATGCAGAAGTTGAGGTTGTGAAGGAGAAGCCTAAAGCAGCACCAGAGAGGGTCTACATCCCGAGGGTACCCTATCCCAGAGCTCTTGGGAAGACTAAGAAGGAAGTAGAGGATGCTAAATGCAAGGAAATTTTGGACAAGCTGGTTGTTGAACTTCCCTTCATCGATGCTATCAAGACCTCTGTAGCTTTCAAGAAGTATGTCAAGAAGATGGTGTCCAGCAATGTGAACCTTGAAGAAGGCTGTCTGATGATCACTCATGAGTGCAGTGCAATCCTAAGCAACAGGATCCCAACGAAACTTCCAGATCCAGGGAGCTTTGTCTTGGATTGCACAATCGCTACTGACAGGTTTGAGCGTTCTCTCTGTGACCTTGGCTCAAGTGTCAACCTCATGCCATACTCGGTTGCTAAGAGGATGGGAATGACAGACTTCACTGCTACTAGAATCTCGCTGATTCTCGCTGATCGTTCAATTAGACTTCCAGAAGGATTGCTCGAGGATGTTCCGATTGTGATTGGGAACTGCTTAATCCCAACTGATTTCATTGTCTTGGAGTATGATTCGGAACCCAGAGATCCTCTCATCTTGGGAAGGCCATTCCTAGCAACAGCTGGTGCTCTGATTGATTGCAGGAATGGGAAGATATCTCTTAACATTGGTGAGTTGGTCATGAATTTTAACATGGAGAAGATGATGAAGAGACCAACCATCGATGGGCGGACTTTCTTCGTTGATACCTTCTGTGATATTGCTGAGGAGTACTTCTTAGAGATGCATCCTGAGGACCCATTGGAGAGAGCATTGGCCTGTTCGGCTGAGTCAGAGGTTAAGCCACACGATGCCGCTGCTGAATACGGAAGGATACTCGATTCAGCACGACCAGTATCGATCGATACTATGATGGTATCGATCGATACCCTACGGCCAGAAAGAAGTTTGGCCGAAAGAACTATGCAAGCTGCTGGGCTTGGAGATTGGAGCGAGGAGAACGCTCCTAAAGTGGAACTCAAACCACTTCCTGCGAATCTAAGGTATGGTTTTCTTGGTCCTAATTCCACGTACCCTGTAATCCTTAATTCTTCTTTGAACAACGCAGAGGTCACTTTACTGCTAAGCAAGCTGCGCAAGTATCGCAAAGCTCTTGGCTATTCTCTTGATGACATTTCAGGTATTTCACCGAACCTGTGCATGCATAGGATTCATCTTGAGGACGAGTCAAAGGCTTCAGTTGAGCATCAAAGGAGGCTGAATCCAAACCTGAAGGAGGTGGTTAAGAAAGAGGTCATGAAACTCTTGGATGCAGGAGTTATCTATGCCATCTCAGATAGCTCTTGGGTCAGTCCAGTGCACGTTGTTCCTAAGAAAGGAGGGATAACTGTGGTGAAGAACAACATGGATGAGATGATTCCCACAAGGACTATCACTGGACATCGAATGTGCATTGATTACAGGAAGTTGAACGCGGCCACACGGAAAGATCACTTCCCATTGCCATTCATTGACCAGATGTTGGAGAGGTTGGCCAGTCATCCCTACTACTGCTTCCTTGATGGATATTCAGGTTTCTTCCAGATTCCTATCCATCCAGATGACCAAGGGTATACCACTTTCACGTGTCCCTATGGCACGTTCGCATACAGGAGAATGCCATTTGGATTGTGCAACGCTCCAGCCACTTTTCAGAGGTGCATGATGTCTATCTTCACAGACATGATCGAGGACTTCATGGAGGTGTTCATGGATGATTTTTCAGTATATGGGTCATCATTCAAGATCTGTTTGGCTAATCTGTGCAAGGTGCTACAGAGGTGTGAAGAGAAACACTTGGTCCTTAACTGGGAAAAGTGTCATTTTATGGTTCAGGATGGCATTGTACTTGGGCACAAAGTCTCTGAAGCTGGAATCGAAGTTGACAAAGCCAAGATTCAGGTCATGACAAGTCTCCAACCACCTACTTCTGTGAAGGATATTCGGAGCTTCCTTGGTCATGCTGGGTTTTACAGGAGGTTCATCAAGGATTTCTCCAAGATAGCACGTCCACTCACTGCTCTGCTGTGCAAAGAGATCAAATTTGATTTCACAACTGATTGTCTTGCAGCCTTTGAGGAGATCAAAAAGGCTTTAGTGAGTGCTCCTGTTGTGCAACCTCCTGATTGGACTCTGCCTTTCGAGATCATGTGTGATGCCAGTGACTTTGCTGTGGGGTCAGTTCTGGGTCAGAGGAAAGACAGGAAGCTGCACGTCATCTACTATGCCAGCAGGACTTTGGATGATGCTCAGAGGAATTACAGCACCACAGAGAAGGAGCTACTTGCTGTTGTTTTCTCCTTTGAGAAATTCCGATCTTACTTGATTGGGAGCAAGGTGGTTGTTCATACTGATCATGCTGCTCTCAAGTATCTGATGAATAACAAGGATCTCAAGCCTCGTCTCTGTCGTTGGGTTCTTTTGCTACAAGGGTTTGACATTGAGGTTAAGGACAAGAAAGGCATAGAGAATGGAGTTGCTGACCATCTCTCGCGGATGCGGATCGATGAGGACGTCCCCATTGATGATCAACTACCTGAGGAAGCCATCTACTTCATTGAAACTGGGTTTCAGATGAATCTGGCCGAGAATCAGCAATTTCCACGAGTTGCAGGTTTCGGTATCGATCGATACCATGATGGTATCGGTCGATACCCTGACGATTCAGAAGCTGTTTTCATCATCGATCATTCAGTCGCTTCTAACCACCATCTCGTCGCTGCAGCAGATTCTGATACTCCATGGTACGCTGATATTGCAAATTATCTCGCTGCAGATGCAAAGCCAAACCACCTCAAGAAGTATGACAAGAAGAAGTTCATGCGCGACATAAGGAGATTCTTTTGGGATGAACCTTACTTGTACAAGCATTGTTCTGATGGCATATACAGGAGATGCATTGCTGAGTCAGAGGTTTCAGATGTTTTGTTTCATTGCCATGGATCAGACTATGCTGGACACTTTGCCACCTTCAAGACAGTATCCAAGGCTCTTCAAGCAGGTTTCTGGTGGCCTACCATGTTCAAGGATGCTCACACTTTCGTCTCACAGTGCGACGCTTGTCAGAGGAGAGGGAAGATCAGTAAGAGACATGAGATGCCACAAAATTTCATCCTTGAGGTTGAAGTTTTTGATTGCTGGGGCATTGACTTTATGGGTCCTTTCCCATCTTCACACAAGAAGAACTACATCCTGGTTGCTGTGGACTATGTGTCCAAATGGGTGGAAGCGATAGCTAGTGAGAAGAATGACTCTGCGGTGGTTCTTAAGCTGTTTAAGACCATCATTTTCCCTCGCTTTGGAGTACCTCGAATTGTGATAAGTGATGGTGGCTCTCACTTTATCAACAAGGTGTTCGAGAGGTTGTTGAAGAAGTATGGTGTAAACCATCGTGTGGCTACTCCATATCACCCTCAGACAAGTGGGCAAGTTGAAGTCTCCAACAGGCAGATCAAGGAGATCTTGGAGAAGACAGTGAATGCTTCTAGGAATGATTGGTCTACAAAGCTGGATGATGCACTTTGGGCATACAGGACTGCCTTCAAGACACCGCTGGGTACTACACCTTTCCAAATGCTGTATGGGAAAGCATGCCACCTTCCAGTGGAGATTGAGCACAAGGCTGCATGGGCAACAAAGATGCTGAACTTCGACATCAAGCCTGCTGCTGAGAGGAGGTTGATTCAGCTGAACGAGCTGGATGAGATCAGGCACCATGCTTATGAGAACTCGAGGCTGTACAAGGAGAGAACCAAAGCTTATCATGATAAGAAGATCATCTCCAGACACTTCGAGCCGAACGACCAGGTACTTCTGTATAACTCTCGTTTGCAATTGTTTCCTGGTAAACTGCGTTCACGTTGGTCAGGTCCCTTCACAATCAAAGAGGTCAGACCACATGGTGCTGTAGTGCTGATAAATCGCAAAGGCGAGGAATTCACTGTCAATGGACAAAGAGTGAAACACTATTGGGCGCAAGCCGAGATTCCAACAGGGCAGATAATGCCTCTGGATGATGCACCAACAGCCTGAATGGCGTTACAGTCAAGCTATTGACGTTAAACGAGCGCTTGGTGGGAGGCAACCCACTGGTGAGTCTGTCCTTGAGTCGTTTTTCCTTTTGATTTTTCATTTGTTTTGAGTCTGTGTCAGGATGAACAAGGAGCAACTCGAAATCGCCTAAGTATCGATCGATACCCCATTGGTATCGATCGACACCAATCGCGGATGAAAGTTCACCAAGTCGATCTAAGCGTGGTATCGATCGATACCATGCTGTGTGTCGATCGACACTCGCTATTCCAGGAAGGTAATTTCTTGTTTCTCTTCATTCTATCCTTTTCTTTTGTTTCTTTTACCTACTCTAGGCTAGATAACACTGGGGACAGTGTTGTTCAAGTCTGGGGGAGGTGTCTGCTGACAAAGTTTTTGTTTTTCTTAGAGTCAGTCGTTTTATAGAGTCAAAACTGTTTTATTGAGTCAAAATTTGTTGGAGATTATGATCTTGTGCTTGAACCTATTGATGTGATTTTGTTTTTGAGTGCACAGTGTTACAGGATCAGTTCTAGATCGACTAATGAAAAATCCAAAGACTGACCAGTTGACTAGAAAACATTCATGTCTCCAGCAGAGTTCTTCTGAAGCCTGAGCCAATTTTTGCATTTCATCGATGTGGTTAGTATTCATAGAGCTTGATTCATCATTCATATCTGATAAAGGAACCCCATGTGTTTAGTTTTAGTATCTCTCTCCCCTGAAATAAGTTGATAGATTAAGAGCATAAAAGATTGAAATGATTTTCTTCTGAGTAGAGGGTTAGGAAAATTTCCAGCAATCCCATTATTCTACTTAAGAGGGGATGATCACACAAAGGATTGGAAGCGAGGCTAGGATTTTCCTATGATGCCATTATTCGCCTACTTACTTTGATACATAGAGAGGGAAGAACCGGGGATTTGGTGGCAAACACCATCAATACTCGCGTCTCCTACCTTGATATGTATATGCTAAGCTGAAAAAAAAAAAATAATAAGGATATAATAAGAAATAAGTCTGGAGGAGAGAAATTGATACAAAAGAAGTGTGAAAAGGGTGGTCCCTTTGTCAAGATATTGACTGGTAAAGAGTCTAGAAGGTTCTTAAATATTAGCTGCAGAGATGAAACTGGCGATGAGGGCTTTACTTGAACAATGCTGTGGGATTTTGTGTGGAGTCTGGAAAAGCTGCGAATGTCTACGGAGAAGTACATGGTGGTTAGATCAAAAGCTGATCAGGTAACATTTGGGTGCTTGGAAAGAAGGTCATTTCGATGGTTCAGGAACAGGTGAGTCTCTACGTTTTCAAACCTCTTTTTCTGATTTAGTCTTCTATTTGCTTGAGGACAAGCAAAAGGATAAGTCTGGGGGAGTTGATATATCATGGTTTTTACCCTGTTTAGGCCATGATATAAGTCCTTTTATAGAGTCTTTTCTTGTGTTTTGGAGTCTTTTAGAGTCTTTCACAGGTTATAGCACGTCTGGAGCTTAATTTGAATTATTGGAGCTTTTCTGGAGCATTCTGGAGCGAGACTGAAGTCTGATGACTAAGAGCCCGATCTGAGCACCGAGCATCGATCGATACCCCCTGGTATCGATCGACACTCATCGAGATTTCATGGGCCGCGACTAATTATGAAGCCTTGGAGAATTGCAAAAGCACCCAGAAGACTTTGATAATTACAAGAAGGCCCCAAATCGTGATTTAGGTTATAAATAGGATTTTACAGCCATTGTTTAGGCTATGCTTTATTTTGCTTTAGTTTAAGAGAGATTTTGGTGAGAGACAAGTCTGGTTTCCCTTCGTCCGAGATCAGATCTCAAAACCTTGTTTCTCTTTCTGATTTAATATAAGAGTATTTATTCAACATGTTTATTAATTTAATATCCATGTCTGAGTAGATCACCTGTTAGGTTTAGGGTTTTCTCATAGGGATTTCTTTGAATGCTAGGTTGATTATCTGTTAGGATTCACTATCTAAATTAGTTCTTCGCCTTAGGTTGTTCTCAAAGCTAATTCTAGGTTGACGAATCTGGAACTTAGATCTTAGGATAATTAATTAGGCACGAGAGTGCGATTAATTACCTGATAGAACCTTAGGTGAGCAAATTGATTATTCGCAAAGAGATTTGGTTTAATTGATTTGTGAACATATCAAACCTGATTTTAAAGCTGATTTAGACTTTAGGATTCGCAAAGAGATTTGGAATTTCTAGGATTTAGATTTAGATAGTTTTCGCAACGAGAGTTGGTTAATTATATTTTAGTGATTTGAGTTCTAGAACAGTGCTTAATCTGGATCCTGTTAGCTAACTTAGCTGCATTCATTGATTTCCTGAGAAATACCCTAAGCCTACATTCCCCCAATTGAATTTACAAACGTTTTACTTGCAACCCTGTTTTTCAATTACATCATCTGGTTTAGCTTGTTTCTGATCTATAGAATCTATTGAGTGATTCTTGAGTTCTTGTGTTCGACCCCTGATTTACTGCAGCAACTGCTTTAGTACTTTTTAGGGTATTAAATTGAGCATATCAGTAGGGTATGTGGGTAATTGTGAGAAGATGGATTTAGCTTCACTCCCAAAGGCATGTAAGAAAAAAAAAGAATCTCATGAGAAGAATGATTTGGGTTATGGTAATGTCGAAGAAACTTTCGTATTGGATGGTGATTGCTTGGAAACTATTTTCCATACCAATATGGAAAATGAGGTTGAGAGTATCAAAGGTCAAAAGGAAGGTAAAGAGACCAAGCCCAAGAAGAAGCCTAAAAGGGACACCAAAGAGCAAGTAACCTACCTTCCCACCCTTGTTCCATCTACTCCCACTATCACCTTAACACCTTGGAGATATGAGGATGGTGTGATTGAATAAAAGGTGAAGTGCAAGGGACGGTCTAAGCCCTTTGCCACGGTTAAAGCACTCATCACACCCGAGCTAAAGGAAAAAGGTTCAACAGGTCTTCAAGAAGTCATGAGTAAGGTCCTTACACTCGAGCTCAAGGACCAACCAAGGAGTCCCACTAATCCTTTTCTCCCCGTCTAAAAGGGTTTGAAACGTCAAGTTTAGTGACGTTAAACAAGCGCTCTTGGGAAGCATTCCCATGACTATCTTTGTATATATTTTCGGTTTTTCTAGTTCCTTTTGATGTTTATAGATTTCACGGGTCTAAAATTCGTGGTGCTTGATGGAAGGATGGATTGAGCTACGAAACGTCAACCATCTCTCCTCTTTAAAACGGTTCCACCTCTCCTTCTCCCCAATATAAAGTTATGATCCAAGCTCCATTTCATTGTAAATACTTTTTTGCATATTTTTACCTTCTCCTTGACTTTTGTTGCACCAGGATGGTGCAATTCAATTTCGGAGGAGGGGTTTGTGTCTTTTGACCTTGTGTTTTGTGTTCTTATTTTTCTTTTTGCATATTTAAGTCTCATGCATACATATAAGTGCATAGAAAAAAAAAAAATTTGAAAATTTTGAAATTGAACAAAAAAAGAAATCATGTAGTTTCATTTTGCATGATTACTATTGAGTCTAGATGCATATAGGTTTGCATTCACTTGTAATGGAAGGATTTTCCATGTAGAATATAAACTTAAGAGCTTGAATTAATGCCCTCGTTTGGAGTTCTTTGATGTATTTGAGCGATCGCGAAGTTAAGGATGATCCATGCTTTGATCTCGCGGTTTGAATGTTCTTGTCTTGGTTGAAGCATGCTTTGAATTGAATCCAACTCCATTTATTGAACTCTAATTTTGACTTGAAATTATCATGCTTGTACATTGAAAAGTTGAACTCATGGATACCATATGCATATTTGAGCTATCTTCTTCCTTTTTACCACTCGCTTGTTAGCTCAAATAGCCAGTTCCCATCTTTGGAACGGTTAACCGCACCCTAAACTAAGCCTTCCTTCAAGTTTTCATCTCTTGTGTGTGTCGTGAGGCATAATTTCGAATGAACTTAGGAAAACGTGTTGAGTTTGGAACGACAAGGAGAAGCTTACATGTAGGACTAGCTCAAACATCAATGAGCTAGATATAGGCTATGTTAGATAGGTTGGGGGGGCTTTTGGGAGTTGTTAAAAATAAAAAATAAAATGTGGAGAAAAAAAGGATTGGGAAAAAGTATAAGGGATAACAAAACTTTGGATTGGTTGGCATGAAAATGTGATATAGCTCTAAGTGTTGAAAGTATAAGTCTCTAAGCATGATCCACCATTTACTTAATGAATATCAAAGAGTTGGAGGATATGAATGCTTGTGGATGCCAAGGCTTTGACCCAATTTGTGTAGCGACGAGTATGGCTAAATCTTTTGAAGTAGAGATTATTTGTACATCATATAACTACTCTCAAGGGAATTGATTTGAATTCTTTTGTTGATATTCTCGGATTTGAGTTCCCGCTTTCAACTTCTTCTTCGACTTGTTCTTGTTTGTTTGCTTGCTTGCGGACAAGCAAAAGGCAAATTCAGGAGAGTTAATAGTTGCATTATTTAGCCTTTCCTTGCATTCATTTAAGTTAGTATTTGTGTTCTTTGCATGCATTTGTGTGGCTTTTATTTGGTTTTGCATCCATTTTAGATTTAGAGAGTTTTAGGATAGTTTTTGCATTGTTTGGTGCATTTTAGTATCTTTAGGTACCTTTGGAGGCTTATTGGCGTTTGGAGGATGACCATGGATCCATAGAAGCTTGTTTGGAAACCAAAGGAACAACTTTAAAGAGGAATCCATCCACCAGGAAAAGGATCGATCTATCCTAAAAAAGACCGATCGATCGGTTCACAAATGACTGATCAGAAGCAAAAAGGATCGATCGATCGAAACCCATCCGATGCACAACTAGGAGAATTATTGGGCAGCTGCATCGGGACAACACACACCAATGTGGATCGACCAAGAAAAGGATCGATCGATCGGCACATGTTTTGCCCAAACCCACCGGGTTGACCCGGATCCGACCCAATTTCCTATAAATAGCCAAAACCTAATTTTATTTGCAAGCTTTTTTTTATTTTGTTCTCTCTTTGTAAACTTTTTCTTTCTTTGATTTTAAGATATTTTGATAGATATATCTTGAGGTTTTATGCAAGATCTTTAGTTTATCTTCTTATTCTATCTTTAATTATCATCTAATCATGTTCCTTAACACTTCCTACGTGAAATTTGATGGGTTCTTCATGATTAGTGAGTAGTTCATTTAGGATCCATGGGATGAGATAGATTAGGGTGATGATTAGAGTAGATCCATGATGTTAAAACTTAGTTTAGATAAAATCTTTTCTTATTAAGTATAAGTAGGGAATTTCTCGCTCGGAAAGTGTTCGATGAAATTCTCCAAATAAAATTTTAAGAGATTTACTTGCTTAGCCTATGGAAATAATTGTCTAAGGAGTTTATTGGTTGTTTGATCTTATGATTAATGCTTATTAATTGCTTAATCACAAATGGAAATTTGTTCTTGATTAAGTAATTATCAAAGTGATTAGTACCATAGAAGTGGATTAGTCTTAATTAGTGATCTAAACCAAGTTGAGGTAATGTATCACCACCTTGAAAACTTTTCTTGAGCATGTACAATTAAATGACAATTATGGAAGGTTTCCTGAAAAATATTACTGTATTTCTGATTGGGAATTCTTAATGTTTTTTTTTAACTCTAAAAACAGGAGACTAGTCAGACAACAAACAAGAATGTTCTTGTTACTCCTCATAAAAGGAAAGGAGCTGAAACTAAAAAAGATGATGACCTCGTGGTTCCGTCAAAGGAAAGGAAGGCGGCAACGAGTCCTAAACCTTCACAGAAGTTTGATGAGTTGCCAATAGATAACATGGCGTTTCTATAGCGGAGTGATCGCGAAACGAGAAGATCTCATCCTACGAGGACTCTATATCACGCACCAAGAAACCCAGCATTATGTGATCCATTTATGACTCCTAAAATCTATAAATTTAACAGGATGGATTATTGGAAGATAATAATGGGAGAAATGTTAGTATGTCTTTAGCCTTTCCATTTGTTCATATCTCAAGAACTTGTAACTCCCTAACTTGTTTCATTTAATTAATGTAGAGTAAAAATCGTTGGTTATGTTGTACTGCCATAATGGTTTACTACTGTAGAAACTCCAGAAGAGCCTCTGAGCGACCATGTGATTAGTTAGTAAAACATTATGTATCGGTTTTGGGTTCAGGAAGGCATTCCTAAATGATTGTGACGTTTCCTAAAATTTCAAAAAGCTTTATTTCCTATTTTTATTTTTAACTGTTTCTTTAGTGTAATGTTTGTTTTTCTCAACGTTTATGCAACAAATAGAGGCGACATTATCACTGTTTGCTTTGAGAAGGCAGAATTATGCAGCAAATTTCCATAACCACCATCTCCCTCTAGCTATGTTCATCATTCTTCAATACGATGTCATGCAGCTACAACATATATAACACTGAGCGGAGTCGCATATTTATTGGAGACTGTGTTGAAGTCGTTAATGGGAAATCTCATCCAAACAAAGCCTAAGGTATATATGTTGAATTCATCTACGAACTTACCTTTGAGAAGAAGAGCATGCATATTGTCCTTACGCATGTGCAACAGTTTGCAAGTAATTATTTAGGCTTGTTAATCAATTGTTAGTTGAGAATTTTTATATTTTAAAGGTTCCTATAAACGTTTTTGAAATGGTGCAGAAATGATACCTGTTCTGATGTGTGTTGCTGTAAACAAAGCAGTAACTGACAAGGAACTAGTTCCTTATGGAGTTGACAAACTAGAAGGGAAGAGTATCCCTAAGACCAATTATGTGGAGAATTGTGCTCTTTTTGTGTTGAAGATACTTCGCACGACATAAGAAGCAATCTGGCATGTGATCTCTTTGAAAAGTTGGGTGGTGATAAAGTCTCAGACTCTACATGAAAACGTATATGAATCATGTTATATAAACTCTTCATAAACCGTGAATGTCTTCCTATCTGAAAATGGAAGAATGCTTCCTAAAACTTGTTTTGAGTTCACATTCCTTCTCGTTTATGTATCAGTTTCTGACTTTATACATTATGTTTGTGTATCGGAAGGCAAAATGCATTTGAAGGCGATTCATTAGAACTTTCATTTTTAAATGATACATTTTCAGATGTATAAAGTCAGAAACTGATACATAAACGATACATATGTATGAACATTTTTAAATGAACGTTCTAATGAATCGCCTTCTAATGCATTTTGCCTTCCGATACATAAACATAATGTATAAAGTTACATCGATGTTATTGTCGGTGTTATGAAAGCCTTTAAAATCTCAATTTAATATCCGCCTGATTATCCTTTGAGTCTACCAAGGGTATTTTTTTTAATAAACAAGATAATGATTGTGATGCTTCGTAGTGAATTGTCAGATCGATTTCAAAACTAAGGTGTATCACCCAAACATCAGCGACACAAGAAGTGTCTTTCTTAATTAAGACTCTTAAGCGAGAATATTGGAGTCCCGCTTTTAACATCTTTTACATACAAATTTTGAATATCTCTTTACCTGAAATTTGAAAAACAAGAAGATTATAATCATTATGTGTCTTAAAATCTTTGAAATCAGGTTCTCAAGAGTGTGTACGAGATATTGGCGGAACCGATGATAAATGAAGGTGATAATTTTCTGGAAGACATCGCCAACATCTACAGAGAGGATAAGACAACATACAAATCAACGGCAAGAGCGTGGACAGTGGATCACACTAGATGATCGATCTCTTAATCACAAAGGGATCATCTCATGGTTTTTTTTAATTAGCTAACGGGCATGCGCCATGCGCAGGCTACAAATACCGAATAAGTAGGACATTATAATTAAACCAATATTTTATTTATTATATGATTATTATTTTTGTTTATCGGCTTTTTATTAATTTATACTAAACTAAAAATCTGAACGGATATATCGTCGAAAAGAAAATCTAAAATCGATATATGCTCACAAATTATCTATGTGATCTGTCGATAAAGTAACACAAACTCCCACCATATCCAGTACATGAAATTCCATTGACATTCTTGAAGGCAAACGAATCAATTAGATCTTTATAACACTTCCTCAAGCATAACCTAAAAGAATACCCTAAGCTCAAATATAATACCCTAAAAGAACTAAGCTGTAGTTGTAATATATTTAGGGGTCGAACAACAAAAACTCAAGAAAATCACACAATAGACCAAATAGTTTCGAACCAAGCTAAGCAATTCAGTGAAACAAAAAGCAATAAATAGTAAAAGAGATTGAAAAATCGATGGAGAGAATATAGGCCCAGCGTATTTCTCAGGAAATCTATTACTGTAGATAACCAATCAGTCAGGATTCAGATTTAGCACGGTTCTTGAACTCAAATCACTAAGTTATAATTAACCAACTGTCGTTGCTAGAATTATCTAAATCTAAACTTCAGAATCCCAAATCTCTTTGCAAATTCCTAGGAATAAATCAGCCTTAATATCGAGTTTGATATGTTCGCAAATCAACTAAACCAAATCTCTTTGCGAATAATTAATTTGCTCACCTAAGGTTCTGTCAGATTTCTCAATTGCACTGTCGTGCCTAATTGATTAACCTAAGATCTAAGTTCTAGGTGATCAGGCCAGCATTAGTTTTGAGAACAACCTATGGTGAAGAACTAATTCAGATGATGAATCCTAACAAATCAATTACCAGCAATAAGAGAAATCCCTATGAAAAACCCTAAACCTAAGATGGATCTACTCAGACATGGAGAATGAAACAATCAACATAACTGAATAGATCATTAAAATAAACAATAAGAAAAGAGTAACAAGAGGGTTCAAAATCTTCTCTCGGACGAACAGAGTTTTGACTTGTCTCCCTAACAAAGCTCTCTTTCTCAAAACCAAAGTAGAATAAAGCGTAATGGCCAAAGTGGCTGTAAAACCTAGATAAATACTGCTAAACACGTTTTGGATTTAATTGTAAATAATAAAGTCTTCTGGACTTAAGAGCAAAATCTCCATTCTTCTTAAATCGCGAGTCGTGTCTGCTTCTGAGGTTAGCATCGACTGATACCATAAGTGTATCGATCGATGCGCGAGCTTCAAATCGGGTATTTAGCTGCACGAACTTCTGTTTTTCTCCAAAAAGCTCAGATATCTCCAATTATGCTCCAAACGCGCTAAAACCTGAAAAGACTCTAAAACACTACGAAAACAGTAGAAAGACTCTATAAAAAGGACATATATCTTGGCTAAAAAGGGGTAAGAACCATGATATATCAACTCTCCCAGACTTAGCCTTTGTTTGGCCTCAAGCAAACAGAAAACCAAACCAGAGAAAGAGGTTTGAAAACACGGAGACTCACCTGTTCCTGAACCATCGCAAAGACCCTTTTCCTAAGCACCCAAATGCCACCTAACCAGCTCCAGATCTAACCACCATGTACTTCTCCGTAGACATTCGCAGCTTTCCCAGACTCCACACATTATCTCACAACATCATCCATCCAAGCCTTCATTGCCAGTTTCATCGCTGCTGCCAATGTTCAAGAACCTTCTAGATTCATTACCATACAAAATCACGACCAAGGAACCACCCAATTCACACACTTTTTTTGGTATTTTTTTCCGCTCCCCCTGACTTATTCATTTTTAATGTTCTCTTTTTTTTTTTTTGGTTCGCATATACAAATCAAGATTTGAGACGCGAGTATTGGTGGTGTTTGCCACCGAATCCCCAGTTCTCCCCTCTCAATGTATCAACGGCCTTAGGCGAATAATGGGGTCACGGGAAACATTCCTACCCCTCGCTTCCAACCTCGGTGTGATCATTCCTTATCCAAGTAGAATATTGGGATCGCAGAAAATTTTCCTATCCTCTACTCGGCGGAAATCATCTCATCTTTTATGCAACTTATTTTCCAACTTGTGTCAAGGGAGAGGTATACCATTACTTTCAAACACATGGGTTCCTTTGTCAGATATGAATGATGAATCAAGCTCTATGAACACTAACCTTATCGATGAAGTGCAAAATTTTTGCTCAGGCTTTAGAAGAACTCTGCTGGAAACATGGGTGTTTTCTAGTCAACTGGTCAGTCTTTGGATTTTTCATTAGTCGATCTAGAACTGATCCTGTAACAATGGTCACTCAAAAGCAAAATCAGAACAATAGGTTCAAGCACATGAATATAATCTCCAACAGGTTTTGACTCGATAAAACAATTTTTTTTAGACTCTAAGAAAACATAAAACAATGTCAGCAACTACCTCCCCCAGACTTAAACAACAATGTCTCCAGTGTTATTAAGCCTAGAGAAGGTAAAAGAAATCAAAAGGACTCAGTGGAAAATGTTAAGGTCAAGAGGTGTTACCATCGTGGTCATGGTGTCGACCGACAGACAGCACTGGTATCGATCGATACCAGGCTTGAGTCAACACAGGTCCTCAAATCAGCGACAATGGGTCAATTTTTACTCTAGATTTTGTGTCAAACGATCCAAGTGTTATAGTTAGCACTGTTGGATCACTCAAACACAAGGCAGATGCAACAAAAGATCATAGATGCATAAATCCACAAGTCCAAAACAAAAGAAAATGTTGACATAAAGATTCAAAAGTTCAAAAAAAAATAAAAGAAAAAGGAAAAGAAAAATCAAACGTGATAATAAGGTATAAGGAAGGCTAATCCTCCTCATTAGAGGTGTCGTCGCCAGCAGTGTGGGATGAGCCAGCCTCCGTCAGTGTACATGGTGATCGAGGTGAATGAGGACGAGGTGGAACCATACAGCTGCATCGTGAAATGGCACTCCAAATCGTCTGTAGACTCTCGACGACGTATAGATGAAAAGGATCCATCTCCATATCAGGAAGTGGAGGAAGAGAAAGTGCAGGAGCAGCAACGTGTGTATGCGCAGGTCACGAACGTCGTGGTCGACCTCCAGCAAGGTCAGGTGCAGGTGCGTCCTCAGCAGCAGCAGGAACACGGCCTCCAGATGAGGCTCCTCATCGACGACGTGCATGTCCATCGGATTAGGCGTGAAAAGAAACTGAGCAGGATCGTCACCAATGTCCGTCAGGTCGGTGTTAGGGAGCTAAACCAGAAAATCTCCATCAGAAGTGCTGAAACACCAACGTCGACCTGATTTCAGCCACCTCAGGTTCTTCAAGTGCTGCTCGTCCATAATATCATGTGCAGTCACAATCGAGCAGCTCGTGGTACTGATCCCAAGGGGCTGAAAAATGGGAGTGAGAAGACTGCCCACCGTCTCAGTCTTGACTCTCGTCTCAGTCCTGCGAGTCGTGCCACCACGTCTTGTGAAAGGTTTGGCCTTCAGCGAGACCAAGTGGTGCGCGAACATAACACCTAAGTTGACCGCAAGGTCCCGCACAGGCCACTCGTAGCCCTCATCCTCAATAATGTCCCCAATACCGATAGAGAGGACAATAAGCTCAGACACCCTCATCTTGTTAGGCTCCATCTTGCACAAGAGGGTGTTGCTGAAGATCCTCGTGAGGCAGCGCAGAACAGGATGACGCACATCCATCTGAGTAGTGGTCTTGCTCTCATAAACTACATGCCCAAAGTGCTGCCAGAATGCCTGAATATCGAGGAACTGACGAGGAAACCCGCACCTCGAAAAGTCTTTGTGGAACCCATAGATGTCGCATAGCTCCTGAAATGGCAACCGATATCTCACACCCTGAATCATGAAAGTCAGAATACCCTACTGTGTAGTCGTGGGAGTTAAGTGAGTATGCTATTGAGTATCGACCTCGAAACAGCGCCAAGGCACAAGTATTAGCTGACTTTGTCATCGAGCTTGCATCGAGCAATGAGATGATTGAGTTAAGCTTCGGAGCCTGGTTAATATATCATGGTTTTTATCCGTTTTTAACCATGATATAGGTTTTATTTATAGAGTCTTTCTAGTATTTTTGGAGTCTTTTCGAGTCTTTATAGGTTTAGGTACGTTTGGAGCTTAATTGGAGATATTGTAGCATTCTGGAGCATTATGGTCCTTGTGTCGAGCGATATAACCTGGTGTCGGTCGATACCGACGATTTAAGGTCCTTGTGTCGGTCGACACCGACGTTATGAAGAAGGAAACGTGAATTTTTTGGAATTCTGAAGAATTTGCACTCTGGTGCAGAAGTCTTTATTATTTACAAGAAACCCCAAAACGTGTTTTAGGATATTATTAGGGTTTTCAGCCACTTGTGTTGGCTATTCTTTATTCTACTTTGGTTTTTGATTGAGAGAGCTTTGAGGGAGACAAGTCTGAAACTCTGTTCGTCCGAGAGAAAATTTCAAAACCTTGTTTTCTTTCTCCTTTATTATTTATTTAAGAGATTTATTCAATCATGTTGTTTGTTTCAATCTCCATGTCTGAGTGGATCTCTTGTTAGGTTTAGGGTTCTCAATAAAGGATCTCTTTGAATGTTAGGTTGATTAGTTGGTTAGGGTTCATAATTTGAATTAGTTCTTCACCATAGGTTGTTCTTAAATCTAATTCTAGATTGTTCACATGGAACTTAGATCTTAGGTTAATCGATTAGGCACGACAGTTCAATTGATAGTCCGATAGAACATAGGGTAAGCAAAATAACTATCTGCAAAGAAATTTAGAATTTGCAGATCAAACTTGAACTTAATGCTGGTCTAGACTTTAGAATGTGCAAAGAAATTTAGAATTCTGAGATTTAGATTTAGATAATTCTCACCACGACAGTTGGTTAATTATAGCTTAGTGATTTGAGTTCAAGAATCGCGCTTAATCTGAACCCTGACTAATTGGTTTGCCTGCATTCTCTGATTTCCTGAGAAATACCCTGAACCAATCTTCCTCCATTGAATTTACAACTATTAATTACTTTATTGCTTCATGTTTTATTGATTTACTTAGCTTAATTCGAACATATTAAACTATTGTGTGATTCTTGAGTCTCTGTGGATTCGACCCCTAAATACTACAATCGACAAAACTGTTAGTACTTTAGGATATTACATTTGAGCTTATCAAATTTGGCGCCGTTGCCGGGGATTCTTAATTCGCCATTAGATTTTAGTCAAGAATTTTGACTAAGTCCGTTGGTATCGATCGACACTAGTAAGGTGTCGGTCGATACTCATCGTTATTTTTGTTACTTACGTGTCTTGTCTTTTGTGTTTCAGGTGTATTCCTACTCGCGAAACCAGGAGGAACAAGAGCACTCAGCTAGTTAATCTTTCCAACAAGGAGCTAGCTAACTTGGAACGCACAAACAGGAAAACAAAGAGGCCATCAGAGATGAATAATCCAGTGGTATTGACTCGTGATGATGTTGGAGATTTGAGAGACCAAGAGGGTCAATTGTGCAATGAGAGAGGGCAACAACTTGATGGAGATGGAAACATAATTGTCCCTCCAGTTGTTGTTGATGAGATGGCCGCGCCAGCTGCACGAGGGTGCGAGGGGGAATGTTGTTATTAATCGTGGTAGAACGATTGGTGAGTACAACATGCCTGATCAGTTCTATGCCAATCGATCAGCGATTCGCCCCCTGCTTTTCAGATGAATGACTTTGAGCTAAAACCTGCATACTTCACTCTTGTGGGCCAGCACCCTTTTCATGGTCTTTCTCATGAACACCCTATGGATCACATCGAGAGGTTTAAGGACTTGGTTACTAGCATCAAATACAATGGTGTGTCCAATGATTTCCTCTTCTGCAAGCTCTTCCCATACTCTCTTGGTGGAGATGCATCTTATTGGCTTAAGCAGTTGCCGCCTGGATCACTGACTACCTGGGAGGAGACTAAGAATGCATTCTTGAACAATTTCTATGATGATGCAAGGTCTGAGGAGCTTAGGAATAAGATCTCCCAATTTTCTCAAGGATCAACTGAGGCATTTAAGGCAGCTTGGATCAGGTTCAGATCATATCAGAGGGATTGTCCACATCACGGGTTCACTAAGGTTCAGTTGCTGGGTAATTTCTTCAGAGGGATTGATTGGAGGTATCAGATGGCCTTAGATGCTTCGAGCAATGGGAATTTCAACACCAGATATCCTGATGATGCTTATGTGCTTGTTCAGAACTTGGCATCTAGCAATAGTACCAAGAATACAGACTTTGAGCGAAGAAAGCAAACTGGGAGCATGGATGGATCGCAGATTGCTGAAGTTCAAGCTAAGTTGGATTCAGTGCACAATCTCTTGATTGGAAAGACGATGAAGGTTGTTCATTTTGCTGATGAGGTTATGAACTTCAATGAGGATGAAGTGGAAGGTGCTAACTACATTGGTGGTTCTGGTTTTCAAGGTCAGAGAAATCAATACCACCAGAACAACAACCGAAACTTCACCAACAATGCTCAGCAAGGTGGGTACACATCTGAAGTCAACCCAGCTGGTTTTAGAACCTATGGGAATTCGTCCTACCAATCTCCACCACCCAAAACTCCTGAAAGTAAAGTTGAATCTATGCTTGAACAGCTTCTTCAGGGACAGTAGAAGATGACAGTGGATTTCAATGGGAAGATGGATGCTATGTACACAGACCTGGATGGAAAAATCGAGGCTCTCAGTACTCATCAGAAGATGTTGGAAACTCAAATAGCTCAGACTGCAGCAGCTGTCAAGGGAAAGATGGTTCGTTCACAGAATGAATACGTCAATGCAATCACCTTAACAAGTGCTAAAGAGGTCACTGCAGTGGTAGAAAAGGGTTTGAATGCAGAAAAATTCGTGGAGTTATCAGAAGTTGAAGGTGATTTTTAGCCTGATACGGCTGTGTCGAGCGACACCACTACTCGTGTCGATCGACACCAACCTGTGTCGAGCGACACCACTACTTGTGTCGATCGAAACCAACCTGTGTCAAGCGACACCACTACTTGTGTCGATCGACATTAAACTGAAGAGACGGCACATAAGCCTTGTGTCGATCGACACCAATCTGGTGTCGGTCAACACCCCTGGCAGACTAAGTTAGAAATTGTGAATAAACCGAAGATTGTTGAGGAGAATGTTTACAAGCCTAAGGTGCCATATCCTGATCTACCTAGACATCTCAGATATCCCATTACTACAGAGAAGTTTCTCGCTTTTGAGAAGATGGTAAGGAGGATTCCGCATACGATGTCTTTTGAATAAGCTTTGGAATACCGCCCTTTGCTTGGTCACTTCCGAGATTGCAGAGAAACTCTAGAAGAGATCGAGGCACTCTTCATCAAGGCAAGATGCACACCACCACCAATGAAGCAGTTGACTAAGAGGGAAGACCCAGGAAAATTTCAGTTTCATGCTCTATCTATGGAGTTGAATTCAAAGAATTTCTCGTTGATTCAGGGTCTAACGTCAATGTCATGTCAAAGACAATTGCATAGAGATTGAGAATTGGTGATATTAGATCTGCTAAGATGACTCTTGCATTCGCGAACTCTTCCACCTCAGTTGTACAATCCCCGATTTTCTTGTTAAGGTAGGAGATTGTCTGGTTCCTACTGATTTTCAGATTGTGGAGATGAGCGAAAGTTCTAATATACCTTTGATTCTTGGAAGACCATTCATGGCTACAATTGGTGCAGTTATAGACACGCCCAGTAAGAGAATCTCGTTCTCATACATTAACAAAGAGGTCTCCTACAAAGCCATTCCTTCTGGAAGAGCTCCAAAACATGTCTTTTGCATCAACGTTGTTACAGGAGAGACGTTGATGGTTGATCTTTTGGAAGAGCCTTATGATGAGCCAAATTTCATAGACGTTCTAGATGGTCCTTCTATCATCACGAAGAGAGACATCAAAAAGGCTAAGGCAAAGAAGAAGGTGAAGAGCAAAAAAGTCAAGGTTGTTGCCTATATGACTTTAACCCCTCAGAAGCGTGATGGAGATTCGATTGAATATGAAGTGAAGTGTAAGGGAACTTCGAAACCATTCTCTAAGGTTAGAGCTATTCTCACTTCAGAGTTGAAAGAGAAAGGAAAAAATGTTGTGAAGGGTATGTTGAGCAGAATTCTGAAGCTGGAGATGTCTAGTTGTGGAGTTTGTTTTGGAGCAAGTTCTCTTTCTTATCCTTACTAATACATCAGCCAAAGTCAAGCTAATGACTGAAAACAAGCACTTGGTGGGAGGCAAACCACTGGTGAGTCTGTACATAAGTTTTTTTATTTTTTGTGTTTTTGATTTTGTATCTTGTGTTTTTGAGCGAATCAGTTACAGAGGCGCTGTATCGAGCGATACAACCTGCGAAACTAAGGAGCTGTATAGTATCTCGTTTATCGAGCGATGCAAAGAATTTTCTGTGTCGACCAAAGCCTGGTATCGATCGATACCAGTGTTATGTGTCGGTCGACACTCCTACCCCAATCCGGTAACTTCTTTGATTTTAACGCCTCCACTCAGCTCTTATGATTTCTTTTACCGACTCTAGACTAGATAACACTGGAGACAATGTTGTTTAAGTCTGGGGGAGGTGGTTGCTGACAATGCGTTTGTTTTTCAGTCATTCAGTCGTTTTATTGAGTCAAAATTTGTTGGAGATTATGCTATTTTTCTTGAATCTATTGTACTGACCTTGCCTCTAAGTGACCATTGTTACAGAATCAGTACTAGATCATACTAATGAAAAATCCAAAGGCTAACAAGTTAACTAGAAAACGCCCATGTTTCCAGCAGAATCCATTAAAGTCTGAGTTAATTCTTAGCACTTGATCAATGTGATTGATGTTCACAGAACTTGATTCCTCATTCATTTCTGACAAAAGAACCCATGTGTAGAAAAGTAATGGTATTTCTCTCCCTTGTTCTAAGTTAATAAATATAAACATGAAAAGATGAAATGATTTTTTTCTGAGTAGAGGATTAGAAAAATTTCCAACGATCCCATTATTCTACTTGGAAGGAATGATAACACAAAGGTTGGAAGCGAGGTTAGGAAAATTTCCTGTGATACCATTATTCGCTTACACCTTTGATAAATTTTGAGGAAAGAACCGTGGATATGGTGGCAAACACCATCAATACTCGTGTCTCAATCTTTAATATGTATATGCAAGAAGAACATGTTGTGAAATAAGTCTGGGGAGAGGAAACAATACCAAAAAGTGTGAAAATTGGGTGCTTTCTTTTGTCATGATATTGTTTGGAAAAGAGTCTAGAATGTTCTTGGAATTGATCACAATGATGAAACTGGCGATGAGGGCTTTGATGGATAATGCTGCGAAATTATGTATGGATTCTGGGGAGCTACGAATGTCTACGGAGAAGTACATGGTGGTTAGATATGGAACTGGTTAAGTAATATGTGGAGTACTAAGAAAAAGGACCATTGCAGTGTTTCAAGAACAAGTGAGTCTCCGTGTTTTTCAAACCTCTTTCTCTTGTTTAGCTTTATGTTTGCTTGAGGGCAAGCAAATGTTAAGTCTGGAGAAGTTGATATATCATGGTTTTTACCCACTTTTAACCATGATATAGGTCTTATTTATAGAATCTTTCTAGTATTTTTGGAGTCTTTTCGAGTCTTTACATGTTTAGGTACGTTTGGAGCTTAATTGGAGATATTGTAGCATTCTGGAGCATTATGGTCCTTGTGTCGAGCGATATAACCTGGTGTCGGTCGATACTGACGATTTGAGGTCTTTGTGTCGGTCGACACCGACGTTATGAAGAAGGAAACGTGAATTTTTTGGAAGTCTGAAGAATTTGCACTCTGGTGCAGAAGTCTTTATTATTTACAAGAAACCCCAAAACGTGTTTTAGGATATTATTAGGGTTTTCAGCCACTTGTGTTGGCTATTCTTTATTCTACTTTGGTTTTTGGTTGAGAGAGCTTTGAGGGAGACAAGTCTGAAACTCTGTTCGTTCGAGAGAAAATTTCGAACCCTTGTTTTCTTTCTCCTTTATTATTTATTTAAGAGATTTATTCAATCATGTTGTTTGTTTCAATCTCCATGTCTGAGTAGATCTCTTGTTAGGTTTAGGGTTCTCAATAAAGGATCTCTTTGAATGTTAGGTTGATTAGTTGGTTAGGGTTCATAATTTGAATTAGTTCTTCACCATAGGTTGTTTCTAAAGCTAATTCTAGATTGATCACATGGAACTTAGATCTTAGGTTAATCGATTAGGCACGACAGTGCAATTGATAATCCGATAGAACATAGGGTAAGCAAAATAACTATCTGCAAAGAAATTTAGAATTTGCAGATCAAACTTGAACTTAATGCTGGTCTAGACTTTAGAATGTGCAAAGAAATTTAGAATTCTGAGATTTAGATTTAGATAATTCTCACAACGACAGTTGGTTAATTATAGCTTAGTGATTTGAGTTCAAGAACCGCGCTTAATCTGAACCCTGACTAATTGGTTTGCCTGCATTCTCTGATTTCCTGAGAAATATCCTGAACCAATCTTCCTCCATTGAATTTACAACTATTAATTACTTTATTGCTTCCTGTTGTATTGATTTACTTAGCTTAATTCGAACATATTTAATATATTGTGTGATTCTTGAGTCTCTGTGGATTCGACCCCTAAATACTACAATCGACAAAGCTGTTAGTACTTTAGGATATTACATTTGAGCTTATCAAATTTGGCGCCGTTGCCGGGGATTCTTAATTCGCCATTAGATTTTAGTCAAGAATTTTGACTAAGTCCGTTGGTATCGATCGACACTAGTAAGGTGTCGGTCGATACTCATCGTTATTTTTGTTACTTACGTGTCTTGTCTTTTGTGTTTCAGGTGTATTCCTACTCGCGAAACCAGGAGGAACAAGAGCACTCAGCTAGTTAATCTTTCCAACAAGGAGCTAGCTAACTTGGAACGCACAAACAGGAAAACAAAGAGGCCATCAGAGATGAATAATCCAGTGGTATTGACTCGTGATGATTTTGGAGCTTTGAGAGACCAAGAGGGTCAATTGTGCAATGAGAGAAGGCAACAACTTGATGGAGATGGAAACATCATTGTCCCTCCAGTTGTTGTTGATGAGATGGCCGCGCCAGCTGCATGAGGGTGCGAGGGGGAATGTTGTTATTAATCGTGGTAGAACGATTGGTGAGTACAACATGCCTGATCAGTTCTATGCCAATCAATCAGCGATTCGCTCCCCTGCTTTTCAGATTAATGACTTTGAGCTAAAACCTGCATACTTCACTCTTGTGGGCCAGCACCCTTTTCATGGTATTTCTCATGAACACCCTATGGATCACATCGAGAGGTTTAAGGACTTGGTTACTAGCATCAAATACAATGGTGTGTCCAATTATTTCCTCTTCTGCAAGCTCTTCCCATACTCTCTTGGTGGAGATGCAGCTTATTGGCTTAAGCAGTTGCCGCCTGGATCACTGACTACCTGGGAGGAGACTAAGAATGCATTCTTGAACAATTTATATGATGATGCAAGGTCTGAGGAGCTTAGGAATAAGATCTCCCAATTTTCTCAAGGATCAACTGAGGCATTTAAGGCTGCTTGGATCAGGTTAAGAACATATCAGAGGGATTGTCCACATCACGGGTTCACTAAGGTTCAGTTGCTGGGTAATTTCTTCAGAGGGATTGATTGGAGGTATCAGATGGCCTTAGATGCTTCGAGCAATGGGAATTTCAACACCAGATATCCTGATGATGCTTATGTGCTTGTTCAGAACTTGGCATCTAGCAATAGTACCAAGAATACAGACTTTGAGCGAAGAAAGCAAACTGGGAGCATGGATGGATCGCAGATTGCTGAGGTTCAAGCTAAGTTGGATTCAGTGCACAATCTCTAGATGGGAAAGACGATGAAGGCTGTTCATTTTGCTGATGAGGTTAAGAACTTCAATAAGGATGAAGTGGAGGGTGATAACTACATTGGTGGTTCTGGTTTTCAAGGTCAGAGAAATCAATACCACCAGAACAACAACCGAAACCTCACCAACAATGCTCAGCAAGGTGGGTACACATCTGAAGTCAACCCAGCTGGTTTTAGAACCTATGGGAATTCGTCCTACCAATCTCCACCACCCAAAGCTCCTGGAGGTAAAGTTGAATCTATGCTTGAACAGCTTCTTCAGGGACAGTAGAAGATGACACTGGATTTCAATGGGAAGATGGATGCTATGTACACATACCTGGATGGAAAAATAGAGGCTCTCAGTACTCATCAGAAGATGTTGGAAACTCAAATAGCTCAGACTGCAGCAGCTGTCAAGGGAAAGATGGTTCGTTCACAGAATGAATACGTCAGTGCAATCACCTTAAGAAGTGCTAAAGAGGTCACTGCAGTGGTAGAAAAGGGTTTGAATGCAGAAACATTCGTGGAGTTATCAGAAGTTGAAGGTGATTTTTAGCCTGATACGGCTGTGTCGAGCGACACCACTACTCGTGTCGATCGACACCAGCATGTGTCGAGCGACACCACTACTTGTGTCGATCGACACCAACCTGTGTCAAGCGACACCACTACTTGTGTCGATCGACATTAAACTGAAGAGACGGCACATAAGCCTTGTGTCGATCGACACCAATCTGGTGTCGGTCAACACCCCTGGCAGACTAAGTTAGAAATTGTGAATAAACCGAAGATTGTTGAGGAGAATGTTTACAAGCCTAAGGTGCCATATCCTGATCTACCAAGACATCTCAGATATCCCATTACTACAGAGAAGTTTCTCGCTTTTGAGAATATGGTATGGAGGATTCCGCATACGATGTCTTTTGAAGAAGCTTTGGAATACCGCCCTTTGCTTGGTCACTTCCGAGATTGCAGAGAAACTCTAGAAGAGATCGAGGCACTCTTCATCAAGGCAAGAAGCACACCACCACCAATGAAGCAGTTGACTAAGAGGGAAGACCCAGGAAAATTTCAGTTTCATGCTCTATCTATGGAGTTGAATTCAAAGAATTTCTCGTTGATTCAGGGTCTAACGTCAATGTCATGTCAAAGACAATTGCATAGAGATTGAGAATTGGTGATATTAGATCTGCTAAGATGACTCTTGCATTCGCGAACTCTTCCACCTCAGTTGTACAATCCCTGATTTTATTGTTAAGGTAGGAGATTGTCTGGTTCCTACTGATTTTCAGATTGTGGAGATGAGCGAAAGTTCTAATATACCTTTGATTCTTGGAAGACCATTCATGGCTACAATTGGTGCAGTTATAGACACGCCCAGTAAGAGAATCTCGTTCTCATACATTAACAAAGAGGTCTCCTACAAAGCCATTCCTTCTGGAAGAGCTACAAAACATGTCTCTTGCATCACCGTTGTTACAGGAGAGACGTTGATGGTTGATCTTTTGGAAGAGCCTTATGATGAGCCAAATTTCATAGACGTTCTAGATGGTCCTTCTATCATCACGAAGAGAGACATCAAAACGGCTAAGGCAAAGAAGAAGGTGAAGAGCAAAAAAGTCAAGGTTGTTGCCTATATGACTTTAACCCCTCAGAAGCGTGATGGAGATTCGATTGAATATGAAGATTGTGGAGATGAGCGAAAGTTCTAATATACCTTTGATTCTTGGAAGACCATTCATGGCTACAATTGGCGCAGTTATAGACACGCCCAGTAAGAGAATCTCGTTCTCATACATTAACAAAGAGGTCTCCTACAAAGCCATTCCTTCTGGAAGAGCTACAAAACATGTCTCTTGCATCACCGTTGTTACAGGAGAGACGTTGATGGTTGATCTTTTGGAAGAGCCTTATGATGAGCCAAATTTCATAGACGTTCTAGATGGTCCTTCTATCATCACGAAGAGAGACATCAAAACGGCTAAGGCAAAGAAGAAGGTGAAGAGCAAAAAAGTCAAGGTTGTTGCCTATATGACTTTAACCCCTCAGAAGCGTGATGGAGATTCGATTGAATATGAAGTGAAGTGTAAGGGAACTTCGAAACCATTCTCTAAGGTTAGAGCTATTCTCACTTCACAGTTGAAAGAGAAAGGAAAAAATGTTGTGAAGGGTATGTTGAGCAGAATTCTGAAGCTGGAGATGTCTAGTTGTGGAGTTTGTTTTGGAGCAAGTTCTCTTTCTTATCCTTACTAATACATCAGCCAAAGTCAAGCTAATGACTGAAAACAAGCACTTGGTGGGAGGCAAACCACTGGTGAGTCTGTACATAAGTTTTTTTATTTTTTGTGTTTTTGATTTTGTATCTTGTGTTTTTGAGCGAATCAGTTACAGAGGCGCTGTATCGAGCGATACAACCTGCGAAACTAAGGAGCTGTATAGTATCTCGTTTATCGAGCGATGCAAAGAATTTTCTGTGTCGACCAAAGCCTGGTATCGATCGATACCAGTGTTATGTGTCGGTCGACACTCCTACCCCAATCCGGTAACTTCTTTGATTTTAACGCCTCCACTCAGCTCTTATGATTTCTTTTACCGACTCTAGACTAGATAACACTGGAGACAATGTTGTTTAAGTCTGGGGGAGGTGGTTGCTGACAATGCGTTTGTTTTTCAGTCATTCAGTCGTTTTATTGAGTCAAAATTTGTTGGAGATTATGATATTTTTCTTGAATCTATTGTACTGACCTTGCCTCTAAGTGACCATTGTTACAGAATCAGTTCTAGATCATACTAATGAAAAATCCAAAGGCTAACAAGTTAACTAGAAAACGCCCATGTTTCCAGCAGAATCCATTAAAGTCTGAGTTAATTCTTAGCACTTCATCAATGTGATTGATGTTCACAGAGCTTGATTCCTCATTCATTTCTGACAAAAGAACCCATGTGTAGAAAAGTAATGGTATTTCTCTCCCTTGTTCTAAGTTAATAAATATAAACATGAAAAGATGAAATGATTTTTTTCTGAGTAGAGGATTAGAAAAATTTCCAACGATCCCATTATTCTACTTGGAAGGAATGATCACACAAAGGTTGGAAGCGAGGTTAGGAAAATTTCCTGTGATACCATTATTCGCTTACACCTTTGATAAATTTTGAGGAAAGAACCGTGGATATGGTGGCAAACACCATCAATACTCGTGTCTCAATCCTTAATATGTATATGCAAGAAGAACATGTTGTGAAATAAGTCTGGGGAGAGGAAACAATACCAAAAAGTGTGAAAATTGGGTGCTTTCTTTGTCATGATATTGTTTGGAAAAGAGTCTAGAATGTTCTTGGAATTGATCACAGCGATGAAACTGGCGATGAGGGCTTTGATGGATAATGCTGCGAAATTATGTATGGATTCTGGGGAGCTACGAATGTCTACGGAGAAGTACATGGTGGTTAGATATGGAACTGGTTAAGTAATATGTGGAGTACTAAGAAAAAGGACCATTGCAGTGTTTCAAGAACAAGTGAGTCTCCGTGTTTTTCAAACCTCTTTCTCTTGTTTAGCTTTATGTTTGCTTGAGGGCAAGCAAATGTTAAGTCTGGAGAAGTTGATATATCATGGTTTTTACCCACTTTTAACCATGATATAGGTCTTATTTATAGAATCTTTCTAGTATTTTTGGAGTCTTTTCGAGTCTTTACATGTTTAGGTACGTTTGGAGCTTAATTGGAGATATTGTAGCATTCTGGAGCATTATGGTCCTTGTGTCGAGCGATATAACCTGGTGTCGGTCGATACCGACGATTTGAGGTCCTTGTGTCGGTCGACACCGACGTTATGAAGAAGGAAACGTGAATTTTTTGGAAGTCTGAAGAATTTGCACTCTGGTGCAGAAGTCTTTATTATTTACAAGAAACCCCAAAACGTGTTTTAGGATATTATTAGGGTTTTCAGCCACTTGTGTTGGCTATTCTTTATTCTACTTTGGTTTTTGGTTGAGAGAGCTTTGAGGGAGACAAGTCTGAAACTCTGTTCGTCTGAGAGAAAATTTCGAACCCTTGTTTTCTTTCTCCTTTATTATTTATTTAAGAGATTTATTCAATCATGTTGTTTGTTTCAATCTCCATGTCTGAGTAGATCTCTTGTTAGGTTTAGGGTTCTCAATAAAGGATCTCTTTGAATGTTAGGTTGATTAGTTGGTTAGGGTTCATAATTTGAATTAGTTCTTCACCATAGGTTGTTCTTAAAGCTAATTCTAGATTGATCACATGGAACTTAGATCTTAGGTTAATCGATTAGGCACGACAGTGCAATTGATAATCCGATAGAACATAGGGTAAGCAAAATAACTATCTGCAAAGAAATTTAGAATTTGCAGATCAAACTTGAACTTAATGCTGGTCTAGACTTTAGAATGTGCAAAGAAATTTAGAATTCTGATATTTAGATTTAGATAATTCTCACAACGACAGTTGGTTAATTATAGCTTAGTGATATGAGTTCAAGAACCGCGCTTAATCTGAACCCTGACTAATTGGTTTGCCTGCATTCTCTGATTTCCAGAGAAATACCCTGAACCAATCTTCCTCCATTGAATTTACAACTATTAATTACTTTATTGCTTCCTGTTTTATTGATTTACTTAGCTTAATTCGAACATATTTAATATATTGTGTGATTCTTGAGTCTCTGTGGATTCGACCCCTAAATACTACAATCGACAAAGCTGTTAGTACTTTAGGATATTACATTTGAGCTTATCAAATTTGGCGCCGTTGCCGGGGATTCTTAATTCACCATTAGATTTTAGTCAAGAATTTTGACTAAGTCCGTTGGTATCGATCGACAGTAGTAAGGTGTCGGTCGATACTCATCGTTATTTTTGTTACTTACGTGTCTTGTCTTTTGTGTTTCAGGTGTATTCCTACTCGCGAAACCATGAGGAACAAGAGCACTCAGCTAGTTAATCTTTCCAACAAGGAGCTAGCTAACTTGGAACGCACAAACAGGAAAACAAAGAGGCCATCAGAGATGAATAATCCAGTGGTATTGACTCGTGATGATGTTGGAGCTTTGAGAGACCAAGAGGGTCAATTGTGCAATGAGAGAGGGCAACAACTTGATGGAGATGGAAACATCGTTGTCCCTCCAGTTGTTGTTGATGAGATGGCCGCGCCAGCTGCACGAGGGTGCGAGGGGGAATGTTGTTATTAATCGTGGTAGAACGATTGGTGAGTACAACATGCCTGATCAGTTCTATGCCAATCAATCAGCGATTCGCTCCCCTGCTTTTCAGATTAATGACTTTGAGCTAAAACCTGCATACTTCACTCTTGCGGGCCAGCACCCTTTTCATGGTCTTTCTCATGAACACCCTATGGATCACATCGAGAGGTTTAAGGACTTGGTTACTAGCATCAAATACAATGGTGTGTCCAATTATTTCCTCTTCTGCAAGCTCTTCCCATACTCTCTTGGTGGAGATGCAACTTATTGGCTTAAGCAGTTGCCGCCTGGATCACTGACTACCTGGGAGGAGACTAAGAATGCATTCTTGAACAATTTATATGATGATGCAAGGTCTGAGGAGCTTAGGAATAAGATCTCCCAATTTTCTCAAGGATCAACTGAGGCATTTAAGGCTGCTTGGATCAGGTTCAGATCATATCAGAGGGATTGTCCATATCACAGGTTCACTAAGGTTCAGTTGCTGGGTAATTTCTTCAGAGGGATTGATTGGAGGTATCAGATGGCCTTAGATGCTTCGAGCAATGGGAATTTCAACACCAGATATCCTGATGATGCTTATGTGCTTGTTCAGAATTTGGCATCTAGAAATAGTACCAAGAATACAGACTTTGAGCGAAGAAAGCAAACTGGGAGCATGGATGGATCGCAGATTGCTGAGGTTCAAGCTAAGTTGGATTCAGTGCACAATCTCTTGATGGGAAAGACGATGAAGGCTGTTCATTTTGCTGATGAGGTTAAGAACTTCAATGAGGATGAAGTGGAAGGTGATAACTACATTGGTGGTTCTGGTTTTCAAGGTCAGAGAAATCAATACCACCAGAACAACAACCGAAACTTCACCAACAATGCTCGGCAAGGTGGGTACACATCTGAAGTCAACCCAGCTGGTTTTAGAACCTTTGGGAATTCGTCTTACCAATCTCCAGCACCCAAAACTCCTGAAAGTAAAGTTGAATCTATGCTTGAACAGCTTCTTCAGGGACAGTAGAAGATGACAGTGGATTTCAATGGGAAGATGGATGCTATGTACACAGACATGGATGGAAAAATCGAGGCTCTCAGTACTCATCAGAAGATGTTGGAAACTCAAATAGCTCAGACTGCAGCAGCTGTCAAGGGAAAGATGGTTCGTTCACAGAATGAATACGTCAATGCAATCACCTTAAGAAGTGCTAAAGAGGTCACTGCAGTGGTAGAAAAGGGTTTGAATGAAGAAAAATTCGTGGAGTTATCAGAAGTTGAAGGTGATTTTGAGCCTGATACGGCTGTGTCGAGCGACACCACTACTCGTGTCGATCGACACCAACCTGTGTCGAGCGACACCACTACTTGTGTCAATCAACACCAACCTGTGTCAAGCGACACCACTACTTGTGTCGATCGACATTAAATTGAAGAGACGGCACATAAGCCTTGTGTCGATCGACACCAATCTGGTGTCGGTCAACACCCCTGGCAGACTAAGTTAGAAATTGTGAATAAACCGAAGATTGTTGAGGAGAATGATTACAAGCCTAAGGTGCCATATCCTGATCTACCTAGACATCTCAGATATCCCATTACTACAGAGAAGTTTCTCTCTTTTGAGAAGATGGTATGGAGGATTCCGCATACGATGTCTTTTGAAGAAGCTTTGGAATACCGCCCTTTGCTTGGTCACTTCCGAGATTGCAGAGAAACTCTAGAAGAGATCGAGGCACTCTTCATCAAGGCAAGAAGCACACCACCACCAATGAAGCAGTTGACTAAGAGGGAAGACCCAGGAAAATTTCAGTTTCATGCTCTATCTATGGAGTTGAATTCAAAGAATTTCTCGTTGATTCAGGGTCTAACGTCAATGTCATGTCAAAGACAATTGCATAGAGATTGAGAATTGGTGATATTAGATCTGCTAAGATGACTCTTGCATTCGCGAACTCTTCAACCTCAGTTGTACAATCCCTGATTTTCTTGTTAAGGTAGGAGATTGTCTGGTTCCTACTGATTTTCAGATTGTGGAGATGAGCGAAAGTTCTAATATACCTTTGATTCTTGGAAGACCATTCATGGCTACAATTGGTGCAGTTATAGACACGCCCAGTAAGAGAATCTCGTTCTCATACATTAACAAAGAGGTCTCCTACAAAGCCATTCCTTCTGGAAGAGCTCCAAAACATGTCTCTTGCATCACCGTTGTTACATGAGAGACGTTGATGGTTGATCTTTTGGAAGAGCCTTATGATGAGCCAAATTTCATAGACGTTCTAGATGGTCCTTCTATCATCACGAAGAGAGACATCAAAACGGCTAAGGCAAAGAAGAAGGTGAAGAGCAAAAAAGTCAAGGTTGTTGCCTATATGACTTCAACCCCTCAGAAGCGTGATGGAGATTCGATTGAATATGAAGTGAAGTGTAAGGGAACTTCGAATCCATTCTCTAAGGTTAGAGCTATTCTCACTTCAGAGTTGAAAGAGAAAGGAAAAAATGTTGTGAAGGGTATGTTGAGCAGAATTCTGAAGCTGGAGATGTCTAGTTGTGGAGTTTGTTTTGGAGCAAGTTCTCTTTCTTATCCTTACTAATACATCAGCCAAAGTCAAGCTAATGACTGAAAACAAGCACTTGGTGGGAGGCAAACCACTGGTGAGTCTGTACATAAGTTTTTTTATTTTTTGTGTTTTTGATTTTGTATCTTGTGTTTTTGAGCGAATCAGTTACAGAGGCGCTGTATCGAGCGATACAACCTGCGAAACTAAGGAGCTGTATAGTATCTCGTGTATCGAGCGATGCAAAGAATTTTCCGTGTCGACCAAAGCCTGGTATCGATCGATACCAGTGTTATGTGTCGGTCGACACTCCTACCCCAATCCGGTAACTTCTTTGATTTTAACGCCTCCACTCAGCTCTTATGATTTCTTTTACCGACTCTAGACTAGATAACACTGGAGACAATTTTGTTTAAGTCTGGGGGAGGTGGTTGCTGACAATGCGTTTGTTTTTCAGTCATTCAGTCGTTTTATTGAGTCAAAATTTGTTGGAGATTATGATATTTTTCTTGAATCTATTGTACTGACCTTGCCTCTAAGTGACCATTGTTACAGAATCAGTTCTAGATCATACTAATGAAAAATCCAAAGGCTAACAAGTTAACTAGAAAACGCCCATGTTTCCAGCAGAATCCATTAAAGTCTGAGTTAATTCTTAGCACTTCATCAATGTGATTGATGTTCACAGAGCTTGATTCCTCATTCATTTCTGACAAAAGAACCCATGTGTAGAAAAGTAATGGTATTTCTCTCCCTTGTTCTAAGTTAATAAATATAAACATGAAAAGATGAAATGATTTTTTTCTGAGTAGAGGATTAGAAAAATTTCCAACGATCCCATTATTCTACTTGGAAGGAATGATCACACAAAGGTTGGAAGCGAGGTTAGGAAAATTTCCTGTGATACCATTATTCGCTTACACCTTTGATAAATTTTGAGGAAAGAACCGTGGATATGGTGGCAAACACCATCAATACTCGTGTCTCAATCCTTAATATGTATATGCAAGAAGAACATGTTGTGAAATAAGTCTGGGGAGAGGAAACAATACCAAAAAGTGTGAAAATTGGGTGCTTTCTTTTGTCATGATATTGTTTGGAAAAGAGTCTAGAATGTTCTTGGAATTGATCACAGCGATGAAACTGGCGATGAGGGATTTGATGGATAATGCTGCGAAATTATGTATGGATTCTGGGGAGCTACGAATGTCTACGGAGAAGTACATGGTGGTTAGATATGGAACTGGTTAAGTAATATGTGGAGTACTAAGAAAAAGGACCATTGCAGTGTTTCAAGAACAAGTGAGTCTCCGTGTTTTTCAAACCTCTTTCTCTTGTTTAGCTTTATGTTTGCTTGAGGGCAAGCAAATGTTAAGTCTGGAGAAGTTGATATATCATGGTTTTTACCCACTTTTAACCATGATATAGGTCTTATTTATAGAATCTTTCTAGTATTTTTGGAGTCTTTTCGAGTCTTTACATGTTTAGGTACGTTTGGAGCTTAATTGGAGATATTGTAGCATTCTGGAGCATTATGGTCCTTGTGTCGAGCGATATAACCTGGTGTCGGTCGATACCGACGATTTGAGGTCCTTGTGTCGGTCGACACCGACGTTATGAAGAAGGAAACGTGAATTTTTTGGAAGTCTGAAGAATTTGCACTCTGGTGCAGAAGTCTTTATTATTTACAAGAAACCCCAAAACGTGTTTTAGGATATTATTAGGGTTTTCAGCCACTTGTGTTGGCTATTCTTTATTCTACTTTGGTTTTTGGTTGAGAAAGCTTTGAGGGAGACAAGTCTGAAACTCTGTTCGTCTGAGAGAAAATTTCGAACCCTTGTTTTCTTTCTCCTTTATTATTTATTTAAGAGATTTATTCAATCATGTTGTTTGTTTCAATCTCCATGTCTGAGTAGATCTCTTGTTAGGTTTAGGGTTCTCAATAAAGGATCTCTTTGAATGTTAGGTTGATTAGTTGGTTAGGGTTCATAATTTGAATTAGTTCTTCACCATAGGTTGTTCTTAAAGCTAATTCTAGATTGATCACATGGAACTTAGATCTTAGGTTAATCGATTAGGCACGACAGTGCAATTGATAATCTGATAGAACCTAGGGTGAGCAAAATAACTATCTGCAAAGAGTTTTGGTTTAGTTTTTTTGTGAACAAATCAAACTTGAACTTAATGCTGGTTTAGACTTTAGAATTTGCAAAGAAATTTAGAATTCTGAGATTTAGATTTAGATAATTCTCGCAACGACAGTTGGTTAATTATAGCTTAGTGATTTGAGTTCAAGAACCGCGCTTAATCTGAATTTTGACTAATTGGTTTGCCTGCATTCTCTGATTTCCTGAGAAATACTGTGAATCTATCTTCCTCCATTGAATTTACAACTCTTAATTACTTTATTGCTTCCTGTTTTATTGATTTACTTAGTTTAATTCGAACATATTTAATCTATTGTGTGATTCTTGAGTATCTGTGGATTCGACCCCTAAATACTACAACCGAAAAAGTTGTAGTACTTTAGGGTATTACATTTGAGCTTATCACAGGTCACTCTACGTGGACGGAGCTTCCTCAAAACAGGGGGCAGGCGTCAGAATCCACCTTGTATCCCCGACCAACGAGGTCGTGGAACAGTTTCTTAGGCTCGGTTTCTCAGCATCAAATAACGAAGCCGAGTACGAAGCTCTAATAGCGGGTCTCCGACTCGCTGTTGGGATAGGAATACATAACTTGAGTGCGTACAACGATTCTCAGCTCATTACAAGTCAGTTCCATGGAGAATATGAAGCCATGGATAGCAAAAATGGAATTTTATCTAGCTATAGTCCACGAGCTAGTCAAGCGGTTCAAAATTTTTAGCCTGACGTGGATCCCGTGAGCTGAAATTACTATCGCGGATGCATTGGCAGCTCTCGCCTCGACCCCGAACCCTCTGTAAAATGAGTGATCCTAGTGGAAGGAATCGAAAAACCTTGCATTAACATCGAAAAAGATGTTGAAGACTTAATAAAAATCGATGTCGACAATATGGAGCTGGATGTAGTGCTGGCCCCAATAGAGGACGACCTTCTCTCTAGGATAAGGGAAGCTGAGAACTCGGACCAAGCTCCACTTGACGCTAGGCATGATTCCCTCAGCGAAATACTGGTTGCGAGAACTGATTGGCGAGCAGCGATTATACAATACATTGAGGAGGGTGAGCCTGTTGTGAAATAAGTCTGGGGAGAGGAAACAATACCAAAAAGTGTGAAAATTGGGTGCTTTCTTTTGTCATGATATTGTTTGGAAAAGAGTCTAGAATGTTCTTGGAATTGATCACAGCGATGAAACTGGCGATGAGTGCTTTGATTGATAATGCTGCGAAATTATGTATGGATTCTGGGGAGCTACGAATGTCTACGGAGAAGTACATGGTGGTTAGATATGGAACTGGTTAAGTAATATGTGGAGTACTAAGAAAAAGGACCATTGCAGTGTTTCAAGAACAAGTGAGTCTCCGTGTTTTTCAAACCTCTTTATCTTGTTTAGCTTTATGTTTGCTTGAGGGCAAGCAAATGTTAAGTCTGGAGAAGTTGATATATCATGGTTTTTACCCACTTTTAACCATGATATAGGTCTTATTTATAGAATCTTTCTAGTATTTTTGGAGTCTTTTCGAGTCTTTACATGTTTAGGTACGTTTGGAGCTTAATTGGAGATATTGTAGCATTCTGGAGCATTATGGTCCTTGTGTCGAGCGATATAACCTGGTTCGGTCGATACCGACGATTTGAGGGCCTTGTGTCGGTCGACACCGACGTTATGAAGAAGGAAACGTGAATTTTTTGGAAGTCTAAAGAATTTGCACTCTGGTGCAGAAGTCTTTATTATTTACAAGAAACCCCAAAACGTGTTTTAGGATATTATTAGGGTTTTCAGCCACTTGTGTTGGCTATTCTTTATTCTACTTTGGTTTTTGGTTGAGAGAGCTTTGAGGGAGACAAGTCTGAAACTCTGTTCGTCTGAGAGAAAATTTCGAACCATTGTTTTCTTTCTCCTTTATTATTTATTTAAGAGATTTATTCAATCATGTTGTTTGTTTCAATCTCCATGTCTGAGTAGATCTCTTGTTAGGTTTAGGGTTCTCAATAAAGGATCTCTTTGAATGTTAGGTTGATTAGTTGGTTAGGGTTCATAATTTGAATTAGTTCTTCACCATAGGTTGTTCTTAAAGCTAATTCTAGATTGATCACATGGAACTTAGATCCTAGGTTAATCGATTAGGCACGACAGTGCAATTGATAATCTGATAGAACCTAGGGTGAGCAAAATAACTATCTGCAAAGAGATTTGGTTTAGTTTTTTTGTGAACAAATCAAACTTGAACTTAATGCTGGTTTAGACTTTAGAATTTGCAAAGAAATTTAGAATTCTGAGATTTAGATTTAGATAATTCTCGCAACGACAGTTGGTTAATTATAGCTTAGTGATTTGAGTTCAAGAACCGCGATTAATCTGAATTTTGACTAATTGGTTTGCCTGCATTCTCTGATTTCCTGAGAAATACTGTGAATCTATCTTCCTCCATTGAATTTACAACTCTTAATTACTTTATTGCTTCCTGTTTTATTGATTTACTTAGTTTAATTCGAACCTATTTAATCTATTGTGTGATTCTTGAGTCTCTGTGGATTCGACCCCTAAATACTACAACCGAAAAAGTTGTAGTACTTTAGGGTATTACATTTGAGCTTATCACTGGTCACTCTACGTGGACGGAGCTTCTTCAAAACAGGGGGCAGGCGTCAGAATCCACCTTGTATCCCCGACCAACGAGGTCGTGGAACAGTTTCTTAGGCTCGGTTTCTCAGCATCAAATAACGAAGCCGAGTACGAAGCTCTAATAGCGGGTCTCCGACTCGCTGTTGGGATAGGAATACGTAACTTGAGTGCGTACAACGATTCTCAGCTCATTACAAGTCAGTTCCATGGAGAATATGAAGCCATGGATAGCAAAAATGGAATTTTATCTAGCTATAGTCCACGAGCTAGTCAAGCGGTTCGAAATTTTTAGCCTGACGCGGATCCCGTGAGCTGAAATTACTATCGCGGATGCATTGGCAGCTCTCGCCTCGACCACGAACCCTCTGTAAAATGAGTGATCCTAGTGGAAGGAATCGAAAAACCTAGCATTAATATCGAAAAAGATGTTGAAGACATAATAAAAATCGATGTCGACAATATGGAGCTGGATGTAGTGCTGGCCCCAATAGAGGACGACCTTCTCTCTAGGATAAGGGAAGCTGAGAACTCGGACCAAGCTCCACTTGACGCTAGGCATGATTCCCTCAGCCAAAAACTGGTTGCGAGAACTGATTGGCGAGCAGCGATTATACAATACATTGAGGAGGGTAACCTCGGGAAAAAGGAGGTGTCGCTTCCTGCTCGTCTTTACTGACTACTTCACCAAATGGATAGAAGCAGTGGCTTTCCAACAGATTAAGGCAAACCACGTGGAAGAATTCGTATGGCAAAATATAGTTTGCCGACACGGAGTCCCATATGAAATGGTAACCGATAACGGTTCACAGTTCATTTCAAATCGATTCTTCAAATTCTATGAAGACCACATAATCAGATTGACAACTTCGCCTCCACGTTACCCTCAGGGCAACGGGTAGGCCGAGGCAGCAAACAAACAAATATTGAGTAATCTCAAGAAACGTTTGGATGATAAAAAGGAGAAATTGTCTGATGAACTCCCAGGAGTGTTATGGGCTTGTCGGACCTCACCTCGAAAAGCAACCTCAGAAATACCATTCTCCCTGGCTTATGGGATTGAGGCCATGGTTCCCGCCGAGGTCGCAGTTCCCAGCTTGAGGGTAGATATATTCCCTATAAACGAGGAAC
Source organism: Eutrema japonicum (assembly GCA_030161315.1). NCBI lineage: Eukaryota > Viridiplantae > Streptophyta > Magnoliopsida > Brassicales > Brassicaceae > Eutrema > Eutrema japonicum. Next base: position 40,619,912 of record BSQW01000011.1, read on the forward strand.
TAAATAATGAATTGCTTCTCGACCAGCTCGATGTTATCGTCAAAATTACTAACACGCAACAACGCGTTATTATAACTCAAATGTCAAACAACGACGATTTCAAGTAGGCGAGCTCGTCTTACGAAAAGTATACGAAAATACTAAGGAAAGGAATGCTGGAAAACTGGGTACCAACTGGGAATGTTCATACCGGATCTCCAAAGTAATAAAGAACGGCGTGTACAAGCTCGCCAGGGCGCACGATAACATACATGAAAGGAACTCATGGAATGCCATGAACCTAAAGAAATACTATCACTAAAACGGAAGACACTTGTAAAATCGAACTACGAAAGGCTTGATTGATATATCATGGTTTTAACCCCTTTTAGGCCATGATATAAGTCCGTTTTATAATGTCTTTATACTATTTTGTAGTGTTTTAGAGTCTTTTACAGGTTTTAGCACGTTTGGAGCATAATTGGAGATATTGGAGCTTTCTGGAGCATTTTGGATCAAAGCAGAAGTTCGTGTAGCTAAGTACCCGATTTGAAGCATCAGTGTCGATCGATACTGCCTAGTATCGGTCGATATTCACCGAAGCAGACACGATCCGCGAGTTTAATGAAGAGTTGAAGAATTGCAAAATTGCCCAGAAGTTTTTATTATTTACAAGAAGCCCAAAACGTGATTTAGGTTATTTAATAGGATTTTACAGCCACTTTCATGGCTATGCTTTATTTTATTCTGGTTTTGTGAGAGAGCTTTTAAAGGGAGACAAGTCTGAAACTATGTTCGTCCGAGAGAAGATTTCGAACCCTCTTGTTACTCTTTCTATTTTATTTGATTATTTATTCAAACATGTTTATTGCTTCAATTTCCATGTCTGAGTAGATCTCTTGTTAGGTTTAGGGTTCTCATAAGGGTTTTCTCTGAATGCTAGGTTGATTAGTCATTAGGATTCACTATCTGAATTAGTTCTTCGCCATAGGTTGTTTCCAAAGCTAATTCTAGATTGATCACCTAGAACTTAGATCTTAGGATAATTGATTAGGCACGAGAGTGCGATTAATTACCAGACAGAACCTAGGGTGAGCAAAATAACTATTCGCAAAGAGATTTGGTTTAGTTATTTTGTGAACAAATCAAACCTGATCTAAAAGCTGGTTTAGACTTTAGGATTCGCAAAGAGATTTGGAATTCTAGGATTTAGACTTAGATAGTTTTCGCAACGAGAGTTGGTTAATTATACTTTAGTTATTTGAGTTCAAGAACCGTGCGAAATCTGAATCATGTTAGTTAGTTTATCTGCATTCATTGATTCCCTGAGAAATACCCTGAACCTATATTTCTCCAATCGAATTTACAACCGTTTTAATTTACATTCTGTTTTCAATATCATTGATTGCTTAGCTTTATTCTCATCTTTATAATCTATTGTGTGTCTCTGTGAGTCCTTGTGTTCGACCTCTACTTTACTGCAACTACTGCTTAGTATTTTTAGGGTATTAATTTGAGCATATCAAATTTGGCGCCGTTGCCGGGGACTCAATTTCGCCATTAGATTTTAGCTCAGAATTTCGTCTAAATCATTTAGTATCGATCAACACCCTAGTGGTATAGGTCGATACCCGTGGTGAATTTTGGTTACTTACGTTCTTGACTTTTGTGTTTCAGGTGCATGCCTCTTCGTGAAACCAGAAGGAACAAGAACACTCTGCTAGTTGACCTGTCAAACGAGCAACTAGCTCAGTTGGAACGTACAAACAGAAAAGCAAAAAGGCAAGCAGAGATGAACAACAATACAATGATTTTGATTCAGGATGCTGTCGGAGCTTTGAGAGACCAAGAGGGTCAATTGTGCGATGAGAGAGGGCAGCGACTTGATGAAGCTGGAAATATCATTGTCCCTGCAATTGCTGTGAATGTAAGGAACGCTGTGATTAATCGCGGTAGACGATTGGTGAGTATAACATGCCTTATCAGTTCTATGCTAATCGATCAGCGATTCGTCCTCCTGCTTTTCAGAGGAATGACTTTGAGCTGAAACCTGCATACTACACTCTTGTGGGTCAGCACCTTTTTCATGGTCTTCCCAATGAACATCCCATGGACCATATTGAGAGGTTTGAGGATTTGGTCACTAGCATCAAGAGCAATGGAGTGTCTTATGATTACCTCTTCTGCAAGCTCTTCCCATACTCTCTTTGTGGAGATGCGACTTACTGGCAGAAGCAGTTACCTCCTGGGTCACTGATTAACTAGGAAGAGACTAAGACTGCTTTCCTGAACAACTTCTATGATGATGCACGATCCGAGGATCTGAGGAACAAAATCTCCCAGTTTTCTCAAGGACCTACTGAGGCGTTCAAGGCTGCTTGGACGAGGTTCAAATCATACCAGAGGGATTGTCCACATCACGGGTACTCTGATGTTCAGTTGATGGGTACTTTCTTCAAAGGGATCGATTGGAGGTACCAAATGGCATTAGACTCTGCGAGCAATGGAAACTTCTTTACAAGATATCCTGACGATGCTTACCAGCTGATTGAGAACTTTGCATCTAGCAACAATATCAAGAGTGCAGACATGGAGCGCAAGAAGCAAGTTGGTAACTTGGATAGCAATCGAATCACAGAGGTGAATGCTAAGGTTGATTCAATGCACAATCTGTTGATGGGAAAGACCCAAAAAGCGGTCCACTTTGCTGTTGAAGATGAAGTGGAGGATGTTAACTATATTGGTGGAGCTGGTTTTGGGATGAATCAGTTTGGGCAGAAACCTTTCTAGAGCAGTGGCTACACAAAGAACTATGAGAGTTCATCTTATCAACCTATACCTGCTAAGACTCCAGAGAGTAAGATTGAGGCTATGCTTGAACAGCTGGTTCAAGGGCAGGAGAAGATTACAATAAACTTCAATGGAAAATTGGATGCTGTGTATACCGATCTAAATGGGAAAATCGAGGCTCTCAAGACTAGCCATAAGATGCTAGAAACTCAAGTAGCTCAGACTGCATAAGCTACCAATGGAAAGATGGTTCATCCCCAAAATGAACACGTCAATGTATTCAATGTAAGAGGTGCTGAAGAGGTCATTCCAGTGATAGAAAACGATCTGAATGAGAAAAAATTCGCAGAGTTTGATGATTTTGAGCCTTAAATGGCTGTGTTCGTATTCGACACCAATAGTATCGATCAGCACCCACTCTATGTCGATCGACACTCATCTGGAGTAGCAACGCAGAAGCCCAGTATCAATCGACACTCATTTAGTATCGATTGATACCCCTCGAGGGTTGACCCTGAAATTGCGAAGAAACCGCATATGACTGAGGAAAGGGTTTACAAGCCTAAGGTACTATACCCTCGACCACCCAGACACCTTAGAGACCACATTTCTCCAAAGCAGTTGCTTGGCTTTGAGAAGATGGTACGAAGGATTCCCCTCACACTGACTTTTGAAGAAGCTCTAGAGTACCGCCCTCTGCTGAGTCACTTCCGAGATTGCAGAGAAACTCTGGAAGAGATCGAAGTACTCTTTATCAAAGCAAGAAGCAATTCACTGCCGCTAAGACAGCTGACTAAGAGGGAAGACCCATGAATATTCTCAGTTCCATGCTCTATCTCTGGAGTTGATTTCAAAGAGTCTCTTGTTGACTCGGGGGCTAGCGTCAATGTCATGTCAAGGGCAATTGCAGAGAGATTGGGAGCTGATATTCGATCTCCCAAGGCATCTATCACATTCGCGAACTGTTTCACCTCACTTCCATATGATACAGTCCCTGATTTTCTTGTTAAAGTAGGAGATTGTCTGGTTCCTGCTGATTTTCAGGTTGTGGAGATGAGTGCAAAATCTAGTACGCAGTTGATTCTTGAAAGACCGTTCATGGCTACAGCTGGTGCTATTATGGACACACCCAGCAAGAGAATCTCGTTCTCGTACATTGATAAGGAGGTGTACTACAAAGCCATTACTGTTAGAGGAACTCCCACACGTGTCTCTTGCATCGATATTGTTACAGGAGGGATGTTGGTAGTTGATATTTTGGAAGAGCCTCCTGACGAGCCAACTGTCATAGACCTTCTAGATAGTCCTTCTGTCATCACATAGAAAGACGTCAAAACAGCTAAGGCAAAGAAGAAGGTGAAGAGCAAGGGAGTAAAAAGTGTTCCCCATGTGATTTTAACCCCTCAGAAGTGCGATGGAGATTCAATTGAATATAAGGTGAAGTGCAAGGGAACTTCGAAACCATTCTCTAAGGCTAGAGTTATTCTCACTTCGGAGCTAAAAGAGAAAGGACATGAGTTTGTGGAGAGCAGAACTGTGAAGTTGGCGATGTCAAATTGTGGAGCTTGTTTCGGCGCAAGTTCTCATTCTTTTCCTGACTGATCACCAGAGACAGAGTCAAGCTACTGACTTAAAACGAGCGCTTGGTGGGAGGCAACCCACTGGTGAGTATGTACATACATTTTTATTTTTGTTTTTAATTTTTCGTTTCTTTTGAACCTATGTCAGCTTTATTTTTTCATTTGAACTCATGAATTTATGCTTGATTATCTTGTTGCTATTAACTTGTTTTTGAATGTTCCTAGCAGTGCTAACTTCTAACACTTTGGATCACTTTCCCTGGGTTAAGCAACTCGATACCACTGATTTGAAATCAGTGTGTCGACATACAGCTGGTATCGATCGATACCAGTCTGTATCGATTGACACTCATCACCTTCACAAGTAAGATTTTTGATTTTCACAATCCACTTGGTTCATTTGTTTTCTTTCACCAAACTTAGGCTAGATAACACTGGGGACAGTGTTGTTCAAGTCTGGGGGAGGTAGTCGCTGACATTGTTTTTATTTTTCTTAGAGTCAGTCGTTTTTGAGTCATTCGTTGTTTTATTGAGTCAAAATTGGTTGGAGACTGTGATCTTTTTCTTGACTCTATTGATTTAACCTTGCTTCTAAGTGACCATTGTTACAGAATCAGTTTTAGATCGGAATAATGAAAAATCCAAAGGCTGACCAGTTAACTAGAAGAAACCCATGTTTCCAGCAAAGTTTTTTAAAGCCTGAACCAAATTTTTGCACTTCATTGATGTGATTGATGTCCATAGAGCTTGATTCCTCATTCGTATCTGACAAAGGAACCCACGTGTTTAAAGTAACGGTATTTCTCTCCCTGTTACAAGTTAATAAATAAGATGCATTAAAAGATGAAATGATTTTCTTCTGAGTAGAGGGTTAGAAAAATTTCCAGCGATCCCATTATTCTACTTCAGAGTGAATGATCAGACAAAGGTGGAAGCGAGGTTAGGAAAATTTCATGTGATATCATTATTTGCCTACACCTTTGATTACTTTTTAAGGGAAGAACCGGGGATTCGGTGGCAAACACCATCAATACTCGCGTCTCGAACCTTAATAAGCATATGCGAGAGTATAATAAGTAATAAGTCTGGGGGAGAGAAAAATATACCAGAAAGTGTGAAATTGGATTGTTCCTTGTCATGATACTGTATGGGAAGGAATCTAGAAGGTTCTTGGTATTAATCACAGCAATGAAACTGGCGAGGAAGGTTTTATTGAGTAATGCTGTGAAATAATGTGTGTAGTCTGGGAAGTTGCGAATGTCTACGGAGAAGTACATGGTGGTTGGATTTGAAACTGGTTATGTGATATATGGAGCACTAAGGAAAATGGTCATTGCAATGTTTCAAGAACATGTGAGTCTCTATGTTTTCAAACTTCTTTCTCTGGTTTAGTTTTCTGTTTTGCTTGAGGGCAAGAAAAGGTTAAGTCTGGGGGAGTTGATATATCATGGTTTTTACCCCTTTTAGGCCATGATATAAGTCCGTTTTATAGAGTCTTTCTACTATTTTATAGTGTTTTAGAGCCTTTTACATGTTTTAGCGCGTTTGGAGAATAATTGGAGATATTGGAGCTTTCTGGAGCATTTTGGATCAAAGCAGAAGTTAGTGTAGTTGAGTACCCGATTTGAAGCATCAGTTTCGATCGATACTCACCGAAGCAGACACGACCCGCGAGTTTAATGAAGAGTTGAAGAATTGCAAAATTGCCCAGAAGTCTTTATTATTTACAAGAAGCCCCAAAACGTGATTTAGGTTATTTAATAGGATTTTACACCCACTTTCATGGCTATGCTTTATTTTATTCTGGTTTTGTGAGAGAGCTTTTGAAGGGAGACAAGTCTAAAACTCTGTTCGTCCGAGAGAAGATTTTGAACCCTCTTGTTACTCTTTCTATTTTATTTGATGATTTATTCAAACATGTTTATTGCTTCAATTTCCATGTCTGAGTATATCTCTTGTTAGGTTTAGGGTTCTCATAAGGGTTTTCTCTGAATGCTAGGTTGATTAGTCAATAGGATTCACTATCTGAATTAGTTCTTCGCCATAGGTTGTTTCCAAAGCTAATTCTAGATTGATCACCTAGAACTTAGATCTTAGGATAATTGATTAGGAACGAGAGTGCGATTAATTACCTGATAAAACCTATGGTGAGCAAAATAACTATTCGCAAAGATATCTGGTTTAGTTGTTTTGTGAACAAATCAAACCTGATCTAAAAGCTGGTTTAGACTTTAGGATTCGCAAAGAGATTTAGAATTTTAGGATTTAGACTTAGATAGTTTTCGCAACGAGAGTTGGTTAATTATACCTTAGTGATTTGAGTTCAAGAACCGTGCTGAATCTGAATCATGTTAGTTAGTTTATCTGCATTCATTGATTCCCTGAGAAATACCCTGAACTTATCTTTCTCCAATCAAATTTACAACGGTTTTATTTACATTCTGTTTTCAATATCATTGATTGCTTAGCTTTATTCTCATCTTTATAATCTATTGGGTGTCTCTGTGAGTCCTTGTATTCGACTCCTACTTTACTGCAACTACTGCTTAGTACTTTTAGGGTATTAATTTGAGCATATCATTGATCCCTTCCCAGGGTACGTAGACAACCTCACAAGGATACATCTACTAAAATATATAAATATAAACAGATATTCTCTTAAACCTGCTAAAAGCAGCCTGAAGTTTCTCAACCTCTAATCCACAAGCTAGAGCTTTACTTTATAAATATACAGCCTTACGAGCTAGAGAATGCTACCAGTTAGCATGACTCGACTTTGCGTTTAAATTGCAAAGTCACAACCCCTCGAGTCTCTAAATGATAACGACCTTTACGTCTCAACTATTTAGGTTGCATGCCTGCCTCTAAACGACCGATCGAAAAAGAATACAATTTATTGATTCTTTCGACAGAAATAAGACTTAAAATTGCCAATTTTCAATGACTGTACGAATGTCGCCATACAACAGAGAGGTTGCATCTTCTGCTCTAAACCCTCGTCCCCTCCATGGCGGTTTTCAGTGGTTGTTTCCATAGTAACACCATATCCAGCATAGTAAAATCACCGAAAATATTTGAACCAAAATCCCAAATTCGCCGACCATCATCTTCGTTGACCCTAAACTCTCCAATCCCCTGATAAAAAATCCAAATTACATACCCAAACCATAAGATGGTGGGTAGTTAAATTCGTTGAGATCATTGATTCAATCTTTGACCAAATTGGGTAATTTGATTCAAAGAATAAAACCAAACAATCTCAGAAATATAACGCCGACAACATCACCATGATGGACACCAGAATTAACTCCAAGGAGGAGAGGAAGGGTGGTAACTGAAAACCAACATAAGGAAATTTGCATCTGTCATTTCTATACTTTCGTGACCACGCAAATCTCTTCTTTGACGAGACTCTCGACGGAGAAATCGGTGTAACATAAGACGAAGAACATGGTCCCTAAAGTTATATGAATCGATTGGCGAAACCGATTTTGAATCGACACCATAATGAAAGGAAATGAAAAAGCGACAACCGCCACAACACTATTCATCATCCAGTGCGTAGATATCAGAATGGAGATCCAAAATGGAGACGACATGGATCTCGATGGAATTGATATCAACGATCCTAGGAAAACAATTGTCCATAGAATCAACAAAAACCGATTCAATGTTCTGGAAAAAGCATATGAAATAGAATTGGAAAAGGAATTAGAAAAAGAAAACAAAAACAAAAGGAAAGCCGGCGGTCGAAACCGCCGATCGAAAACAATATTGTAGAAGACGATCATGAAAAGTTGCAGAGAGAAAAAACGGTTGAAGTTTTTTTCTGCTTGAGAGATTATTAATTCATGTTAATTTTTAATTTTTGTGTGTTTTTTCTTTTTTTGGTTGGTACGAGGTTGTAAGAGATTGGTCTGTTAAATGCAAAACTCTATATACAAGAGCGTGTTCTCCTCCTTTGATGAACCCCAAAGCTGCGCCGAAACGAGAGAGAGAGAGAGAGAGAGAGAGAGAGAGAGAGAGAGAGAGAGCTCTGCCGCTGCCGTGTCATCTCCGTGACGTGGTCACCATCGTCGCTTCTCCTCTGTGTCGTGTCTTCTTCTCCGTTCATTCGCCATCGAGTGTGGTGCGTGTGCATCATGACCACCGCTGCCTCTGCTCTTCGCTGCCGCTCGCTTAACCGCCACCGCCGTGAGATAGTGGTCGTGTGAGTGTGGGGGAGTTGCCAACCTAATCTTCCTCCGTTATTTCATTAATGATCTAAGGCAAAGGTGAGGAGCGACTTCTGCTTTCCCGTAATCATTTTTAGCATCTCGTCGTTACGTACGAGTCTAAGTTTAAAACAAGTATTCAAGTGATGTGTCGTGATTTATATATAAATATGATATGCGTTTATGTTGTATGGTATACGTATATTTACTTATATATATTGAAAATGATAATGGGTTAAGATGTTAGACCAAGATGATTGTTGATGTGATTCATATTATGAAGTGATGTGAGTAAAAATGGTGATATGGGCATGTAGTGTGGTTAAGGACAGCTAGGTGGACACGTAAGTTGACGTGGATGCACCAAAATGATTACTGCAGATACGGACCGTTAGGTGGATATGCGAGTTGGCATGGATGCACCGAAACGATAAGTGCGGATAAGGACCGCTAGGTGGACACGCGAGTTGGCGTAGATGCACCGAAACGATATGCATGTTTTAGGTTTAGACTTACGATGACGTGGATTTGAGTCGTTTGCGGTGAATTTGTGGGTCCCTTAAACCTATCGTCTCTGAGTAATCCCAATTACTCACCCCCTCATTTGTTTTTCAGGTGAGTTCGAGAAGGTGCAAGAATAGTCGTTCCGGTGTGGTGCAGAGCTTTTGGGAGTTCATTTATTTATTCGTTGTTTTTGATTTAAAACGTTACTATTGAGATTCGTTTTTAAAGACGTTAATATTGGTTAAGTCGGTTTTGGGTAAGATGTCTGGATTCCATCATTGGAAATAAATGAGCATTTATGACTTTCGAGTGGTTTACTTGTGTTTTAAGTCAATGCTCGACAATGCCGTCTCGGTTAAGTAAGAGCGGGTTGTCTCAATTGGTATCGGAGCTTAGGGTTGCCATATCTGTCCCGACCCGGGAGGCAAAGGAAAAGAAAAAAACGTCTGATATAGGTTCTAGGAATATTCCGGGTTTATGAGCATTTGCAAATTTAAAATTTTTTGAGCATTTCAGAATTTTTAAAATATTTTTCTAGCCGTAAAAATATTTATTTGGTTAATTCTCGGATTTTGGCATTTTCCAAAAAAAGAGGATATTTTCAAAAAAAAATAAATAAATAGGGAGGTGGTTTTAAAAGGACGAAGGAAAGAAAAAAGTATCACATAGGGCACCACCGGAATAAGATTTGCTTGTAAGCATTTGAAATCTTATGTTTCTTCTGAAAGTGGAATGGTCTGACCGCTCGTTTTCATGATCAGGATGCCACCAAGGAGAGTACTAGCAGCAAGGGCAAGGGCCGCAACAAATCGTGTGATCCGGGAAGAGAGCCCTGAAACCTTGACAGGGAGCGTGAATGGGACTAACACTGTTAAAGATTCGGTGGAAGCATACCCAGTGGGAGTGGCCCATGAGGCCAACCGGACAGCGGTGAATGCAGCCTTGATGGAGGAGTTGCAGAGGTACCGAGACAGATTTGGGGCTCGAGTGTTCGAGGAGCCAGAAGTAAGAGAGGAGCATCAGGGTGATACACTCTACGGTGCGCCGAATGTAACATCACAATACCAACAACCACCTCCACCGCGTGTACCGCATCAGGTCCAAGGGCATATGTACTATGAAGTGATGCAACATTTGAGGGACATGCGGACTAGGATTTTTGATGGTAATGATGATGACATTGCTGCAGATGACTGGAAGAAGAAGTTAGAGCGGAACTTCGAATCCTCCTGATGCCCATTGGAGACCGCATAGACTTGAATGTTCATCATCTGGAAGGTGAGGCATTGGTTTGGTGGGATGGTGTGAAGGAAAAGACGCAAGGGCGTTATGAGTTGACTTAGGAGGACTTTAGAATTGAGTTCACTATGAGGTATTTTCCGAAAGAAGCTATGGACCAGATGGAGAGTGAGCTCAAAGACATCCGTTAAAGGAACATGATAGTAAGGGAGTATGAGGCCGAGTTTAACCGTCTGAGAAGATTTCCGAGGCGCTATTTGGATGAGGAGGAACTGATCCGAATGTTACTGAAAGGATTGAGGATTGAGCTTAAGAACCGTTGTACTCAAAGAGACTACGTATACCTGCATGATCTGGTAGACAAGGCAGCACAACAGAAAAAATGTCTTGGGGAAGAACATAAGGAAGCAAGGATCGCTCATCCCAATACTACAAAGAGAACTTGGGACACTATGAATGCAGCCAACGCAGGCGGATTAGCTTCGGAGTGTGCAACTTGTGGTAAGAGGCACAATGAATTGTGCAAGACATAGGTGTGCTTCAAATGTAACCAACCGGGTCACGTGCATAGAGATTGTCCCTCGAGGCCGCAGTATAGAGGGTGTCATCGTTGTGGAAAAAATGGTCACGTCGCAAAGGACTGCATAACGCTTATGCCAGGTCAGCAGCAAAGAGAATCGTGAATCTTGAGATAGGTGTCCCATGGTTTCTTGTAAGTACTCTTGGGTGTCCAAATTCTGATCTATACCACAAGAATAGCTCAAACATACATCATTTAGAGTATTAGAGACATTAGCAGTTACTCCATATACCTTTTCGGCATGTTCATATGAAAATATCAAATCGCACAGTAAACAACAAAATTATGAAGTCACTAGTTACAATACATAATGTTATACATAAGAAAATGATTGATATTTTACAAAGAACTAAACAAACGACAAAGTTATCAACTCCAATATAGATTCCATCTTCAAAGTTTAACAAACATAAAAAAAACATGTGAAAATAACATCTCAACAAGATCAACAAAAAGAGTTTTTTTATATTACTTACCCTAGTTTGACGCTGAGAAACATCGATAGTGGATGTCTCTACGTTCATGAAAAGAAACGAATCATGATAGATTCTTATAGCAAATTAGAAACACACCACAAGGATCAAAATTTCACACAATTGCTAAAAAATTCAGTCAACTCACAATATCATCAAAAGATGCCATAATTATATGAAACGGTTGGACTCATATCAAAAGCATACGAAACCGTTGGACTCATTCATCAACCTCGTTACTCACACTAAATCGTATCCAAAAGTTATAATCGGGGATTAAATCAGAAATCAGAAACGTACTTTATCTTCTTCTTTTTTGTTTCTCATAAACTAGCTCCGAGCATGACTTGTAGAAGAAAAAAAAATAGATAAACGATACAGATACAATAAATGATGAAGATATAGAGAAAGAGATGAACGCGAATTCGAAAATCTTTCTCAGGATGTATTGTTTTCTCCGATGAAAGTCGACGTAGAACCCTTATTTTTGTTCTTATTTTTGAATTGAATATATTTAGTTTTTTTGTTAGATATACAACATGATATATCATGGTTTTTACCCCTTTTAGGCCATGATATAAGTACGTTTTATAGTCTCTCTACTATTTTGTAATGGTTTAGAGTCTTTTACTGGTTTTAGCACGTTTGGAGCATAATTGGAGATATTGGAGTTTTCTGGAGCATTTTGGATCAAAACAGAAGTTCGTGTAGCTAAGTACCCGATTTGAAGCATCAGTGTCGATCGATACTGCCTAGTATCGGTCGATACTCACCGAAGCAGACACTACCAGCGAGTTTAATGAAGAGTTGAAGAATTGCAAAATTGCCCAGAAGTCTTTATTATTTACAAGATGCCCCAAAACGTGATTTATGTTATTTAATAGGATTTTACAGCCACTTTCATGGCTATGCTTTATTTTATTCTTGTTTTGTGAGAGAGCTTTTGAAGGGAGACAAGTTTGAAACTCTGTTCGTCCGAGAGAAGATTTCGAACCCTCTTGTTACTCTTTCTATTTTATTTGATGATTTATTCAAACATGTTTATTGCTTCAATTTCCATGTCTGAGTACATCTTTTGTTAGGTTTAGGGTTCTCATAAGGGTTTTCTCTGAATGCTATGTTGATTAAACATTAGGATTCACTATCTGAATTAGTTCTTCGCCATAGGTTGTTTCCAAAGCTAATTCTAGATTGATCACCTAGAACTTACATCTTAGGATAATTGATTAGGCACGAGAGTGCGATTAATTACCTGACAGAACCTAGGGTGAGCAAAATAACTATTCGCAAAGAGATTTGGTTTAGTTGTTTTGTGAACAAATCAAACATGATCTAAAAGCTGGTTTAGACTTTAGGATTCGCAAAGAGATTTGGAATTCTAGGATTTAGACTTATATAGTTTTCGCAACGAGAGTTGGTTAATTATACCTTAGTGATTTGAGTTCAAGAACCGTGCTAAATCTGAATCATGTTAGTTAGTTTATCTGCATTCATTGATTCCCTGAGAAATACCCTGAACCTATCTTTCTCCAATCAAATTTACAACCGTTTTAATTTACATTCTGTTTTCAATATCATTGATTGCTTAGCTTTATTCGCCATAGGTTGTTTCCAAATCTAATTATAGATTGATCACCTAGAACTTAGATCTTAGGATAATTGATTAGGCACGAGAGTGCGATTAATTACCTGACAGAACCTAGGGTGAGCAAAATAACTATTCGCAAAGAGATTTGGTTTAGTTGTTTTGTGAACAAATCAAACTTGAACTAAAAGTTGGTTTAGACTTTAGGATTCGCAAAGAGATTTGGAATTCTAGGATTTCGACTTAGATAGTTTTCGCAACGAGAAGTGGTTAATTATACCTTAGTGATTTGAGTTCAAGAACCGCGCTAAATCTGAATCCTGTTAGTTAGTTTATCTACATTCATTGATTTCCTGAGAAATACCCTAAACTTATCTTTCTCCAATTGAACTTACAACCGTTTTAATTTACATTATATTTTCTATATCATTGATCGCTTAGCTTAATTCTCATCTTCATAATCTATTGTGTTTCTCTGTGAGTCCTTGTGTTCGACCCCTACTTTACTGCAGCTACTGCTTAGTACTTTTAGGGTATTAATTTGAGCATATCAAATTTGGCGCCGTTGCCGGGGACTCGATTCGCCATTAGATTTTAGTCTGAGAATTTTGACTAAGTTCGTCGGTATCGATCGATACAATATAGTGTCGGTCGATCCTCGTCGATTTCTTTTTCTTGATATCGATCGACACCACCAAGTGTCGGTCGATACTAATCGTATTACCGAGTACTAACGTTCTTGACTTTTATTTTTCAGGTGTATGCATATTCGTAAAACCAGAAGGAGCAAGAACACTCAGCTAGTCGAATTGTCATTGGATCAGCTAGCACTTTTGGAACGCACAAACAAAAAAGCAAAGAAGCCAGCAGAGATGAACAACAATCTAGTGATTTTGGTTCAAGATGATGCTGGTGCTTACAGAGACCAAGAGGGTCAGTTATGCAATGAGAGAGGACAACGTCTGGATAAAGAGGGGAACATAATTCCACCTGCTCCTGTTGTCGCTGGAAACGTCGCTGGGAACGTTGTGGTTAATAGTGGTAGAACGATTGGTGAGTATAACAGGCCTGATCAGTTTTATGCCAATCGATCAGCGATTCGTCCTCATGCTTTTCAGAGGAATGACTTTGAGCTAAAGCCTGCATACTACACTCTGGTGGGTCAGCACCCTTTCCATGGTCTTTCCAATGAACATCCCATGGACCATATTCAGAGGTTTGAGGATTTGGTCACTAGCATTAAGAGCAATGGAGTGTCCTACGACTACCTCTTCTGCAAGCTCTTCCAATACTCTCTTGGTGGAGATGCGACTTACTGGCTGAAGCAGTTACCTCCCGGATCACTGACTAACTGGGAAGAGACTAAGACCGCTTTCCTGAACAATTTCTATGATGATGCACGATCCGAGGATCTGAGGAACAAGATCTCCCAGTTCTCTCAAGGCCCTACTGAAGCGTTCAAGGCTGCTTGGACGAGATTTAGATCATACTAGAGAGACTGTCCACATCACGGATACTATGATGTTCAGCTGATGGGATTCTTCTTCAGAGGTATCAGATGGCTTTGGATGCTTCAAGCAATGGAAACTTCAACACCAGGTATCCTGATGATGCCTATGTACTAATTGAGAACTTGGCGTCTAGCAATAGCACCAAGAATGCTGATTTTGAGCGGAAGAAGCTAGCTGGTAGCGTGGATGGTTAACAGATTGGTGATGTTCAAGGCAAGTTGGATTCTATGCACAGTCTTCTGATGGGCAAGACAACGAAGGCCGTTCACTTTGCTGAAGATGTTAAGGTATTCAACGAAGATGAAGTAGAGGATGTTAACTACATTGGTGGTTCTAGTTTTCAAGGTCAGAGGAATCAATTCAACAACAACTGAAACTTCAACATCAACTCTCAGTAAGGAGGTTCGAATCAGTTTGGTCAGAAGTCATCTCAGAACAGTGGGTATACCATGAACTATGGAAGTTCATCCTATCAGCTAATACCTGCTAAGCTCCCAGATAGCAAGATCGAGTCTATGTTTGAACAGCTGGTTCAAGGGCAGCAAAATCTCACTGTAGATCTCAATGGAAATATAGATGCAGTGTACAAGGATCTGAGTGGAAGGATCGAGGCTCTCAGTACTCGTCAGAAGCTGTGAAAATGCAAGAAGGTTTTCTTCCTAGGAAAGTAGAGAACCCTAGGGCTCACGTCAATGCAATCACCTTGAGGAGTGGGAAAGAGGTCACTCCAGGAGCAAAAATTAGCCAAACTGCAGATATTTTCGTCGATTCTGACGATGAAGATACCGAAATCGCTCCAGTATCGATCGACACTAGCCAGCATCGATCGACACTTATCCACATACTTTCACGGGACAAATCCAAATCACATGTATCGATCGATACCACTTCAGTGTCGGTCGATACTGATCCTGCGGTCGAACCGTCTCCTAAGATTTCGAAGAAAATGCCTAATGTAGTTGCAGAAAGAGTTTACACACCGAGGATACCTTATCCCAGAGCTTCTGGGAAGACTAAGAAGGAGGTAGAAGACTCTAGATGCAAGTCAATTATGGATAAATTGATCGTTGAACTTCCTTTTATCGATGCCATTAAGACTTCTCCAGCCTTCAGAAGATATGTCAAGAAGATAGTTTCTAGCAACATGAACCTTGAAGAGGGATGCTTGATGATTACTCATAAGTGCAGTGCAATCCTGACCAACATGATCCCAAAGAAGCTGCCGGACCCAGGCAGTTTTGTGTTGGATTGTACGATACTCACAGACAGATTTGAGCGTTCCCTGTGTGACCTTGGCTCCAGTGTCAACCTCATGCCATATTCAGTTGCCAAAAGGATGGGGATGACATATTTCACAACCACGAGGATCTCCCTGATACTTGCTGATCGGTCAGTTAGATTTCCAGAGGGGTTACTCGAAGATGTCCCGATTAAGATTGGAAATTGCTTAATCCAAACTGATTTCATCGTCTTGGAGTACGATGTTGAGCCAAAGGACCCTCTTATCCTAGGCAGACCATTCCTTGCAATAGCTGGTGCTTTGATTGATTGCAGGAATGGGAAGATCGCCCTCAACATTGGTGATTTGGTCATGACTTTCAATACGAATAAGATGATGAAACAACCAACCATCAATGGGCAGACTTTCTTTGTGGACACTTTCACTGACATAGCTGAAGAGTACTTCCTTGAGATGCATCCTGAGGACCCACTAGAGAGAGCATTGGTCTGTTTAGCCATTTTAGAGACTCATTCGTGTGAAGATACTGCTGGATACTCGAAGATGCTCGATTCAGCATAGCCAATATCGATCGATACCCCCTAGTATCGGTCGATACCATGCGACTAGAAAGAGAGTTGGCCGAAAACTCTAAGCAAGCTGCTGGGCTTGGAGATTGGAGTGTAGAGAATGCTCCTAAAGTGGAACTAAAACCACTCCCACCAAATCTGAGGTATAGCTTTCTTGGTCCTAATTCTACATACCCAGTAATTGTTAATGTTTCTTTGAACAACACAGAGATTGCCTTACTGCTGAGTAAGCTCCGCAAATATCGTAAATCTCTTGGCTATTCTCTTGATGACATTTCAGGTATATCACCAGACCTGTGCATGCATAGGATTCATCTTGAGGACGAGTCAAAGACCTCAGTTGAGGATCAGAGGAGGCTGAATCCGAATCTGATGGAAGTGGTCAAAAAGGAAGTGATGAAGTTTTTGAAAGCTGGTGTTATCTATGCTATTTCGGATAGCTCTTGGGTCAGTCCAGTGCACGCTGTTCCTAAGAAAGGAGGGATAACGGTGGTGAAGAATGAAAAGGATGAGATGATTCCTACTAGAACTATCACTGGACATGGAATGTGCATTGACTACATGAAGTTGAATGCAGCCACACGGAAGGATCATTTCCCATTGCCATTCATTGACCAGATGCTGGAGAGGTTGGCTAGTCATCCCTACTACTGTTTTCTCGATGGGTATTCAGGTTTCTTCCAGATTCCGATACATCCAGATGACCAAGGGAAGACAACTTTTACATGTCCATATGGCACATTCGCGTATAGGAGAATGCCATTTGGATTGTGTAACGCTCCAGCCACTTTTCAGAGATGCATGATGTCTATCTTCACAGACATGATTGAGGATTTTATGGAGGTGTTCATGGATGATTTTTCAGTATATGGATCATCGTTCAAAGACTGTTTGGCTAAATTATGCAAGGTGCTACAGAGGTGTGAAGAGAAACGTTTGGTCCTTAATTGGGAAAAGTGTCACTTTATGGTTCAGGATGGCTTCGTGCTTGGGCACAAGGTTTCTGAGGCTAAGATCGAAGTTGACAAAGCCAAAATTCAGGTTATGACAAGCCTCCAACCACCAAATTCTGTGAAGGATATTTGAAGCTTCCTTGGTCATGCTGGGTTCTACAGGAGGTTTATCAAGGATTTCTCCAAGATAGCACGTCCACTCACTGCTTTATTATGCAAGGAGATCAAATTCGATTTCACACATGAATGTCTTGCAGCCTTTAAGGAGATTAAAAAGGCTCTGGTAAGTGCTCCTATTGTGCAACCTCCTGATTGGACATTGCCTTTTGAGATCATGTGCGATGCTAGTGATTTTGCAGTTGGATCTATTCTGGGTCAGAGAAAGGACAAGAAGCTGCACGTCATCTACTATGCCAGCAGGACGTTGGATGATGCTCAGAGGAACTACAGCACCACAGAGAAGGAACTACTTGCAGTTGTTTTCTCCTTTGAGAAATTTCCATCCTACTTGATTGGGAGAAAAGTGATTGTTCATACTGATCATGCTGCCATCAAATATCTGATGCAGAACAAGGATCTCAAGCCTCGCCTTTGTCGTTGGGTTCTTTTGCTACAAGGTTTTGACATCGAGGTTAAGGACAAGAAATGAATAGATAATGGGGTCGCTGACCATCTCTCGAGGATTCGGATCGATGCAGACGTCCCTATTGATGATCAACTACCAGAGGAATCCATTAACTTCATTGAAACTGAGTTTGGGATGGGTTTCGCAGAAACTCAGCAATTCCCATGAATTGCAGGTCTCGGTATCGATCGACACTCATATGGTGTCGGTCGATACCCGGCGGTTCCCAAGCCAACTTTGACTGTCGAACACCTAGGGGTTTCAGAGGAGTATCTAGTGGTTACAGCCGATTTTGATCAACCATGGTATGCTGATATTGCCAACTACCTCGCTGCAGATGCAGAACCAAAGCACCTCAAGAAGTATAACAAGAAGAAGTTCATGCGCGACATAAGGCGATACTTTTGGGATGAACCATACTTGTATAAGCATTATTCTGATGGTATTTACAGGCGATGCATTGCTGAATCAGAGGTACCTAACGTGTTATTTCTTTGCCATGGATCCGACTATGCTGGACACTTTGCCACCTTCAAGACCTTGTCCAAGGTTCTTCAAGCAGGCTTCTGATGGCCCACTATGTTTAAGGATGCTCATGCTTTCATTTTGCAGTGTGATGCCTGTCAGAGGAGAGGGAATATCAGTAAGAGACATTAGATGCCACAGAATTTCATCCTTGAGGTTTATAATTTTGATTGTTGGGGCATCGATTTTATGGGTCCCTTTCCTTCGTCATATGGAAACAAATACATCTTGGTTGCTGTGGACTATGTGTCTAAGTGGGTTGAAGCCATTGCTAGCAGAACCAATGATTCTTCGGTAGTTCTTAAGCTGTTTAAGACCATCATTTTCCCTCGATTTGGAGTACCTCAAATTGTGATAAGTGATGTTGGCTCTCACTTTATCAACAAAATTTTCGAGAGGTTGCTGAAGAAGTATGGTGTGAACCATCGTGTTGCTACTCGTTATCACCCTCAGACCAGTGGACAAGTTGAGGTTTCCAACTGACAGATCAAATAGATTCTGGAGAAAACAGTGAATCTCACAAGGAAAGATTGGTCTGTGAAGCTAGATGACGCACTTTGGGTTACAAGACTGCTTTCAAGACACCACTTGGGACTACACCATTTCACTTGCTGTATGAAAAAGCATGCCATCTTCCAGTGGAAATCGAGCACAAGACAGCATGGGCTACAAAGTTGATGAATTTCGACATCAAGTCTGCCGCCGAGAAGCGATTGATCAAGCTGAATGAGCTCGATGAGATTAGGCATCTTGCCTATGAGAACTCGAAGTTGTAGAAAGAGAGGACTAAGGCATACCATGACAAGAAGATAATCTCCAGACACTTTGAACCAAATGATCAGGTACTTCTGTATAACTCTCATTTGCAATTGTTTCCTGGAAAATTGCGTTCTCGTTGGTCAGGACCTTTCACAGTCAGGGAAGTTAGACCACATGGTGCGATTGTCCTGACAAATCCTTCAGGCGAAGAGTTCACTGTCAATGGAAAAAGGGTGAAACACTATTGGGCGAAAGTTGAGATTCCAGAAGAACATATAATGCCTCTGGAGGATGCACCCACTGCCTGAAAGGCGGTACAGTCAAACAGCAGCAGCTGTCAAGGGAAGGACGACTCAGGCACAGAACGAACACGTCAATGCAATCACCTTGAGAGGTGTAGGAAATCTCGAAAACCTTGTCGAAGATGATTTCGAACCTGATTCGTCAGTATCGATCGACACTACTGCTGTTATCGATCGACACCCCCTGCAGGAAGAACCGAAGATTGTAAAGGAACCAGAGATGATGGAGGAATGTGTTTACAGGCCTAAGATTCCGTATCCTAGACCACCTAGACATCTCATGAAACCCATCACTGCAGAGAAGCTGAAAATTGATGACATAAGATCTACTTAGATGGCTCTCACATTCGAAAACTCTTCCATATCGGTTCCATACGGTACAATCCCCAATTTGATGGTTAAGGTAGGATACTGTCTGGTCCCTACCGACTTTCAGGTTGTGGAGATGCATGCAAGGTCTAGCACACCTTTGATTCTTGGAAGACCGTTCATGGCCACGGCCGGTGCAGTTATGGACACACCCAGTAAGGGAATTTCATTCTCGTACATTGACGAATAGGTCTACTACGAGGTCATCCCTTCTAGAAGAGCTCATACACAGATATCTTGCATCCCGTTGGTGCAGGAGAAACATTGATGGTCGATCTTTTGGAAGAACCTTATGATGAGCCAACTGTCATAGAAGTTCTGGATCGCCCTCCTATCATCACCAAGGAAGTCATCAAAAAGACTAAGGCAAAGAAAGAGGTGAAGAACAGAAGAGTCGAAAGTGCTACACACGTAACCTTAATCCCTCAGAAGTGCGATGGGTACTTGATCGAATATAAGGTGAAATGCAAAGGGGCATCAAGACCATTTTCTAAGGCTAGAGTTCTTCTTACTCCATAGCTGAAAGAGAAAGGACAAGAGGTTGTGGAACGCATGTTGAGCAGAACTCTGAAGCTGGAGATGTCAAGTTGTGGAGCCTGTTTTGATGCAAGCTCTCATTCTTATACGGACTGATCGTCCGTACAGGCAAGCTAATGACATAAAACGAGCGCTGAGTGGGAGGCAACCCACTGGTGAGTTTTGTTTTTGAGTCTTTTTCTCTTTCGTTTTCGTTTTGTGTTTGTGTCAGGATAACCAAAGAGCAAAACTCGGAACTGCCCGTGTGTCGATCGATACCCTACTGGTATCGGTCGACACCCTACGCGAATGAGAAGAGTTCACTGTGTCGACCAATACTTGGTATCGATCGATACCAAGTTGGGTGTCGGTCGACACTCGTACCCCAATACGGTAACTTCTTGTTTTTCACAGTTCCACTTTGTTCTTTTGTTTTCTTTTACCAACTCTAGGCTAGATAACACTGGGGAGAGTGTTGTTCAAGTCTGGGGGAGGTAGTCGCTGACATTGTTTTTGTTTTCTTAGAGTCAGTCGTTTTTTTTTAGTTATTCATTGTTTTATTGAGTCAAAACTTTGTTGGAGACTGTGATCTTTTTCTTGAATCTGTTGTTCTGACTCTACTTCTAAGTGACCATTGTTACAGAATCAGTTACAGATCGACTAATGAAAAATCCAAAGGCTGACCAGTTAACTAGAAGACACTCATGTTTCCAGCAAAGATCTTTAAAGCCTGAGCCAAATTTTTGCACTTCATCGATGTGGTTAGTATCCATAGAGCTTGATTCCTCATTCGTATCTGACAAAGAAACCCATGTGTTAAAGTAATAGTGTCTCTCTCCCCTGTTATAAGTTAAAAATAAATAAGTGCATGAAAAGATGAGATGATTTTCTCATTCGCCTACATCCTTTGATACATTGAGAGGGAAGAACCGGGGATTGTGTGGCAAACACCATCAATACTCGCGTCTCATACCTTGATGTGTATATGCAGATCTAAAAAGAAGAGAACATGATAAAAAATAAGTCTGGGGAAGAGAAAATGATACCAAAAGTGTGAAAAAGGGTGGTTCCTTGTCATGATATTGTATGGGAAAGAATCTAGAAGGTTCTTGGTATTAATCACAGCGATGAAACTGGCGAGGAATGCTTGATTGAACGATGCTGTGAAATAATATGTGTAGTCCGGGAAGCTGAGAATGTCTACGGAAAAGTACATGGTGGTAAGACTTGGAACTGGTTAGGTGATATGTGGAGCGCTAAGGAAAATGGTCATTACAATGTTTAAAGAACAGGTGAGTCTCTATGTTTTCAAACCTCTTTCTCTGGTTTAGTTTTCTGTTTTGCTTGAGGGCAAGCAAAGGCTATGTCTGGGGGAGTTGATATATCAGGGTTTTTACCCCTTTTAGGCCATGATATAAGTCCGTTTTATAGAGTCTATCTACTATTTTGTAATGGTTTAGAGTCTTTTACAGGTTTTAGCACGTTTGGAGTATAATTGGAGATATTGGAGATTTCTGGAGCATTTTGGATCAAAGCAGAATGTCGTGTAGCTGAGTACCCGATTTGAAGCATCAATGTCGATCGATACTTCTTAGTATCGGTGGACACTCATCGAAGCAGACACGACCCGCAAGTTTAATGAAGAGTTGAAGAATTACAAAATTGCCCAGAAGTCTTTATTATTTACAAGAATCCCCAAAACGTGATTTAGGTTATTTAATAGGATTTTACAGCCACTTTCATGTGGATGCTTTATTTTATTCTGGTTTTGTGAGAGAGCTTTTGAGGGGAGACAAGTCTGAAACTCTGTTCGTCCCAGAGAAGATTTCGAACCCTCTTGTTACTCTTTCTATTCTATTTGATGATTTATTCAAACATGTTTATTGTTTCAATTTTCATGTCTGAGTAGATCTCTTGTTAGGTTTAGGGTTCTCATAAGGGTTTTCTCTGAATGCTAGGTTGATTAGTTATTAGGATTCACCATCTGAATTAGTTCTTCACCATAGGTTGTTTCCAAAGCTAATTCTAGATTGATCACCTAGAACTTAGATCTTAGGATAATTGATTAGGCACGAGAGTGCGATTAATTTCCTGACAGAACCTAGGGTGAGAAAAATAACTATTCGCAAAGAGATTTGGTTTAGTTGTTTTATGAACAAATCAAACTTGAACTAAAAGCTGGTTTAGACTTTAGGATTCGCAAAGAGATTTGGAATTCTAGGATTTAGACTTAGATAGTTTTCGCAACGAGAGTTGGTTAATTATACCTTAGTGATTTGAGTTCAAGAACCGCGCTAAATCTGAATCATGTTAGTTAGTTTATCTACATTCATTGATTTCCTGAGAAATACCCTAAACCTATCTTTCTCCAATTGAACTTACAACCGTTTTAATTTACGTTATGTTTTCTATATCATTGATCGCTTAGCTTAATTCTCATCTTCGTAATCTATTGTGTGTCTTTGTGAGTCATTGTGTTCGACCCCTACTTTACTGCAGCTACTGCTTAATACTTTTAGGATATTAATTTGAGCATATCAACACATTGGAAGAGATTGTGATTAACATTTTTAAATCAAAATTTTTTTTTTAGAATTTTTTAATAAGGAAAATTGTGATTATATATTAAACAAAATTAATTTATTATTAAGGGTAAAAAAGGATTAACATTAACTAAAAGTTTTATTTTCCGAAGATGAGTACGGAAAGTTTAGTTTCCCGAACAGATATTCAATGTGTCTTTTTCCAATTTTCCCTTTATTATTTCGATCACATGCTTTATCCGAGTAGAAATTAATTTGAGTTGGATGAATTTGAGCTTTAATGGAGTGTCGCTGTAACAAGTCAACGTCTATTTGTACCATAATCATATCTATGTATATATAATAAACTTCGGTTTCTATTTTTAGATCCTCTGTTCTTTTTGTATGATTTCAATTGTACTCTGTTATGTGTGTTCTTTTGTGTAGTTTCAACCATATCGACTAAATCATCAGAACAAGAAGAAAAGAAAAAAAAAATTTATTAGAAAAAGACAACAATGAAGAACAGAACACAATGAACATAATAAATTACATGTTTTTTTTAATGTGTAGGCTTTTGTTCATCTTTGTTCAATCGATATGTGTAACAGCCCAATTTTGGCCCAAGAAGAAAAAGCCCAGCAAGAAAAGGCCCAGCACGAAAACCCTAATCCTAGCCCTTATAAATATCAGTCATTAAAGGAGAATGAGGCTATTTTGCAAAACAGAAACCCTAACCCCCTAAACCTCTCCGAGCCGTCGATCCCGAGCAGCCACCGCCGCCGCCCTTCGTCGCCGCCGACCGCCGCCGCTTCGAGGAGGAGCCACCGCGAAGTTGCTCCTAGACGCCGCCTTCTTGGTTCCTTTGCTTCGAGTCACCGTTAATTCATATCTGAGCCGTGCTATCCTTTTTCAAGAACCCTAACATTCACATCTCTAAGGTGAGGATTAGATATAGGCTTCTCTCTATGTTTTCTTGTCTTTTTCTGGTATGTTGAGTCTAGGTATACTCCGGTATGCTACGTGCTACGAAGTACGGGCACGTTTATGTGATGCATCATGTTGTATATATACTTTTGAATGAATATGGACTAGAAAATTATTAGAGGAAGAACCAGCACTCTTGATTGATAAACATGTTGGTTGATTAATGTCTGTAAGTAGCTAGATGGTGTGAAATCACTACGAGGTATTCGTCACAGCGTAAGGGGCGCTCGTGGTACGAACTGTTTGCGGGAACTGACAAGGGTCTTATGCCAAGGAATCGGAACCATTTGTGTGATGGAATCCGGTGGGGTGTTTACTTGTTGTCGGAACCCACTTGCTTGTTTGGACCAGTGGGGTCTATGCACCTTGGCACCATAACCGCTGCGACCGGGGAGGTGAGGTGTGTACCTTGGCACTGCAAGCATCGTCGCTAGGGGCTCGGACGCGCCTCAGGAGTCTGTGTGACCCGAAAACCTGAGAGCTATTGGCTCGAGATATATCTTTATTGTGGTACCCCTTTTGGTAGTTTTGTGGGCGCTTCTAGAGCGTGATGTATGATTGCTTGGTTATATTTATTCTTGTTATGTTGGTCGAATACGAGTTGGTGTGGGGTTGAGTTTAGGTTTAGTTCTCGCTGAGTAATCCCAATTACTCACCCCTCTCTCTCCTTGTAGGTGATGATGATTATTATGTCGATGCTGTTGATGATATTGATTATGTGGAACTGGATGAGTAATCCCGGTGTGGTGCGAGGTTTTGAGAGTTCGAAAGTTCTCCTTTGCGTTTTATTTGGCATTTCAGTTATCTCATTTAAAGCCAATTTGTTCGCTATTTGCTTCGGTTTATTTACGATTTAAGTTGGATTTGTAAGACTATTTGGGATTAAATAAAAGAGTAATATTTAGCAATTAAATTGGCCAAGAGCAGGTCATTACAAGTGGTATCAGAGCGGGTTTCGAGAGGAGGATAATTCTAGGTTAGTGGGGATGGGAAATATCGGATTTCAACGTTTTCATAATCGAGATTTTTCAAAGTTATAAAACCACCACCTAGATGAGCCTCCAGTTATTATTGTTGCTCTATCTTGCAGGAAGATCAGTCTTTACGGGACCGGACTGACTCACTTGCTATCGCTTTTGTACAGATGCCACCAAGGAATGCCAGAAACGTGATAACCAGATCCGCAGCTCGTCGTGAAGCTCAGGGAGAGCAAGACCACACAGTTAATTGGGAGCGTGAACAAGAACCAGAATGACCAGTACCGGGAGGAAGTGAACCAACCAGAAGGAAACCGAGTTGGGGAGCCTGACCCAGTACCAGCTGCGGCCCACACTGCAGTATTGGAGGAGTTGCGCCGATACCAAGGAAGGTACGGTGAGTGGAGGAATGAACGAACCCACAAGTGAATTTTCCAGAACGACAATTGCCGCCCCCACCGCCTGAGCGGGTCAATGTGCCAGGATTAGCTTACTACGAGGCGATGAGACTCATGAAGGACATGGGGACATATTCATTTGGAGGAAAGTCTGACCCAATCTCTGCGGATAATTGGAAGAAGATGCTTGAACAGAATTTCGAGTCGATAAGGTGACCGCATGTGTACCGAAGGGAGCTGGCTATTCAGTACCTTAAAGACGAGGCACTGATTTGGTGGGACGGTGTGGTAGAAAGGATATGGGGACGCTATGAGCTGAATTGGGATGACTTCAAGGGCGAATTCTCTCGAGAAAATTTCCCAACGGAAGCCATGGACCAAATGGAGAGTGCTTTCGAGGACCTTCGTCAGGATAACAATACTGTGAGGGAGTACAAGGAGGAATTCAACCGTTTGAGGAGGTTTACCATGAAGCATTTCACCGAAGCCGACTTGATCCGTCAGTTCATGAAGGGACTGAGGTTAGAGTTAAAGAACCGTTGTTCGATTCGAAAGTACCCTAGTATGGTGGAGCTAGTGGAGACAGCCGCTAGTCAGGAAATTAGACTTGAGGAGGAGCTAAGAAAGGCTAAGAACGCTCAAGCTCGTGCATACCAGGGGCAGGAAGCACCCAAGCGGACATGGGATGACATGACTGTGGTAAGGACTACTGACCATGTTCAGATGTGCACTCGTTGTGGTAGGAGGCATACATGGTCGTGCGGTGTGGCCAGGTGTCATGAGTGCGGAAGAACTGGTCACCTCCTTAAAGATTGCCGTGCAGATGCAAGGGAACGCAAATGCCACCGTTGTGGGAAGTATGGGCACTACGCAAAGGACTGTCGAGCAGTCGTGCCAATTCAGCAGCAAGGGATATTACCGCTACCGCCAGCTAAGAGGCAAGCAGTGGGACCTCGTGTTTTCGCAATGGGAGATCCCGAAGGAGCCGCACCGATCGCTAGTAAGTAATCCCTTAGTAGTGTATGGTCGTGAAGTTGTGAAATTTGTGTGCGAAATGGAAATTGCATACTTAGTGATAAGTATAAATCGTGTAGGATCGGTCTCGGTAGGAGGCATGAAAGCTTACACTATGTTCGACACCGGTGCTACGCATAGTTTTGTGAACCCGGTGTTGGACCTTCACTGGAAAGTTCACCCCGAGGTCAAAAGCAATTGAGACTGCCGGGGCTGAGCAGGTGAGGTCTATCGTTCTGCATGAAAACGTGCCCATTGAGTTGGAAGGGACAGAGCTGCCGTGGACCTGAGTGGAGATGGAGTTGAACCACTACGACGTTATCCTTGGAATGGATTGGTTAACGCATTACCAAGCTATTTTGGATTGCCGACAAACGCATGTTTACATTCCACAACCGGAAGGACGTCTAGTTTTTCAAGGGGTGAAAATCGACACCGGCGTGCCGATAATCTCAATGATTCACGCATTGGAGCTGGTGGAGAAAGGATGTGAGGCGTACTTGGCTACAATATCTATGACCGGGGAAGGAATGGCCCAAAGGTTGGAAGACATACATGTGGCTGCTGAATACGCGGACGTATTCGCACCATTGACAGGACCACCGCCAACGCGGGGATATGATTTCACTATCGAACTAGAACCAGGGACGGCCCCTGTTTCGAAAGCTCCATACCGCCTAGCGCCCACGGAAATGGCATAATTAAAGAAACAATTGGAGGACCTTACGGACAAAGGATTCATCTGACTGAGAAGTTCACCGTGGGGAGCACCGGTGCTGTTTGTGAAAAAGAAAGATGGAAGCTTTCGTTTGTGCATCGATTACCGGGGGTTGAATAAGGTGACGATTAAGAACAAGTACCCGTTACCGCGAATCGACGAGTTTTAGGACCAACTGCAAGGAGCTTCGTGGTTCTCTAAAATCGATCTAGCGTCAGGATACCATCAGATTCGGATAGCGGAAGAGGACATTAGGAAGACAACATTCCGAACGCGTTATGGACATTACGAGTTCGTGGTAATGCCGTTTGGTCTGACGAACGCACCTGCCGCTTTTATGAAATTAATGAATGATCTTTTCCGCGAGTATTTGGATAAATGCGTGATCGTATTCATTGACGACATCCTAGTCTACTCGAGGAGCGAGAGGGAGCATGACTGGCACCTGCAGATGATACTCCAAAAGCTAAGAGAGCACCAGCTTTTTGCTAAGTTGAGTAAATGTAGCTTTTGGCAGAGAGAGATAGGATTTCTCGGCCATGTCGTTCCGGAAGCCGGAGTGGAAGTGGATCCCGAAAAGATAACCGCCGTGACGAAATGGCCTATTCCTAAGAATGTTACCGAGGTCCGTAGCTTTCTAGGTTTAGCTGGCTACTACCGCAGATTTGTACCAGACTTTGCCAGACTGTCGAGGCCTCTGACAAGGTTAATTGGGAAGGATGTGAAATTCGAGTGGACGGAAGCCCGTACTAAGAGTTTTGAGGAGTTGCAGAAGCGATTAACTCAATCACCGGTGTTGGTTATACCAAGGACAGGTATACCATATGACGTGTACACTGATGCCTCTGGGACAGGGTTGGGATGTGTGCTTATGCACGAAGAGAAGGTCATAGCATACGCATCTAGGCAACTACGGATCCATGAGACGAACTACCCCACTCATGATTTGGAGTTAGCAGCAGAGGTTTTTCCTCTTAAGATATTGCGTGCTTACTTGTACGGGGAGAAAGTGAATATCTTTACTGATCATCAAAGTCTAAAGCACATCTTCACCCAAGGCAACTTAAACCTAAGGCAGCGAAGATGGATAGAGTTGCTGGCGGACTATGACTTGAACATTACTTACCATCCTGGCAAGGCTAACCAGGTAGCCGACACGTTGAGTAGGCGCAAAAATGATATAGCGGAAGTCAAGGGGGTACAAGAGTTGATAGCAACTTTAGCCAGTTTAAGGTTGGGTGTGAGACAGATAGATGAAAATACCGCGGGACTAGAAGCATTGGACAATGCTGATTTACTTTGGAAAATCCGACAAGTTCAAGGGAAGGACCCCACTTTAAAAGAGCTAGTCGACAACCAAGTGGTTGGGTACCACGTTGCCGACAATGGGGCATACCTGTATAGGAACCTGGTATGTGTGCCTAATGATGAGACGTTACAGAAGGAAGTGCTGAGCCAAGCTCATCAGTCGCGATTTTCGATTCATCCGGGAGGCACTAAGATGTACCAAGACATGAAGAGATACTACCAGTGGGGCGAAATGAAGCGAGACATTGCTAATTGGGTGGCGCAGTGCGCGACATGTCAGCAAGCAAAAGCAGAACATATGGCGCCCAGCGGGCTACTCCAGAACTTGCCATTACCAGAAATGGGACATGGTGACTATGGACTTTGTCATGGGATTGCCTATGACCCTAGATAAGAAGAACGCGATTTGGGTAATCGTGGATCTGCTTACTAAATCAGCTCACTTTGTGCCAATTAAGAAGACAGATGGAGCGGAACAGTTGGACCAGAAGTACTGGGATGTAATCGTGAGGCTGCACGGAGTGCCAATGAGTATTGTATCAGACAGAGATCCAAATTTTACAGCTAGTTTTTGGCAAGCCTTTCAGAAAAAGATGGGAACGAAGGTACATTTGAGTACGGCACACCATCCTCAGACGGACGGTCAATTGAAAAGGACGATTCAGACCCTAGAGGATATGCTGAGAGCATGCGTTCTGGATTGGGCTGGAAACTGGGGAAAGTTCCTACCCTTGGCGGAGTTTGCATACAACAACAGTTACCATGCTAGTATCGGTATGGCCCCATACGAAGCCCTATATGGAAGACCGTGCCGTACACCCCTTTGTTGGACAGAACTGGATCAAAGGAAGGGCCTGGAACATGAAGTGGTAGAGGAAGCGAACGAGCAAGTGGAATTGCTTTGGAAAAGGCTAAAAGAATCCCATGACCGCCAAAAGAGTTATGCAGATAAGCGTCGGACCTACTTAGCATTTGTAGTAGGAGAAGAGGTGTACTTGAAACTGAGAGCATTTAAGGGAAATGTTAAACACCAGAAGCTGAAGAAACTTAAACCAAGGTACATGGGACCGTACCCCATCGTCTAGAAAATTGGGGAAGTGGCTTATCGACTAGAGCTACCGCCAGAGTTGTCAGAACTCCACGACGTGTTTCACATATCACTCCTAAGAAAGGTAGTAAGGGAACAAGAGCTCATTTTGCCTCAACCGCCAAGTGACTTGGGTACGAACTTATCGGTTGTGGGTACGCCAATAGAAATACTAGAATGGCTGGAGATGGAAATCCATGGTAAGAGAACAAAGTGCGTTAAGGTCTGTTGGGAAAGAAATGGTATCCACGAGGAAACGTGGGAGCCGGAACAGCAAATGCGAGAGGATTACCCCGAGCTCTTTAAGGACAAGCATAGAGCTAAAGTGGTAGGGGAGAATTCGGGGACGAATTCATTTCAAGAGGGGGAGAGTTGTAACAACCCAATTTTGGCCCAAGAAGAAAAAGCCCAGCAAGAAAAGGCCAAGCAGGAAAACTCTAATACTAGCCCTTATAAATATCAGTCATTAAAGGAGAATGAGGCTATTTTGCAAAACAGAAACCCTAGCCCCCTAAACCTCTCATAGCCGTCGATCCCGAGCAGCCATCACCGCCGCCCTTCGTCACTGCCGACCGTCGCCGCTTCGAGGAGGAGCCGCCGCGAAGTTGCTCCTAGCCGCCGCCTTCGTAATTCCTTTGCTTCGAGTCACCGTTAATTCAGATATGAGCTGTGCTATCCTTTTTCCAGAACCCTAACATCCATGTCTCTAAGGTGAGGATTAGATCTAGGCTTCTCTCTATGTTTTCTTGTTTTTTTATGGTATGTTGAGTCTAGGTATACTCCGGTATGCTACGTGCTACGAAGTACGGGCACGTTTATGTGATGCATCATGTTGGATATATACTTTTGAATGAATATGGACTAGAAAATCATTAGAGGAAGAACCAGCACTCTTGATTGATAAACATGTTGGTTGATTAATGTTTGTAAGTAGCTAGATGGTGTGAAAGCACTACGAGGTATTCGTCACAGCGTAAGGGGCGCTCGTGGTACGAACAGTTTGCGGGAACTGACATGGGTCTTATGCCAAGGAATCGGAACCATTTGTGTGATGGAATCCGGTGGGGTCTTTACTTGTTGTCGGAACCCACTTGCTTGTTGGGACCGGTGGGGTCTATGCACCTTGGCACCATAACCGCTGCGACCGGGGAGGTGAGGTGTGTACCTTGGCACTGCAAACATCGTCACTAGGGGCTCGGACGCGCCTCAGGAGTCTGTGTGACCCGAAAACCTGAGAGCTATTGGCTCGAGATATATCTTTATTGTGGTACCCCTTTTGGTAGTTGTGTGGGCGCTTCTAGAGTGTGATGTATGATTACTTGGTTATATTTATTCTTGATATGTTGGTCGAATACGAGTTGGTGTGGGGTTGAGTTTAGGTTTAGTTCTCGCTGAGTAATCCCAATTATTCACCCCTCTCTCTCCTTGTAGGTGATGATGATTATTATGTCGATGCTGTTGATGATATTGAGTATGTGGAACTGGATGAGTAATCCCGGTGTGGTGCGAGGTTTTGGGAGTTCGGAAGTTCTCATTTGGGTTTTATTTGGCATTTCAGTTATCTAATTTAAAGACAATTTGTTCGCTATTTGCTTCAGTTTATTTACGATTTAAGTTGGATTTATAAGACTATTTGGGATTAAATAAAAGAGTAATATTTAGGAATTAAATTGGCCAAGAGCAGGTCATTACAATATGAGAGCTTATTTTCTGTTTAGAATATTTCGAGATTAGTTTACTTGTGAAATAAGGTGTTTTATTGTTTAGGTTGTTCGGAATCAGTTTGCTCTTTTTTCTATTAGAAGATTAACTCTCTCTTGCTCTTTTTTTTTTTTTAAAGGTCCATCAACGATGGACAATAATTTTTACCAAAAAAAAAGAAACGATGGAAAAGAATAGTGACTGTCGACTACATAACTTTCAAGATGTTCAAAAAACTAAAAATCTCACTTTTCTCTTTCTAATTTTACTAAGGTAAAAACCATATATTTTTCTTTTTGTCGCTTTTGTAGGACCAAAAATTCGCACAATAACATGATATCGATTTAATCACGAATATATAAATAAATGTTAAGGAAAAACGAGTTTAAACGATATAAAAACAACGAAATTAAAACAAAACAATGGAGGCGAGAGAACTCTCTTTCCTTAACTCAAAGAATCTCCCGTAGTGCGATGGTATAATATTCGATTCATGAATCCTATGATACAACCATTGAATCCGTTATTGCGAACACTCGATAACGGATCTATCGAACTAAATACTACGATATACTCTCGAGACACTTACCTGAAAAGAAGCGAGAGATTGCTGTAAACTTTCTTATTTCTTTGCTTTTAGAAAAGCTTATGAAAGTGTGTTTTTTGTTGTGTAATCGGATACCTTTCTCTCAAGAGAGGCGATCCTATATATAGGAGAAGAACATAGAGGAAATTATTTCCAACTAGCAATGTGAGACTTTTTACATGTCCCTCACTTTTCCTTTTTACATTCACAAGGCTTTTCCTTCTTTTAGGCTTTTCCTTTTTAAGGCTTTTCCTTTTTACATTCACAAGGCTTTTCCCTTTTTTAGGCTTTTCCTTTTTTAAGGCTTTTCCTTTTTACATTCACAAGGCTTTTCCACTTAGCTGAAATGTCTCATTTCAATTCACACATACACATATTTATAAAGCCCACAAGCTCTTATAAATTGTGTTCCAACAATCCTCCACATGAATAGAAATGACTATAAACATATGATGACTGAACATACTTGACTAGACTTTACTAGACATACTTGACTAGACTAGACTTGACTCACTAGACTAGACAGGCTTTTCGAGAGTATAAACGAAAATTCACTGTGTCTGAGAAGGTAACATTTTTCAGCTTTGAACCACTCATTGTTAATAACTGTCGGGTTTACTTGGCCAGGAGGTGAACATGATGTCTTGAACCACCCGGATTTTGATGTAAACCGAGACAATAGCTATAACCCAGCTTCATTTCTCGTAGAACTTAGTTCTCTATTGTGTTCATTTTGGCCTTGAACATTCCTGATTTTTCATGAGTGAACTTGGAGAATATAGCCTCTCTTTCATTCTCCTAGAAACGGCCCTCATTTAACACTCACAAGGTGATCTGCCATCAACTTTCTTTAAGAAGTATCCTGTCATACTCCACTAGTGTAAAGCTATGAAATCATTAAAAGCCAATGCTTATCCTCAATATTGACATGTAGCACTGTTTTATCATCCTAGGAAATGGGCAGAGACATAGTCTCACAGTACTCAATTTTGAATCAGTTCAACTTTGTTTTCCTTTTGAACCTAGATCTTGAGATCTCCAGTCACATAGGTGGGGTGTCCGTCAAACATCATCTTTGTCTATAGGCTTTAAACCCATTCCTTTTGATGATTTTAGAATTTGATCTCGCGGCAAACTTTTGATGAACGGATCCGCTAAGTTATCAGCCGACTAGATGTAATATATCGTAAGTACACCAATTGAGAACAATTGTCTAATGGTATTACGTCGTCTTCTTATATAACGAGATTTACCATTATATAGGTTACTCAGTGCCCGAGAGATAGCCGACTGGCTAGCACAGTGTACACGCAAAGTTGGTACTGGTTTTTCCTACATCGGGATATCTTCCATAAATTTCCGAAGCCATTCTGCTTCCTCTGCAGCTTTATCTAAAGCTATGAACTCAGATTCTATGGTCGATCTGGCGAACAGAGTTTGTTTGGAAGATTTCCAAGACACTGCTGCACCACCAAGCGTAAAGACATATCCACTCATGCATTTTGAGTTTTTGGAGTCTGAAATCCAGTTGGCGTCACTATATCCTTCCAAAACTGATGATTCTTTACCATAGTGCAACCTATAACTTTTAGTTTGACGTACATAGTCTAATACTCTTGTTATGGCTTTCCAGTGTTTATGTCCTAGATTACTAGTGTAGCAACTCAGTACATTAACTGTGTACGCTAAATTGGGTCTAGTACAATTCATTAAGTACATCAGACTTCTGATTACAAGTGCATACTCAACTTGTGACACTGTTTCACCCAAATTTTGTCGTCAGGTGAAGACTAGGGTCTACGGGAGTTTTTTCAATCCCACTTGAGTAGATTTTGAATCTATCAAGTATATTTTCAGCATAATGAGCTTGAGACAAGATTATTCCTTCGGAAGTTCTAGTGATCTTAATCCCTAGAATGATATCCGCTAATCCCATGTCTTTCATATGAAACTTGCTACTTAGCATGTTCTTAGTTTGACTGATCATGTTTTTATTGCTACTAATAATGAGCATGTATCAACGTACAAACAGAGCAAAACGTATCCGTGCGGATTACTTTTGATGTATATGCACTTATCACATTCATTAATGCTGAAACCATTTGACATTATTATGTTGTCAAATTTTTCATGTCATTGTTTTAAATCTTGTTTAGGTCCATACAATGACTTCACAAGTCGACAGACTTTGTGTTATTGTCCTGGGATAACAAACCCTTCGGGTTGTTTCATATAAATCTTCTCTTCTAAATCACCATTTAGAAAGGCAGTTTTCACATCCATTTCATGGATTTCTAGGTCTCTTAATGCTGCAATTCCGATCAACATTCAAATTGAAGTTATTGTCGTTACCAGAGAATAGGTGTCAAAGAAATCAATGCCTTCTTTTTGCCGGAATTCTTGCACCACAAGCCTAGCCTTGTACTTATCGATTGAGCCATCGGTTTTCAACTTTGTTTTGAAAATCCATTATTACACCCTAGGGCTATGAACCCTTGTGGTAGATCGATTATCTCATATGTATTGTTTTGCATAATGGATTCGATCTCAATATTAATGGATTCCTTCCAAAAAGGAGCGTCTGGTGTTGACATGGCTTCAGTGAAATTTCTCGGTTCATTCTCTAAAAGAAACACCATTAAGAAATCTTCACCATAAGATTTTTCCTTATGAGATCTTTTGCTACGTCTAGGTTCATCTTAAACCTCTTCTGCATCATCTAAAAATGTGCCAAAAATGATCCCCTCATTTACAGAGGTAATTGCATATCTTTCTTCACGAGTTCGTTTCAGATTTTTATCTTACACGAAAACACGTGCTCAAAGAAAGAAGCATTCCTTGATTCCATGGTTGTATTAACATGGATATCCGGTAAGTCTTATTTATGAATCAGAAACCAAAACGCTCTACTATTGTGTGCATATCCAATAAAAATACAATTCACCGTCTTAGGTCCAATTGTGACCTTTTTTAGGAGGTGGCACTGCAACTTTTGCCAGGCACCCCCACACTTTCAGGTATTTGTACAGATGTACTTTACCATTCCAAAGTTCATATGGTGTATTGCCAATAACTTTATGTGGTAAGCAACGCTTCCCCCCCACATTTCTTGAGATAACTAAGAATCATGCATCTTTACATTCATCATCTCACTAAGAGTTCAGAATTTTTCTTCCGCAACTCTTATATTCAAGTGAATAAAGAGCAGTTCTTCCGACGAATAATGCCATGTTCTCTAAAGAACGCATTTCATTCTCATCAAACTCGCAACCTTTATCACGTATAACTATTTACATAGTTTTCTCAAGTTGGTTTTTAAATTTCATCTTGTATGCTTCGAACTTTTCAAAATCATATTCTTGTTTCTTAACAAGTACACACATATATCACAATAAATACCATTGTGGTAACAATGTAATGCCACCATTCAATTTGGTTATTCCCAACCGTATTGACTTTAGAAACTACACTACGCGTGTCAATTTTAGTTAGATTAGTCTGGGATATCCCTATGTCTCTGCGTGGTCAATCTTGAGATTCACTTGGCCACAACCTTCAATTTTTTACGAGCCGGTGTTAACTATTAACAGCCGCTCCTCACTCTTGCATTTTTGATAAGTGCTAAACATGACTCTATCAATGCATATGTGAGTGGTGGCACATGTGTCGTACCACCAATCTTTCGGGTTGTCCTCAACCGTGTTGACCTCTGTGGCCATAGCGCACATGTCATCTTAAGTCAGGTTGGCCACAGCCTTCCCTTTGTCTTTGCGGTTGTTAATTAATTTTGCTTCAACTTGCGCTAACTTTATGACTAACCTTGTCACGCATGTGACACTTTTCCAAGAACTTCATTGCACCCTTTCACTTCATAAAGCTAATAGAGATTTTCAGGGATTTTTTTCCTTCTCCCCTTGTCCTTATGAACAACAACATTAGCAGTGTGCTCACACTGAACACCATCTGTCTTGCGGTTTCGAGACTCGATCCCCTGTCTGACTATCAAATCTTCAAGGGAAATTGCATTCCGCTTGTGCTTGAGATAGTTTTGAAGTCCACCCAACTTGGGGAAAGCTTCTCAATAAAGCAGTTCACTGTGAAACTATCACTGATAAACATGGCTTCATCAGCTATCTCATGCGTTAGCAATTGCAGGGCTTCCATGTTCCATGATGGGTTTTGAATCCACCATTTCAAAGTCTAGAAATTTTGCAATTGCGAATTTCTTACAGCCTGCGTCTTTAGACTTATACTTCTTCTCTAAGGCAACCCAAAGTTCCTTTGAAGTGTTAACCGTACTGTAAACATCGTACAACGGGTCTATCATGCGACTTAGAACAATTGTCTAATGGTATTACGTCGTCTTCTTATATAACGAGATTTACCATTATATAGGTTACTCAGTGCCCGAGAGATAGCCGACTGGCTAGCACAGTGTACACGCAAAGTTGGTACTGGTTTTTCCTACATCGGGATATCTTCCATAAATTTCCGAAGCCATTCTGCATCCTCTGCAGCTTTATCTAAAGCTATGAACTCAGATTCCATGGTCGATCTGGCGAACAGAGTTTGTTTGGAAGATTTCCAAGACACTGCTGCACCACCAAGCGTAAAGACATATCCACTCATGCATTTTGAGTTTTTGGAGTCTGAAATCCAGTTGGCGTCACTATATCCTTCCAAAACTGATGATTCTTTACCATAGTGCAACCCATAACTTTTAGTTTGACGTACATAATCTAATACTCTTGTTATGGCTTTCCAGTGTTTATGTCCTAGATTACTAGTGTAGCAACTCAGTACATTAACTGTGTACGCTAAATTGGGTCTAGTACAATTCATTAAGTACATCAGACTTCTGATTACAAGTGCATACTCAACTTGTGACACTGTTTCACCCAAATTTTGTCGTCAGGTGAAGACTAGGGTCTACGGGAGTTTTTTCAATCCCACTTGAGTAGATTTTGAATCTATCAAGTATATTTTCAGCATAATGAGCTTGAGACAAGATTATTCCTTCGGAAGTTCTAGTGATCTTAATCCCTAGAATGATATCCGCTAATCCCATGTCTTTCATATGAAACTTGCTACTTAGCATGTTCTTAGTTTGACTGATCATGTTTTTATTGCTACTAATAATGAGCATGTATCAACGTACAAACAGAGCAAAACGTATCCATGCGGATTACTTTTGATGTATATGCACTTATCACATTCATTAATGCTGAAACCATTTGACATTATTATGTTGTCAAATTTTTCATGTCATTGTTTTAAATCTTGTTTAGGTCCATACAATGACTTCACAAGTCGACAGACTTTGTGTTATTGTCCTGGGATAACAAACCCTTCGGGTTGTTTCATATAAATCTTCTCTTCTAAATCACCATTTAGAAAGGCAGTTTTCACATCCATTTCATGGATTTCTAGGTCTCTTAATGCTGCAATTCCGATCAACATTCAAATTGAAGTTATTGTCGTTACCAGAGAATATGTGTCAAAGAAATCAATGCCTTCTTTTTGCCGGAATTCTTGCACCACAAGCCTAGCCTTGTACTTATCGATTGAGCCATCGGTTTTCAACTTTGTTTTGAAAATCCATTATTACACCCTAGGGCTATGAACCCTTGTGGTAGATCGATTATCTCATATGTATTGTTTTGCATAATGGATTCGATCTCAATATTAATGGATTCCTTCCAAAAAGGAGCGTCTGGTGTTGACATGGCTTCAGTGAAATTTCTCGGTTCATTCTCTAAAAGAAACACCATTAAGAAATCTTCACCATAAGATTTTTCCTTATGAGATCTTTTGCTACGTCTAGGTTCATCTTAAACCTCTTCTGCATCATCTAAAAATGTGCCAAAATGATCCCCTCATTTACAGAGGTAATTGCATATCTTTCTTCACGAGTTCGTTTCAGATTTTTATCTTACACGAAAACACGTGCTCAAAGAAAGAAGCATTCTTTGATTCCATGGTTGTATTAACATGGATATCCGGTAAGTCTTATTTATGAATCAGAAACCAAAACGCTCTACTATTGTGTGCATATCCAATAAAAATACAATTCACCGTCTTAGGTCCAATTGTGACCTTTTTTAGGAGGTGGCACTGCAACTTTTGCCAGGCACCCCCACACTTTCAGGTATTTGTACAGATGTACTTTACCATTCCAAAGTTCATATGGTGTATTGCCAATAACTTTATGTGGTAAGCAACGCTTCCCCCCCACATTTCTTGAGATAACTAAGAATCATGCATCTTTACATTCATCATCTCACTAAGAGTTCAGAATTTTTCTTCCGCAACTCTTAGATTCAAGTGAATAAAGAGCAGTTCTTCCGACGAATAATGCCATGTTCTCTAAAGAACGCATTTCATTCTCATCAAACTCGCAACCTTTATCACGTATAACTATTTACATAGTTTTCTCAAGTTGGTTTTTAAATTTCATCTTGTATGCTTCGAACTTTTCAAAATCATATTCTTGTTTCTTAACAAGTACACACATATATCACAATAAATACCATTGTGGTAACAATGTAATGCCACCATTCAATTTGGTTATTCCCAACCGTATTGACTTTAGAAACTACACTACGCGTGTCAATTTTAGTTAGATTAGTCTGGGATATCCCTATGTCTCTGCGTGGTCAATCTTGAGATTCACTTGGCCACAACCTTCAATTTTTTACGAGCCGGTGTTAACTATTAACAGCCGCTCCTCACTCTTGTATTTTTGATAAGTGCTAAACATGACTCTATCAATGCATATGTGAGTGGTGGCACATGTGTCGTACCACCAATCTTTCGGGTTGTCCTCAACCGTGTTGACCTCTGTGGCCATAGCGCACATGTCATCTTAAGTCAGGTTGGCCACAGCCTTCCCTTTGTCTTTGCGGTTGTTAATTAATTTTGCTTCAACTTGCGCTAACTTTATGACTAACCTTGTCACGCATGTGACACTTTTCCAAGAACTTCATTGCACCCTTTCACTTCATAAAGCTAATAGAGATTTTCAGGGATTTTTTTCCTTCTCCCCTTGTCCTTATGAACAACAACATTAGCAGTGTGCTCACACTGAACACCATCTGTCTTGCGGTTTCGAGACTCGATCCCCTGTCTGACTATCAAATCTTCAAGGGAAATTGCATTCCGCTTGTGCTTGAGATAGTTTTGAAGTCCACCCAACTTGGGGAAAGCTTCTCAATAAAGCAGTTCACTGTGAAACTATCACTGATAAACATGGCTTCATCAGCTATCTCATGCGTTAGCAATTGCAGGGCTTCCATGTTCCATGATGGGTTTTGAATCCACCATTTCAAAGTCTAGAAATTTTGCAATTGCGAATTTCTTACAGCCTGCGTCTTTAGACTTATACTTCTTCTCTAAGGCAACCCAAAGTTCCTTTGAAGTGTTAACCGTACTGTAAACATCGTACAACGGGTCTATCATGCGACTTAGAACAATTGTCTAATGGTATTACGTCGTCTTCTTATATAACGAGATTTACCATTATATAGGTTACTCAGTGCCCGAGAGATAGCCGACTGGCTAGCACAGTGTACACGCAAAGTTGGTACTGGTTTTTCCTACATCGGGATATCTTCCATAAATTTCCGAAGCCATTCTGCATCCTCTGCACCTTTATCTAAAGCTATGAACTCAGATTCCATGGTCGATCTGGCGAACAGAGTTTGTTTGGAAGATTTCCAAGACACTGCTGCACCACCAAGCGTAAAGACATATCCACTCATGCATTTTGAGTTTTTGGAGTCTGAAATCCAGTTGGCGTCACTATATCCTTCCAAAACTGATGATTCTTTACCATAGTGCAACCCATAACTTTTAGTTTGACGTACATAATCTAATACTCTTGTTATGGCTTTCCAGTGTTTATGTCCTAGATTACTAGTGTAGCAACTCAGTACATTAACTGTGTACGCTAAATTGGGTCTAGTACAATTCATTAAGTACATCAGACTTCTGATTACAAGTGCATACTCAACTTGTGACACTGTTTCACCCAAATTTTGTCGTCAGGTGAAGACTAGGGTCTACGGGAGTTTTTTCAATCCCACTTGAGTAGATTTTGAATCTATCAAGTATATTTTCAGCATAATGAGCTTGAGACAAGATTATTCCTTCGGAAGTTCTAGTGATCTTAATGCCTAGAATGATATCCGCTAATCCCATGTCTTTCATATGAAACTTGCTACTTAGCATGTTCTTAGTTTGACTGATCATGTTTTTATTGCTACTAATAATGAGCATGTATCAACGTACAAACAGAGCAAAACGTATCTGTGCGGATTACTTTTGATGTATATGCACTTATCACATTCATTAATGCTGAAACCATTTGACATTATTATGTTGTCAAATTTTTCATGTCATTGTTTTAAATCTTGTTTAGGTCCATACAATGACTTCACAAGTCGACAGACTTTGTGTTATTGTCCTGAGATAACAAACCCTTCGGGTTGTTTCTCATAAATCTTCTCTTCTAAATCACCATTTAGAAAGGCAGTTTTCACATCCATTTCATAGATTTCTAGGTCTCTTAATGCTGCAATTCCGATCAACATTCAAATTGAAGTTATTGTCGTTACCAGAGAATAGGTGTCAAAGAAATCAATGCCTTCTTTTTGCCGGAATTCTTGCACCACAAGCCTAGCCTTGTACTTATCGATTGAGCCATCGGTTTTCAACTTTGTTTTGAAAATCCATTATTACACCCTAGGGCTATGAACCCTTGTGGTAGATCGATTATCTCATATGTATTGTTTTGCATAATGGATTCGATCTCAATATTAATGGATTCCTTCCAAAAAGGAGCGTCTGGTGTTGACATGGCTTCAGTGAAATTTCTCGGTTCATTCTCTAAAAGAAACACCATTAAGAAATCTTCACCATAAGATTTTTCCTTATGAGATCTTTTGCTACGTCTAGGTTCATCTTAAACCTCTTCTGCATCATCTAAAAATGTGCCAAAAATGATCGCCTCATTTACAGAGGTAATTGCATATCTTTCTTCACGAGTTCGTTTCAGATTTTTATCTTACACGAAAACACGTGCTCAAAGAAAGAAGCATTCCTTGATTCCATGGTTGTATTAACATGGATATTCGGTAAGTCTTATTTATGAATCAGAAACCAAAACGCTCTACTATTGTGTGCATATCCAATAAAAATATAATTCACCGTCTTAGGTCCAATTGTGACCTTTTTTAGGAGGTGGCACTGCAACTTTTGCCAGGCACCCCCACACTTTCAGGTATTTGTACAGATGTACTTTACCATTCCAAAGTTCATATGGTGTATTGCCAATAACTTTATGTGGTAAGCAACGCTTCCCCCCCACATTTCTTGAGATAACTAAGAATCATGCATCTTTACATTCATCATCTCACTAAGAGTTCAGAATTTTTCTTCCGCAACTCTTAGATTCAAGTGAATAAAGAGCAGTTCTTCCGACGAATAATGCCATGTTCTCTAAAGAACGCATTTCATTCTCATCAAACTCGCAACCTTTATCACGTATAACTATTTACATAGTTTTCTCAAGTTGGTTTTTAAATTTCATCTTGTATGCTTCGAACTTTTCAAAATCATATTCTTGTTTCTTAACAAGTACACACATATATCACAATAGATACCATTGTGGTAACAATGTAATGCCACCATTCAATTTGGTTATTCCCAACCGTATTGACTTTAGAAACTACACTACGCGTGTCAATTTTAGTTAGATTAGTCTGGGATATCCCAATGTCTCTGCGTGGTCAATCTTGAGATTCACTTGGCCACAACCTTCAATTTTGTACGAGCCGGTGTTAACTATTAACAGCCGCTCCTCACTCTTGCATTTTTGATAAGTGCTAAACATGACTCTATCAATGCATATGTGAGTGGTGGCACATGTGTCGTACCACCAATCTTTCGGGTTGTCCTCAACCGTGTTGACCTCTGTGGCCATAGCGCACATGTCATCTTAAGTCAGGTTGGCCACAGCCTTCCCTTTGTCTTTGCGGTTGTTAATTAATTTTGCTTCAACTTGTGCTAACTTTATGACTAACCTTGTCACGCATGTGACACTTTTCCAAGAACTTCATTGCACCCTTTCACTTCATAAAGCTAATAGAGATTTTCAGGGATTTTTTTCCTTCTCCCCTTGTCCTTATGAACAACAACATTAGCAGTGTGCTCACACTGAACACCATCTGTCTTGCGGTTTCGAGACTCGATCCCCTGTCTGACTATCAAATCTTCAAGGGAAATTGCATTCCGCTTGTGCTTGAGATAGTTTTGAAGTCCACCCAACTTGGGGAAAGCTTCTCAATAAAGCAGTTCACTGTGAAACTATCACTGATAAACATGGCTTCATCAGCTATCTCATGCGTTAGCAATTGAAGGGCTTCCATGTTCCATGATGGGTTTTGAATCCACCATTTCAAAGTCTAGAAATTTTGCAATTGCGAATTTCTTACAGCCTGCGTCTTTAGACTTATACTTCTTCTCTAAGGCAACCCAAAGTTCCTTTGAAGTGTTGACCGTACTGTAAACATCGTACAACGTGTCTATCATGCGACTTAGAATCAAGCATTTGCACAGAGAATCTCTTTGGTGCTGTTCTCGGTATTGCTTGTCATTCCGCGAAGACAAAATAATCACAACCTCTGATTTAATTAGAAAATAATTAAATCACAAGAGTTTCGATACGGAATAAAATCGCAATTTAGAAAACACTATCAAACTAATTAGAACCGCTAAAAGCGCGTTCTGAATCGAACCTCCTCAGAGCGTTCTGAATTCAACCTCCGCAGAGCGTTCGTCAAAGCGTTTAAGGAAACGAATTTGATAATCGTTTCAGAGAACACGATTTGCTCGTTTAAGCGTTCACAAACGTTAAACAATTGGCGATTATCGAAGCGTCTTACAGCGTTCGCAAACCCAATGACCTAAGACGTTTTAAGTAAAACCGCTTCAACTACATGTTTGAGAGTCGCTAGATTAGCGTTTGATAACGTTTGAGTGTCACAAGCGGTAGAACGTCTTTTTATAAAATATTTTATTTACTCGTGATTAAAATCCGTTTGATGTTTATAAAACAGAAAACAAATTTCTTTGAGTTAAGATTGTAGGACCAAAAATTCACACAATAACAAGATAGCGATTTAATCACGAATATATAAATAAACGTTAAGGAAAGACGAGTTTAAAACGATATAAAAATGACGAAATTAAAACAAAACAATGGAGGCGAGAGAACTCTCTTTCCTTAACTCAAAGAATCTCCCGTAGTGCGACGTATAATATTCGATTCATGAGTCCCATGATACAACCATTGAATCCGTTATCGCGAACACTCGATAACGGATCTATCGAACTAAATACTACGATATACTCTCGAGACACTTACCTGAAAAGAAGCGAGAGATTGCTGGAAACTTTCTTCTTTCTTTGCTTTTAGAAAAGCTTATGAAAGTGTGTTTTTTGCTGTGTAATCGGATACATTTCTCTCAAGAGAGGCGATCCTATATATAGGAGAAGAACATAGAGGAAATTATTTCCAACTAGCAATGTGAGACTTTTTACATGTCCCTCACTTTTCGTTTTTACATTCGCAAGGCTT
This sequence comes from Eutrema japonicum, assembly GCA_030161315.1. NCBI lineage: Eukaryota > Viridiplantae > Streptophyta > Magnoliopsida > Brassicales > Brassicaceae > Eutrema > Eutrema japonicum. The sequence continues at coordinate 40,663,161 of BSQW01000011.1, forward strand.
TTCCTTTTTAAGGCTTTTCCTTTTTACATTCACAAAGCTTTTCTTTTTTTAAGGATTTTCCTTTTTACATTCACAAGACTTTTCTACTTAGCTCAAATGTCTCATTTCAATTCACACATACACATATTTATAAAGGCAACAAACTCTTATAAATTTCGTTCCAACAGCTTTTGCTTATCTTCTTGAGATTATCTTACAATTTATAAAGAATTTGTTTCTGTCCAGCGCGGAATTCGGTCCAATTCATTCAGTTGCCCAATCATTGGTTTTTTTGCTTTGTTTCTTTAATTACTTAGCAACTTAGGATCCATGGTGGAGTTTAGTCGTGGATAAGTATCGTGAGGATTCATCGAATTTGGCAGAATTGAACAGTAACTACATGTTCTTTTGAATTCTTACGTAGTGAGTAATTAAAATTCTTTGAAGTAACATGGTAGATGAAGCAGATGAATATATTAATGTACATAAGCAACTCAGTTAATTTTTTTATGGCATAATAACATATAAGTATTGATATGTGCAATGATGTTTGAGCCATTGAAGTTTTTCCTTTTTGTAGGATTCGGGCGGTGGTTGCCTCATGTGAACAACATTTTGATCTCAAATACTTTAAATTCATTTCAAAGTTCAGATCAAAGGCTGCTTCGTTGCATGAACTTGCTGCATTTGTTCCTCCACTGTATGAGAGAAGTTTGATTTCTTACAGGCGCAAGAATTCAAAAGAATGTATGGTATTATTATACCTTGCAAGAGAATACTGTAGATGAAACAGATGTCGCAGAGTCCTCTAATGTATCAAAGAAGTTTGATTTTGCGTGTATTATTAGTAGAGCTCATATTAAGCTTTAATGATCTCATTGAAGATGTGAGTTATTGGTCTTGGGTCATGTTCAAGAGCCCACATATTATTTCGAAGCCCAAGAAGAAGAGTCACAAATACAAAAGAAGGAAGATTTGGTTCTGGGCCACAACAAGCAAGGCCCAATTCACTGAAGCTTAAGTAACTAAGCTGATGAAGTTTGTTACGCATCCAAAACAGAAAAACAAAAGGGAGAAGAGAGAAAAGAAGATCCGAGAGCGAGTCTTCATCTTCTTCACTACGTCGTCTTCGTGATCATCTTTGACTTACCATTGTATATGGCTTACGGCTACTCATTCCCGATTGATCGCCATCTCTCGGTCTTCTTAGCGATCGGAGTCGTAGGTCATGGAGCTGGTTTGCATACCATCTGTAACAAGAAACAAAGATTTAGAGTTGTACAAAGATCTATTGCGCAATAGTAAAAGCTTGAGAGTTTGGATCTCTCCCCAGATGTACCGTAAGGAAACTGGGTTAACAAATCTGTATGCAATTGTGTTCTTTATGCTTTCATGTTGATTCGTATCAATAGCATCAAATCGGATTATTAAAGAACTTGGATCAAGGTGAAAACAGAGTGACTGGTTGACTCGATATTCCTTACAAGTGGTATCATAAGCCTAGGTTCAGCAGAAGGTGGAGGTACGGTCAAGTATTTAAGTGATGCGTATCGGATTCGTCTCCGAAACTTCAGGTCTTAAATTTATAAACTTTAAAGCCTGCAAGTGCACAGATGTGCGTTGTAATACTTGAGGTATCGATCTACAGGGAGAGGGTGCTGTTCTATGAGACACACTATATAGCAAATAAACCTAGAACGAATATATTTTTATAGGATTTTTGTAACTAGAATTGTAAAGAACGAAAAACAGAAAACTTCTACTAATCTAATCTAAGAAAATCGACCACTACCTAAGCTAAGGGAATTTTAACTACTAAACTAATACTAAGAGAAACTAAAACTATCCTAAGAAATTCTAAGACTAACCTAATACCTAAGAGAATTGACTTCTAATCAAGACCTAATGAAATCGATGACTAAACTACTTCTACAGACTCAATTGCTAAACTACACTACTAAAGACGATTGTAACTTATTCTAAAACGTTGTTGGGTCAAGACGAATATATCGGGTTATGCTTGATTCAATCAAACGGCCCCTAGCTCATTAGTAACCGATGTTTCTAGATTATAACTCCACAAACAGGACATAATAATGACGTAGTCTACTTTCGTATAACCTATGCCCTACAATTTATTCACTCGACCAGTAGCTTCCATCTCTGGCAGCGCGTAAGATTATGATATGCTAGTGGGTCCATAGGTTCACGGCACTCTGTAAGTATACTTCCGAAATATTATGACGCGCACGCCTTGTGGATGAACTTTGCTAGTGATTAGATGCAACACTTCCGTGGTTCTAAACTCCCCATTCAGCCTCTAGTTTGTTACACTAGATTCACGCATTAAAAACTTTCCACAAGAAGAGCTCTAGAAATCGGCTAGGGTTTACCGAGTGAAATCCTTATCGAAAATAGAATTCCCCTCGATAATCCTTTAAACCCAACAATCTAAACTACTCGCACATACTGGAAAAGACATAGTTAAATTAAGCATAAGTTTGGTGAAGAAGCCTAACGAACAAGAACTAACCTTGGTGAGAAACCTCCTCACCAATCCCGAAAATCTCGATGCAAGAGTACACGAATAAAAGCAAAATAATGTGTAGAATATGTCTAGGGTTGGATGCTCGAAATTGCTGTCTAAAACAAGTATATATAGGTCTTCAACAAGCTTAGGTAATATTAGGGTTTGACCGAAAAAGATGGTTTGGCCTCGGGTGAAGAAACATATCGTTTTGGGCGAAAACAAGCTTGGTCGCGGCTCCGTCTTCTCTGGCCGTGGAAAAATGGCTTCTGGCCATAGGCGGAGTTGCTTCAGGGGCGGCGGAATGGTACTTGGCCACGGCTCCGGCTCCTTGACCCGCGGCGGCTTTGTCTTCGGGGCAGTTTCATCTGCCTTCAACGCTTCGGGTATATTTTAGGATCCAACCATTGGATTGTCCCCAATCCAATTGTATTTAAAAGCTGGTTGTCTCTACTTTGTTGTATCCGAATTTGGTGATGATCAGACGGTAAAAAAGTCTTCTTTTATTGCAAGACTTCTTGACGGTCCAAGTTTATCCAAAAACGTATTTTTGCTCCGAAATGCACTCTTTAATCCCGAGTTACATGAAAAGAGTCTTAAAACCGCAAACATACGAAACACGTAATAAAAGCGTAGAAAACCAAGCGGAACACTTATTAAAGAGTTCTAAAATATATAGCAAAACGGGTAAAAATACGGTGTTATCACACCCCCACCTTGTTTGTCCTCAAACAAGAAAATCATCGGGAACTAGAAATCTTAGAGACCGTCCTTCTAAACCATAACCATCGAACTACATCAATCGCAATCTAGTCTAGAAAATTCTCACTAGAAGTTCTCGTAACACTAGTCAACGGTATTCGTCATACGAAATATAAACTTTCAAAATTCAAAAATCAGGTCAACTGGCTCTCTAAATTCATTAAGTGCCAATGTGAACTTGTCATCAAAAGGATTAAACCATGACAATCGAGGCTAGGTATTAATGGCATTAAGAGGTGAGGTTAAGAGTATTTCGGGTTACCGTAATTTCACCGGAGGGTGCGAGATATTATGCAAGACAGCAAGAGAGGAAGGACCTATTGATAACCACATCTTCCAGTCACTGCTTCTTGCGTAAAATTATTCCACTTCCTTCTTTCTTCCGAAAACAGAAGTTTTTAGTCATTCCCCCAGACTTAGAATTTTCTATGGGCGCAGAATGACAGACGTCTCACAAATGAACCATGGATGCCTCATAAGTATTCCGACCAACCTAGACTCCTCTTAGGCTTTTGTTTCCTTTCCATTTCGAAAATTTTCAATTTTCTTTTTGTTTTTGTTTTTTTATATGAAAGGGGGAAACGCCTTTATGATATAGAGTCTTAGGGGCACAAAAATTTACCATGTTTTTGAGTTTTCCAAGGCATAATCAAGCTCACATCTTTGTTGAATTCACTCCCACCGATAGTGTATATTCTCCGTCTTTAGTGACTGAAAACTGTGTCGTTCCTCCCTCTCCGGCGTTTTTGCACATATTTGCACATGAATCACAAAGAGAGTTGCATGAGGTTTGAACAAAGGTTAAGTTCCAGGTGGAATACCAACTAAAGATGAGCTAGCCATTCATGTACTACAAAGAGTGGTAAAAGGTGAAAGAACGTCATGAATGTATGATTCGTTATGTTTGCCTAAACCTTTGATGAGAAAATTAAGTCAATATTAAGTCCAAATAAAATAGAGCTAGCATATTCCATCCTAGAGAATCTCTACGGTCTAAATTCCGTTGGGATTTCCCATTAATAGAAACTCTAGCTACCGCCTAGTCTAGAACCAAATTACGAAAGAGCATGTTACTAGGAGATAGCGTAGAAGCACACTGGTCGGTTATCGTTATGGATTTCATTCATTATTCCCTCAAAAAGTATTCCTACGCTTTTCGAAAAACTTGAAAATATTTAAGAAAAATGCCGAAAAATACAAAATGCAAACACAAATGAAAGAAGTGGTGGTTAGTAAGGGATGTAATCTTCCCCTAGACTTAAATCACACTGTCCTCAGTGTGAAATAAATCGGTGAAGGACGAATAATAGATGTATGTAATAATTAAAAAAGTTTAAGGAAAAAGAAAACTTACCTGAATGCGGTCGGGGAATAGATTTGGGAATGGAATGGTGGTGATTTAGGGATGGTAGATGATGATATGGTGATGGGAACAGATGTGAGGATGTTTGGGAATAGTTTGGAATCGATCGAGGAATGAAAAAAATCGTTCGGGATCGTCAGGGGGCTGGCCGCAAGTCAAAGGGCTACAGCTGCGGCCAATTGCAAGCTGGCCGCGGGTCCGTTGATCGCTACCGTGGCCAAGGGCTAGCTCGCCGCGGGTCTGGCTTGTGCAGCCATGGCCAAGCTTCTTTTGTGGTCAAGTACTTCCTTGCGGTTCGTGCTGGACCGAGCAGCTTCGAACCGTGTCTCCATCTTTTTGTCTTTTCGGTTTTTTGATTTTTTTTTGCGTTTTTTGGTTTTTTAGAGAACTGAAAACTAATAAAAGAAAAAGTTAGTAGAAAAAGAAAGAAAAACTAGAAAGAAAAACGCACCTAAAATAGGTTGCCTCCCATTGAGAGCTTTTGTTTAAAGTCGTTTAGCTCGACGTTGGTATCGAGGTGAGCTTAGTCGTAGAAAGACAGCGTCTTACGACAAGTCTTCGTTGATCTTATTTTTGTATCCTCGTCATGTGAATCATCGCTTGTTCGTGGATCGGGATCGGGATCTAGTTCGGGATCCATCGTGCTAGAACGTCTCCCTTCTCCTTTTTTGAGTGGTATTGCAGTGTAGAACACGTCTTTGTCGATGTTAGCGAATGAAACACGTCGGTTTGGCCAATCATTGATAGCTCCAACGGTTGATAAGAACGGCCATCCTAAAATTATTGGTTTTGCATTTTTCTTCTCTGTTTGAACGATGTAAAAATCGACGGGGGCTATGCAATCTCCGATTCTTATTGACATGTCTCGGGCAATTCCTTTTGGTGTGGTACAAATCTTGTCGGCCATGCTTATTTTTGTCCGGGTACGGTGTATGTGCTTAATACGGATGCGTTTTGCGGTCGATTTTGAAATGATTCTTAAGCAAGCTCTGGAATCACAAAGAACGTTCTTAAATTCAATTCCACGGATGCTACAAGTGATAAGGAACTGACCTTGTTCTTCGATTTTGTAGAGAATCCTAACGGGTTTTCCGTTCATGGCATTGTCGAAAAGATCTTTTACCTCTGTTATGGACTCCTTGCTTTCACAAAAAAATGACCAATCATATGATCTATGTAAGCTCCAGAAAACGTAATACCTCTAGGTAGATTGTGAACCACGTTGTTGAATTCCTCTAACCTCTCTCGGCTTATCTTATTCGGGTAATCTCGGTACTTCTCGGGATGATAGATTCGGATAGCATGGGAAGCAGCATAGGGTGTTGTTGAGCGTCTTGCTCTCATGAAATAGGCGTGAATGTATTCACTTCTCTCATTGCTGTAGCGGAAGAAAGCGTATATAGGTCATTTTTCCAAAACTTCTGCGAAGAAGGTGTGCATCGAGATTGATTTCACAAATCTATTAAACTCGATAAATCTCTCTCGGGTGATGCATGACGTCCTTGGCTCTTCCGGTGGAGGTGATGGTTCAAATGTTGAGTAAGGCATATAGGGTATGTAGATCCTCCTTGGTGGACTCCTTTGAAGTGTTGTTGATGAAGCTTCTTCATGAACTTGAATCACCTTGCAAGGTGCATATAAATCTGGTTCCAGGTCGCTTGAAGGCTCATCTGTGGTTTGAGTGTCAATGGAGAATGCAGCTTGCTCAAAGGGGAGTGCTCGTGACTCAAACGGTTCAAGGGAAGACGAGCAGAGGCTGGGCGCGGGTCCGAGTAGTGGACGCGCGGCGGAGGGAGGCGTGGCAGCGGGTCCGGTTGACGGAGGTGCGGCCGAGGAGGGGCTGGCCGTGGCTGGGAGGTCCGCTCCAGTGGAGAGAGGAGTTCGTGGGGACTTGACCGGTTCGTCATCTTCTTCATCTCCTTTGGTGTTTTCTGGTTCTTGGGGGTCATTTGGCTTCTCCTCTAGGTCAGGAACATGGTCATCAAGTGTTGAATCATGCTTCTCATGATCTTTAAATAGTTCTCCCAAACAAGGCTTGTTTGACTTTTGTGTGTTGGATAAGTGTCTAACCGGAGCATCAGTTTCTCTAAGACGATACTCGACTTCTTGAAGTTCATCATCAGTATTTTCTCTGTACCAAGAGGCAAACTCACTAGTCTCTTTAATTTCTTGCTTTGAATCGCGAATCTCCATGGAATTTTGAATAATATCGTATTTTTGCTTCGTTTGTTCCTCCTCCATGGTTTTTGTCCTTTCTTGGATAACAGCAGCGTCTTGTAGAGTTTGTTCCTTAACGGCGGTGATGTGAGAAGCAAGGTCATCAAACTTCTCGTTGAATTCGGTGTAGATTGTATCTAGCCTTTTGTTCATGGTCGCCTCGGTCACGACTTGGCAATCGAGGTATTGATTAGGCATGATGTTGACTGCGTCCAGACATCAACACACATCATGTGAGTCGTGACGGTGGTGAGCGAAAGATGGGTCATAGTAACCCCACTCGTAGGAGCAATCTCGCTCCAGAGGCGAGTTCATGTTTCAAAGCATGAAACGAAGAAAAACAAAACCAAAAATCAAATAACAAAAGTTTGTTTTAGAGTCGTTTTACTAATCTCTAAGGTGTGATAGAAGCTACAGCGATTTCTCCCCGGCAACGGCGCCAAAAACTTGATGCGTATCGAATTCTTCTCCGAAACTTCATGTCTTAAATTTATAAACCTTAAAGCCTGCATGTGCACATATGTGCGTTGTAGTACTTGAGGTATCGATCCACAGGGAGAGGGTGCTAATCTATGACATTGTATAGTAAATAAACCTAGAACGAATATATTTTTATAGGGTTTTTGTAACTATAATTGTAAAGAACGAAAAACGGAAAACTTCTACTAATCTAATCTAACAAAATCGACCACTACTTAAGCTAAGGGAATTTTAACTACTAAACTAATACTAAGAGAAACTAAAACTATCCTAAGAAATTCTAAAACTGACTTATTACCTAAGGGAAAAGACGGTTTTGGCCTCGGGAGAAGAAACATATCGTCATGGGCGAAAACAGGCTTGGCCACGGCTCCGTCTTCACTGGTCGCGGCGAAGTAGCTTCTGGCCATGGGTGGAGTGGCTTTAGGGGCGGCGGAATGGTGCTTGGTTGCGACTTCGGCTCCTTGACCCGCGGTGGCTTCGTCTTCGGGGCAGTTTCATCTGCCTTCAGTGCTTCGGTATATTTTAGGATCCAACCATTGGATTGTCCCCAATCCAATTGCATTTGAAAGATGGTTTTCTCTACTTTTTTGTAACCAAATTTAGTGATGATCAGAGGGTGAAAATGTCTTTTTTATTGCAAGACTTCTTGATGGTCCAAGTTTATCCAAAAACGTACTTTTGTTCCGAAATACGCTCTTTAATCCCGAGTTACCTGAAAAGAGTCTTAAAACCGCAAACATACCAAAAACGTAATAAAAGCATAGAAAACCAAGCGGAACACTTATCAAAGTGTTCTAAAATATGAAGCAAAACGGGTAAAAATACGGTGTTATTATTAAGTCTGCAATTTTTCAGGTTATGGTTCATGATTTGAGGTAAATTGTTTCAGATCTTTGGAAACAATAAGAGCTGTGGGAAGTGGACGAGGTGTAAGATCTTAAGAAGGATTGGTAGATAAATTTTTGGTGGAAGATCTGGTTATCAGATTTGTCTTCAAGAAAGAGAAGACATGGAGGCTGTTCAAAAGTTTGAAATGGAGAAGTTTGATGGAAAAGGGGATTTCTGTATGTGGAAGTTCAAGATGCCCATGCAACTAGAGAGCTACAAGACTTCAGAAAACTGATAAAAGAAATCATTGGTGAAGGTCCATCAACTACAATAGGAAAAGAAGTAGAAACTTCAGAAGTTAAACCAGAAGTTGGTTTGACGAAGATCAAAGACTGGAAAGAGATGTGAGAGCTAGGAAGTTAATATGTTCTAGTCTTATTAACATGGTTCTGCAGAAGATGATGAAGAACACTACGGCTGCTGGTGTTTGGAAAGCTTTGGAAGTTGATTATCAAACTAAGAAGCTTCCAAACAGGATCTATCGCAAGCAAAATTTTGATAGTTTCAAGTTGGAAAAGCACAAGAGTATTGAGGAAAATATTGATGTGTTTCTAAGACTGTTGGATGAATTGGAAAGCATGGACATTCAAGTCACAAATGAGGATCATGCAGTTCAAGTTTTGTCACGTTTACCAGAGCAGTATGCTTCACTGGTGCACACATTGAAGTAAAGAAACAAAAAGGAAATCCTGACGTTAGTTGAGGTAGTCCAGTATGCTCACGCAAAGGAAGTAGAACTGAGGGAAAAACGTTTATTAAATAAACCAAAGAATGATGCTGAAGGTTTATATGTCAGTCAAGGAAAATCTGGTAAAAAAACAGATGGTCAGAACAACAAATGGAAAGGAAAGAACAAAGAAGGGAAGTTCAAGAAGAACAACCCGAATGGATAACCTAAGGCTAGAGAGTGGTGACTGTGTGGAAAGGAAGGACACTTCAAGAAAGATTGTCCAGAAAAGAAGACCAACTATAAGTCAAACTCAACAAATCTGGCTCAGGAAAAGGAGCCTATGATACTAACTGCCAGTCTACAAGATACTAAGAATGAATGGGTGATGGATTCTGGATGCACATCCCATATCACACCAGATAAGGATGTACTGTTTGATTTTCAGAAGGTCGATGGTGGGAAAGTGCTGATGGGGAAAAACATTGTCAATGAAGTCAAAGGCATTGGAAAATTAAAGATTTTGAATGTAGACAATATATGTGGTTATCTTGACAAATGTAAGATCAATGCCTTCAATGGTCAGGAACTTGATTTCATATGGTCAGTTAGAAAAGAATGGTTGCAAGTATGAGGATAAAGATTACATGGTCACTTTCTAAAAGGAAAGAGAGAAGGTTATTTCAGGAAAGTACAAGGATGGTTTGTACTATTTGACAGGCTCCGTGATCAAAGGATCAACTGTATTTGTTAGACCAGAAGTGGACACTACAAAGAGGTGGCACTCCAGGTTGGGGGCACATGAGTCTAAAGTGTATAAATCACTTAGTGAAAGGTGGATACATATACGGTAAAGAGGTTTACACACTGGGTTTCTGTGAGGAGTGTGTATTGAGAAAATCTCAGAAACAAAGTTTTCTTAAGGGCAAGCACATATCTAAAGAAGTGTTGGAATACATTCATTCAAATATTTGGGGATCACCAGCAATGAGTGAGAGTTGATCACGTTGCAAATACTTTATCACCTTCATTGATGATTACTCTCGGCAAGTTTTGATCAGTTTTCTGAGTACTAAGGATGAAGCTTGTCAGAGTTTTAAGGAGTGGAAACAGTTAGTTGAAACACAAACTGGGAAGATGGTGAAATGTCTAAGAACAGACAATTGATTAGAAATTTCTAACAATCAGTATGATAGTATGTGTAAGACATAAGGTATTTAGAGATACAAGACATGTTCCTACACACCTCAACAAAATGGAGTCTCTGAAAGAATGAACCGCACCACCATGAACAAAGTCAGATGCATGTTGGCGGAGATAGGATTTGGGAAGCAGTTTTGGGCTGAAGCTGTCTCTACGGCTGTGTATTCGATAAATAGATCTCCAACGTCAGTTTTGGAATTCAAAATTCCAGAAGAAGTTTGGTCAGGCAACAAGGTTAGTTTGAGTCATCTAAGGAGGTTTGGCAGTGTGGAGTATGTTCATGTAACTCAAGACAAGGTCAGTCCTAGAGCTGTGAAGGGTTACTTCATGGGTTATCTGCAAGGGGTCAAAGGTTACAAAGTGTGGATTCTAGAAGATGGGAAATGTACAATCAACATAAATGTAACATTTCATGAAGAATTAGTGTTCAAGGATAATGCTCTCAAGAAGGTCAGGTTAAATCTTACACGTCATGGTGGAGCACCTTTAGGTCATATTACAGTATCTTCGGGCTCAGGTGGAGTATCTTCAGGTGAGATTAAGGGGACTTTAGATCAAGAAGAGGATATAATAGAAAGTGAGGGTTCAGAATAAGAACAGAGATCTAATATTCATAAGGAACAAAAGGATATCCAAGAAACTACAGAACCAGTCATTGGATGATTACATTTTGTGCAGGGATAGAGCCAAAAGACCTACTAAAAAGCCTGTTATGTTTGAGAGTGGAGACTATGTGGTTATGCACTTTCTTGTGCTCATGATCTAGACATGGATGAGCCAAAGAATGTTGCAAAAGCAATGAGGAGAGAGTACTGGAAGGAATGGAAGCAGGCTATGTTGGAAGAGATAAATTCTCTGAAAACGAATCATACTTGGGACATTGTTTCTAAACCTAACAGGCAAAGAATTGTAGGATGCAAATGGATCTTCAAGTACAAAGAAGGGATTCCAGGAGTAGAGCCACCAATGTTAAAGGCCAAATTGGTTGCAAAAGGGTTCACTCAAATTAAGGGCGTAAACTACAATGAAATATTCTCACTAGTTGCCAAACATGTTTCAATAAGGTAAATTCTATCACTTGTGATTAATTTTGATCTTGAATTGGAATAATTGGATGTTAAGACTGCGTTTCTTCATGGGACATTGGATGAAAAGATTTACATGAATCAACAAGAATGATTCATAAAGAAAGGGGAAGAATCAAAGGTTTGTTTGCTAACGAAGTCACTGTACGGTTAAAAATAGTCACCTAGACAGTGGAATCACATGTTTGATGAATTCATGAAAGGGTAGAACTTCAAGCAGAGTCATCATGATCCATGTGTTTACTTCAAGGGAGCTGATATTCAGGGAAGGATTTATCTACTGATCTATGTTGATGACATGCTGGTTACTTCGAAGGATAAGAAAGGAATTCATAAGTTGAAAGAAAGTTTGATGAAAGATTTTGAAATGAAGGACTTAGGTCCAGCTACAAGAATACTATGCATGGACATCAACAGAGATATAGAGAAAGGAATATTGAAGCTGTCACATGAGAAGTATCTGAGACAAGTCTTAAAGATTTTCAACATGGAGGGAGCAAAACCAGTGGTCTCACCGGTAATTTCTCAGTTTAAACTAAGAAGATTATATGAGGAAAAGGTGTTAGCAGAAGCTGAGTATATGGATAAGGTGCCATATGCTAGTGCACTGGGTAGTCTGATGTATGATATGATTGGGTCTCGTACGGATTTGGGGTTTGATATTTGTTTGATCAGCAGATACATGTCACAACTAGGGAGGTCACATTGGGCAGCACTTAGATGGTGTTTCAAATACTTAGCTGGTGCACTGGATATTTGTTTGACATTTACTAAGCAAGAAAAGTTTGATATTGTGGGATTCAGTGATTCAAACTATGCAGCAGATCTCGACAAAAGAAGATCAGTATCTGCATATGTTTTCAAGGTTGACAGAAATACAGTGAGCTGGAGGTCAACACTACAGTCAGTTGTAGCTTTGTCAACCACTGAAGTTGAGTATATGGCCCTCACGGAAGCAGCAAAGGAAGGGAAATGGCTTAAAGAGATTTGTTGTGAGTTAGGGTTCAATTGTGAAAGTTTTCAATTGTTTTGTGATTCACAAAGCGCAATCTGCTTAGCAAAGAACGCAGTGCATCACGACAGGACTAAACACGTTGACACTGAATATCATTTCATCAGAGATGAGGTTGAAGATGGTCTAATAGATCTACGGAAGATTCACACAAGCTAAATCCTACGGATTTCTTGACTAAGAGCGTACCTGGTAAATGCTTCGAGCAATGCCTTGTAACGCTCAAAGTCATCCCCTTAAGCAGCATCATAGACGAGTGAGATACTTATGTCGATTGGTCATCTCACATCGGAAAAGAGAAGAGAGCGGTGTTAGTTCTCGGGTTAAGGAATCGATAAGGTCAGAGATGTCAGGTTCTTCGCAGCAGTAAAGTTCGAAGAGGTAAAGTTGAGTACACATGGTCGATCTGAAGTCCAGGTATTCAAGTCATCTTTCACAGAGAAGTTAGGTACAATAATTTCGGAAGAGTCAGTGGAAAATTGCAGGAAAGAGTTCTACAAGTTTTTTGAATCAGTAAAGAGAAGAGAAGCTGAAAGAGCAAGTTACCTTTCTTCCAAATCTCGCTATAGCTGAGGGAGCTGAGTGGAGCCATCGGTGAAGATAGTTCTAGCTGAGGGCACACAGCAGAGAAATCGGAGTTGTGTCTGAAGAGGTCTCAAGTTTACATGCGCCGGATTATGGTTTGTCTGAGGAAGAACAGTGACCACTTCGACAAAGGTGGAGTTTGTGGGTCATGTTCAAGAGCCCACAGACAATTTCGAAGCCCAAGCAGAAGAGTAACAAATACTGAAGAATGAGGATTTGGTTCTAGGCCACAACAAGCAAGGTCCAGTTCGCTGAAGCTTAAGTAACTTAGCTGAAGAAGTTTGTTACGCATAACAAACAGAAAAACCAAAGGGAGACGGGAGAAAAGAAGATCCGAGAGGGAGTCTTCATCTTCTTCACCTCGTCGTGTTTGTGATCATCTTCGACTTACCATTTTACGGCTTGCGGCTGTTCATTCCCAATGGGTCGCCATCTCTCTGTCTTCTTAGTGATCGGAGTCGTAGGTCGTGGAAATGGTTTGCATACCATCTGTAACAAGAAACAGCGATCTAGAGTTGTACAAAGATCTATTGCGCAATAGTGAAATCTTGAGAATTTGAATCTCTCTCCAGATATACAGTAAGGGAACTGGGTTAACAAACCTGTGTGCAATTGTGTTCTTTATGCTTTCATGTTGATTCGTATCAATAGCATTAAATCGGATTAACAAAGAACATGGATCAAAGTGAAAACAGAGTGACTCGTTGACTCGAGATTCCTTACAGAAGATTTTGGTTTTATGTAATTCACATACCATAATATTTGCAATTGTAGAAGAAAAAAATGTAGGAACGCATATTCTACAATAGGGCAAACTGATAAATTTGTAAATTAAAATACATAAATAAATCGATGATCATAATATTAAGATGATACCGATACAAGAATTTGGGGAAGAACGGATTTGCAGAAGCGAGACACCTCTTCCTTAATTCTGAAAATGCCCCGTAGTGTGACGGTTGCATAGCGTTCCGAATCCCAGGATATAACTGCATTTTTCTTATGATTCGCATCACCCAAAATCATAAGCTTTCGAACCATTTTTCTGTGTTGTACTCTCATGGAGAAAAAAACATAAGACAAGAGAAGAAAAAGAAAGTGATGATTCATCTTCCATCATATGAGAGATTGTTCATATATATATAAAATAAGAGAGGAGTCATAAGACTTTTGTGATCTCCATTTTCTAGGAGTAATGCACAATTAATTGTCAAATTAATTTGTGGCAATAAAGGAGAAGAAGATGTTATAGAATTGACCACATCAATTCTGAAATAATGATGATAATTATTCATTATTACTTTTTGACCAAGTATATAATTTATGTAGTGATCAATTACATAAATAATAATTTGATGCAAAAAATGGCTTATTGGGTCAAGACCCATCTACCCGAACCAACACTCAAACTCGAGTCCGAGCTCGACTCGACTTGACTCGCCGCGTGCGCGTGCATATGGTTTAGTGTGAGTTTGCTCTTCTCCCCACAAAGTGGTCCTAAGGTTTTGAACCTTCTTGGGACTTCTCCAATATATATACAAGAGGATTTCACCTCAAGTTTCTAATGTGGGATATTTGCAAGTTTTTACACTTACCCAAATTTTGAAGCATTTCAAGCTTTCCAAGTCATCCACTTTGGATCTCCATTTCTCATTCAAATCAACTCAGATTATGACAAGTGAATACACTATGTTATAGTGCTCACGGCAGCGATTTCATCGTGCCCGAAATCCGGTCATTCCGACAGACGTCTCCGCCGGAAAATCCACCGGAAATGTGGTCAACGCCACTTCGTCAAAAACGAGTTTCAACAATCCCCCACAAGAATAGAAATGACTCTAAACATATGACGACTCGAAAGAATGACTTTTGAGAGTACAAACGAAAAATACACTGTATATGAGTTGGTAGCATTTTTCAGCCTTGAACCAATCATTGTTAATAGCTATCGGATTTACTCGACCAGGAGGTGAACATGATGTCTTGAACCCCCCCCCCCCCCCCCCCCCCCCCCCGAGCTTTGATGTAAACCGAGACAACAACTATAACTCAGCTTCATTTTTTCACAGAATTAGGTTCTCTGTTGTGTTCATTTTGGCCGTGAACATGCCTGGTTAATCATGACTGAACTTGGAGAGTATAGCCTGACCTTCATTCTCCTAGAAACGGCCTCATTTCACACTCACTAGGTGATTTGCCAGTAGTCTTTGTTTTAAGAAGTATCTTTAATACTCCATTGATATGTCAAATCTATGGTCTCATCATTAAAAACTATGCTTATCCTTTTATACATATAGTAAGTAAATGTATGTAAGTACTGTTTATCATCTTGGGAACTGAGTAGAGACGAGAAGTCTTTCAGTGCTTTTATTAGATTTTGTTTGATTTAGTTGTCCCTTTGAACCTTACATCTTGGGATCTCCAGTCACGTAGGTGGGGTTTCCATCAAACAATTTCTTTAAGTTATTAACTTTTAACCAATTCCTTTTGATGATTTTACAATATGATCTCGTGACACACCTTTAATAAGTGGATCCTAGGCTGTCATCGAATTGGATATAATCTATCGAGATTACACCATTTGAGATCAATTGTCTAATGGTTTTATGTCATCTTTTTTTTAAAGACATGACTAACCATTATACAGAAAACTTAGTGCCCGAGCTATAGTCAATTGACGATTACAGTGTACATGTAATGCTCGCACTAGTTTTTTTTTGTTTTGTTTTTTTTTCCCCACATCATGATATTTCCATGATGTTGTTGCACCATAATGCGTAAAGACATATCCACTTGTGGATTATTAGTTTCTGGAAGCCGATAACCAATTAACATAATTGGATCATTCCAAAACTATTGGATCTTTACCATAATGCAATTTATAACTTTTGGTATATCGCAAGTAGCTCAATACTCTAGTTATAGCTTTCCAGTATTTACAACATGGATTACTCGTGTAGCGACTTAGTATATAGACTGAGTCTGCCATATAGAGTATGGTACTATCGGTTAAGTACTTCAGGCTTCCGATCACACTTGAGTAGATCTTGAATCTCTCAAGTGTCATTTTAGCATAATGAGCTCTAGAAGTGATTATTCATTTGGAATATCTAGTGATCTTAATCTCTAGAATCACATCCAATCGACCCATGTATTTACATGTCAAATCTCACATTAAGAACAAACTCAGTGTGTTCGACCATGTAATTTACATAAAAACAGAGCAAAATGTATCCGTGCGGAATACTTTTGATGTATATGAACTTATTACATTCATTGATGCTAAAATTATTTGACAATGTCAAATATCTCATGATAATGTTTCAGAGCTTTTGTAAGCCCAAATAGAGACTTTACAAGTCAATAGACTTTGTGTCTTTTCGACTAAGCCATCGATTTTTCAATTTTGAAAATCTATTTACACCCTCGGACTTTTAAGCCCTTGTGACATATTGATTATCTCCCAAATATGGTTTTCATAATGGAGTCGATATCACTAATGACGTTTTCCTTCCATGAAGGTTTGTCTGGTGTGGACATGGCTTTAGTGAAAGTTTAGGGTGCATTCTCTCTGAGAAAGACCGTTAAAAAATCTTTACCAAAAGATTTGCATATTCTTCTGCATCATCTCATGATGTTCCAGAAGTAATCGCCTAATTTATAGAGGAGCTTGCATTTTTTTTTTTCACGTGTTCGCAACAGATTTTTATCCTCACACGGAAACACGAACTCAAAGAAATATGCATTTCTTTTCTCCAAAGATATATTAACATGGATATCCGGTACGTTTGATTTATGAACCAGAAACCGAGAAGCACTGTTGTGTGTATATATCCGATGAAAATATAATCCACCATTTTAGGTCCGATTGTGACCTTTTAGGAGGTGGCACTGCGACTTTTGTCAGGCACCCCCACACTTTCGGGTATTTGTACGAATGTACTTTAATTCTCCAAAAGTTCATATGGCGTCATGCCAATAAATTTATGTGGTAAGCAACGCTTCCCCCACATTTGTTGAGATAACTCAGAATCATGCATCTTTGCATTCATCATATCCTTAAGAGTTCAGAATTTTTTTTTTATTATTTTTTTTTTTTAATTCTGCAATAGGGCAAACTGATAAATTTGTAAAGTAAAATACATAAATAAATCGATGATCATAATATTAAGATGATACCGATACAAGAATTTGGGGAAGAACGGATTTGCAGAGGCGAGACACTATTTCCTTAATTCTGAAAATGCCCCGTAGTGTGACGGTTGCATAGCGTTCCGAACTCCAGGATACAACTGCATTTTTCTTATGATTCGCATCACCCAAAATCATAAGCTTTCGAACCATTTTTCTGTGTTGTACTCTCATGGAGAAAAAACCATAAGACAAGAGAGGAAAAAGAAAGTGATGATTCATCTTCCTTCATATGAGAGATTGTTCATATACATATAAAATGAGAGAGGAGTCATACGACTTTTGTGGTCTCCATTTTCTAGGAGTAATGCACAATTAATTATCAAATTAATTTGTGGCAATAAAGGAGAAGAAGATGTTATAGAATTGACCACATCAATTCTCAAATAATGATGATAATTATTCATTATTAATTTTTGACCAAGTATATAATTTATGTAGTGATCAATTACATAAATAATAATTTGATGCAAAAAATGGGTTATTAGGTCAAGACCCATCTACCCGAACCAACACTCAAACCCGAGTCCGAGCTCGACTCGACTTGATTCGCCGCGCGCGCGTGCATATAGTTTAGTGTGAGTTTGCTCTTATCCCCACAAAGTGGTCCTATGGTTTTGAACCTTGTTGGGACTTCTCCAATATATATACAAGAGGATTTCACCTCAAGTTTCTAATGTGGGATATTTGCAAGTTTTTACACAGCCAAATTTTGAAGCATTTCAAGCTTTCCAAGTCATCCACTTTGGATCTCCATTTCTCATTCAAATCAACTCAGATTTTGACAAGTGAATACACTATGTTATAGGGCTCACGGCAGCGATTTCATCGTGCCCGAAATCCGGTAATTCCGACAGACGTCTCCGCCAGAAAATCCACCGAAAAAGTGGTTAACGCCACTTCGTCAAAAACGAGTTCCAACAAAAAATTCATTAAGCATTGTTTGTTGTATGAGGCAATACATACGAAAACAAGAACATGTGACAATAATGTAAGTGCCTTGGATATCACGTTAGAATTAAATAATAAGTCGATACATCATCAAGTGGTTGTGGTCGTGGTCACGCAGTTGTAATCTATAATATCTTGGTCAAACACATTCATAATCATGTTCGGAACATGTGGAAGCTAGAGGAAACAGAGAAAATGGAAAGAGACGGTAAATATGTTAATTCATAGAGGAAAACTGCGATTGTAGATCTTGAATATATGATGTAAAAATTACGTAACTAAATAAAGATGAATGCAAAAGGATGGAGAGTTTTATGGAAATTAAAAAATGAATACGATTAAGGTTAAACTACGTTTGTCAAACTAGAAACTGAAAATAACCGAAGAAGCATTCACGGAAAAATAGGAAGAGTATTTGAAATAACAAAGTATTTTGAGAAACAAGAATTGCTTGAGTAGAAAATGGCAACGGTTGAATTGGGCAATTCTAAACCGGTTCTAATCTCTATTTGAATAACTTGAGAAGGAGCACAAAATCTACGAGAAAGTAGTGGTTGAATCGATGAAAATGCTTTGCCGGCGAAGAAATGTGTGATCGATATGAAGGAGAATGAAGAGATGGAGAATAAGCTAAAAGGTAAAGTATGATGATGCGTATCGGATTCGTCTCCGAAACTTAAAGTCTTAAATTTATAAACCTTAAAGCCTGCAAGTGCACAAATATGCGTTGTATTACTTAAGGTATCAATCGACATGGAGAGGGTAATGTTCTATGAGACCTTAGACACTGTATAGTAAATAAACCTAAAAGAATATATTTTTATAGGTTTTTGTAACTAGAATTGTAAAGAATGAGAAACGAAAAGTTTCTACTAATCTAATCTAAGAAAATTGATGGTTACTCTAAACTAAGAGAATTTTAACTACTAAACTAATGCTAAGAGAAACTAATTCTATCCTAAGAAAAACTAAGACTATCCTAATACCTAAGAAAATCGACTACTAACCTAAACCTAATAAAATCGATAACTAAACTACTTCTACAGACTCTATTGCTAAACTATACTACTAAAGACGGTTGTAACTATCCTAAAACGTTTCTGGGTCGAGAGGAATATCTTGGGGTATGCTCGATTCAATCAAACGGCCCCCTAGCTCCCTAGCTCATTAGTAACCGTTGTTTCTAGATTATAACTCCACGAACAGGACATAATAATGACGTAGTATACTTCCGTACACCTACGTCCTACAATCTATTCACTCGACCAGTAGCTTCCGTCTCTGGCCGCGCGTAAGATTGTGATATTCTAGTGGGTCCATAGGTTCACGGCACTCCGTAAGTATACTTTTGAAATCTTAAGACGTGCACGCCTTGTGGATGAACTTTGCTGGTGATTAGATTCAACACTTATGTGGTTCTAAACTCCCCTTATCAGCCTATATTTCATGACACTAGATTCCTGCATTAACAATTTTCCACTAAAAGAGCTCTAGAAATCGGCTAGGGTTAACTGAGTGAAATCCTTATCGAACATAGAATTCCCCTCGATAATCCTTTAAACCCAACAATCTAAACTACTCGCACATACTGGAAAAATACATAATTAAATTAAACATGAAATTTGTGAAAAAGCCTCACGAATTCAAGAGCTAAGCTCGGTGAGAAACCTCCTCACCAATCCCAAATATCTCGATGCAAGAGTACAAGAATGAAATCAAAACTAGTCTTCTACGGTTGTCCAAGGGTCTCTGCAAAATTTATGTCTAAAACAAGTATTTATAGGTCTTCAACATGCTTGGGTCGTTTTAGGGTTTGACGGAAAAGATGGTTTTGGCCTCGAATTAAGAAACGGATTGTCTTGGACGGAAATGTCCTTGGCCGCGGGTGCGAAGCTCCTGGCCGTGGTGAACTGGGCTCTGGCCACGGGTGGAGTGGCTCAAGGGGCGGCAGAATGGTGCTTGGCCACGGGTCCGGCTCCTTGACCCGTGGTGGACTACTTCTTCGGGCAGCCTCATCGTTCTTCAGTGCTTCGGGTATATTTTATGATCCAACCATTGGATTGTCCCCAATCCAATTGGATTTGAAAGCTGGTTGTCTCTAATTTGTTGTATCCAAATTTGGTGATGATCAGACCGTGAAAAGGTCTTTTTATTGTAATATTTCTTGACGTTCCAAGTTTATCCAAAAACGTATTTTTGCTCCGAAATGCACTCTTTAATCCTGAGTTACCTGAAAAGAGTCTTAAAACCGCAAACATTTGAAACCGTAATAAAAGCATAGAAACCCAAGTGGAACACTTATTTAAGTGTTCTAAAGTATATAGCTAAACGGGTAAAAATACGGTGTTATCACACCCCCATACTTAAACCTTGTTTGTCCTCAAACAAGACAAAGCTCAAGCTTGGAAAGGATCAAACGAAAATCATCGGGTACTAGGAATCTCGGAGACCGTCCTTCTAAACCATAACCATCGAACTACATCAATCACAATCTAGCCTAGAAAATTCTCACTATAAGTTCCCGTAACACTAGTCCAAAGTATCCGTCATACGAAATATAAACTTTCAAAATCCAAAAATCAGGTCAACTAGCTCTTTACATTCATTAAGTATAGGCGTGGTTTCTCATCAAAAGGATTAAACCAAGGCAATCGATGCTAGGTATTAAAGGCAATTAGAGGTGAGGTTAAGAGTGTTTCGGGTTACCGTAATTTTACCGGAGGGTGCGAGATATTATGCAAAACAACAAGAGAAGAAGGACCTATTGATCACCACAACTTCCAGTCACTTCTTCTTTTGTAAAAATGATGTACTTCCTCCTTCTTCCGAAAACAGAAGTTTTCTGTCATGCCCCCAGGCTTAGAATTTTCAGTGGGCTCGGAATGACAGACTTCTCACAAACGAACCATTGATGTCTCATAAGTATTTCGACCAACTT
The DNA here is from genome assembly GCA_030161315.1 of Eutrema japonicum. Classification (NCBI taxonomy): domain Eukaryota; kingdom Viridiplantae; phylum Streptophyta; class Magnoliopsida; order Brassicales; family Brassicaceae; genus Eutrema; species Eutrema japonicum. The sequence goes on from BSQW01000011.1 coordinate 40,684,012, forward strand.
AGATTCTTTTAATGCTTTTGTTTCCTTTCCCTTTCACTTATTTTCGATTTTTTTTTAAAGGGGAAAATACCTTTTATTAACGTAGAGTCTTAGGGGCACGAAAATTCACCATGATTTTGACTTTTTCTAAGTCATAACCAAGCTCGCTTCTTTATTGAATTCACCATCACCGATCGTGTATAGTCTTCGTCTTTAGTGACTAAAAAATGTGTCGTTCCTCCCTCTCCAGCGTTTTTGCACATATCTGCACATACGTCACAAAGAAAGTTGCATGAGGTTTGAACAAAGGTTACGTTTTGGGTGGGATACCAACTAAAGATGAGCTGGCAATTCATGTACGACAACGAGTGGTAAAGGGTAAAAGTACGTCATGAATGTATGATTCGTTATATTTGCCTAAACCTTTGATGAGAAAATTAAGTCAAGATTAAGTCCAAATAAAATAGAGCTAGCATATTCCATTCTAGAGAATCTCTACGGTGTAAATTCCTCTGGGGATTTCGCATTAACAGAAACTCTAGCTACCGCCTAGTTTAGAATCAAATCATGAAAGAGCATGTTACTAGGAGATAGCGTAGAAGCACACTGGTCGGTTATCATCATGGATTCCTTTCATCATTCCCTCAAAACGTATTCCTACGATTTTCGAAAAACTTGAATTTTTTTAAGAAAAACGTCAAAAAATGCAAAATGCAAACACAAATGAAAGAAGTGGTGGTTAGTAAGGGATGGAATCCTCCCCCAGACTTAAATCACACTGTCCTCAGTGTGAAAAAAATCGGGTAAGGACGAATAATAGATGTATGAAATAATTGAAAAAGTTTAAGGAAAAGAAAACTTACCTGGATGCAGTTGGGTAATGGGTTTATGAATGGAATGGTGGTGATTTAGGGATGGTAGATGATGATATGGTGATGGAAATGGATGTGGGGATGTTTGGGAATTGATGGGAATCGATCGGGGATCGAACAGAGTCGATCGAGGATCGAACATAGTCGATCGGGGATCGAACATAGTCGATCGGGGATCGAACAGAGTCAATCGGGGATCGAACAGAGTTGATCGGGATCGTCAGGGGGGCTGGCCGTGGGTCAAAGGGTTGCAGCCGCGGCTATGGCAGGCTGCCCAAGGGTCGGTTGATCGCGACCGCGGTCAAGGGCTAGCTCGACGCAGGTTTGGCTTGTGCAGCCGCGGTCGAGCTGCTTTTGCGGTCGAGTCCTTTCTTGCGGTTCGGGCTGGACCGAGCAGCTTCGAGCTGTGTCTCCATCTTTTTGTCTTTTTGGGTTTTTGATTTTTTTTTATTTTTTGGTTTTTTAGAAAAGTGAAAACTAAGAAAAGAAAAATTAGTACAAAAAGAAAGACAAATTAAAAAGAAAAACGTACCTAAAATAGGTTTCCTCCCATTGAGCGATTTTGTTTAAAGTCATTTAGCTCGACGTTGGTATCGAGGTGAACTTAGTCGTAGAAAGACAGCGTCTTATGACAAGTCTTCTTTGATCTTCTTTTGGTATCCTCGTCATGTGAATCATCGCTTGTTCGTGGATCGGGATCAAATTCAAGATCCATCGTGCTAGAACGTCTTTCTTCTCCTTGTTTGAGTGATATGGCAGTGTAGAATACGTCTTTGTCGATGTTAGCGAATGAAACACGTCGATTTGGCCAATCCATCATGGCTCCAACGGGTGATAAGAACGGCCATCCTAGAATTATCGATGTTGCATATTTCTTCGTTGTTTGGACGATGTAAATATTGACGGGGGCTATGCAAACTCCGATTCTTATTGGCATGTCTCGGGCAATCCCTTTTTGTGAGGCACAAGTCTCGTCCGCCATACTGATTTTTTTTCGGGTACGGTGTATGTGCTTAATACTGATCCGATTTGCGGTCGATTTTGACATGATGCTCAAGCAATCTCCGGAATCACAAAGAACGTTCTTAAATTCAACTCCACGGATGCTACAAGTGATAAGGAACTGACCTTGTTCTTCGATTTTGTGGAGACTCCTAACGGGTTTTCCGCTCATGGAATTGTTAAAAAGATCTTCTATCTCCGTTATGGACTCCTTGCTTTCAAAAACGAAATGACCAATCATATGATCCATGTAAACTCTAGAAAACGTAGTACCTTTAGGTAGATTATGGACCACGTTGTTGAATTCCTCTAACTTCACTCGGCTTATCTTGTTCGGGTACTCTCGGTACTTCTTCGGATGGTAGATTCGGATAGCATGGGAAGCGGCATAGGGTGTTGTTGAACGTCTCGCTCTCATGAAATAGGCATGAATGTCTTCCTTGCTCTCATTGCTGTAGCGAAAGAAAACGTATATAGGTCCTTTTTCCAAAACTTTTTCGAAGGAGGTGTGCATCAGGATTGATTTCAAAAATCTATTAAACTTGATCAATCTCTCTCGGGTGATGCATTATGTTCTTGTCTCTTCCGGTATTGGACTTGGTGGAGGTGTTGGTTCAAAGGCTGAGTAAGGCATATAGGGCATGTAGATCCTCCTTGGTGAGGATGAGACTTTTTCATGAGCTTAAATCACCTTGCAAGGTGCATATAAATCTTGTTCCAGGTCGCTTGAAGGCTCATCTGAGGTATGAGTATCAATGGAGAATGCAACTTACTCAAAGAGGAGTGCTCGGGATTCAAACGGTTCAAGGGTAGACGAACAGGAGCTGGCCAAGGGTCCAAAGAGCTGAGGCGCAGTGGATGGCAGTGTGGCCGTGGGTCGGGAGGACGGAGGCGCGGCGGAGGGAGGGTTGGCCACGGCTGGAAGGCTCGTGCCAGTGGTGAGAGGAGTCCATGGGGGCTTGACCGGTTCGTCGTCTTCTGCACCCCCTTTAGTGTTTTCTGGTTCTTGGGAGTCATTTGGCTTATCCTCTAGGTCAGGAACATGGGCATCAACTGTTGAATCATGCTTCTCATGATCTTTAGATAATTTCTCCAAACAAGGCTTGTTTGACTTTTGTGTGTCGGATAAGTGACTAATGATATATCATGGTTTTTACCCTATTTAAGCCATGATATAAGTCCTTTTTATAGAGTCTTTATAGTATTTTGGAGTCTTTTAGAGTCTTTTACAGGTTTAGGTACGTTTGGAGCATTTTGGAGCATTCTGGAGCATATCGAGATGCAGAGTCATGCAGAGACGTCAGAAGTTTGGCATTCGTTTAAGACCTTCCCACCGATGGATTGAGCTCAAATTTGGACACAAGATAGATCAATGAATTAGCTTTCATTTGGAAGTGGTTTGAAGCCATTCCAACGGTGCGATCGAAAGTTATGCCAGTTTTCGTGAAGACTGTCTAGTCTGTCGAGCAGAGGAGTCGACGCATAGGATGAGTATCGACCGATACTACCTAGTATCGATCGATACTGCTCGGGAAAATAGGAAACACGACTTTTTAGAAGCCTAAAGACCCTGCAACTTGGCCCAGAAGACTTTAATACTTACCAGAAAGCCCAGAACGTGTTTTTAGTCTATATTTAGGGTTTTCAGCCACCTGTTTAGGCTATGCTTTTATTTTCTGAGTTTGATTTTACTTTGGTTTTAGAGAGACAAGTCTGAATCTCCCTTCGTCCGAGATCAGATCTCTAAACCCTTCTTTCTATTCTATTGATGATTTATTCAAACATGTCTTTTGATTCAATTGCCATGTCTGAGTAGATCCACTTTAGGTTTAGGGTTTTCTCATAAAGGATTTCTTTGAATGCTAGGTTAATTATCTGTTTAGGATTCACCATCTGAATTAGTTCTTCACCTTAGGTTGTGTTCATAGCTAATTCTAGGTTGACGAATCTGGAACTTAGATCTTAGGATAATTGATTAGGCACGAGAGTGCGATTAATTACCTGATAGAACCTAGGTGAGCAAATTGATTATTCGCAAAGAGATTTGGTTTAATTGATTTGTGAACATATCAAACCTGATATTAAAGCTGATTTAGAATTTAGGATTCGCAAAGAGATTTGGAATTCCTAGGATTTAGATTTAGATAGTTTTCGCAACGAGAGTTGGTTAGCTATATTTTAGTGATTTGAGTTCAAGAACTGCGCTAAATCTGAATCCTGTTAGTTAGTTAGTCTGCATTCATTGATTTCCTGAGAAAAACCCTGAGCCTATATTTCTCAATTGATTTACAACTCCTTTAATTTCTGCACTGCTTTTAATTACAACTGTTTGGCTTAGCGTAATTCGACACTATAGAATCTATTGTGCGTTTCTGTGAGTCTTCTGTGGTTCGACCCCTAGCTATACTATTACAACTGCTTTAGTACTTTAGGGTATTAAATTGAGCATATCAATTTTGGCGCCGTTGCCGGGGACTCAATTTGCCATTAGATTTTAGTTTAGAATTTCGACTAAGTTCGTCGGTATCGATCGATACTCTGTAGTATCGGTCGATACTCGTCGTCTTCTTTCGTTGGTATCGATCGACACCACTTGGTATCGATCGATACTCAACGTATTTTTCTGGTTACTTACGTGCTTTGCCTAGTGTTTTGTTTGCAGGTGTATGCCTGTTCGTGAAACCAGAAGCAACAAGAGCACACAGCTAGTTGAACTGTCATTGGAACAGCTAGCGTTTGTGGAACGCACAAACAGAAAGACCAAGCAAACATCAGGGATGAACAACCCAGTGGTTTTAAGAGCTGATGAAGCTGGAATTCTGAGAGACCAAGAGGGTCACGTGTGTAATGAGAGAGGGCAGCGACTTGATGAAGCTGGTAACATCGTTGTCCCTGCTGCGGTTGTTGAGATTATCGCGCCAGCTGGGCGCGCCAACGCAGGGAATGCTGTGGTTAATCGTGGAAGAACGATTGGTGAGTACAACAGGCCAGAGCAGTTTTTCGCCAATCGGTCAGCGATTCGTCCTCCTGCTTATGAGAGGAATGACTTTGAGCTGAAACCTGCTTACTTCACTCTAGTGGGACAGCATCTCTTTCATGGTCTTCCTCATGAACATCCAATGGACCATGTAGAGAGGTTCGAGGACTTGGTCACTAGCATTAAGAGCAATGGAGTGTCCTACGACTATCTCTTCTGCAAGCTTTTCCCCTATTCTCTAGGTGGAGAAGCTACTTACTGGCTGAGGCAGCTATCTCCTGGATCGCTAACTAATTGGGAGGACACCAAGAGAGCCTTCTTGATTAACTTCTACGATGATGGAAGATCTGAAGATCTGAGAAATAAAATCTCCCAATTTTCTCAAGGACCTACTGAGGCGTTCAAGGCTGCTTGGACAAGATTCAGATCGTACCAGAGAGATTGTCCACATCATGGATACTCTGATGTGCAGCTGCTGGGTATCTTCTTCAGAGGAGTAGATTGGAGATATCAGATGGGTCTGGACTCTTCGAGCAATGGTAATTTCAACACCAGATATCCTGAAGATGCTATTGTGTTGATTGAGAACTTTGCCTCTAGCAGTAGCACCAAGAGCGCAGATTTCGAGCGCAAGAAGCTGGCTGGTAACATGGATGGGTCACAGATCGCTGAAGTGAAAGCTCAGCTGGATTCTATGCACAATCTTCTGCTGGGAAGGACAACAAAGGCCGTCCACTTTGCTACTGAGAATGAGGTGAAAGATGTTAACTACATTGGTGGTTCTGGTTTTCAGGGTCAGCGATTCGGATACAACTCCAATCGAAACTTCACCAACAATGCTCAGCAAGGAGGGTACCAATCCCCACCACCCAAAGCTCCTGAGAGTAAGATTGAGGCTATGCTTGAACACCTGGTTCAAGGGCAGGAGAAGATGACAGCCACCTTCAATGGTAAGATGGACACCATGTACACCGATTTGAGTGGAAGGATCGAGGCACTAAATACGAGCCACAGGATGCTGGAGACGCAAGTAGCTCAGACTGCAGCAAATTCCAAGGGAAAGGCGGTTCAATCACACAATGCACACGTCAACGCCATCAGCTTACGTGCAGAAAATCTCGAAGCCATTCCTGAAATCGCACAAGCATCGATCGATACTCCCCAGTATCGATCGATACCAGCCCAGACGTCTGCTAGAATGGATTCAATCACCCGTGTATCGATCGATACCCCATTGGTATCGGTCGATACTAAGGTGATTTCTGAGGAGACAACAGAGAGTTCTACTGTGGTGCCTAAGGTCGTTGCAGAACGAGTGTATGTAACCAGGATGCCTTATCCTATGATTCCTAAGCTGACAAGGGAGGAATGGGAGATTGCTAAACTACAGTATATGCTGGATAACCCGAACGTGGAGCTTCTTTCTGATGAAGATGTACTTGTCAGGAACGATTCAAATCGCATGGCATCGATCGATATCCTACCTGGTGTCGATCGATACCCCTCGCAGAAAGAACCAGAAGCCAAGAAATCACGTGAGGTGATAGGAGAAAGAGTTCGCAATTCACTACAACCACGGAAATTGACACAGAGGGAAGACCCAGGGAAATTCGCAGTACCAAGCTCCATCTCAGGAGTTGATTTCAAAGAGACTCTTGTCGACTCAGGGGCTAGTGTCAATGTCATCTCAAAGGCAATTGCAGAGCAGTTGGGGGCTACTATTCTATCTCCTAAGACATCTATCACGTTTGCAAACGATTCCACCTCACTTCCATATGGTGAAATCGCTGGTTTGCTAGTCCAAGTAGGAGACTGTCTGGTGCCTACTGATTTTCAGGTTGTGGAGATGGGTGCGATATCTCGTATGCCTATACTCCTGGGACGACCGTTCATGGCTACTGCAGGCGCGATCATAGACACACCTAATAAGAGACTATCTTTCTCTTACATTGACGGTGATGTCTACTATGATGTCATTCCCCCTAGGAGTGCTCCCACACATGTGTCTAGCATCGAGGTTGTCACAGGAGAGTCGCTAGCAATTGATCTTCTGGAAGAGCCTCCTGATGAGCCTACTGTCACAGACGTTCCAGCTGAACCGCCCAACATCCCCAAGAAGAAGACTAAGGCAACAAAGAACAAAAAGGTCGAGAATCCCCATGTCACCTTGATACCTCGTAAGTGCAATGGAGATTCGATTGAGTACAAGGTCAAATGCAAAGGAGCCTTGAAGCCATTCTCTAAGGCAAGAGTCCTTCTTACTTCTGAGCTGAAAGAGAAAGGGCAGGAATTTGTGGACAGCATGCTAAGCAGAACTCTGAAGCTAGTAATGTCAAGTGATGGAGCCTGTTTTGGTGCAAGCTCTCACTCTTATCCAGCCTGAAGGGCGTTACAGTCAAGCTATTGACGTTAAACGAGCGCTTGGTGGGAGGCAACCCACTGGTGAGTATGTTTTTGATTCGTTTTTATTTTTATTTTCGTTTGTTTTGAGTCTGTGTCAGGATGAACAAGGAGCAACTCGAAATCGCCTAAGCATCGATCGATACCCCTATGGTATCGATCGACACCAATCGCGGATGAAAATTCACAAAGTCGATCTAAGCGTGGTATCGATCGATACCGTGCTGTGTGTCGATCGACACCGACTGTTCCAGAACGGTAATTTCTTGTTTCTCTTCGTTCTATCCTTTTTCTTTGTTTCTTTCACTGACTCTAGGCTAGATAACACTGGGGACAGTGTTGTTCAAGTCTGGGGGAGGTGTCTGCTGACATTGTTTTTGTTTTTCTTAGAGTCAGTCGTTTTATAGAGTCAAAACTGTTTTATTGAGTCAAAATTTGTTGGAGATGATGATCCTGTGCTTGAACCTATTGATTTGATTTTGTTTTTGAGTGCACAGTGTTACAGGATCAGTTCTAGGTCGACTAATGAAAAATCCAAAGGCTGACCAGTTGACTAGAAAACATCCATGTCTCCAGTAGAGTTCTTCTGAAACCTGAGCCAAATTTTTGCACTTCATCAATGTGGTTAGTTTTCATAGAGCTTGATTCATCATTCATATCTGATAAAGGAACCCATGTGTTTAGAGTTAAGGTATCTCTCTCCCCTGAAATAAGTTGATAGATTAAGAGCATAAAAGATTGAAATGATTTTCTTCTGAGTAGAGGGTTAGGAAAATTTCCAGCGATCCCATTATTCTACTTAAGAGGGGATGATCACACAAAGGATTGGAAGCGAGGCTAGGATTTTCCTATGATGCCATTATTCGCCTACATCCTTTGATACATTGAGAGGGAAGAACCGGGGATTTGGTGGCAAACACCATCAGTACTCGCGTCTCATACCTTGATATGTATATGCAAAGCTGAAAATAATAAAAATAATAAGAACATAATAAGAAATAAGTCTGGGGGAGAGAAATTGATACAAGAAGTGTGAAAAATGGTGGTTCCTTTGTCAAGATATTGTCTGGTAAAGAGTCTAGAAGGTTCTTAAATATTAGCTGCAGAGATGAAACTGGCGATGAGGGCTTTACTTGAACAATGCTGTGGGATTTTGTGTGGAGTCTGGAAAAGCTGCAAATGTCTACGGAGAAGTACATGGTGGTTAGATCGAAAGCTGATCAGGTGACATTTGGGTACTTGGGAAAAGGGTCTTTTCGATGGTTCAGGAACAGGTGAGTCTCTACATTTTCAAACCTCTTTTTCTGGTTTAGTCTTCTATTTGCTTGAGGGCAAGCAAAAGGCTAAGTCTGGGGGAGTTGATATATCATGGTTTTTACCCTATTTAAGCCATGATATAAGTCCTTTTTATAGAGTCTTTATAGTATTTTGGAGTCTTTTAGAGTCTTTTACAGGTTTAGGTACGTTTGGAGCATTTTGGAGCATTCTGGAGCATATCGAGATGCAGAGTCATGCAGAGACGTCAGAAGTTTGGCATTCGTTTAAGACCTTCCCACCGATGGATTGAGCTCAAATTTGGACACAAGATAGATCAATGAATTAGCTTTCATTTGGAAGTGGTTTGAAGCCATTCCAACGGTGCGATCGAAAGTTATGCCAGTTTTCGTGAAGACTGTCTAGTCTGTCGAGCAGAGGAGTCGACGCATAGGATGAGTATCGACCGATACTACCTAGTATCGATCGATACTGCTCGGGAAAATAGGAAACACGACTTTTTAGAAGCCTAAAGACCCTGCAACTTGGCCCAGAAGACTTTAATACTTACCAGAAAGCCCAGAACGTGTTTTTAGTCTATATTTAGGGTTTTCAGCCACCTGTTTAGGCTATGCTTTTATTTTCTGAGTTTGATTTTACTTTGGTTTTAGAGAGACAAGTCTGAATCTCCCTTCGTCCGAGATCAGATCTCTAAACCCTTCTTTCTATTCTATTGATGATTTATTCAAACATGTCTTTTGATTCAATTGCCATGTCTGAGTAGATCCACTTTAGGTTTAGGGTTTTCTCATAAAGGATTTCTTTGAATGCTAGGTTAATTATCTGTTTAGGATTCACCATCTGAATTAGTTCTTCACCTTAGGTTGTGTTCATAGCTAATTCTAGGTTGACGAATCTGGAACTTAGATCTTAGGATAATTGATTAGGCACGAGAGTGCGATTAATTACCTGATAGAACCTAGGTGAGCAAATTGATTATTCGCAAAGAGATTTGGTTTAATTGATTTGTGAACATATCAAACCTGATATTAAAGCTGATTTAGAATTTAGGATTCGCAAAGAGATTTGGAATTCCTAGGATTTAGATTTAGATAGTTTTCGCAACGAGAGTTGGTTAGCTATATTTTAGTGATTTGAGTTCAAGAACTGCGCTAAATCTGAATCCTGTTAGTTAGTTAGTCTGCATTCATTGATTTCCTGAGAAAAACCCTGAGCCTATATTTCTCAATTGATTTACAACTCCTTTAATTTCTGCACTGCTTTTAATTACAACTGTTTGGCTTAGCGTAATTCGACACTATAGAATCTATTGTGCGTTTCTGTGAGTCTTCTGTGGTTCGACCCCTAGCTATACTATTACAACTGCTTTAGTACTTTAGGGTATTAAATTGAGCATATCAACTAACCGAAGCATCGGTTTTGATATGCTTGGTTTTTACCATTTTTTAACACATGTTTTGGTGTTTCTTTTGAGTCTTTTATTGAGTCAAAGTGTGTTTTAGAGGTCAAAGTGTGTTTTTATAGTATTTTAGTATTTTATCGAGACTTTACAGGTTTTATGTTGATTTGGAGGAAAACAATGCATTTTGGTTGGAAAAGGTGTACCTGGGAATGCAGAGTCATGCAGAAGCATCAGACATATTTCATTCTTTGAAGAATTTCCCACCGATGGATCGATCTGATATTTTGATAAAAGATAGATATTTGAATTATATTTCATTTTCAAGTGGTTTGGAAGAATTCCAACGGTGCGATCCAGAGTTATACCTAATTTACTGAAGACAGGTTAATCTGCCTCACAGAAGAAGCATGCGCAGAACATGGAGGGTTGCATCGACCGATGAATATCTTGCATCGATTGATTCTGAACTCTCTGTGGGGAGTTGGATCGACCATCTGCATCGACCTGTGAATATTTGCATCGACCGATGCACTGCCCAGACGAGAAAAAGGCAGTTTCTGCAGTTTCTAAACTTCCTATTTTGCCCCATAATCATCATAACTTAACCTAATTCGACCCATGACCTATATATACTTATTTTTGAGCTTCTTTGAAGGCTAAGATTTTATTTTTCTTAGACATCTTTCATCTCCTTCAAATGTATGCTTGGGAGAAGATCTCTGAACCACTTCTGACAAATTTGGGGAAGATTTCTGAACCCTCTAATTATCTATTGAATTTCTTTATGATTTAATTGACTGAGTGGTAAAACACAGAAATCAGGTTTCTCTAGCCTTGTATTCGAGTATGCTGAGACGATACTCGACTTCTTGAAGTTCATCATCAGTCTTCTCTCTGTACCAAGAGGCAAACTCACTAGTCTCTTTAATATTTTGCTTTGAATCCCGAATCTCCATGAAATTTTGAATAATATCGTATTTTTGCTTCGTTTGTCTTTTCTTAGATAGCAGCAGCGTCTCGTAGAGTTTGTTCCTCAAGGGTGGTGATGTGAGTAGCAAGGTCATCAAACTTCTTATTGAATTCGCTGTAGATTGTGTCTAGCCTTTTGTTCATGGCCGCCTCGGTCATGACTTGGGAATCGGTGTATTGATTAAGCATGACGTTGATTGCGTCCAGACGTACGCTAATCTCTGAGTTGAACACGTGCTGGTCCGAGAATTTATGGTGTTGATGGTATGAACGTTGTCTAGAGTTGACAACATGAGACGCAAAAGGCTCGTCTCGGTAGTAAGGAGGCTTGTGGATTCCTTGAGAGTAGTTGGTCGGTGCCGTCTGATCCATGTAGAATGAGTCACACACATCATGTGAGTCGTGATAGTGGTGAGCGCAAGTGGGTCATAGTAACCCCGCTCGTAGTAGCAATCTCGTCCCAGAGGAGAGTTCATGTTTCAAAGCCTGAAACAAAAAAAAACAAAAATCTAATAGAAAAAGTTTGTTATAGAGTCGTTTTACTAACCTCTAAGGTGTGATAGAAGCTGTAGCGATCTCTCCCCGACAACAACGCCAAAAAATTGATGCGTATCGGATTCGTCTCCAAAACTTCAGGTCTTAAATTTATAAACCTTAATGCATGCAAGTGCACATATGTGCGTTGTAGTACTTGAGGTATCGATCCACAGGGAGAGGGTGATGTTCTATGAGACCTTAGACACTGTATAGTAAATAAACCTAGAACGAATATATTTTTATAGGGTTTTTGTAACTAGAATTGTAAAGAACGAGAAACGGAAAACTTCTATTAATCTAATCTAAGAAAATCGATGGCTACTCTAAACTAAGGAAATTTTAACTACTAAACTAATGTTAAGAGAAACTAAACATTTCTAAAGAAAAACTAAGACTATCCTAATACCTAAGAAAATCGACTACCTACCTAAACCTAATGAAATCGATAACTAAACTACTTCTACGGACTCTATTGCTAAACTACACTACCAGAGAAAGTTGTAACTATCCTAAAACGTTGCTGGGTCGAGAGGGATATCTTGGGGTATGCTCGATTCAATCAAACGGCCCCTAGCTCATTAGTAACCGGTGTTTCCAAATGAAAGCTAATCCATTGTTCTATTTTGTATTTAACTTTGAGCTCAATGCATCGGTGGAAAGTCCTTCAACGAATGCCAAAGTTCTGACGTCTTTGCGTGATTCTGCATCTCCATATGCTCAATTGCACCCCAAAACGGCTCATTCTCTCATAAAGTGACCTAAAACCTGAAAATACTCTATAAAGGACTAAAACTCTAAAAACAAACTTTGTCTCGATAAAAGACACGGAAACAAAGGTTAGAAATCGGTAAAAACACGGTTTATCAGTTCCACTGTCTTGGTGACTGTTTTTGCCTATACATCGACTTCTTCGGTAAATAAACCATGTTTTTTGTCCCTTCTGGTTGCTCCATATAGATGGTCTCATCTAAAGTTTTATGGAGAAATGCAGTCTTTACATCTAAATGTTCCAATTCTATGTATAAGTTAAACATAACTGATAACATGATCCGAATTAAAACATGTTTGACTACAAGTGAGAATATCTCGTTGTAGTCAATTCCTTCCACTATAGGGAATCCCTTACCTACAACTTTTGTCTTGTATCTAGGAGGTTCAACTCATGGAATCCCCTCTTTCAACTTGAAGATTCGTTTGTGATGCGGAATTTTTCAACTAGAAGATTCGTTTGGGATGCAGAATTCCCAATGGCGTTAGTCTGTAAGATAGTGAATGGGATAATCCTCGGCTTCAAAGTATTCGCGTAGCACAAACCAAAGGTATATTAACCCTTAGACCCAATACTCACTTAAAACGCTACTATGAAACAAGGCGGTGGGAACTTCGAAATGCAGAACTCGCGTAGCCCAAAATTTAGGTATATGAAAACTAAGACCCAAAACTCACTTAAAACGTTACTACAAAATTTGGTCAGGAAAGCGCCACAAATGATGATGGAAAGTCGTTTGATAAGCCCGTTGATCACTACGGATATTTCACACTGAATAATCGAAAAGTTTACAAGAATTAAAATAAAAATCACTATCACAAGGAAGAAAATATTTGATTAAAAAGATGGTTGTATTCTCAAGTGAGATTACATGAATATAAATAAAAAGAAAACTTGAAAACAAAGCTAAATAATTAATAGTCTTGAAAACCAAAAGAAATAAAGAAAGTTGAATGAGAAATCAACTCTTGGACTTCAAAGAGACATTTGATCTTCAAAAGAGTCTCTTACGCTTCATTTTCGTCACTTTAGTTGGGCAGCAAATAAAATGTATTATTCTGGACCTTCTTGGACTTGATAGATAATATCCCCAATAGATTTATGAATGCTGTCCTTGTCCAAAATTTTATAAATCAGCCTATTAAGTGCAACCTTGATCCTTTTAGCGTTTGCTCTTATGACTGGTCTAACGGGTACAAGCAACACATTCTCTTGATCCTATTTTTCGCTCATGATGTCATCATCATTCCCTTCTTCTTGAAAATGATTTGACCTCAAATCAAGCTGGTAACCTATATCGAAAGAAGTTAAGTCAGAAACATTGAAACTATTACTTATATTATACTCACTTGGCAAATCTATCTTGTAAGCATTGCCGTTGATCTGCTCTAAGACTTGAAATGGATCATCTCCTCTTGGCATCAGTTTGGACTTCCTTTGTGGTGGAAATCATTCCTTCCCCATATGAACCCAAACTAATTCACCAGGCTCAAAGATCACTTTGTGTCACCCTTTGTATGATTGCTTTTGGTACTGTTCAGTCCTCTTCTCATTGTTCAGCCTTGCTTTCTCATGAATCTGCTTAACAAGTTCAGCTTTTTTTAAAAATCTAAATTCACACGCTCATTGAAAGGTAATGATAATAAATCCAATGGAGTCAAGGGATTAAAACCATAAACAATCTGAAAATGTGAAAACTTAGTAGGAGAATGCATAGAATGCTTATAAGCAAACTCAACAGACGGTAAACAATCTTTCCAAGTTTGATCTTCCTTTTAATGATAGCACGCAGCAAAGTAGACAAAGTTCTATTCACTACTTAAGTTTGACCATCAGTTTGAGGATGACAAGTAGTTGAAAACAACAACTTAGTTCCTAACTTAGCCCACAAAGTTCTCCAAAAGTATCTTATGAACTTAGAATCTCGATCTGAAATAATGATTCTAGGCATGCCATACAATCGAACAACTTCTCTAAATAACAAATCAGCAACATGTGAAGCATCATCAGTTTTATGACCTGGAATGAAATGTGTCATCTTAGAGAATCTATCAACAACCACAAAACAGAATCTCTACCTTTCCTTGATCTAGGCAATCCTAGCAAAAATCCATAAAAATATATGTCCAAGGCTCAATAAGAATATGCAAAGGAGTATACATACCATGCAGCTACACTTTGGACTTAGCTTGCTTGCAAGTTACACATCTGCCACCGATTCTCTCCACATCTCTTCTAATGTGTGGCCAATTGAAATGCTCCTGCAAAATAACCAACGTTTTGTTTACTCCAAAATGTTCCATTAGTCCTCCTCCATATGATTCCCTAACCAAAAGCTCTCTCAAAGAACAATTAGGCACACACAATTTATATTCATGAAACATAAAGATTTCATGCCTAAAATACTTCCCATGTTCAGCTTCTGTTGGCCCTTCATGCGCTTCAAAAACTCATGATCCATATGAATAACAAACTCCTAAAGCCATAAGTAATGCTGCCATGTTTGCAATGCCCGAACTAGAACATACTGCTCCTTGTCATATGTAGGATAGTTCAAAGTTGCTCCATTAAAGTAAGCGATTGGCCTTTTCTCTTGCATCAGCACAGCACAACTAAGCAAAACAGGGTCGTTAGAGCTTAAATGTGCCTCCTTGTACAGAAGTACAATCATTGGCTATGTTAAAAACATTTCTCTCTTTATCTCACAAGACCTCACAAAGAAATTTGTGTTTGTCCTCATGGGTTTGTTCTCACTTGCCATTTTCTGGGTTTTTCGCAAACTCTCACTCTCTTTTTGATGATAAGTGTTTTGGTCACTCAATTTTTGTTGCTCCTCCTTTGGTTTCAAAAGTAACTGATCTTGGTAAACCTCTTCTCGTGTCTTAGGAACAAGTGTAACATTTCTACCTTTGTATGTGAAGGCGTGTTTGTTGGTGTAGCCATCATGATTCACACGCCGATCAAATCGCCACAGTCTCCCCAACAGTATATGACATGCTTGCATTGGCATTACATCACACAACACCTCATCTTCATATTTTCCAATGCAAAAAGAAATTAGCATACGTTTTGTAACCTTCACTTCACCACACTACAAGAAAACACAGTTTTTGTGACCAACTTTTGTGACTCTTTTTTTGGTCGCAAAAAAGTGGGACGAAAATGTGACTAATTTGCGACCTGATATATCATGGTTTTTACCCCGTTTAAGCCATGATATAAGTCTGTTTTATAGAGTTTTCTACTATTTCGTAGTGTTTTAGAGTCTTTTACAGGTTTTAGAACTTTTGGAGCATTATTGGAGATATTGGAGCTTTATGGAGCGTTCTGGAGCAAAACTGAAGTCTGGTGACTAAGTGCCCGATCAAAGCGTCAAGCATCGATCGATACCCCTTTAGTATCGATCGACACACATCGAGGAGATTACGAGTAGCGACTTTTAATGAAGTTTGAAGAATTGCAGAACTTGCCCAGAAGACTTTAATATTTACAAGAAGACCCCAATTCGTTTTTAGACTATTTAATTAGGTTTTACAGCCACTTTCATGGCTATGCTTGATATTATTCTGGTTTTGAGAGAGAGCTTTTGAAGGGAGACAAGTCTGAAACTCTGTTCGTCCGAGAGAAGATTTCGAACCCTCTTATTACTCTTTCTATTTTATTTGATGATTTATTCAAACATGTTTGTTGTTTCAATCTCCATGTCTGAGTAGATCCACTTTAGGTTTAGGGTTTTCTCATAAGGGTTTTCTCTGAATGCTAGGTTGATTAGTTGTTAGGATTCACCATCTGAATTAGTTCTTTACCTTAGGTTGTGTTCAAATCTAATTCTAGGTTGACGAATCTGGAATTTAGATCTTAGGATAATTGATTAGGCACGAGAGTGCAATTAATTACCTGATAGAATCTTAGGTGAGCAAAATAACTATTCGCAAAGAGATTTGGTTTAGTTGTTTTGTGAACAAATCAAACATGATTTAAAAGCTGGTTTAGACTTTAGGATTCGCAAAGAGATTTGGAATTCCTAGGATTTGATTTAGATAGTTTTCACAACGAGAGTTGGTTAATTATATCTTAGTTATTTGAGTTCAAGAATCGCGCTAAATCTGAATCATGTTAGTTAGTTTACCTGCATTCATTGATTTCCTGAGGAAAACCCTGAACCTATCTTTCCCCAATTGAATTTACAACCGTTTTAATTTAAGTCTTGTTTTCAATATTATTGATTGCTTAGCTTGATTCTCTACTTCATAATCTATTGTGTGTTTCTGTGAGTCCTTGTGTTCGACCCCTACTATAATGCAACTACTGCTTAGTATTTTTAGGGTATTAATTTGAGCATATCAAATTTGGCGCCGTTGTCGGGGACTCAATTCGCCATTAGATTTTAGTCTGAGAATTTTGACTAAGTTCGTCGGTATCGATCGATACTCACTAGTATCGGTCGATACTCGTCGTGTTACCTATTACTTATGTTCTTGACTTCTGTTTTCAGGTGTATGCCTAGTCACAAAACAAGAGGAAACAAGAACACTCAGCTAGTTGAACTGACGTTGGAGCAGCTAGCACTTATGGAACGCACAAACAGAAAAGAAAAGAAACCAGCAGAGATGAACAACAATCAGGAAGAGTTGGTTCGAGATGAGGCTGGTGCCTACAGAGACCAAGATGGTCGTTTGTGCAATGCGCAGCGACAACGTCTGGATGGAGAGATGAACATCATTCCCGCTGCTCCTGTTGTTGTTGGGATTGTCGCTGGAAACGCGAACGCTGAGAATGTTGTGGTTAGTCGTGGTAGAATGATTTGTGAGTGCAAAAGACCTGCTCAGTTCTACGCAAATCGATCAGCGATTCGTCCTCCAACTTACCAGACGAATTATTTGAGCTGAAGCCTGCATACTACACTCTTGTGGGACAGCATCCTTTCCATGGTCTTTCCAGCGAACATCCCATGGATCATATTGAGAGGTTCGAGGACTTGGTCACTAGCATCAAGAGCAATAGAGTGTCCTATGACTACCTCTTCTGCAAGTTTTTTCCATACTCACTTGGTGGAGAAGCGACTTACTGGCTGAAGCAGTTGACTCATGGATCGCTGACTACTTGGGGGCAAACTAAGACTGCTTTTCTGAACAATTTCTATGATGATGCACGATCTGAGGATCTGAGGAACAAGATTTCCCAGTTTTCTCAATGACCTACTGAGGCGTTCAAGGCTGCTTGGACGAGATTTATATCGTATCAGAGGGATTGTCCACATCACGGGTATTCTGATGTTCAGTTGATGGGATTCTTTTTCAGAGGGCTCGATTGGAGGTATCAGATGAGCTTGGATGCTGCGAGCAATGGAAACTTCAACACCAGGTATCCTGAGGATGCTTATGCGTTGATTGAGAACTTGTCGTCTAGTAATAGCACCAAGAATGCTGATTTTGAGAGGAAGAAGCTAGCTGGTAGCATTGATGGTACACAAATTGCTTGTGTTCAAGCCAAGTTGGATTCTATGCACAGTCTTTTGATGGGCAAGACACCCAAGGCTGTTCACTTTGCTGAAGATGTTGAGGTTTTCAATGAAGATGAAGTAGAGGATGTTAACTACATTGATGGTTCTGGCTTCCAAAGTCAGAGGAATAAATTCAACAACAACCGAAACTTCAACAACAACTATCAGCAAGGAGGTTCGAATCAGTTTGGTCAGAAACCATCTCAGAACAGTGGGTACACCAGGAACTATGGAAATCTTTCTTATCAACCCGTACCTGATAAGCTTCCGGATAGCAAGATCGAGGCTATGTTTGAGCAGCTTCTCCAGGGACAGCAGAAGCTTACAGTGGATTTCAATGGGAAGATTGATGTCCTATACAATGATCTGAGTGGAAGGATCGATACTATTAATATCCAGCAGAAGAAGCTGGAACTTCAGATAGCTCAGACTTCAGAGGCTGTAAAAAGGCAAGAAGGTTTTCTTCCAGGGAAAGTAGAGAACCCAATGGCTCACATCAATGCAATCACCTTGAGAAGTAGAAAAGAGGTCACTCCGGGGGCAAAAATTGGCCGAACTACAGATATTCTCACCGATCTTGAGGACGAGGATACCGAAATCTCCCCAGCATCGATCGACACCAGCCAGCATCGGTCGATACCGATCAGGATACTTTCATGGGATAAATCAAAACCGCCAGTATCGATCGATACCACTTCAGTATCGGTCGATACTGATCCCGCAGTCGAATCAACTCCTAAAGTTTCGAAAGAAGCACCTAATGTAGCTGCAGAAAGAGTTTACACGCCACGGATACCTTATCCCAGAGCTGCTGGGAAGACTAAGAAGGAGGTAGAAGACTCTATATGCAAGGCAATTATGGATAAGTTGATCGTTGAACTTTCTTTTATCGATGCTATCAAAACTTCTCCAGCCTTTAGGAGATATGTCAAGCGGATGGTATCCAGCAACGTGAATCTTGAAGAAGGATGCTTGATGATCACTCATGAGTGTAGTGCAATCCTGACCAACAGAATCCCAAAGAAGCTGCCAGATCCAGGGAGTTTTGTGTTGGATTGTACGATATTCACAGACAGGTTTGAGCGTTCTCTTTGTGATCTTGGCTCGAGCGTCAACCTCATGCCATATTCAGTTGCCAAAAGAATGGGGATGACAGACTTCACGACCACGAGGATATCCCTGATACTTGCTGATCGTTCAGTTAGACTTCCAGAGGGACTACTCGAAGACGTCCTGATTAAGATTGGAAATTGCTTGATCCCAACTGATTTCATCGTCCTGAAGTATGATGATGAGCCTAAGGATCCTCTTATCCTAGGCAGACATTTCCTTGCAACAGCTGGTGCTTTGATTGATTGCAAGAATGGGAAGATCGCTCTCAACATTGGTGACTTGGTCATGACTTTCCACATGGATAAGATGATGACGAGACCAACCATCGATGGGCAGACTTTCTTTGTAGACACCTTCAGTGACATAGCTGAAGAGTACTTCCTGGAGATGCATCCTGATGACCCACTAGAAAGAGCATTGGTTTGTTTAGCCACTTCACAGATACATTCGTGTGATGATACAGATGGATACTCGAGTATGCTCGAGCATCGCCAGTATCGATCGATACCCCCTTGGTATCGGTTGATACCCTGCAGCTCGAGGGAGATTTGGCCGAAGGTACTGAATAAGCTGTTGGGCTTGGAGATTGGAATGCAGAGAACGCTCCTAAAGTGGAACTAAAGCCACTCCCACCAAACCTGAGGTATAGTTTTCTTGGCCCTAATTCTACATACCAAGTAATTGTCAATGCTTCTTTGAACAACACAGAGATTGCCTTACTGCTGAGCAAGCTGCGCAAGTATCGCAAAGCTCTTGGCTATTCTCTTGATGACATTTCAGGTATATCACCAGACTTGTGCATGCATAGGATCCACCTTGAGGACGAGTCAAAGACCTCAATTGAGCATCAGAGGAGGCTGAATCCGAATCTGATGGAAGTGGTCAAAAAGGAGGTGATGAAGCTTTTGAAAGCTGGTGTTATCTATGCTGTTTCGGATAGCTCTTGGGTCAGTCCAGTGCAAGTTGTTCCTAAGAAAGGAGGAATAACCGTAGTGAAGAATGAGAAGGATGAGATGATTCCTACTAGAACTATCACTGGACATCGAATGTGCATCGACTACAGGAAGTTGAATGCAGCTACACGAAAGGATAATTTCCCACTGCCATTCATTGACCAGATGTTGGAGAGGTTGGCTAGTCATCCCTACTACTGTTTTCTTGATGGATATTCAGGTTTCTTCCAGATTCCAATACATCTAGATGACCAAGGGAAGACAACATTTACATGTCCATATGGCACATTCGCATACAGGAGAATGCCATTCGGATTGTGTAACGCTCCATCCACTTTTCAGAGATGCATGATGTCTATCTTCACAGACATGATTGAAGATTTCATGGAGGTGTTCATGGATGATTTTTCAGTGTATGGATCATCGTTCAAGGAATGTTTGGCTAACTTGTGCAAAGTACTACAGAGGTGTGAAGAGAAACACTTGGTCCTTAATTGGGAAAAGTGTCACTTTATGGTTCGAGATGGCATCCTGCTTGGGCACAAGGTTTCTGAGGCTGGGATCGAAGTTGACAACGCAAAAATTCAGGTTATGACGAGCCTCCAACCACCAAATTCTGTGAAGGATATTCGAAGTTTCCTTGTTCATGCTGGGTTTTACAGGAGGTTTATCAAGGATTTTTCCAAGATAACACGCCCACTCACTGCTTTACTATGCAAAGAAATCAAATTCGATTTCACTCCTGACTGTCTTGCAGCCTTTGAGGAGATAAAAAAAAAGGCTTTGGTGAGTGCTCCTATTGTGAAACCTTCTGATTGAACTCTGCCTTTTGAGATCATGTGCGACGCTAGTGATTTTGCAGTTGGATCTTTTCTGGGTTAGAGGAAGGACAAGAAGCTGCACGTCATCTATTATGCCAGCAGGACTTTGGATGATGCTCAGAGAAACTACAGCACCACAGATAAGGAACTACTTGCGGTCGTTTTCTCTTTTGAGAAGTTTCGATCATACTTGATTGGGAGCAAAGTGATTGTCCATACTGATCATGCTCCTCTCAAGTACCTGATGCAGAACAAGGACCTTAAGCCTCGTCTTTGTCGTTGGGTTCTTTTGCTAAAGGGTTTCAACATCAAAATTAAGGACAAGAAGGGAATAGAGAACGGGGTCGCTGACCATCTTTAGATGATTCGGATCGATACAGACATCCCTATTGATGACCAACTACCAGAGGAATCCATTTACTTCATCGAAACCGAGTTTCGGATGGGTTTCGCAGAAACTCAGCAATTCTCTCGAATTGCAAGTCTTGGTATCGATCGACACTCCTATGGTATCGGTCGATACCAGGCGATTCCCGAACCAGTTCTGACTATTGAACACCTTGGTGTTTCGGAGGAGTATCTAGTAGCTGCAGCCGATTCTGATCAACCATGGTATACTGATATCGCCAACTACCTCGCTGCAGATGCAGAACCAAAGCACCTCAAGAGCTATCACAAGAAGAAGTTCTTGTGGGACATAAGGCGATACTTCTGGGATAAACCTTACTTGTACACGCACTGTTCTGATGGTATCTACAGAAGATGCATTGCTGAATCAGAGGTACCGAATGTGTTGTTTCATTGCCATGGGTCTGACTATGCTGGACATTTTGCCACTTTCAAGACAGTGTCCAAGGTTCTTCAAGCAGGCTTTTGGTGGCCTACTATATTTAAGGATGCACATGCTTTCGTTTCGCAGTACGATGCGTGCCAGAGGAGAGGGAAGATCAGTAAGAGATATGAAATGCCACAGAATTTCATCCTTGAGATTGAGATCTTCGATTGTTGAGGCATTGATTTTATGGGTCCCTTTCCCTCGTCATACGGACACAAATACATCTTGGTTGCTATGGATTATGTGTCTAAGTGGGTTGAAGCCATTGCTAGCAAAACCAATGATTCTTCGGTGGTCCTTAGGCTATTAATGACCATCATTTTCTGTGAAGGATTGGTCTGTGAAGCTGGATGACGCACTTTGGGCATACAGGACTGCTTACAAGACACCACTTGCTATATGGAAAATCATGCCATCTTCCAGTGGAAATCGGGAAAAAGGCAGCATGAGCTACAAAGTTGTTGAACTTCGACATGAAGTCTGCTGCTGAGAAGCGATTGATCAAGCTGAATGAGCTCGATGAGATTAGGCATCTTGCCTATGAGAACTCCAAGCTGTACAAGGAGAGGACTAAGGCATACCATGACAAGAAGATCATCTCCAGGGACTTTGAACCAAATGATCAGGTACTTCTGTATAACTCTCGTTTGCAATTGTTTCCTGGTAAATTGCGTTCTCGTTGGTCAGGTCCGTTCACAGTCAAGGAAGTTCGACCACATGGTGCGATTGTCCTAAAAAATCCTGCCGGAGAAGAGTTCACTGTCAACGGACAAAGAGTGAAACACTATTGGGCGAAAGCCGAGATTCCAGAGGGACACTTGATGCCCCTGGATGTTGCACCCACTGCCTGAACGGCGGTACAGTCAAGCTAATGACATTAAATGAGCGCTTGGTGGGAGGCAACCCACTGGTGAGTTTGTTTTTGAGTCGTTTTCTTTTTATTTTTTTCGTTTTTGTGTCTGGGTCAGGATAAACAAGGAGCAAATAAGAACTCGCCTTAGTGTCGATCGATACCTAATGGTATCGGTCGACACCCTTCGCGATGAGGAGAACACATATCGACTTAAGCTTGGTATCGCTCGATACCAAGCCGTGTGTCGGTCGATACTCGATGTTCCAGTACGGTAACTTCTTGTTTCTCATATTTCCATTTGATCCATTTGTTTGCTTTCACCAACCTTAGGCTAAATAACACTGGGGACAGTGTTGTTTAAGTCTGGGGAGGTAGTCGCTGACTTTTTTTTTGTTTTTCTTAGAGTTAGTCGTTTTTGAGTCATTCGTTGTTTTATTGAGTCAAAATTTTGTTGGAGACTGTGATCTTTTTCTTGAACCTATTGATCTGACCTTGCTTCTAAGTGACCATTGTTACAGAATCAGTTCTAGATCGACTAATGAAAAATCCAAAAGCTGACCAGTTAACCAGAAGACACTCATGTTTCCAGCAAAGTTCTTTAAAGCCTGAGCCAAAAATTTTGCACTTCATCAATGTGGTTATAGTATTCAAAGAGCTTGATTCCTCATTCGTACCTGACAAGGGAACCCATGCGTTTAAAGTAATGGTATTTAACTCCCTGTTATAATTTAATGAATAAGATGCATTAAAAGATGAAATTATTTTCTTCTAAGTAGAGGGTTAGGAAAATTTCATGCGATCCCATTATTCTACTTCAGAGGAAATGATCACACAAAGGTGGAAGCGAGGTTAGGAAAATTTCCTGTGATACCATTATTCGCCTACACCTTTGATTACTTTTGAGGGAAGAACCGGGGATTCGGTGGCAAACACCATCAATACTCGCGTTTCGAACCTTAATGCAAGAGATATGATAAGAAATAAGTATGGGGAGAGAAATAATACCAAAAAGTGTGAAAAAGGTGGTTCCTCGTCATGATATTGTATGGGAAAGAATCTATAAGGTTCTTGATATTAATCACAGCGATAAAACTGGCGAGGATGGCTTAATTAAACAAGGCTGTGAGATAATGTGTGTAGTCTAGGAAGCTGCGAGTGTCTGCGGAGAAGTACATGGTGGTTAGATAAAAAAGCTGGTAAGGTAACATTTGGGTGTTTGGGAAATTGGTCATTTTAAATGTTTCATGAACAGGTGAGTCTCTACGTTTTCAAACCTCTTTCTCTGGTTTAGTCTTCTATTTGCTTGAGGGCAAGCAAAGGCTAAGTCTGGGAGAGTTGATATATCATGGTTTTTACCCCGTTTAAGCCATGATATAAGTCCGTTTTATAGAGTTTTTCTACTATTTCGTAGTGTTTTAGAGTCTTTTACAGGTTTTACCACTTTCGGAGGATTATTGGAGATATTGGAGTTTTATGGAGCGGTCTGGAGCAAAACTGAAGTCTGGTGACTAAGTGCCCGATCAAAGCGTCAAGCATCGATCGATACCCCCTTGGTATCGATCGACACCCATCGAGGAGATTACGAGTCGCGACTTTTAATGAAGTTTGAAGAATTGCAGAACTTGCCCAAAAGACTTTAATATTTACAAGAAGACCCCAATTCGTGTTTAGACTATTTAATTAGGTTTTACAGCCACTTTCATGGCTATGCTTTATATTATTCTGGTTTTGAGAGAGAGCTTTTGAAAGGAGACAAGTCTGAAACTCTGTTCGTCCGAGAGAAGATTTCGAACCCTCTTATTACTCTTTCTATTTTATTTGATCATTTATTCAAACATGTTTTTTGTTTCAATCTCCATGTCTCAGTAGATCCACTTTAGGTTTAGGGTTTTCTCATAAGGGTTTTCTCTGAATGCTAGGTTGATTAGTTGTTAGGATTCACCATCTAAATTAGTTCTTCACCTTAGGTTGTGTTCAAAGCTTATTCTAGGTTGACGAATCTGGAATTTAGATCTTAGGATAATTGATTAGGCACGAGAGTGCGATTAATTACCTGATAGAATCTTAGGTGAGCAAAATAACTATTGGTAAAGAGATTTGGTTTAGTTGTTTTGTGAACAAATAAAACCTGATTTAAAAGCTGATTTAGACTTTAGGATTCGCAAAGAGATTTGGAATTCCTAGGATTTAGATTTAGATAGTTTTCACAACGAGAGTTGGTTAATTATATCTTAGTGATTTGAGTTCAAGAACCGCGCTAAATTTATATCATGTTAGTTAGTTTACCTGCATTCATTGATTTTCTGAGGAAAACCCTGAACCTATCTTTCCCCAATTGAATTTACAACCGTTTTAATTTAAGTCTTGATTTCAATATTATTGATTTCTTAGCTTGATTCTCTACTTCATAATCTATTGTGTGTTTCTGTGAGTCCTTGTGTTCGACCCCTACTATACTGCAACTACTGCTTAGTACTTTTAGGGTATTAATTTGAGCATATCACGACCACTTTGTGACTACTCGCAATGCAGTGGCAAAACAGTCGCAAATTAACGACGAAACAGAGAAGTCACAAAAGGGTTGCAAATTTGTGACTGTTTAAGGATTTGAAAAAGTAGTCCCAAATTTGTGACTGATTTGCTTCGGTTTAGCAACTCCACTCGATTTTTTTTAAATAAACTTCAAATAATATACAAAAAAATTCAACACTTACAATTTTTAAAATATAATCATTTTATAAATCCTAAATTATAAACCCTAAACCTCTAACCCTTAACCCTAAACCCTAAACCTCTAACCTTTAATCATAAACTTGATCTAAATCTTAAATTGTAAACAAAATTTTACACATAAACATCAAATAATATACAAAAAAATTGAACACTTACAATTTTTTTTAATATATGATCATTTTATAAATCCTTAATTCTAAACCCTAAACTTATAACCCTTAATCATAAATTTTAAATCTTAAATTGTAAAGTAGATCTTACATATAAACATCAAAAAATATATATATATATATATAACACATATAAAAAAAATTAATCTAATCATAACATCTACTAAGTGTTACATGTGTTTTATAAGAAATGACTTTGAAAGATAAAAATTATCTCAAAATTTATTAATCTTTAAGTTTTAACATATTTTTGAACTGCTATATACACAAAATCATTTTAAAGTCATATTCAAACTTTTTAGGTTCTTAAAGTTTAGGGTTTAGAGTAAAGATTTTTGATTGTCACAAAAGAGTCCCAAATTTGCGACCGTTTAGCAACCTCAGTCGATTTTTTTTAATAGTAGTCACAAAAGAGTCCTAAATTTACGACTAATTTGCGACCAAATGACAAAAATAATAAAAGCTTCTCATTGGCTAGTTTCTTGTGACGAGGATCGAGATCCTCCACCGTTGTGAAAGATTCTTCTTCTTCTTCTTCTTCTTCCAAAGGTTTCAACTTGATCCATAGAAGAGCCATCAGAACCACAACCGCCGGTGAGGTTTCAAACTCTTCCTTCTCTTCGTTCTCTTCGTTCTCTTACTTTTTTAATTGAGTTTATCTAACTTTTTTTTTTACAGATCCGATCGAAGAGAAGGAAGAAAAGGAAGCTCACCGCCGGCGAAGCTTGGGAGTCTGGCCGGAGGAGCCCGCGAGTCTGGCCGGAGGAGCAGATCTGTGACGCCGGAAGAGCAGATCCGCCGGCGAGTGAAGATGAAGCAGATCTTCGGCGGTGAAGATGAAGATCTTCGATCTTCTTTTTTTTAATTTTAATATTTTTTAATTTTAATGTTTTAATTAATTAATTTAATAAATAAAAATATATTTTTTGGAATTTTTGTTTTATTTTTTTTTAATTATTTTTTACAAGTACTCGTAAATCAGTCTCTAAATTAGGACTGATATTATAGTCACATATCAGTCCCAAATTTGCGACTAATTTATTTAGCGACCAAATATTTGCGACCACTTATTTTGGTCCCAAAATAGTCGCAAATGAGTCATTTGCGACCATTTTGGGACTCTTTTGGTAGTCGCAAAAACTTTGTTTTCTTGTAGTGCCACTATCATTAAGCCAGTACAACTTGTAAGGTTTGGAATGGTTCTTTGTTTTTAAACACAACTTCTCCACCAAAGTAGTGCTAGCCACTTTTGCTAATACACTTCAGGTTTAACCCAATTAAAATACTGCAAGAGCACAAACACTCACAAAAGTATAGATGGGATCAAATTAACAGAGATCAAAGTTACACTACAATTCTTTCAAAATGAAAGAAAGCTAAGACAAAAATATGGTTTTGATTTGCAAGATGTAATGAAAAAAACTAACAACGATGAGATAACAAATGAGACAAAGCGTTAAGCCAAAGGTATTTCGCAGGAATTTAGAGATCACAATCCATACAATTATTCAGGGACCGATTAGGCACAATTCTTGAACTCAAACACAATATATAAGCAATCCACTGTCGTGGAATTGAATACTATGTCTAACAACCTAAGATTCTAAATTGTCGTTTGAACTTAGAATTCTATACAAGCATTAACATTCATGTTGATGTTCACGAATTGCCTTTGCATAAGCTTTCGTTGGCTAAGAAAAATTCGCTCGCCTATGTTATTTCAAGCAATCTATAACACTTTGATGAATAGATTAAACCCTAGATCACAAGCTAAGTGATCAATCTAGCCTAAAAAATGAACACAACGGTAGGTAAAGACATCATAAGATAAAGCCATATCTATGTATGATTCAATGATTCATAAACTCCTATGAAACCCTAAATCTAACTATTAAACTAATCAAACATGGAAGCAAATAACAAATAAAGAGATGAATAGAAACTCATGATCGATATAATAGAAATCCAAAAAAGGTTTAGAAATTCTTCTCAAAAGATGTAGAGTAAAAAATTCGTCTCCCCAAAGCTTACAAAGTGCCAAAAGCCAAAAAGTCTCAATAGAAAAGAAAGTGTCGCTTAAAAAGTGACTAAAATTAGGTATTTAAAGGTTTTAGGTCAGTTTTGGTCGAAACAGGAAAAAGCCCAGGTGAAAAAGGTAATTTTGGCTCGTATAAGAACAGTTGCATGCAAACTTCCCCAAACCGGTCTCTTTGCCTGGTGATATTTCTGCGAGAATCAGAATAGGTCCAGGCAAGCTGCCCCGAACCAGTCTCTTTGCCCGGTGGGATTTATGCGAGATTCAGAACAAGTCCATGCAAGTTGTCCCGAACCAGTCTCTTTTCTCGGTGGGATGTCCTGCAAGCTTCATTGTCCGATTCTTCACCCATTCTCGTTACGATTTCCATCCTTCTCACCCATTTCGTCTAGAAAGACCTGGAAAACTCCAAAAACACTAAAAACATGACGAAAGACTCAAGACAGGATATAAAACGATGGTTACAAACCCTGAAAAACACGATACATCGTCTCCCCAGACTTAGTCTTTTGCTTGCCCTTAAGCAAACATAGATTGATTGCCCTCAAGCAAACATAGATTGCTTGCCCTCAAGCAAACATAGAACCAAGAATAAGGAAGAAGTTTGAAAACGAGGGAATTCTCAAATCCTCAGCAACATGGCAATGAGTAATGACCTGCAAACCAATCTCCTAAGAACCTAAACATCACTTTCTCGATGTAGTCCAATGATTTTTAAAATCCTGGTCCGTAAAACTCCAACCTACGGAAATCATGCATTCATGTTAGTTTAATCTTTACATTCATTAAAGGTTGGCGTGAGCTTTTCATCAAAGGTTCTCCACTGGGAAATTGTCTTGGAAAGTAAAGGTTGATTCAGGGGAGAAGCTTAAGGTGTTTTTGGTTCCCAAACGGACCGGAGGATACAAAATATTATGCAAAACTGCAAGAGAGAATGAAAAGCTCTTCATTAAAGGTTGAAAAACCAAAGTAAAATAAAGTGTAGCCAACAAAAATGGATGAAAAACCTAATTATAATGCTAAAACACGTTCTGGGGCTTATTGTAATAATTAAAGACTTCTGGACTAAGATGCAAACTCTCCAGACTTGTAAAAAGTCGAGTTTCCTGTTTTCCCGAGCATTATCGATCGACACTAGGTAGTATCGGTCGATACTCATCCTCTGTGTCGACTCTTCTGCTCGTTAGACTGGACTATCTTCACGAAAACTGGCATAACTTTTGATTGCACCGTTGGAATGGCCTCAAACAACTTCCAAATGAAAGTTAATCCATTGATCTGTCTTGTGGCCAAATTTGAGCTCAATCAATCGGTGGGAAGTTCTTCAACGAATGCCAAACTTCTGACGTCTCTGCATGACTCTGCATCTCTATATGCTCCAAAATGCTCCAGAATGCTTCAATATCTCCAATTAAGCTCCAAACGTACCTAGACCTGTAAAAGACTCGAAAAGACTCCAAAATACTAAAAAGACTCCATAAATAGGACATATATCATGGTATAAAAGGGGTAAAAACCATGATAGAAGACAACTTCCCCAGACTTAACCTTTGATTGCGCTCAAGCAAATAGAAGACAAAATCAGAAAAGAGGTTTGAAAACACGGAGACTCAACTGTTTATGAAACATTACAATGACCCTTTTCCCAAGCACCCAAATTTCACCTAGCCAGTTCCAAAACCAACCACCATGTACTTCTCCTCAGACATTCGCATCTTCCCCAGACTACACACATTATCTCACAATATCGTTCAATTAAACTCATCATCGCCAGTTTCATCGTTGTGATTAATACCAAGAACCTTCTAGATTCTTTCCCATACAACATCATAACAAAAGAACCACCCTATTTTCACACACTCTTTGGTATCATTTTTCTCTCCCCCAGACTTATTTCACATCACGTTTTCTTGCATATACATATTAAGGTTTGAGACGCGAGTATTGATGGTGTTTGCCACCGAATCCCCGGTTCTTCCCTCAAAAGTAATCAAAGGTGTGGGCGAATAATGGCATCATACAAAAATCCTAGCCTCGCTTCCAATCCTTTGTGTGATCATTCCTCACCAAGTAGAATAATGGGATCGCTGGAAACATTCCTAACCCTCTACTCAGGAGAATATCATCTCATCTTTTCATGCACTTATTTTTTTAAGTTATAACAGGGGAGAGAGATACTATTACTTTAAACACATGGTTCCTTTGTCAGATATGAATGAGGAATCAAATTCTATGAATACTAACCACATCGATGAAGTGCAAAAATTTGGCTCAGGCTTTAAAGAACTCTGCAGGAAACATGGGTGTCTTCTAGTTAACCGGTCAGCCTTTGGATTTTTCATCACTTGATCTGTAACTGATTCTGTAACAATGGTCACTTAGAAGCAAAGTCAGAACAATAGAGTCAAGAAAAAGATCACAGTCTCGAACAGATTTTGACTCAATAAAACAACGAATGACTAAAAAACGACTGACTCTAAGAAAAACAAAAACAATGTCAGCGACTACCTCCCCCAGACTTAAACAACACTGTCCCCAGTGTTATCTAGCCTAGAGTTAGTAAAAGAAATCAAATGGACGAAGTTGGAATTATCGAAAAGGAAAAATCTACCGTGATGGAACGGGGAGTGTCGACCGACACACAGCCTGTTATCGAGCGATACCATGCTTAGGTCGACACAGAAACTTCTTCTCATCGTCATTGATGCATGTGGTGTCGATCGATACCAGGTGGTATCGGTCGATACCGATCCTCTGTAACTGATCCATTCAAAACACAAGACACAAAACATAAAACCAAAACCAAAAACAAAAACAAAAGACTTATATACAGGCTTACTAGTGGGTTGCCTCCCACCAAGCGCTTGTTTTAAGTCAGTAGCTTGACTCTGGCTTAGGTGATCAGTCATAAGAAGATTGAGAACTTACTCCCAGGCAAGTTCTACAACTAGACACTTCCAGATTCAGAGTTTTGCTCAACATGCTCTCCACAACCTCCTTTCTTTTCTCTTTTAGCTCCGAAGTAAGAATGACTCTAGCCTTAGAGAATCGTTTTGAGGTTCTTTTGCACTTCACCTTGTATTCAATCGAATCCCCATCACACTTCTGAGGGATTAAAGTCATAGAAGAAGCACCCTTCACTCCTTTGCTCTTCACCTTCTTCTTTGTCTTAGATGTTTTGACGTCTTTCTTGGTGATGACAGAAGGACTATCTAGAAGGTATATGATAGTTGGCTCGTCAGGAGGCTCTTCCAAAAGATCAACTACCAACGTCTCTCCTGTAACAATGGTGATGCAAGAGATATGTGTGGGAGTTCCTCTAGTAGGAATGACTTTGTAGTACACCTCCTTGTCAATGTACGAAAACGAGATTCTCTTGCTTGGTGTATCTATAATGACACCAACCGTAGTCATGAACGGTCTTCCAGGAATCAACTTCATACTAGATCTTGCACTCATCTCCACAACCTGAAAACCAGTAGGAACCAGGCAATCTCCTACGTTAACCAGCAAATCAAGGTTGTACCATATGGAAATGAGGTGGAACAGTTCGCTAATGTGATAGATGTCTTGGGAGATCGAATATCAACTCTCAATCTCTCTGCAATTGCTCTTGACATGATATTGACGCTAGCCCCCGAGACAACGAGAGACTCTTTGAATTCAACTCCAGAGATAGAGCATGGAACTGAGAAAATTCATGGGTCTTCCCTCTTAGTCAGCTGCTTCAGTGGAGGTGGTGTACTTCTGGGCTTGATGAAGAGTGCCTTAATCTCTTCCTCAGTTTCTCTGTAATTTTGAAAGTAACACTCCAAAGGACGGTTTTCAAAAGCTTCTTCAAAAGATATAGTGTGGGGAATCCTCCTGACCATCTTCTCAAAAGCTAGCAACTTCTTCGCAGTAATATGGTTCATGAGATATCTAGGTGGTCGAGGGTATGGTATCTTAGGCTTGTAAACACGATCCTCAGTCATCCTTGGTGTTTTTGCAATTTCTGGGTCGGTCTGCGAGGAGTATCGATCGACACTAGGTTGGTGTCGGTCGATACTGGGTTTTTGGGTCGCTTCTGCATACTGGTATCGATCGATATAGGGTGAGTGTCGATCGATACTAGTGGAGTGTCGATCGATACTAGGTGAGTGTCGATCGACACTAGTGGTGGATACGAACACAGCCATCTCAGGCTCAAAATCATCTTTAATCTCTACGAATTTTTCCTCATTTAGACCCTTTTTTACCACTGCAATGACCTCTTCATCACTTCTTACAGTGATTACATTGACGTATTCATTTTGTGGATGAACCATCTTTCCCTTGACAGCTGCTGCAGTTTGAGCTACTTGAGTTTCCAGCATCGTCTGATGAGTACTGAGAGCGTCGATCTTTCCACTCAGATCCGTGTACATAGCATCCATCTTTCCATTGAAATCCACTGTGATCTACTGTTGTCCTTGAACCAGCTGTTCAAAGATAGACTCAATCTTGCTCTCTGGGGTTGTAGCAGGCAGAGGTTGATAAGATGAACTCCCATAGTTCCTGGTATAGCCACTGCTCTGGAATGGTTTCTGGACAAACTGATTCGACCCAAAACCAGCCCAACAATATAGTTAACATCCTCCACTTCACCTTCAGCAGCAAAGTGGACCGCTTTTTGGATCCTTCCCATCAAAAGATTGTGCACTGAATCTAACTTAGCATTCACCTCAGCAATCTGACTGCCATCCAAGTTACCAGCTTGCTTCTTGCGCTCCATGATATATCATGGTTTTTACCCCGTTTAAGCCATGATATAAGTCCGTTTTATAGAGTCTTTCTACTATTTTGTAGTGTTTTATAGTCTTTTACAGGTTTTAGCACGTTTGTAGCATAATTGGAGATATTGGAGCTTTCTGGAGCATTTTGAATCAGAGCAGAAGGTCGTGTAGCTGAGTACCCGATTTGAAGTCTCAGTGTCGATCGATACTGCCTAGTATCGGTCGATACTCACCGAAGCAGACGTGACCCGCGAGTTTAATGAAGATTTGAAGAATTGCAAAATTGCCCAGAAGTCTTTATTATTTACAAGAAGCCCCAAAACGTGATTTAGGTTATTTAATAGGATTTTACAGCTACTTTGATGGCTACGTTTTCATTAGGCTTATTTTTATTCTGGTTTTGTGAGAGAGCTTTTTGAAGGGAGACAAGTCTGAAACTCTGTTCGTCCGAGAGAAGATTTCGAACCCTTTTGTTACTCTTTATTATTTCTTATTTGATGATTTATTCAAACATGTTTATTGATTCAATTTCCATGTCTGAGTAGATCTCTTGTTAGGTTTAGGGATTCTCATAAGGGATTTCTTTGAATGCTAGGTTGATTAGTTATTTAGGGTTCATAATCTGAATTAGTTCTTTGCCTTAGGTTGTTCTCAAAGCTAATTCTGGATTGATCACCTAGAAATTAGATCTTAGGTTAATCGATTAGGCACGACAGTGCAATTGAGTAATCTGATAGAACCTAAGGTGAGCAAATTAATTATTCGCAAAGAGATTTTGTTTAGTTGATTTGTGAACATATCAAACTCGATATTAGGGCTGGTTTATTCTTAGGAATTTCCAAAGAGATTTGGGATTCTGAAGTTTAGATTTAGATAATTCTCGCAACGATAGTTGGTTAATTATACTTAGGTGATTTGAGTTCAAGAACCGTACATAACCTGAACCCTGATTAGTTAGTTTATTTGCATTCATTGATTTTCTGAGAAATATCCCTGAACCTATCTCTCTCCAATCGAATTACAACTCGTTTACTGTTTATTGTTTTTGTTTCATCTAGATTTGCTTAGCTTGATTCGATACTATACAATCTATTGCACAATTTCTCTGAGTTCTTGTGTTCGACCCCTGATATACTGCAGCAACTGCTTTAGTACTTTTTCGGGTATTAATTTGAGCATATCACTCCATATCTGCATTTTTGGTGCTATTGCTAGATGCCAAGTTTTCAATAAGCACATAAGCATCGTTAGGATATCTGGTGTTGAAATTTCCATTACTGGCAGCATCCAAAGCCATATGGTACCTCCAATCAATCCCTCTGTAGAAAGTACCCAGCAACTGAACCTGAGTGAACCCATGGTACGGACAATCTCTCTGATATGACCTGAAACGAATCCAAGCAGCTTTGAGTGCCTCTGTCGGACCCTGAGAAAACTGAGAAATCTTGTTCCGAACTCTTCGGATCTCGCATCATCATAGAAATTATTTAGGAACGCATTCTTCGTCTCCTCCCATGTAGTCAGCATTGGACACTCCACTGTATTTGATGCTAGTAACCAAGTCCTCAAACCTCTCAATGTGATCCATCAAGTGCTCATAAGAAAGACCATGAAAAGGGTGCTGGCCCACAAGAGTGAAGTATGCAGGTTTCAGCTCAAAGTCATTCCTTTGAAAAGCAGGAGGGCGAATTGTTGAACGATTGGCATAGAACTTATCAGGCATGTTGTACTCACCAATCGTTCTACCATGATCAACCACATCGTTCCCAACATTCACAGCAACTGCAGGGACAATGATGTTTCCAGCTTCATCAAGTCGTTGCCCTCTCTCATTGCACAATTGACCCTCTTGGTCTCTCAAAGCTCCAGCATCATCGCGAATCAATACCACTGGATTGTTCATCTCTGCTGGCTTCTTTGCTTTCCTGTTTGCACGTTCCAAATTTGCTAGCTCCTTGTTGGAAAGATCAACTAGTTGGGTGCTCTTCTTCCTCCTGGTTTTGCGAGTGGGCATACACCTGAAACACACTAGAAAAGGCACTTAAGTAACAAAAAAATTATGATGAGTATCGACCGACACTGGTGTTGGACCCGGATTTAGCACCCTAAATCAAGCCCGAATAAGCATGCTCAACAATGAAGGCTCGGCCCACGACGAGGTCTAATGAGACTATTTACAAGCTGAAGTAAGAAATGTACAAGTTAAAACAAGCGTGCTGGAAGCAGCAAGCAGCGAGCATGAAGGAAAGGAAGCGAGCTCGCAAGAAGACTAAAGTACGAGCTCGGCCAAAGTTCAAACCTGGTCAAACACAATTACTTCACTTCCTAGAATCAAGCCTTACATTAAAGACAAAGATTATGGATTTAATTCTATAATTAAGTGTAGTATCATGCAGTTATCTTTTCTGAGCTTGTATAAATTTGAACATCACCTTCATTGTAAAGGAGAACCAAATTCTTGGCTAAAAACAATAATACATACTTGTTCTCTCAAGTTCTTTGTTATCTCTCCCAAAAAATACAACCTAAAACGCTAAGGATTGAGGTTGTGAGATTCTGCTCTCACAATTTGGTGTCGTCTGTGGGGAGAAACAAAACAATTTCCTTCTTCTAACCCACAAAGTTTATCATTCCAAAAAGGATAATGTCGAGCACAAGAAGCGCAATAATCAATGCTTCATCCGGAGCTATGAATACCTTCATTCCACCATCCCAGCCTGATACTACCGCTCTGATGAGCTCGGATGGGACAACAAATGCTCCCATTACCACCTCAAAAGCGAACATCACATATGGGATCAACGAAATTGTCGTTCCATTGGGACATGCAATTGTAAACCAGCCGACTCTGGATAAAATAGCTGATCCGAAACCTGATATCGGTTTTCATAGAACAAAATCGCCTAATCGCAGCTCGCCAAGACGACCTAGAAAAAGTGGTTCAGGCAGGCATGATCGGGCGACCTGTTCCCCGACCTGAGAACGTGGTCAAAAATCCTGCCCAGCTGGGCCAAGGATTCCTGCTTCAACCTCAAAATAATTACGGGAATGGTTCAGGCTCAGGCAGCATGCCTGAATTTGAGTCAATCAAGAAGAACATGAGTGCGGAGCTCCAACAGCTGAGGTCCCAGATCCACGTTGCTCTGAGCTCCGCACCGGAGATCGATCGGATGATTGATGAAGTCAATCAGTCCTCTTTCACCTCATGAATTGCGAGTCCCCAGCTCGGAGATATCGAAAATATCCGATTTTCCTGATATAAGGGAGAAACCGACCCCAAGGCATTTATGAGGAGTTTCAATTTCGCTTTCTCCAGGGTGCGGCTTCTCGAGTACAACCTCGAGGCAGCGCGCTGCCGTTTCTTTGCTGAAACCTTGACGGACTCGGCTCTGGAATGGTTTACCTCCTTGGAGCCAAACTCGATTGATAATTTTACCCAACTTCAAGCATTGTTTTTGAAGCAGTACTCGGTGTTTATCCAAATCGAGGCCTCGGAGGCTGTCTTATGGGTACTTACTCAAAAGCCAGGTGATTCGTTGCGGAAGTATATTGACAGCTTTAAGGCCGTTAAGGCCAAGATTGCCAATTTACATAACCCAACAGCCCTGAAACCCCTTCAAAATAGATTGTTAAAATCCTCAAAATTCTTTGAGGAGCTCACAGTCCGAGAGCCGGAGTCACTGGATGATGCACTACACCGCGCCTCTCGCTGGATAATTCTCGAGGAGGCAGTGACACATACTTGGGAGGAACTCATGGAATGCGATGAATTTGAAGAAATATTACCATTACAATGAAAGATATTTGTAAAATGGAACTACGAAATGCTTGATCCCTCCTCAGGGTATGTAGGCAACCTCACAAGGGTGCAGCTACTAAAATAAAAATAAAAATAAAAAATCTTCTCTTAAGCCTGCTAAAAGCAGCCTGAAGTTTCTCAGCTTCTATCTACAAGCTATAAGCTTACTCCATAAATGAACAGTCTTACGAGCTAGAGCATGCTACCAGCTAGCATGACTCGACTTTGCGTCTAAATTGCAAGGTCACAACATTTTTAGTCTCTAAATGACAACAACATATACGTCTAAACTGTTTAGGTTGCTTGCCTGCCTCTAAACGGCTTCGACCTTGCATCTTAAAATCGACTGGTCAGCTCCCTATGTCTCTAAACGACCTGGGAGCAGGGTCTCTAAACGGCCTGGGTCCTTGGCTGAAAAATTGCCTTTGACCCATTGGAAGATGTCAGCTTCTAAACGGCTTCGACCTTGCGTCTTAAAATTGCATGGTCAGATCCCTAGGTCTCTAAACGACCTGGGAGCAGGGTCTCTAAATGACATGGGAGCAGAAAGTGAGCCTGCTAAAAGCAGCATGAAGTTCTTCAACTTCCATCTCCAAGCTAAAAGCTTAATTACTTAAATGAACAGCCTCACGAGCTAGAGCATGCTACCAGCTAGCATGACTCGACTTTGCGTCTAAATTGCAAGGTCACAATCTTTTTAGTCTCTAAATGACAACAACATCTACGTCTAAACTGTTTAGGTTGCATGCCTGCCTCTAAACGGCTTCGACCTTGCGTCTTAAAATCGCATGGTCAGCTCCCTAGGTCTCTAAACGACCTGGGAGCAGGGTCTCTAAATGGCCCGGTTCCTTGGCTGAAAAACTGCTTTTGACCCATTGAAAGGTGTCAGCCTCTAAACGGCTTCAACATTGGGTCTTAAAATTGCTTGGTGGGCTCCATAGGTCTCTAAACGACCTGGGAGAAGGGTCTCTAAACGGCACGGATCTTAGGCTGAAAGACTTCCTTTGATACGTTGAAAAGTGTCAGCCTCTAAATGGCGAAAATGATCATTCTAAATAAATTTGAACAGGACTTAAAGATCAATTGAATCTCAAGATTGCAAGACCGCATCCTCAGTGACACATCACAAAGGATGCTGGGGGGCTACTGTTGGGCCCGGATTAAGCACCCTAAATCCAGCCCGAATAAGCATGCTCAACAATGAAGGTTCGGCCCACGACGAGGTCTCATGAGACTGTTTACAAGCTGAAGTAAGAAAGGCAGAAGTTAAAAAAAGCGTGCTGGAAGCAGCGAGCATGCTGGAAGCAGCGAGCATGCTGGAAGCAGCGAGCATGCTGGAAGCAGCGAGCATGCTGGAAGCAGCGAGCATGCTGGAAGCAGCGAGCATGCTGGAAGCAGCGAGCACGAAGGAAAGGAACCAAACTCGCAAGAAGACAAAAGTACGAGCTCAGCCAAAGTTCAAACCAGGTCAAACACAATTACTTCACTTCCTAGAATCAAGCCTTACATTAAAGACAAAGATTGTGGATTTAATTCTATAATTAAGTGTAGTATCATGCAGTTATCTTTTCTAAGCTTGTATAAATTTGAACATCACCTTCATTGTATAGGAGAACCGAATTCTTGGCTAAAAACAATAATACATACTTTTTCTCTCAAGTTCTTTGTTATCTCTCCCAAAAAATACAACCTAAAATGCTAAGGATTGAGGTTGTGAGATTCTGCTCTCACAACTGGGTGGTGTCGATCGATACCAACAAATTTAAACGACGAGTATCGACCGATACTCGTGAGTATCGATCGATATCGACGAACTTAGTCGAAATTCTAGACTAAAATCTAATGGCGATTTTTAGAGTCCCCGGCAACGGCGCCAAATTTTATATGCTCAAATTAATACCTTAAAAGTACTAAAGCAGTAGTTGTAGTAAAGTAGGGGTCGAACACAAGGACTCAAGAAAATCGCTCAATAAACTACTTAGTGTCGAATCAAGCTAAGCAATTCAGTTGAAACAAAAAATAATAAACAATAAAAGAGTTGTAAAATCGATTGAAGAATATAGGCCCATAGTATTTCTCAGGAGATCAATGAATGCAGATAACCAATCAGTCATGATTCAGATTTAGCGCAGTTCATGAACTCAAATCACTAAGCTATAATTAACCAAATGTCGTTGCGAAAATTATCTAAATCTAAACTTCAGAATCCCAAATCTCTTTGCAAATTCCTAAGAATAAATCAGCCTTAATACCGAGTTTGATATGTTCACAATTCAACTAAACCAAATCTCTTTGCGAATAATCAATTTGCTCACCCTAGGTTCTGTCATATTACTCAATTGCACTGTCGTGCCTAATCGATTAACCTAAGATCTAAGTTCCAGATTCGTCAACCTAGAATTAGCTTTGAGAACAACCTATTGTGAAGAACTAATTCAGATGGTGAATCATAACTAATCAATTACCAGCAATCAGAGAAAACCCTAAACCTAAGATGGATCTATTCAGACATGGAGAATGAAACAATCAACATAACTGAATAGATCATTAAATAAAACAATAAGAAAAGAGTAACAAGAGGGTTCGAAATCTTCTCTCAGATGAACAGAGTTCTGACTTGTCTCCCTCACCAAGCTCTCTCTCCAAAACCAAAGTATAATAAAGCGTAGCCAACAAAAGTGGCTGAAAAACCTAATTATAATGTTAAAACACGTTATGGGGCTTATTGTAATAATTAAAGACTTTTGGACTAAGATGCAAACTCTCCACACTTGTAAAAAGTCGAGTTTCCTGTTTTCCCGAGCAGTATCGATCGACACTAGGTAGTATCGGTCGATACTCATCCTCTGTGTCGACTCTTCTGCTCGCCAGACTGGACTGTCTTCACGAAAACTGATATAAAGTTTGATCGCACCGTTGGAATAGCCTCAAACCACTTCCAAACTAAAGATAATCTATTGATCTGTCTTGTATCCAAATTTGAACTCAATCCATCGGTGGGAAATTGTTCAACGAATGCCAAACTTCTGACGTCTTGCATGACTCTGCATCTCCATATGCTCCAAAATGCTCCAGAATGTTTCAATATCTCCAATTAATCTCCAAACATACCTAAACCTGTAAAAGACTCGAACAGACTCTAAAATACTAGAAAGACTCCATAAATAGGACATATATCATGGTATAAAAGAGATAAAAACCATGATATATCAAAGATCTAATCGGAATAAAAACTGTCCAATTCTGAACATGAATATTGACCACTTTGGACTGAAGGCAAGTGCTCCATCAATGTGATCAACCTTTCAAAGTCACTTGTTGGGATCGTGGCCTTGGTTGAGAGAAGAGTCTTTGAGGTTAGCTTTGGTCTTCGATCTTGAAACCTTCAAGTTGAATATCGAACTCTTGGATGTGATCGATCTATGTGGTCGACCTTCAGGACCAATCTTCACAAAAAAATCGTTATATCTTCTAGACTGTTCATCCAAATGATTTGAATTCACTTGTATACAAAAAACATCCTTTGTGGCTAATAGGTTCAATTAAAATGTATTCATTATCACTAGGTTTGTTCATCAACTATAGGTCGACTTGTTGGGATATTTGTATGATCAGGTCATAAAATTAATTAAAGCAAAATTCTCTTAAGCAAATGATTCGCTTAAAAGATTCTTTCAAGTTTAAAGCCCTGATTGGTAAGGTATTTAGTTGGACTTAAAGCCTTATAGTATCCCAATCATTAAAGCATGTAGGACAGCATTGGCGACAATTTTAACCAATGACAATAAAATAAGATAAATAACTAAAAGGAGGTTCGCCCTAGTTTAAAAGTCTCCCAGACATGAGTTCGAGGTAGCCACTGACCGAGTTTCAACATTTTTTATAACCACATGCGACAATCCTCCTCCTCCTAATCGGCGCAGTAGCATCTTCTCGAGCCAACTAGGTTTCTCCTGACAAACTGTTTACTCCGCCAGGTACCATCGTCGTCGGTGAGATCTTTTTCGCCGCATTATCTGTCTTTCCTGCGAGATCTATTTCATCCCCCTTTGTGTTTTGGTAATCGCAGCTCTGTCCTCAACCTTACCGCCAACGCATTCGTCTGAGCTATTTGTGTTTTATTTTCACCTTTAGGCATTGACCTTCACGGCGACGCTGGACTATCCCAATCCACCGAAACGTCCCTCCAGATATGCCGCATGCTTCTAGACTACCGGAAAAAATTTCAATGTCCCCTTTGTCGACCACTAATCTCCGCTCTCCTCTGTCAATGTGTTATGTGGCTCTGCCATATCCGAGCACCACCCCTGTGATGAATTAAGTTTGCCCTCTGTCGCTTTCTCTATCAAGAGAAACCTCTGATGAT
Source organism: Eutrema japonicum (assembly GCA_030161315.1). NCBI lineage: Eukaryota > Viridiplantae > Streptophyta > Magnoliopsida > Brassicales > Brassicaceae > Eutrema > Eutrema japonicum. The sequence continues at coordinate 40,724,129 of BSQW01000011.1, forward strand.
TTGTAGATTTGGGTATGGCCCATGATGCTCGTTTACTGGGTATTCCCTTGTTGGTAGTCCCTTTCAGGAGCACTAAATCAGTTCTGTTAAACGCCTCCAGTTTAATCTTACCTTGGGATTTGTACATTCTTTTAACTTTCTCCATTACGACTGCGAGCTCGATTCCAATATTTTCCTCTATAAAAACAATTCTGATCAATTTCCCTTTCTATGAGAGGTGTTTTTTTCTCCAGGTTTAAAACCGAGAAAACTTTTCAATTCCTTAATCGAATTGTTATTTTGTGTAGGGGTGTTTGTTATTTTGTGTAGCGGTGTTTGCTGGATCAAAAGAAGCAACGAGATATGGGTGTGGTTTTTCAAAATCACAAGTTAAGACCAATTTCCAGCATTCCGACCTTGTCATAATGTGCTATTATTACCAAAACATAATCAAAGGATAAAATGATTTCTGTTATTGATTTCCCAAATTGGAGAAGATTATCTATACAAGTATTTATATACGTGGTTAGACTAATGCATAACACTAAACTAGTCTTAATTTACTATACAAGTAAACCGGATCAATATGGTTAATTACCAAACCATAACATTAAACCAGTCTTAATTTACTATACAAGTAAACCGGATCAATATGGTTAACAGCCTCCCTCAAGATGAAGGAGTGAAGAGATTGTGAACACCCATCTTGGATATATTCTCTCGGAAAGGGGCTGGATAAAGTGCCTTTGTCAAGACATCTGCAAGCTGTTGAGTAGTCTTAATATACATTGTCTTTAAGAATCAAGAATCAATAGCCTCCCTGACCTTGTGACAATCTATTTCAAGATGTTTTGTGCGTTCATGAAATACAAGATTGCTTGCAATACTCAGAGCAGCTGTATTATCACAATAGAGATAGGCAGGAAGTGATGTTGGTACATGAAGATCTTGCAACAAACGATATAACCAAATCAATTCCTTCGTAGCCATGTGCATAGCACGATATTTTGCTTCAGTAGTGCTAGCGAAAACAGTATCCTGTTTCTTAGATTTTCAAGATATCAAAGAATTACCAATGAACATGGCATAACCCGTGACAGATCGTCTTGTGTCTACACAAGCTCCCCAATCCGAATCACAGTATCCCCTCAAATCAAATTTATCATCTGCAGCATCGAACAACCCTTGACCAATTGTACCCTTCAGATATCTCAAAACCTTATGAACCGCCTAGAGATGTGGAACACGAGGATCAGAAGAATACTGGGCCAATTTTGATACAGCAAAACTGATGTCTGGTCTGGTGTAAGTTAGATACTGCAGCTTTCCAACTAAACATCTATATTGTTTTGCATCAGCCAATACTTCTCCTTCATTCTTTGAGAGTTTCTGTTTAGGTTCCATTGGGATGGAAGAAGGTTTGCAACTTGAAAATCCACATGATTCTAACAAATCAAGGACATATTTCCTCTAGTTGACAGAAATACCTTCACTGGATCTTGCAATCTCCAATCCAAGGAAGAATTTTGGAGGACCAAGATCCCTGAGTTTGAAATGAGAACTCAACTGTGTCTTCAAATCATTGACAGCATTATCGTCCGTACTAGCTATTAAGATATCATCGACATATACCAAAACCACCAGATACTTCCCAGCAAATTGTTTGACAAACAATGTATGATCTCCATTGCATTTCTCAAATCCCAGAAGAACAAGAGTCGATGAAAATTTGAGAAACCATTGCCGAGAGGCTTGTTTGAGACCATAAATGGATTTCCACAATCTGCAGACAGCTTTAGGAGAAACGGTCTCACCCTTAAGTTCTGAATAGCATGGAGGAAGTTTCATGCAGATCTCCCCATTTAATTCACCATTTAGAAAAGCATTTGAAACATCAAGTTGCATAAGAGACCACTTGAGCTTTGGTGCCAGAGCCAACAAAAGTTTCATTGTGGCAAGCTTAGCTACTGGTGAAAATGTGTCCATAAAATCTATTCCTTTTTGTTGAGTATACCCTTTGGCAACCAAACGAGCCTTGTATCTTTCAACACTCCCATCTGCATGATACTTCACTGTAAAGACCCATTTACAGCCTATAGCAACCTTTCCAGTAGGTAAATCACATACATTCCATGTTCCTGTCCGTTCCATACACTACAAGAAAACACAGTTTTTGCGACCACCAAAAGAGTCCCAAAATAGTCGCAAATAACTCATTTGGGACCAAAAAAGTAGTCGCAAATATTTGGTCGCTAAATAAAACGGTCGCAAATTTGGGATTGATTTGTGACTATAATATCAGTCCTAATTTAAAGACTGATTTGTGACTATTTGTAAAAAAAGAATTAAAAAAAAACAAAAAAAATTCAAATTTTTTTATTTATTTACTAAATTAATTAATTACAAAATTGTAAATAAAAAAAATAAAAAATAAAAAAATAAAAAAATGGTTGCAGATCCGATCTGCTCCTCCTCTTCTCCGATATGCTCTTCTCTTCTATGATCTGCTCCTCTCTCCGGCGAGAATTCACGGCGCCGATCTGCTCGTAGAAGAAGCCTCGCCTGGTTCTGGATCTCGCCGCCGTCTCTTCGGATCTCATCGTCGTCTCCTCGGATCTCACCGCCGCCTCCTCAGATCTCACCGCACGACCGCCGCCTCCTTGGACTAACCTCACGACCGCTGCCTCCTCGGACCAACCACATGACAGCCTCGCCGGCAGTGAGCATCTGGAAAAAAACAAAAGAAGAATTAGATCAAGCGAATGATTTAAGCGAATGATTTAAGGAATTTAACGAAACAAAACACGCAAGTTTTGGGATCAAGCACCTTGTTAATACAATTATTAATAATATCTCTGCTAAATCAATAACACATTCAGCATAAATGAATCTTTGAGAAGTTTAGACAGATCCAGACATAAGAAGAAGAAGAGAAAAAAAGAAGTGAGTTAGAGAAGGAAGAAGAAGAGAAACAATCGTAGGAAGAGAATGAAAAAAGATAAAATAAAAAATAAAAAATAAAAAATAAAAAATAAAAAATAAAAAATAAAAAGATAAAGCAAGTGAGATCTTCGACCATTGGATTAAACCAATCAACGGTGGAGGATCTAAATCCTCGTATAAATGAATTAGCCAATGAGAAGCTTTCATTATTTTTGTCATTTAGTCACAAATTAGTCGCAAATTTAGGACTATTTTGTGACTACTATTTAAAAAATCGACTGGAGTTGCTAAACGGTCGCAAATTTGGGACTATTTTGTGACAATAAAAAATATTTACCCTAAACGCTAAACTTTAAGAATATAGAAAGTTTGAATATGACTTTTTAATGATTTTGTGTATATAGCAGTTCATTTGGGACTATTTTGTGACTACTATTTAAAAAAATCGACTGGGGTTGCTAAACGGTCGCAAATTTGGGACTATTTTGTGACAATAAAAAATATTTACCCTAAACCCTAAACTTTAAGAATCTAGAAAGTTTGAATATGACTTTTTAATGATTTTGTGTATATAGCCGTTCAAAAATATGTTAAAACTTATAAATAAATAAATTTTGAGATAATTTTTATCTTTCAAAATCATTTCTTATAAAACACATGTAACACTTAGTAGATGTTATGATTAGATTGAAATTTTTGTAAGTGTTATATTTTTTTGTTTATTATTTGATGTTTATGTGTAAGATGTAGTTTACAATTTAAGATTTAGAGTTTATGATTAAGGATTAGAAGTTTAGGGTTTATAATTTAGGATTTATAAAATGATCATATTAAAAAACATTGTAAGTGTTGAATTTTTTTGTATATTATTTGATGTTTATGTGTAAAATTTTGTTTACAATTTAAGATTTAGATCAAGTTTATGATTAAGGGTTATATGTTTAGGGTTTAGGGTTAAGGATTTGTGGTTTGAGTTTAGAATTTATTGATTTCTATAAACAAATCAAGTGGAGTTGCAAATTAGTCCTAAATTTGGGACTATTTTGTGACTACTATCAAAAATTAGTCCCAAATTGGTCACAAAATTGGGTTTGAAAATTAGTGTACATGTTACCCTAAACCCTAAACTTTAAGAACATATAATGTTTGAATATCACTTTACAATTATTTTGGGTATATAGTTGTTCAAAAATATATTTTACAATTTAAGATTTAGAGTTTATGATTAAGGGTTAGAGGTTTAGGGTTTATAATTTAGGATTTATAAAATGATTATATTTTAAAAATTGTAAGTGTTGAATTTTTTTGTATATTATTTTATGTTTTATTTATTTGATGTTTTTGTATATTATTTGATGGTTTAGGTTTAGAATTTAGGGTTTAGAATATTTTTGTATATTATTTGATGTTTATTTAAAAAAAATCACAAATTTGAGACTCTTTTGTGACTCCTCTGTTTCGTCTTTAATTTGCGACTGTTTTGCCACTGCATTGCGAGTAGTCGCAAAGTGGTCGCAAATTAGTCACACTTTCGTCCCATTTTTTTGCGACCAAAAAAAGAGTCACAAAAGTTGGTCACAAAAACTGTGTTTTCTTGTAGTGATAGCTCCCATCTCTACTCCCATAGCATCACACCATACCTCAAACAATTGTGCTTCAGAAAACTTTTGTGGTATGGGAATTTTGGTGATAGTGTTAAGAAAAGCTTGAAAAGGTTCAGATATATATGAATAAGAGATGTAATTTGTAATAGGATAAGGCGTAGTTAGCTTAGTAAGAGTACTATTATAACAATGATAGTCCTGCAAATGTTTTGGGAGAGTGATTTGTCTGCGAGACTTAGATCCAAAAGGAACCAAAGCCTCAGAAGATGACACATCAGATGTGGAATGTGTATCAGAGGATGTTTGCACGAGAGGCAGAGGAACATCATGGGAAGCAGGAGAATGTAATAGAGGAAATAAATCCTTTGTATCATCTTTAATGGTAGATGATACAAAAGGGAAAATATCCTCATGAAAAATAACATGCCTTGAAATGAAAACAGAATGTGTCTCTATATCTAGTAGCTTATACCCTTTATAACCAGTGGGATATCCTAGAAATACAAATGCCTTTGCTCTAGGTTCAAACTTATGTCTATTTTTAGGGGAAGTAGAGCTATAGCATAAACATCCAAAGGATTTCAAAGATTGATAATCAGGCAGCTTACTAGTTAGTTTCTCAAAAGGAGATTTATTATCTAGAACCGGAGAAGGTAATCTACTTATAAGAAACACTGATGTTAACACACAATCCCCTCCCAGAACTCTAATGGTACTTGCGACTGAAATAGAAGGGCTCTTGCTACATTTAAAATGTGCTGATGCTTTCTCTCTACAACTGAGTTTTGTTCAGGGGTTTCAGGACAAGATTTATAAGCCACAATTTCTTTCATTAAGTAAAGTTCAGTGAATTTCAATTCATGAGCATTATCAGACCTAACAGATTTCACTTTCGTATTTAATTGAGTTTCAACCATTTGAATGAAAGTGGGAAATACTTGTAAAACATCTGATTTAGCATGAAGCAAATATATCCAAGTTGCCCTACTGTAATCATCAACAATTGTAAGGAAATACTTATAACCATCGATAGTAGGAACAGAAAAAGGACCCCATGTATCAATGTGGACTAACTCAAAAGGTTTAGTACACATGTTATTTCGAGATTTGAATGGGAGATGCTTCTGTTTAGACAAATGACAGGTATGACAAACATCAGAAGTTTTATTTGATTTAGAGTTTCCCAAGTTCAGTACAGTAGAAAGAGAATCTATCTTAGACTGAGATGGATGGCCTAATCTCTTATGCCATGTGACAGGATCCACTTGTAAAATAGCACAAGAAGGAGAAATGCCTGACAAAGAGACAGTTTTATTTGCATTATTGGAATCCAGAACGTATAAGTTTTCAACTTGACTACCTTGACCAATCATCAATTCCTGAGTAATTGCCTGAATAAAACATTCATCAGCCGTAAAACTCACTTTAAAATGAAGAGTTTTAGTCAAAACACTCACACTAAGCAAATTGAATTTGAATTCAGGAATGTAAAGAACATTGTGTAGAGAGATAGCATCAGTTAATTGGATGAACTCTATGTCCACTATCTTAACTGTGTAACCATTAGGAAGGGTAACAAAGGTTCTATCTAGGGCTGTGTAACTAGCAAAGAGGTCTTTAGTATGAGTAACATGATGAGTTACCTCGGAATCTATTACCCAAGCTCTAAGAGACACTTCTGGTTCTGTAGATATAGAAGAAATAAGCATGTCGTAATAAGCATGATTATAAAGATTCAGAAATGTACCTAATACCGATGACATAACAGGTGCAGAAATTGAAGTTGAAACACAAGCAATTCCAGGTGAAGACATAACACTAGGGGCTTGGAGCTTGGAGCTTGGAGCTAAAGAAGGAGATCATAGTCTGAATCTGATCTTTTGTCATGTTCTCAAAATCATTGTTTATTTTCTGTTCTAAATGTCCCATAACAGGGGTAGAAGAAATGTTGTTGACAGCAGCCATATTAGCAGTTCCCACGGTTTGTATTGGCTTTCCTTTTGGATGACCAGGGGGAAGCCATGTAACTTGTAGCATCTATCAACAATATGGCCAATCTTCAGGCAATGAGAACATTTTAGTTTCTTAAAACCTCCTTGAGACAAGAGAATGTGAGACTGATCAGAAATATTTGATTCTTGAACATGAAAGGCAGCTAGATTTGTGAGCACCTTGTTTGCAAATCCCACAACACGTTGACTTTCATCCTGATCCAACGTGTTGTATATCTCAGACAAACCAGGCCTTGGTCTCATGTTTAAAATCGGACCCCGTATGTTAGCAAAGCTATCATTTAATCCCATCAGAAACTGAATGATTTTGCTTGTTTCAGCATCTTCTATCAACTCTTTCACATGATCACAGTTGCATTTCTTAACAGCATTGGTCTTTGTATTCGCAAGTTGTTCCCATAGAGTTTTCTTCTTAGTGTAGTAAGTAGAAAGATCTAGAGAACATTGCTTAAGAGTGTAAATTGACTGCTCTAGTTGATACTTCCGTGGCAAATTGCTAACACGAAATCGTAGAAACAGATCATTCCACATCTCAGCAGCATCTTCGTAATACAGAATGCTATCATAGATCTCCGTGTTTACCACATTCATCACCCAAGCTACTATGGCATCTACTCCATATCTTGAACATACTATCAATTACGTCAGGTCTAGGGAGAGTTTCGTCTACAAACGCTAGCTTGTTCTTTGCATCTAGACTAATTCTCATCGCAATATACCAGTTATTGTAATTTGATCCGTCAAGAATATGTGAGACAATAGAGAGACCTGGATGATCGGCAGAATGAAGGAAAAATGGAATGTGTGCGTTATCATAGGACTCAAATCTCATCGGAATCACACCAGAACGATCGCGACTAGTTGAGTTGTGAGGATGTGGAGCTGCAGCAACTGGTAACGAAGATCCAGCTTGTTCCTTTGTTGCGGAGGCTCTAGCATCCGGAGTAGATTATCTATTTCGTAATTTCCTTCCTTGTTTCGCCATTGTTGTAGATCGAAGCTCAGAGAGAGACGATTGAACCAAAGACGAAGTTCGCAATATCAAAACGAAGTTTTCGATGTCAATCGAACAATAATTGGAGCTTGAAACTACGATTAATCGGTGAAAATGGAAGAAAAAACGGACAAATCTGAAGATCAATCGGAGAAATGAGCAGATTCGCTCTCTGATACCATATTACCAAAACAGAATCAAAGGATAAAATGATTTCTGTTATTGATTTCCCAAATTGGGGAAGATGATCAATACAAGTATTTATATACGTGGTTAGACTAAACCATAACACTAAACCAGCCACTACAAGAAAACAGGTGGAAATCCGACGGAAATTCCGACGGCAATAATTCCGTCGGAAATTTCCGACGACTTTCCGACGGATTTCCGACTAACTTCTCATCCGTCGGAATTCCGTCGGAAATCCGTCGGAATTCCGTCGGAAATATTAACCCGTCGGAAATCCGTCGGAAATTCCGACGGATTTCCGACGACAATAATCCGTCGGACACTTTTCGACAGATTTCCGACGACTTTTTGACGCATTCTGATGTTGCCGACATACTGCCGACGGATTTCCGACGACGTTCATCCGTCGGAAATTTCCGACGGATTGCCGACGAATTTCCGACGGATTTCCGACGGATATCCGACAGATGCCGACAGATGCCGACATGGTTGCCGACATGGTTGCCGACATCGATAATATCTACTTTATATCCGTCGGAAATCCGTCGGAAAATGGACAAAATTTTCCTTATAAAAACTTTTCCACCCTTCATTTATAATCACAACAAAAAAAAATCTCTGTTATCTAATTCCTTACGAAAATGTCTTCTTCAAATCCTTATAATTATTTTCGATCATGGATGGACAAGCCTCATCAAATTCCGGACACGGGCCTAGTTACGGAGGAATTCAAAAAAGGTCTACAGGAATTCATGGCATTTGCGGGTATGCAGAAGAAAGCAAAAAAAACCGGTAAAATCTATTGCCCTTGTACCAATTGTGGGAATCGTAGATTTATCGTGATAGATGAAGTATGGTCACATTTGTATTGTCATGGGTTTATGTCGGGTTACAAGATTTGGTATTATCATGGAGAAAATGATACAATGGTGGATAATTATGCTAGTACTAGTGAACATTATATTGGGGATAACACTAGCTTAGAAGAACCCGCAATGGAAGAACAAAGTACTGTAGGTCATGTTAAGATGGTGAACGATGCATTTCGTGAAAATATACCATCGGTTGCTGAGTATGGAGATAGGGGAGAAGAACCTAATTTAGAAGCTCGGAGATTCTTTGATATGTTAGACGCTGCTAAACATCCGTTATATGATGGGTGTAGAGGTGAACATTCCCCTTTATCAACTGCAACAAGGATGATGGGTATAAAGACGGATTTCAATTTGAGTGAGGAGTGCGTGGATGCAATCGCTGATTTTGTGAAAGAAATTTTGCCAGAAGATAATCTTGCACCGGCATCATACTATGAGATACAGAAACTTGTTCAAGGTCTAGGACTGTCGTATCAGATGATAGATGTATGCATAGACAACTGTATGCTCTACTGGAGAGAGGACGCAGATCGTACGACATGTCGTTTTTGTTGCAAACCTCGGTATAAGGAAACAGGTGGAAGAGTGCCAGTGCCATATAAACGGATGTGGTATTTACCGTTAATAGAGAGATTGAAGAGGTTATATCAGTCAGAGCGCACAACAGGAGCAATGAGATGGCATGCAGAGCATACAACAGATGGACAAATCGCCCATCCGTCAGATGCAGGAGCATGGAAACATTTTCAATCCATTTATCCCAGCTTTGCGTTTGAGGCAAGGAACGTATACCTTGGATTATGTACCGATGGTTTCAGCCCTTTTGGGAAGCACGGCAGAAAATATTCTTTGTGGCCAGTAATTGTAACACCTTACAATTTGCCGCCATCTTTGTGCATGCGAAGGGAGTTTTTGTTCCTTACCATTCTCGTTCCTGGACCAGAGCATCCGAAGAGATCACTTGATGTGTTTTTGCAACCATTGATTTATGAGCTGCGAATGTTATGGGACCAAGGTATTGAAGCGTTTGATGTTTCTTGTCACCAAAATTTCATCATGCGGTCGGTACTTTTGTGGACTATTAGCGATTTTCCAGCATATGGCATGTTATCAGGATGGACAACGCACGGAAGGTTATCGTGCCCGTACTGTCAAGATAACACTGATGCGTTCCAATTGAAGCACGGACGGAAAACGTCTTGGTTTGATTGTCATAGGCGATACCTACCTAGCGATCATCCTTATCGTCGGAGCACCACATTGTTTAGGAAGAACCGGAAAGTATTTGAAGGTCCTCCTCCTGAGTTAGATGGTGAGTATTTGTTGACTCAGTTTAGAGATTTTGGTGCAGAGAGGACCGTTGATTGTGGTGGTAACGGACATCTTCCTGTTGATGGTTGTGGCAACGTTCATAATTGGCACAAGAGGAGCATTTTCTGGGATTTGCCTTATTGGAAGAACCATCTTTTGAGGCATAATCTGGATGTCATGCACATTGAGAAGAATTTTTTCGACAACATTATGAACACCGTTCTCAATGTCAAAGGGAAGACGAAGGACAATCTGAAGTCTAGATTGGACTTGCCAGACATTTGTTCTCGTAGAGCACTACATGTGACAGAGAACGGGAAGCCTCCGGTCCCGGCTTTTCGTTTCGATGAACCTTCAAAGGCCGAGTTTTTTGACTGGATTACCGAAAGTGTTAGATTCCCGGACGGATACGCATCTAACCTTCGGAACTGCGTTGATCATGGAGAAGGGAAGTTTACTGGGATGAAGAGTCATGATTGTCATGTGGTGATGCAGCGCCTCCTTCCATTTGCCTTTGCATGTCTTCTACCACGTAATGTCCACGAAGCAATTGCAGGTACAATCATGAAATTATTTATTTACTACTTTATACAATATATACTTCATTATTTAATTATTCATTTGTTATCCATATATTGCAGGGATTGGTGCCTCTTTCCGAGATATATGTTCTCGCTCTCTTACATCAGACGGTATCCAAAATCTTGGGGCTAATATACCTGTAATCCTTTGCAATTTGGAGAAGATATTTCCTCCTTCATTCTTTGATGTTATGGAACATTTAACAATTCATCTCCCTCGAGAAGCAGAGCTTGGGGGCCCGGTTCAGTACCGTTGGATGTATCCTTTCGAACGGTATATGTTACATCTAAAGAAGAAGGTGAAAAATTTGAGTAGAGTGGAGGGTTCTATCGTCGCACAGACCATCAATGAAGAAACCTCACATTTTGCCGAGTCCTACTTTCCATCACAAGTCAAAACAAAGAGTCGTAGAGCAGCTCGACATGATGACGGAGGCGTCCTACCTTTCTATCCGGTCGATGTACCTCATATATTTTTACAGATTGGACGACTTAGTGGAAAAGGCAAGAAGATGAGACTTTCACCACAAGAGCGAGAGCATTTGCATATGTATATTCTCACAAACTGCGACGGAGTTGATGAATATGAGAGGTATTATATATTGAACATAATTATTAATTACGTATTGGGTTTTTGATTATATATATATATGTACTAACGTGATAATTGTTTCAATCTCACAGGATGTATATGGCTTATCAACGTTTTGCATTTCCTGACAAAACAGAGGACGAGCTAATCGAGCTCAAACAGGAAGAGTTCGGACGTTGGTTAAGAGATTATGTAAGTCTTTTAATTGCCTTGTTTTTAGCAATCATCATATGTAATGAAAGATTTAATTATTTGAAGTATTTTTATTTTAATTGTGCAGGTGACGACAGAGAAGGCTAACGGACAAACATTTCCCACGTGGTTAGATGAAATTGTGAGATTTCCACTAGCAACCGTGCAGTCACATGTGATGTATAGCACACGGGGGTACGCTTTTAAGATTCTTCGGGATGATAGGAGTGCGACAACTTCAGATTACGGTGTATCAACTCAGTCAGGTGATCTTGTATACTATGGTGTCGTACGTGAGATTTTCGATGTTCAGTACCCGGGAATGCTCGGTCTAAGATGTGTTGCATTTTTATGCGACTGGAACGACCCATTAGTAGGAAGCGGTGTGCGACACGACCAATTTGGTGTTACATCATTACATAGCAGAAGAAAACTCCAGAGATACGAGCCATTTGTACTTGCATCACAAGCAGACCAGGTTTGTATTTCTTTTACGTTAATTTTTAATTAAGTTTTGTTGCATTCCCGTGGTTAAATTTGTACATGGTGTAGGTATGCTACATTCCCTATCCGCGGGTGACAAACAAGCAAGACCCGTGGGTTACAGTCACATCGATAAACCCGAGAGGTAGAGTTCATGGGATGTCTGATCATGAACCCCTCCAACAAAGCTCCGTAGGTTTGGGTTCAATCGAGCATTCCCTTGAGGTCGACCTTGTCGTTGATTTCACCATACAGTCAGACGATCGAGTATTTGAGGATTCAGAAGAAGAATTTGACGAATTTGGGGAACCTTCCGATTCAGGAGAATCAGATTACTCATCATCGGATTGACAGTAGTTTTAATTATAAAATTTGCACCGTAAAATATGTACATATATTTGAACTAGAATTGTAATGCGTAATATATCAGTTATGTCGAAGTTTTATAAAGTTAGACATTTGATTAAGTGTAACAAAATCGGACTTTTGCAACAAAAAAAATATTATAACTTCTATATAAATTCTATATAACCTATTTTATATACATCATACAAGTGTTTGTAAACTTTTGCCACAAAAAAAAACCTATACCCTATACCCTAAACAAGATTTTTAAATATCCGTCGGAAAGCCGATTTCCGACGGATTAAGCTGCCTCGGATAAAACCTGGGTTATATCCGAGGGATTGATTTTTAAGCCGATGCAACTGAATCCGTCGGAAATCCGTCGAAAATTTCCGACGGTTTTCCGACGGATTGAGTTGAATCCGTCGGAAATCCGTCGGAAATTTCCGACGGATTCAGTTGCATCGGCTAAAAAATCAATCCCTCGGATATAACCCAGATTCAACTCAATCCGTCGGAAATCCGTCAGAAATTTCCGACGGATTTCCGACGGATTCAGTTGCATCGGCTGAAAAATCAATCCCTCGGATATAACCCAGATTCAACTCAATCCGTCGGAAATCCGTCGGAAATTTCCGACGGATTTCCGACGGATTCAGTTGCATCGGCTGAAAAATCAATCCCTCGGATATAACCCAGATTCAACTCAATCCGTCGGAAATCCGTCGGAAATTTCCGACGGATTTCCGACGGATATTTAAAAATCTTGTTTAGGGTATAGGGTATAGGTTTTTTTTTGTGGCAAAAGTTTACAAACACTTGTATGATGTATATAAAATAGGTTAACCTTGTATATACATCAAGAAAATGTGTTATATAGATTTTAAAAATTTTGATGGAAGTGTTAGTATAAGTTATAGTATAAGATATAGTTGATTTATGTGAAACAATATGTTTTGATGTTGTATAATTTTTAAACTAATGCAAACTCTTTAATATTGATGAACTTAATATATTTATTGAATGAAACATGTAAATAACATGTCCCTAAATCATATAAAGAAACCCTAAACCCTAAACCCCAAATATACCCTAAATCCGTCGGAAATTTTCGACGGATTTCCGACGGATATGAAAAAATAGAAACGTGCTTGTTGACTGACCAATCGACAAACATGCAAGGAATATACCTTATCCGTCGGAAATCCGTCGGAAATTTCCGACGGCTTTCCGACGGATATGAAAAATTAGACACGTGCTTGTTGACTGACTAATCGAGAATCCTTATCTTCTCCAATCCGTCGGAAATCCGTCGGAAATTTCCGACGGATTTCCGACGGACATTGATATTTTCGAGGAGACCGCGGGAATATCAACCGCGTAAATGAAATTATTTTTCAAAATCCGACGGATTTCCGACGGATTTCCGACGGCCATCGAATTAAATCGACGAAACGTAAGTTTTTTTCCTTATTTCTCTCATCTTCCTCTCTCTCTTCCGTCGCTTCTTCTTCCTCTTCTCTCAAAATTTCCCTAAACGAAAATCTCTTCTTCTCCCTCTTATCTTCTTCTTCTTCACAATTTCAGTTTTTATCTTCAATTCCTCAATTCTTCTCCAACAAAACCATGTAAGTTTAATTAATTCCTTTAATTTTGTTTTATATCATTTTAGTTTTAGGGAATATATTAGTTAGGTTGTTAGAATTTTATTTATGTGAATTGTTAAGCGGTTATAATAGAATTTGTTATTTAGAATAATATTAGTGTTATGGTTTATGTGTTTAGATTGTTGATTTAGAATTGTTAGATCTAGATATTGTTTGAATTTTTAAAAATATTTGTATATATTAAAATCGTTTTAAAAATATTGTTTAAGTAATAAAAACGTTTAGAATATTGTTTAAGTAATAAAAATGGTTTTTAAAATATTTTTGTATATTAAAAACGTTTTTAATATATTTGTTAAGTAATAAAAACGTTTTCATAATATTTGTATATATTAAAATTGTTTATAAATTTTTTTTTAGTAATAAACACGTTTTTATAATATGTGTATATATTAAAATAATTTATAATATTTAAGTTGATGTTAAATTTTTTTTTAATTTGAAAAACGTTTTTATAATATGTGTATATATTAAAATCTTTTATAATATTTTATAACTAATAAAAACGTTTTTAAAATATTTCTATATATTTAAGTTGATGTTAAAATATTTTTTTAATAATAAAAACCTTTTTCAAATATTATTTTAGAAATAAAATTGTTTTAAATATTTTTTTTAGTAATAAAACGTTTTCTAAATATTTTTATATATTAAAACTGATTTTAAAATATTTTAGCAAATTTTGAAATTTTTTGAAATATTTGAATTTTTAGTAAACTTTGAATTTTTCGGAAAATTTGAATTTCCAGAAAATTTGAATTTTTCCTAAATATTTTTCCGGAAATTTCAAAAAATTTTGTAACTTTTGAATTTATTGTTAATTTACTAACAATTTTACCGTTTTCCGCAGGGATCACGACGAAGTTCTTCAGTTGGGAGGCGGCAACCAAGGACGCCGTTCTCGGGGTTCTCGGTGTACGCCTCCTCCGGGACCAACGAGCTCGGGAACTCACATCCCTGATTCCCAGCAATCCGCTGCTCGGAGCCACCTTGAGATCGAGGAGCTAGTCCGGCAGCCTAACCGGGGCCATTGCATTCGACTCGACCCGAAGTTTGAGGACGGCACTTGGTAAGAAAATTTGTGTACATTATTTCAATTTATTTAGATTTTTAAACTTAACATATTTATATATTTTCATAATGTTTTCAGGTTTAAGCTGTCGACTCAGATCACCAAGTCGATATTACGGATGCTCCACAACATGTTGGACAAACCGTACAAGAAGTATTCGGACATGCCTGCCGAGGAGAAAGACGTGTGGCACCGGACTTTCGCGATACGTTCTTTATTGATATATTATTTATTTTGAATTTCATTTTGTCAATTTTTCTTTTTGATATGTAACAAATTTTTAAAAAAATTGTAGCAAGAGTTCACGTGGGACTCTCATCATACGCACGAAGTCATTGACACATTCGACAAGTATGCCGCAAACTCGTACTCGAAGCACATGTACGAGTGGAAACAGAAGTGGAAGCAGAACAAAGACAAGCCGAAGGACCTTGACGACGACGTCTGGAAAGGCTTCTGTGAGTACTGGAGTAGGCCTACGACAAAAAAGACCTCCGAGCAACAGTCGAAGAACCGAAATAGCCAACGAGGCGGGAAAGGGGTCTACATCCACAACGCGGGCGCAAAGACCATCGAACGGGAAGCGATGGAAATGGTAAGTTTAATTTAAATTTTTTATTGTTAATTCTGTTTTTTATATTTATTTAACTTAACAAATTTTCGCAGGCGAGAGCATCTGGTTCCGAACCCGATTATCTTCAACTCATCGAGAATAGACACACCAACAAGAAAACCGGTCAGATACAGGACTTGGGGATGCGGGATGTTGTCGAGAAGAGCAAGAAGACGAAGCTGGACCGTGAACTATCATCGCAGCTCACTATCGAAGGATCGTCGTCCTCGAACTCTTTGTCCCGGGAAGAGATAAACCAGATTGTACTTGAGGTAAGTTTTAATTTCATTTCGTTTTTTTTTTTCGTTATTTATTTATTATCGGTTTAATTATTCGCAGCAAACCCGGCAAGTGAAAGGTCGATTCGCTGGGTTAGGCACCCTTCCGACCTAGGAATCTTCTTCCTCGTTTCCTCGTTATCCTTCGGAGTACCGGGTAGAAATCGAGAGGCTCACCCAAACGGTGAAAGACCGTGACCAGCAGGTTGAAGAGCTACGGACGGAGCAACAGACTACCACCAAGAAGCTCTCCTGCTTGGAGAAGATGATGGAAAAATGCTTCCCGCATATGTTTCGGGATAATAATCCCGACGACGGAGATTCTCCAACCGTCTAAATATTTGCTTTTAATGCTTTTTTTGAACAATTTATTTTAATGTGTAATGACTTTTTTTACTTTTGTTTAATGAATTTATATATTTATTATTTCTATTTTTAATTTATATTTCAAATTTCTATAATTTTAATATATAAATTTCCAAAAAATAAATAATTAAATAAAATTCAAAATACCAATTCCGTCGGAAAACCGTCGGAATAAGTTCTTGTAACATCCCGATTTCTTGTATATGCGGAGAGGCTTATAAGAATTGATTTGGCTACCTATGACACCAAAGTGCACTTAGCTTTTCCGATCACTTGCCCGAAAGAACTCCAGAGTTAAGCGTGCTTGAGCTGGAGTAGTTTAAGGATGGGTGACATTCCGGGAAGTTATTCGCGGTATCGTGTGAGTGAGGACAAAACACGGGGAAAGATCACGTGGTGATTGCAGGGTCAGTAAACAAGTATTACAAGCCTCACGGATTAACGCACCGGCCGTCGGACAAGGGTGGGGCCCACGGGCCGAGATAAGGCATGGGGCCCACGGGTCGAGAGAAGGCATGGGGCCCACGGGCCGAGAGAAGGCATGGGGCTCACGGGCCGAGAGAAGGCATGGGGCCCACAAATATGGGTGGTCGGGGCGTTATAGTTACCGTCGTAAATCCTTCGGAACCTATTTCCGACGAAGAACCGACGGACTTCCGAGACAACTTCCGATCAAATTATCCGTCGTAACTCCGTCGAAAATAGTTACCGTCGGAAATCCGTCGGAAATATCTTCCGACGGATTTACGACGGACTTCCGACAAATTCATTCGATAATCATCCGTCGGAAATTCTGTCGGTAATATATCCGTCGGAAATCCGTCGGAAATTTCCGACGGATTTCCGACGGCATTTACGACTGAATACCCGTCGGAGTATCCGTCGGAAATGCTGTCGGAGTATCCGTCGGAAGTCCATCGAATATCCGTCGGAACGGACGCGGTCGGAAATCCGTCGGAAATGTCTGACGGCTTTCCGACGGATTCCGACGGATACCATATTTCCGACGAACTGTAACCGACAGCTTAAATCCGTCGGAAAAGGCCCTTTCCGACGGATTTCCGACGGTTTTGGCCGTCGGAAATACCCCTGTTTTCTTGTAGTGAGCCTTAATTTACTATACAAGTAAACCGGATCAATATGGTTAATTACTAAACCATAACACTAAACCAGTTTTAATTTACTATACAAATAAACCGGATCAATATGGTTAATAGCTATCAACATCCGATGTCGTTCTATCATCAAGATTATTTTTCTTTAATTTCTCTTGCTTTCAAGTCTTATTGTATTAATCTAAGAATTCAGATAACTCCGTTCATCTGATGTATTTCGAAAGATTAGTTAATGAAACTAAGGTTTGCACAAAACAAAAAGTGACAATTTTAGCCCAACATATACTTTTACGGTAGCAATGGAGTGGTTTACACTAAAAACGTTGAAGTTAAATTGGCATAGTATTTCTAGCTGATGGAATTTTTAATATAAAATTATGTAACAAAAAGAAAAGGCATAAAGAAAGAAAGAAGTCTATTCTTATCTCAGTCCCACGCTACTAAGCAGGTTCACATATCATTCACTCTGTATTGTATCTCAATAGAGTGGTCCCCTAAAGTTTGTATATGCAAGTTGCTCAATTATATATTTATCGCTCCACAATTCTCTTATGTTGAATTCGTGAGTAAATTTTAGAGAAAGGAGAAGATGAAGATCCTGGTCATATTTTTCCACAGCTTTCTTGAACTTTCTTTTTCATTTCCATTTTTTTTACTAAACCAAAACAACAGAAATATTTAATTTTCTGGAAACAAAAAAAGAAGCTCAAGAAAGCTGTGGGAAAACATGACAATTCAGGGTTTTCTCCATTGATTCAAGTGAAAAGGTAAAACATTTATCATAATTTGAAGGTGTGTTTACAGTTACCCTTTATTCCTAAATTTAAGACATTACGAACATGAGTGTTATTTATATGGATGGATAATGTTATCATTGTCAATATGCCTTTAACTAGGATTTTAGTGAAAAGTAGATACATGATTATATGTTTGTCTCAAATCAAGGCTATATATTCTTATTAGGATATGTCAATTTGTTCAGAAAATTATCAAAATTCGTGACAACTCCTCATTCCTCGTATTTTCTTTCTGAATATTCTAGGTCTTGTTCTAAATTATCTTAATATTTTTTAATCCGTCTATAATTTTGATACTCTTTGAAATGCCAGTAAATGAAAATAAGGAACGAAGCTTCTCTGAGTAGCTTTTATCGAAAAAAAATAAATAAAAAAATCTGATTTGCCTGTTTTGTATAGATGATCTTTTTACATTTCTGTTGATTAAAGTTTTACCTGACGACATCATTTGACGTCACTCTAACCACTCCACCTCAGGCGCAATTTACTCATACGTTATGTATGATGAACACTTTTTGGAGGGTTAATTTGTATGCACATTATTGATACAAGTTTTATATGTATGTCTTTTCATTTTAATCGCGTTTAAATGCGTGTGATGATATAATTATACATACATACTACATGCATTACATGTGCATTTATGTGAAGAGAAGGTATTGTCTGAGTAATTAGTGCTTGGCTCGTTTTCTATTTTAATCACATTAACATCATTTTTTCTGTTCATCGTAACTATTTGGTTTTCCTAATCCGTTTCATAGGTCCTAAACTACAGTTGTTCATGTACATGCCTGAATTTGTTATATCTTCTTGTATTAGAAAATGCCGTCTAAATTCTCATTTGTGAAATGTCCCTTCCATTAATCTGATTATTATCAATTATCCATTAGGGAAAATTGAAAGATTATATATCTCATTGGAATTTTAAGTTCCGAAATTAATCAAATACTCCATTTTTTCTTTTCTTTTTTTGTAAAAAATTATTTATTTGTTTCTGTTATGGAGTTAAATATTTTATATACTTTGAAAATTTGTAAATTTCATTTCATGTAATTATGCTATATATACTAATTTAATTATAAATGTTTATTTGTATTGACACAAACATAAATAAATTGAACATTATATTAGATATTAAAATCTGTTTGACAATTTCTAAACCTTTAAAACATTAAAAAAAATCGAGCATTGTACTGTTAATACCACTTGTTATAACATAATTAATCATTGCTTGAAACATACTATGAAAAATTATAAAAAGGTAAAATAAAAAAGGCTAAAAATGAGTTTGGCAAACATTAATCGACCTCTAAACCACATGAGAAATATAAATTAGGAAAACAAATTGCTAAGCTGAACAAAAGGCATGAATTTCAGTATATTTTTTAACAGTTACATCGTACTTGATTCTGAGATTGTTTCTTACACATGTGTAAAAAGGAATACTGATAATAACTGATGAATTTTGTATAGTGATAACCAATTATTCAAAATAGTAAAGGTTTTTGTCCTTTTATTTATTTATGATAAAAACAGATCTGAGGTTGATTGCGTTGTTGTGGGACTTGTTTGTTTTCCACTGATTCCAAAACCTTTTGACGTGGAAATAATCTGATTGGCTTATAATGGGATATGTGAGAGAGAGAAGATGGCCAACGCTTTGAAAGTGAAGCTTTTGTCACTTTATGATCAGAAAGGGAACCTATGGATTCCGATTTCTTTCTTGGATCGATGTAACATACACTACAAAAAAATATGTCAATTTTCGACAGAAATTCCGACTGACGTATAGTCGCCGGAATTTTCCGACGAGTTTTAGACGAAAGCATTATCCGTCGGAATTCCGTCATAAAATTCCGACATAACAAATTTTGACGGTAATCCGTCAGACTTTTCCGACGGAGTTTCGACGACAACCGTCCATCCGAAAATTTGCAACAGCAATCCGACGGAGATTAGACGGATTTTGTAGCCGTTTGAAATAATATAGCTGTTTGAGTATTGTCAGATTTCCGTCGGAAATTTGTCGGAAACCGCACACACTTTCCCTATAATTAAAAACGTCTCCACCTCCCTCATTCATTCACTACAATTACCAAAAAAAAACTTTCATCTAAATCCTTACACAATGTCTTCTTCATATCCTTTTAATTATTTTCGATCATGATGGACAAGTTTCAACAAAATCTGGAGATGTGCCTAATTACAGAAGAATACATACAAGGTTTGCATCAATTCATGGCATTTGCGAGTACGCAGAGGAAAACAAAAAAAACCGGTAAAATCTATTGCTCTTATACCAATTGTCGAAATCGTCGATTAATCATGATAGACGAAGTATGGTCACCCCTGTATTGAAATGGGTCTATGCCGGGTTACAAGATTTGATATTATCATGGAGAAAATGATACAATGGTAAATTATGCTAGTACTACTGAAAAATATATTGGGGATAGCTTAGAAGAACCTTCAACAGAAGTATAAGCGGTATGTCATGTTCAGATGGTGAACGATGCGTTTTGTGAAAGTATACCATCGGTTGTTGAGTATGCAAATATAGGTGAAGAACCTAACTTAGAAGCTTGGAGGTTCTTTGATATGTTAGACAGTGGTAAAAATCCGTTATATGATGGTTGTAGAGGTGGATATTCCCATTTATCAACTGCAACTAGGATGGTGGGTATAAAGACGGATTTCAATTCAAGTGAGGAGTGTGTGGATGTAATAACTGATTTTGTGAAATATATTTTGTCAGAAGATAATCTTGCACCAACATCATACTATGAGATACAAAAACTTGTTGCTGGTCTAGGATTGCCGTATCAGATGATTGATATATCATAGTTTTTACCCGTTTTTAACAATGATATAGGTCTCGTTTATAGAGTCTTTCTAGTATTTTTGGAGTCTTTTTGAGTCTTTTCAGGTTTAAGTACGTTTGGAGATAAATTGGAGATATTGAAGCATTCTGGAGCATTTTGGAGCTAAGCAAGGATCATGGTGAACATGAGTATTTGAATGAAGCTAGAGAGAGATACAAGCTGGTTTTGGATTCACATAAGTCAATGGTTGGTAAAGCCATGGTCATCGATTTGGGTCTTCAAGGGATGAAGTGTAGAGACGGTTCCACAATGAGCTAGGTCCAAGAGAGCTTTGCTTTGGAAGTGGAGCAAGATGAGAACGGGCAAGAAGCTAGCAATGGTAAGACTAGCATGGATGACGATTGGAGTGAACTCAAAGATCCTAAAATCGACCTTAAACCACTTTCTGTTGGGCTAAGGTACGTTTTTCTAGGTACAAATGAGTCATACTCGGTCATAGTAAATGAGAACTTGAAAGATGATGAATTGTCCTCCCTTTTGAACGAATTGAGAAAGTATAGGAAAGACATTGCTTATTCCTTGGATGTCATCAAAGGTATTTCCTCTACTCTTTGCACACATAGGATACATCTAGAAGATGAATCGATGACTTCTATCGAACATCAAAGGCGGTTAAATCCAAATTTCAAAGAAGCTGTCAAGAAAGAGATTCTAAAGCTTCTAGATGCGGGGATTATCTATCCTATCTCCGATAGTAGGTGGGTATCCCCGGTCCATGTGGTGCCCAAAAAGGGAGGAATGACGGTTGTGAAGAACGAAAAAGATGAATTAATACCCACTAGAACTATAATCGGTCTTAGGATGTGTATTGATTATCGAAAACTTAACTCTGCCACTAGGAAATATCACTTTCCACTCCCATTTATTGACCAAATGGTTGAAAGGCTTGCAAACCACCCATACTATTGATTTCTTGACCAAAATTATCCCAATACATCCCAATGATCAAGAAAAGACAACATTGACATGCCCCTATGGTACCTTCGCCTATCGAAGAATGCCGTTCGGGTTATGTAATGCACCGACAACCTTTCAACGGTCTATGATGCCTATATATTCAGATTTGACCGAAGAAATGGTTAAGGTTTTTATGGATGATTTCCCCTATATGGCTCTTCATTTGGTGTTTGTCTTTCCAATCTTTGCAAGGTACTCACTAGGTGCGAGGAAGAAAATCTCGTCTTGAATTAGGAGAATTGTCATTTCATGGTTCGTGAGGGTATCGTCCTCGGGCACAAGATTTCAGAGAAGGGAATCAAAGTAGACAAGGCCAAGATCGAGGTTATGGTGGGCTTGGGACCGCAAAGGTCGGTTAAAGATATCCGAAGTTTCTTGGGTCATGACGGGTTCTATAGGAGGTTCATCAAAGACTTTTCAGAGATAGCAAGGCCACTCACAAGGCTTCTTTGCAAGGAAGTGGAGTTTAACTTCAATGAATAATGCCTTTAGGCATTTTTGGAGATCAAAAAGGCTCTTGTGAGTGCTCCTATTGTGCAAACACCGGATTGGAGTCTCCCTTTTGAGATAATATGTGATTCTAGCAACTATGCAGTTGGAGCGGTTCTTGGGCAAAAGAGAGACAAGAAGATTCACGTGATCTACTATGCTAGTAGGACACTTGACGATCCACAAGGAAGGTACGCTACTACGGAGAAAGAGCTACTTGCGGTTGTGTTTGCTATCGAGAAGTTTAGGTCTTATGTGGTTGGCTCCAAGATCATCGTTTATACGGATTATGCTGCTTTGAGGTATATCTATGCTTAAAAGGATACCAAGCCTAGGCTCTTGCGATGGATCATGTTACTTCAAAAATTTGATATGGAGATTATCGATAAGAAATGTATTGAGAATGGAGTTGCATATCACTTGTCTAGGATGCGCATTCAAGATCTTGTGCCAATCGACGACTCACTTCCCGAAGAGCAATTGATGTTAGTGAGCGTTTTGAATAGAGAAATTGAAGATGTGAGAGGGTTTGAGGACGCTAAGGGATTGACGGATGGAAAACTACCTTGGTTCGCGGATTTGGTAAACTACCTAGCTTGTGGAAAAGGGCCGCCACAATTGGAGGGCTACAAGAAGAAGAAGTTCTTTCATGACGTCACGAGGTACTATTGGGATGAACCGTCCTTATACAAGTTTAATGAGAGAGTTGTAGAGCAATACCTGATCATTTGCAGTGAAATTGCTGGGAATGATCTTCTTGTCATGATACGCCTTGGTATTTTCTTTGTAAATCTTTGAACTCTCATAGGCCAAGTGACGAATCTCTTCCAGTTCGTGTAGTTGTATCGTCCTTCGTTCGGAGGCGGATTTGATGTCATATTTTAGCAATTTCACGGCCCATGCTGCCTTGTACTCGAGCTCCACGGGTAGATGGCATGATTTTCCAAAGACAACGTGTAATGGTGTCGTGCCTAAAGGTGTCTTATAGGCAGTCATGTACGCCCAAAGAGCGTCATCTAGCTTTGTAGCCCAATCCTTTCTCGTCGTGTTCACAGTCTTTTGCAATATACCCTTGATTTCCCTGTTGGAGATTTCGACCTGTCAAGTCGTCTGCGGATGGTAAGGAGTGGCTACCTTATGCTTGACGCCATGCTTCTTCAAGAGCCCTTCCAAGGCCTTGTTGATGAAATGAGATCCACTGTCGCTTATCACCGCTCTAGGCACACCAAACCTTGGAAAGATCACGGATTTGAACATCTTCAAGACCATCTTGGCATCGTTTGTTGGGCTAGCCAGCACTTCAACCCATTTAGACACATAGTCGACCGCAACGAGGATGTATTCATTCCCATAAAACGATGGAAATGGACCCATGAAATCTATACCCCACACATCGAACACTTCGATTTCCAAAATGAAATTATGTGGTATTTCATTTCTCTTGCCAATATTTCCTTGCCGCTGACATGAATCGCATTTGGAGATGAAGGCGTGTGCGTCGCGGAACATAGTTGGCCACTAGAAACCAGCTTGCAGGACCTTGGACATCATCTTGAACGTGGCAAAGTGTCCAGCGTATCTCGAACCATGACAGTGGAACAGAATACCGGGAATTTCCTCCTCCAAAACACATCGCCAAAAGACACCATCGGAGAATTGCTTGTATAAATATGGCTCGTCCTAAAAGTAGCGTTTGATATCCCTTAAGAATTTTCTCTTCTTGTTCCCAACGAAGCCATTTGGTTCTTTCTCTGCCGCCAAGTAGTTTGCTATCTCACCAAACCAGGGTATTTCGGGGAGGTCGGCGTGATGTGAAGATGTGTAGTAGTCATCGCATGCAATAATGATCGCGTACACGTTCTCCTCAGGTAGGCTGTCGTCCAAGGGAGTTTCTTCAATCATCTGTAGCTAAGATAAATGATCCACTACACCATTCTCGATCCATTTCTTGTATTTGATCTCAAGATCGAATTCCTGCAGTAGAAGGATCCATCGCAAAATTCTAGGTTTGGCGTCCTTCTTCGTAAGCAGGTACCTTAGGGCAGCATGATCAGTATGCATTACAACCTTAGATCGTACAAGATAAGATCTGAACTTCTCAAAGGCGAACACGATAGCAAGGAGCTCTTTTTCGGTCGTAGCGTACATGCAATGCGCATCATCTAGAGTTATGCTGGCATAGTAGATAGCATGAAGCTTATTGTCCTTACGCTGTCCCAAAATAGCCCCTACTGTGAAGTCACTAGCATCAGTCATTACCTCGAAAGGTAGATCCCATTCTGGCGGTTGGACAATTGATGCGCTGATAAGAACACCCTTGATCGTGTGAAAGACCTCTAGACTATTGCTGTCAAAATGAAACTTCACCTCCTTGCACAGCAATCGCGTCAAGGGTCTAGCAATCCTGGAGAAATCTTTGATGAACCTCCTGTAGAACCCCGCATGGCCCAAGTAGCTTATAATCCCCTTGACAGAATCTAGGGGCTGTAGGCTAGTCATCACCTCGATCTTGGCCTTGTCCACTTCGATCCCTTGTTCTGAGATCCGATGACCCAAGACAATCCCATCTCTGGCCATAAGGTGGCACTTCTCCCAATTCAGCACCAGATGTTTTTTCTCGCAAGGTTGTAACACGAAACAGGCAGTGCCGGGGTAAAACAGGAAATTCAGAAATTTTCTTTTTCTTCTCGTAGGCACACATAGCCCGATGCACTCCTTGCATCGGTCGATTCTGGTTCCTCGGGCAAGCCTAAACCGACCGATGCACTCCTTGCATCGGTCGATTTTGATTCCTCGAGCGGTCTGCATCGGTCGATGCACTCCTTGCATCGACCGATTCTGCGTTTTTCTTCACGGTTCCATGCGTTTTTGCCTGCGTTACTCCAATTTCTTCCTTAGACATCTTTTTACCTCAGATAACTAAATAAAGGACTTAAAAGACTCTAAAAACGAACTTTGACTCTATAAAACATTTGAAAGGAATACTAATCATGCGTTAGAAAATGACAAAAACCAAGCATATAAACGAGGACATTGAATCAAGCTATTAAGTTGATACTCTACATGGAAAGTTCATCATTGATCCCTATGTAAATGAATGTAAACCTATATATTATGCATCTAGACTCGATCTTAATCATGTAAATGCAACTACATGCTTTCTTTTGTGTTTAATTTTTCAAAAACATTTCGGGTTCACGTAGATGAATGCATGAGACTCTAGAGAAGTAAAACATCACAAAACACATGATTAGCTACGGGTCCCTCCTCCGAACTTACTTCACACCGAGACTGTGTGAAAGAAAATCCGAGAAAGAGACCAAAACAAAGAGAAAAATGTGAAAAATTAAAAACTATTTACAAAGTGGAGTGGGTACCTCTAGAATCGAACCGAGGAGGAGGAGTCCATGAAATAGGACAGGTTACTCGAGCACGGTGTCGGTGATCTCATCGCTCTCCTCTTCCTTCTACGCCTCTCATGAGATGATGAGCGAGGTGGGTCCTCCATGTTCAAGGAGACCATTCCTCCTCCATGGAATGAGTGGCATCTATCAATCACCATGTCGTTTTCTCCAATCCCCTCTTCTCCCATATGCTCATTTTTATGTTAATCAAGAGATGAACTCGTCCCGCTAAATTTTGCCTTGAGTTCTTTGTTTTGGCTCTTCATTCCCTTAACTGTGTTCACCAATTTTCTTATGGTCTTGTCTTGCCATTTGTTCCAACTTTGAAGAAGCTTGATTGGCTGGTGTGTTTGGCGGGAAACCACGTTGGGAAGGGGATCACCGTATGGTTGGAAGTAATACCGCTCGCTTCCATAGACGAGAGTCAAAGGAGATTGTGGCGCTTCGACATCATTGGCGTTAGATGAGCCCACAATGTATCTAGAGGAAGATGCGGTTGCGCGTGATCCCGACTTGCGAATAGCAGCGAGCGGTGGATGAATAGAGGCATTGTCGGCAATGACGCGAAATTAATAATGAACAAATCAATTACCCTAAAATGCTCATATCATTGCATTAATTAGGGATCGAACCGTAGATGTTAAGAATAGCCCACCGAGAATACAAGGTTTTCCAAACAAATCCTAATAAAAATAAAGCTCAAGCAAACTAGATCAAAAGCATAAAACAAGACAATAAAAGCACTAAAACAATTCAAGTTCAAACAAAGCTAGAAAGTAAACTTGAGAGCTTAAAAGCGATTACACAAAATTAAACGAACGAATCCTAAGACTCTGTCCCAAAAGGCGTTTTCCCCAATCGGAAAAAAGAATGGGAAAAGAAACAAACAGCCTAAAAGAGTCTTTGTTGGCCAAAAATTTCAAGAAGGCAAGCATTGGTTCATTTGTGAGAAGTTTAGACGCCATTCATTTTGAATCCCGCGGAAAATGTGGCTGCATTCGTCCTCCTAGTCCACGATCACCACCTGCTAGACCATCTCACACCGCTGGAGACGATGATTCTGATGATGATTAGTCCTCTCTTCAATCTGGTTCACTTTTCTTTTCTTTTTCTTTTCTTTTGAATTTTTGAGTGTTTTGTCAACTTGTTTTGATTTTGAACTTTGTTGGATTATGCATTATGATCTCTTGTTGCTTTTAACCTGTGTTTGAGTGATCTAACAGTGCTAACCATGTCACATTCGGATCCCTCGACATAATTGAAAGCAATATTTGTCACTTTGTCGTTGAAGAGAAGTCTCATGTATCGACTTAAGCCTGGTATCGATCGATACCAGGCTGTGTGTCGGTCGATACACCTATCCCAGATCGGTAATTTTTTCTTCTTCACAATTCCACTCAGTTCTCTTGATTTCTTTTATCGCCTTTGGGCTAGATAACACTGGAGACAGTGTTGTTCTAGTCTGTGGGAGGTAGTTGCTGACATTGTGTTTGTTTTTCTTAGAGTCAGTCGTTTTTGAGTCAGTTCATCGTTTTATTGAGTAAAAACCTGTTGGAGACTGTGATCATTTTCTCGACTCTATTGTTCTGACCTTGCTTTTAAGTGACCATTGTTACAGAATCAGTTTTAGATCGACTAATGAAAAATCTAAAGGCTGACCAGTTAACTAGAAGACATCCATGTTTCTAGCAAAGTTTCTTTAAAGCCTGAGCCAAATTTTTGCACTTCATCGATGTAATTGATGTCCATAGAGCTTGATTCCTCATTCGTATCTGACAAAGGAACCCACGTGTTTAAAGTGATGGTATTTCTCTCTCCTGTTACAAGTTAATAAATAAGATGCATTAAAAGATGAAATGATTTTCTTCTGAGTAGAGGGTTAGGAAAATTTCCAACGATCCCATTATTCTACTTCAGAGGGAAAGATCACACAAAGGTGGAAGCGAGGTTAGGAAAATTTCTTGTGATACCATTATTCGCCAAAACCTTTGATTACTTTTGAAGGAAGAACCGGGGATTCGGTGGCAAACACCATCAATACTCGCGTTACCTTTAATAAGTATATGCGAGATTACATGATAAGAAATAAGTCTGGGGGAGAGAAAATAATATCAGAAAGTGTGAAAATGGATGGTTCCTTGTCATGATATTGTATGGGAAAGAATCTAGAAGGTTATTGGTATTAATCAAAGCAATGAAACTGGCGATGATGAGCTTAATTGAACGATGCTGCGAAATAATGTGTATAGTCTGGAAAGCTGTGAATGTCTACGGAGAAGTACATGGTGGTTAGATTTGGAATTGGTTACGTGATATGTGGAGGACTAAGGAAAATGGTCAATGCAATGTTTCAGGAACAGGTGAGTCTCCGTGTTTTCAAACCTCTTTCTCCGATTTAGTTTTATGTTTTGCTTGAGGGCAAGCAAAGGCTAAGTCTGGGGAAGTTGATATATCATAGTTTTTACCCGTTTTAGGCCATGATATAAGTCCTTTCTATAGAGTCTTTCTAGTATTTTGGAGTCTTTTCAGGTTTTAGGTACGTTTAGAGCATAATTGGAGATATTGAAGCATTCTGGAGCTTTTTGGAGCCAAGCAGAGATCTTGTAGCTGAGACACCGATTTCATGTCTGAGTATCGATCGATACACTTATGGTATCGATCAATACCCGTAGAAGAAAAAGAAGGATCGCGACTTTTCTGAAGATTTGAGAAACTGCAAATTGCCCCAGAAGACTTTATTATTTACAAGAAACCCCAAAACGTGTCTTAGGTTATTTATTAGGTTTTTCAGCCACTTTGTTGGCTATGCTTTATTCTACTTTGATTTTGTGAGAGAGCTTTTGAGGGAGACAAGTCTGAAACTCTGTTCGTCTGAGAGAAGATTTCGAACCGTTGTTTTACTCTCTTCTTTATTATTTATTCAATGATTTATTCAGTCATGTTTATTGTTTCCATCTCCATGTCTGAGTAGATCTCTTGTTAGGTTTAGGGTTCTCATAAGCGATTTCTTTGAATGCTAGTTGATTTGTTGATTAGGGTTTATAATCTGAATTAGTTCTTCGCCTTAGGTTGTTCTCAAAGCTAATTCTAGATTTATCACCTGGAACTTAGATCTTAGGATAATCTATTAGGTACGACAGTGCAATTAATTACTTAATAGAACTTAGGGTGAGCAAAATAACTATTCCCAAAGAGATTTGGTTTAGTTATTTTGTGAACAAATCAAACTTGAACTAAAAGCTGGTTTAGACTTTAGGATTCGCAAAGAGATTTGAAATTATAGGATTTAGACTTAGATAATTCTCGCAACGATAGTTGGTTAATTATACTTCAGTGATTTGAGTTCAAGAACCGTGCGCAACCTGAACCCTGATTTGTTAGTTTATCTGCATTCATTGATTTCCTGAGAAATACCCTTAACATGTCTTTTTTCCAATCGAATCACAACTTGTTTAATTTACATATTTGCTTTCAATTTCATTAATCACTTAGCTTAATTTTCATCTATACAATCTATTGTGTGATTTTTTGAGTCTCTGCGGATTCGACCTTTAAGTATTACAATCGGTAAAGTTTTAGTACTTTTAAGATATTAATTTGAGCTTATCAAATATCCACCTACATGAGGCTTTTGGTGGCACTGATCATGGACAAAAGTTACTTACTGCATGACATTTAAGAAAGTAGAGACACTGATCATGGACAAAAGATGTTTTCGTTACTAGTTTTGTTATTACATTTTTTTTTTTGCTACGAAGTTTTGTTATTACATTCTTGTAACAGGAAAACATAATGGATGCCAACAATCACATATTGATGTTATAGCTGAAATGAAGAGAAAAATATTATAATTATTGCTCAAAGACAAATGAGATCGACAAACAAAGAGGTGATATGCTCCTTGAACATCCCTTCTGGAAAAGTGAAATTTTCTCCCGTCCTGTAGCTGAAAACTACAACTTTCCAAAAACCAGTAACTCGTTTTAGGGTTTCGCGTGGCACTGTCTTTGGTGTCTTCAATATTTCCTCGTTTATCGTCTTATTCAAGTACCTAACCATTTCTGTAAGTTCCACGAATGCTTCCTCTTTGGTAACTCCGTACAGCTTCATATAATAGTTGATGGCATTCGCTTTATACCCTCTACTCATGTCATCCTGTTAAATTCCATATTAGTTACTACTCGTGTTTGTTAACGCAATGTCTTGATAATTATCACAACAAGAATATATATTGATCATGTTATTATAATTACCTTGAAGCCGGCCATGTCATTCATAAGACGACCCACTTTAGCTTGAGCCACAACTAATTTCGGTCTAGATTTTAGCCATTCATAAGCTTCTTCCCTATAAATAAGCCCCAGCCCAAGAAAAGAGCATGCTACAGATGCATACATCGTCACTTCGATTCCACCAATATCCAAGAATTCATCGAACGTAGGCACCACGTCTGTTTGTGCCCATTTGGCGTAGCAAAGGTTGGCTCTCAATTATATCTTGAACTGCTTATTTATTAGGAGAATAAAAGAGAATTTTAACGTCTACTACAACATCTATTTATGATTTTGACCTTTGGATAGTACTTATATATATTACCTCTTCAAGTAAACCTTGCACATTATATGACAATCCTTCTTCAGATCTGCCATCGTTTTCACACTTCTCGAAAACATTCAAAGCAAATTTGAAGATGGGTTTCATATAATCTGGTAAACTGTCCAAGCATTCTGAATCCCACCTGTGCATACATACCAAGATTACTAGATATGTTAATATTAACATAGATTTCTTCTGCATTCTACAGCCTCATATGACTTAACCCTCCATATACCTTTCCACGCAATGAACAAGATCTGCAATTTCAGAAACAGACCCATATCTGTCACATGTGTCGTCAATTACGGTGAGGAGGTCGCCAAAATAACCAAATGCAACTCTACCACGAGAAAATCGTGGCTCAAAATATATTATTAATGCATATAAATAGCATTCGACCGTTCTGTCTCTGAAAAAAGGTGGGAGTTTAGAAACAAGATCTTGCTGCTTCCACCATCTGTAAAACATGTCAATGACAACTGTCAGCTCGTATAGTCACGATCGTCAAAAATATAGCGAGAAACAACACATACTCGCTGAGAGTTTTCAGTTCTTGAATCCAATTTAGCTGCAAGAACTTGAAATTGATCTTAGAGAATCTGAGTAGCATCTTGTTGTGATCTTCTTCTTGTTCTTGTTCATCTTGTTTTATATTTACTTTAGCTAAAGAAAGGGAAAAAAATATTTGACCAAAAAAGAGAAGTGCAAATTGCTGTTTTTACACTAAAATTTTGTTTTTATTACAAAAATACACTCTCATTTCAATCAAATGTTGCGCTACACTTTTTGGGGTAGAAAATTACAGTTACCCCCTTATGACCAAACAAAAAACGCGAAACCGCTATTACCATTTTAACCTTCGCGACATTTAGACTCTAATAGAAATCTGATTGATTTCTCTTACCAGACTTCTCTCAGACGTATTCAAGAAGTCTGATACAGATTAAAACAGTAAATTTAAATTTAAAAATTAAAAAAAAAAATTTGTTAAAACTTTTTTCTACAATAATTAAATATAGACCATTTTGATGTATTGAAATTAATATTTCATAAAATTGAATCAAATTAAACAAGGTTAGTTCATTATGCCTATACCTCAATAAATATCAGATTTCTCGAAGAAGTCTGATACATATTTAATTAGTAAATTTAAATTTAAAAATTGTAAAAAAATATTTTGTTAAAAATTTCTTATAAATAAATTAAATATAGACAATTTCGAAGTATTAAAATTAAATTTCATAAAGTTGAATCAAATTAAAAACATGTAAGGCAAAATAGGTTGTAAACCTCAAAACATGCTTTGTAATAGAAACATTTACATATAACTTTAGGGTTAGATTCATGGTTTACCAAATTTACATTTGAAATTTTAAATTTGCACATATGTGTTGTAATGTGCATATATTTCACGAATTTGATGCTTCTTAGAAGTTATGTTTTAATATTGTCACTCATAAGTGCTAAATATTAGATTTAGGGTTACTCGGACTTATCGGAGAAGTATGAGAGAATCAGATTTCTTAGAGATTACCAGACCTCAATTTTAATCTGATTTTTTAAAAGTCAATTGCAAAACTACCCTCTCGTTAACCATATGGGTTTCATCATACTTCTAAAGCAGTCTGAGTATACAACTCAGATCTGAAAATCGACGATATGCAAAAATTCGTACCTACATCCGTTTAGAGTTTGTTTTCACCCTCGTTGAACGTCCAGAACGTCTAATATCACCGAAATCCCGCAATCCCAGTCATGTTTTGCCGTTTTTATGCCATAATTTCCGATTTCGGTACGTTTGAATCGGAAAATCAGTGGGAAAATGGGAGAAATCGGAGAGAGAAGTCTTACGAGCTATATTCTTGAGTTTTAATGGCGGAAAAAACGGGTTAGTTACTGCATTAACTCGTCCACGATGGTGGTTGTCGTGGTTTCTCAGACTTCTCAGATAATCGTGGTTTCTCAGACTTCTCAGAGAATCGGGGTTTCTCAGACTTCTCAGAGAAGTCTGAAACGTATTTAATTTGAAAATTTAAATTTTAAAAATATTAAAAATTTAGTTTTTAGAAATTTTTACTACATAAATTGCACACACTCATTGTTGATGTATATAAATTAAAAATACATAAAATTTAATCAAATTGAATCATTGGAGATGAATTTGGATCTAAACACAAGTTTGCGGTTTCTCAGACTTCTCCGAGAAGTCTGAATTGTAATTAATACGAAAATTTAAATCAAAAAAATAATTAAAAAATTTTTCATACAAATTTTTGATACGTAAATTAAACATAATCATTGTAGATGTATATAAATTTAAATTACATAAAAGTTAGTCAAAATGAGTATGAGATAAATTTGGATCTAAACACCATGTAGGTAAGAGTTTACGGTTTACGGTTTACGGGCTCAATATTTGTTGGATTAGGGTTCAAAGTTTGCCCTTGGAGTGTAATTAACTATAAAAGAGTGTGAATATCGAGTTATATATTGCATTGTGCAAATAACAAAGAAAACAAGAGTTTTGTCTATGTTCGACATATAAAGTTGGATATCATGTTCCTATCTGTAGGGTTAGATTGAGAGTTTCTAAATTTTTAATTCATAATGTTTTTTTTACATATACTAGTTAGTTTGTGACTTAAGTTAAATGAGTTTGATGTTTGTTATAAGTTTTTTATATAATATGATGGTATTTAAGTAGTAATTATCAAGTTTATGGTTTATCATACTGCCATTTCAGTCTGATCATGTCCATGGTTTATCAGACTTCTTGATGGAAACCTGTGAATTAACCTGAAATAAGTTACCCTACTTGTGATTTTACCCCATATATAAACTAAAGTTACCAACCCTAATCTGTAAAAGTCATTATCGACTCTCTCTCTCTAAAACAGGAAGAATCTCTCTCTCTCTAAAACATGAAGAATCTCTCTCTCTCTAAACACTCTCAAACATCTCTCCGGAAACCCTCGTCGCCACCGCCACCGTGGTCGTCAGCTTCTTCAGTCTGGTAATTACCTCTCATTTTTCGCCTTCTACTCTACTTTTTCTGCAAAATTTTTTTAGATCTATACGAAATAAGACCATTTTTCATGTTCTTTGCATAGATCTAAACAAACAGATGGGTTATTTGCCTAGATCTAATTAATTTCGTTTTAGATCTACTTGAAAATTACTATATTAAAAGTCTAAAAGTGAATTAGACTCGATACGAAGTCTGATACTTGAAGTGATCTGAATTAGACTCGATTAGAAGTCTGAAATTATACTTTCATTTAATTAGACTCTGTTAGAACTCTGAAATTTGACTTTGTACGAATTAGACTTGAGAAGAAGTCTGAAATTAGATTTTTCCGAATTAGACTCTTTTAGAAGTCTGAATTTCGACTTGATTTTAAATTAGACTTTATTAGAAGTCTGGCTTTAGACTTGTTTTAATTTTTGCGAATGTTTTGTGGTACACATGATGGGGCGATTCAGTCACCTTCCAACGTCGAGTAGTTCTTGTTAAACAGGTCGACTTTGATCCGGATCATCCTACGGATTCCCCAAGAAATGCTTATGCGGTATGGAGCCCGTCATGCAAACATCCACTACTGCCGATAATCCGGGAAGAAGATTATTCGGATGTCGTAACTATGATGTAATGGCCTCTATATGTCATGTGGTTCGTTTGTTTTTTTCTACTTATTATAATTTGGGATCTTAATATGATTGTATAAATGTGGCTGTGTAGGATGGTGGTTACCATATAATGATGTGGTGGGATGAGGCTATGACTGAGGAGTTTAACGATGTAAAGTTGTATGTTGACCAACATGGTCAACTAATTGATGGCATGTTCGTTTCTAATGCTCAAAGCGAGAAGTATTTGTCCACGTTGCTCGATGACGTCAAGGTAACGAAGGCAGAGATAGCTCAATTTAAGGAGCGGTTGACGGAGAAGCCATGTGGCCAGATAATGCGTGGCGTCGAGTTGAAGAGTCTGACGTTCGCTGGTGCTATTATTATCGTCCTGATCATGTTTATATGTTTTGGTTTCTTGTAATATGTGATAATTTGTAACCAAAATTTATATTTTTTCCATAGAACGAGATATTTGATTATAAAGTCGTTTAATTTGTAACATGTGTTCTTCTTTACTGTGTCAGACTGTTTATGAAGTCTGAATTTATTAGACTTCTTTCGAAATATGAAAAACTTAAACTTTTGAAAACTTTCACAAGTCTGGTCCTGAAAATATCACTATTTCGGACTGCAAAACGAGTCTGGCAGTAGAAGTATTTTTCAAATACTTCTAAGGGGCAATTAAAAATATTAGAAAAAAACCGCAGAAAAAGGGGAGAATTTTGCCGCCCAAAATTTCCAGACTTCTCGCTCAATTATCTCATCACTATCAGACTGCTAAAAGAGTCTGTTACCAGACTGCGTTAAGAAGTCTGACATCAGATTGCGAAAGCGGTATTTTTATGTGGTAAAACCATTTTTTTTTAAACCGCTGCCTAGACACATATAAAAAGGGCTTTTTTATCCCCTCATTTTTATAGTTACCGAAGAAAAAAAACAAAAAATAAAAAAACATTGATTCTCTCTCGGAGAAACTGAACCGCCGCTTAGGACACATCTTCGTTGTCGCTGCTGGAATTCGTCGCCTTCGACGGTAAGATTCTTCTACTCCTCTCTTCGCCGCAAACCGTCACCTTCTCGATACTGATTTCTAGAACTCAGCGCTAAACTCTTGTCTTTTTTTATTTCCAGATCTGGTTTCTCTCTCCTCGTTGTTGTCACCGCTCCTTTAAGTCTTCGATAGAGGGTAAAAGATTCAAACTGAGCAATAATGTTTAGATCTTTGGGTTTGAGTTGTATTGTGTTCTGTAGATTTTTGGGATTCGCCCGATTGCGTCAGACTGCAAATAGAGTCTGACAATATTTCGTCAGACTACAAATAGAGTCTAAATGTGAGTAGTCAGACTGCATATGACGTCTGACTTTAAGTTTTCAGACTACTAATGGAGTCTGGTTGTGGTTGATGCAGGTTTTAGACATAATGGCAGAACGTGAATTCCCTCCAAGGATGTTCACAACCGGGTATGAGCCTCAACCAGACAAAATAATACACTACTTCAGCGGTAAGAGAGATCTCACGGACGCTCTCAAAGAAGCGCTGGATGATGATGAGTGGGAAGAGCTTCACAACTCAGCCTTTGGGAGTTTTGTGAAGTGGCATGAGCTGAACTTCGTATGGTGTTCAAGGATGGTGCACTACATGCTTACTATGCAACTAGAGGTAGATCAGAAGCATGAGCTTTGGTGTCTTCTTGGCCTTCAACCGGTGAGGTTTTCCCTCCATGAGTTTCAACATATAACCGGACTCAATTGCGACTATGTTGAGAATCTGGAGTACCCGGAGGTTGAGTATACAGCCGATATGAGAGCAATGTGGGAGCTTCTTGGGCTGGATTTCGAGGTAGGGCCAAGTTATTTTCAGTTACTGGACGCTTGCAATAGATGCCGAGGCTGGGAACGGCAAGATAGGATTTGGTTGGGCTACCTAGCCATCTACACGAGCTTCATTGAGGCTCAACACTGGTCAGTTTCCGCAAGGGCTGACATGACAAAGCTATTGCAGTCTCCAGGGGCGTTAGAAGCATACCCATGGGGAAGACTGGCCTTCAAAATCTCGGTAGACTCTGTCAAAACAGAGGCAAACAAACCACTTCAAGATGAGAATAACTATCAGGTTGAGGGCTTCACTAAGGTCTTGAACGGCTAGGTATATTGGGCATGTCCCGGGATTGCTACGCTTTATGGAATGCACTTGCAAGATAACCCAGCCCCACCGCTCTTGGCTTACAAAAGATCAAGGAATCGGAAGAAAGTCGATTTAGAGTTGCGCAAGCAGGTATTTTACTGACATTTTTTCCTTAAAATTCACCTTTGATTGCTCTATGTCAGACTGCAAATTCAGTCTGATAAGTTATCAGACTAATTTTGAAGTCTGAATTTTTTCCAGACTTAATTTGCAGTCTGAAAGTTGTTGGCAGACTGAATTTGCAGTCTGAAATATTGAAGTCAGACCTTTTTTGAAGTCTGAAACTTTGTACCATAGGAGATATGCAGTCTGGTAGATTTTATTTATTTTTTACATACTAATATACATTTTGCTCGTTGACTTGTACTTGCAGACCCACGTCAACAACTTCGTCGTCAAGGAGTTTGAGGTCATGTTTCCCCTGTGGGACGATGGTGAGGATGATGAGAAAGTTGTGAACATTGTGAAAGCAATGTTTGGTGAGTTTTAGCGTCCTTGGAGGTGGAGTTTTAAACACTGGAAGTCTGAAGGTGTGTTGGCCATTGTCAAGAAAGAGGTGCCCCTTATTAAGTCCGCGGTGGTTAAGTCTGAGGGTGGTCTGAAGAAGGCCAAGGGAAAGGGTGTTAAGAGGAAGGTTGTTGATGATGATGGTGAGGATGTTGATGATGATAAGAAGCGAGCAAAATCAGGCGGTGATGATGGTGGTGAGGTTGTTTACTTGATCAAGTCGGTGGGTGAGAAGATGAATGAACTTTTTAGTCTCGTTAAAGTAGGTTTTGAGCAGGTGAATGAGAAGATGATTGAACTTGAGAAGGAAGTTAGGTTGTTAAGGGAAGAAAAGAGGAGGAAATCTGGTGTTGAGAAGTCTGATGGTGGTGTTGAGAAGAAGTCTGATGGTGGTGTTGAGAAGAAGTCTGATGATGGTGGTAAGGTTGATGATGGTGGTGAGGTTGGGGCGGGGAAACGCAAAAAGGCTCCGCGGAAGAATATTACACCCAAAAGAATTGTTGTGAAGCCTCCTAAGCCTGATGCGGTTGTTGAAGCTGCAGACCAAAAAGGACCTGAAAAAGAAGCTTCAGCGGTAGAGGATGCAAAGGAAGCCCTGGCTGAAGACAACCATGCCCAACCGTCTGAGGCCAAGATTCAGACTGTGGTGGATGTTAGGGTTAGTGTCCCAAACCCTCTACCAAAAAATGTTCAAGAAAGGAGAAGTAGTCGAAGACTTAAGGACAAAGCCGTTGCTTAATATGCAGTATAAGTGTGATAGTTGTTTGTAAAAACCTGAACCTATGTGCAACTAAAAACTAGTTATTTCGCTTTGTTGTGTTTGATGTGAACATGGTTATCTGGTATTAGACTGAGATTTAGGTCTGATTTTGGTGTTATTTTAATATCTGTCAGACTTCTAAAGAAGTCTGATTGTGTTTTGGATTTATATTGCAGTTTTTAGGTGGCGTGGATAGTGTTAGATTATTTGTCTTAGACTTTTATTCTAGTCTGACGGAGGTGGTTTTTTTTATTTTGTAAATGCAGAGTAGTGTCGTGGGCAGCGAACAGAGTGTTCTTATCATCGATAAAGCGGCCACAGGCGTAAACTTCGATGCTGCATATATGTCGAAACAAGACACTAAGCAGGCAGCTGCTGGAGCTTATGTAAAGGCGAAGGCTCAAGAACTCAAACAGAAAGAGCATGATAAGAAGGAGAGAAAGAGCTCAACCCAAGTGCAGATCACACCGACATATGATCCTTATGCTCCGACAACCAGGACGGAAGTGACGACACTTAATGATCACGTCAAAAAAACTGCCGTATGTCGTCACACTCTACCTATATTCTAAAATAATTAGCTCGATGTCTAACACGCGTAATATATTATGTAGGGCTAATCCGAAGAGGGAGGCGAACACATCCCTAGCTTGGTACTACGATCTGCGCACCCCCAAGGAATGGCTGCATGACACGGTTAGTATATAATCTGGTCGGGTTTAATGATTTTATGTTCTCAGACTTGATTTGCAGTTTGACATTGTTGTTATCTCTTTTAGACTTCCTTCACACTTCTTTAGAGGTCTAGTGTCAGACTTCCTTTAAAGTACGGTGAAAGAATTTCTTTTCTCAGACTTGTTTTGCAGTCTGACATTGGTGTTCTCTCTTTTAGAGTTTCTTTAGACTTCTGTTTAAGTCTGACATTTTTTGCACAATGTTGACTGAATGCAGCAAATAGATGATGGGATTGATCTGATGAGGCTTCGACAACACGAACACCCAGAATGGTTCTGGTCCGAGAGGCTAACCTTCATTGACACACTGCTGGGTAATTTGTGGAAGAAACATTATGATGATTTTGTGAAGAGCGGCGAAGGAGAAAATGTGATGCCCACGGCAAGGAGGCTGCCACCTGGTGTATGGGATTACCATACTGGTGAACTACCATTATTCCTGAAATCAAACAAGACTCTAGGGCTGGAAATTGATTATATCTACATTGCCTTGCACGTTGGGGGAAATCATTGGAAAGCTATTATGATTTCTATCCCGGATAGGCACGTAACCATATGGGACAGCATCATTGGACGGAAAACCGATGAGGTGGTATGAGCGGCAGTGGCACCTATATGTGAGATCTTTGTCTTCGTGATGCATTGTTTGGCCCCAGTAGATGATAGGTGGAATTATCACATTGAGCGATACAGCTACACGATCGTAAGGAGTCCGGAACTTCCCCAAAACATCCAGACATGTGATTGTGGGGTGTTTTGTTTGAAGTTTATTGAGTTTCATTCTCTTGGGATGCCGTTTCCGAAGTGGCTGTGTGATAAGAACATTAAGACTTGCAGAGAGAAGCTTGCGTATGAGATATTAACTAAGCTCTGCCGAACAGGTGAAGAGGCTCGTACCGACACCGAGAATGAATTGCTAGACGTCTACGAATAGGTGAAGTAGAGTTCCTCTTTAAATTTTGGATTCCCGAGAACAATGGATTCTTGCATAAATTTATCTTTTGTAGATGTAAGAAAAACTCATCCATCTTTTGGCTTACTTTCTGCGGGAATTTTTTGTGCCATGCCAATTGTGATGTCAAAAGCGTGTTGGGCATAGGTAGGGTAATTCTAGGGTAATTGGTTTAAGATTTCTATAGAAGTCTGGTGTCCGACTTCTATTTCTATCTTTTGTAATGAATTTCTGTTATTAGACTTATATTGCAGTTTGGAAAGGGTGTGATTTTCTTAAGACTTATTTAGACTTGACGAGATGCAGCAAACATATAAGTACTACAAATTAAGTTTAAGCCAACAACAATAACCAACGATTAACACAACAAGTTCTTAGCCTTAGACAACTTAAAAACCGACTTGGAAACGAAATATTGTACTGGAAAGACACTAACAGACATCTCTCAGACTTTATTCAGACTTCTAAATTGCATTCGTCAGTACATCAGACTTCTACCAGATCTAATTCTTCTCAGGTTTGGTTACATGTCTCCACCGAAAAAGACAGCAGCTTCTCATATATAGTATATAGATGAAAACAACTATAAAACAGGTGAGTGTAAGGTGATTTAGCTTACACAATTTGGTTTTTGTGGCCTGGTTGTTTGCAATTAGAACAAGTATATTGCTTGGGAAGCTTCCATGGTTTATTTCCCTTTGTCTTGGTAATTTCTAGCCAAGTTTGCCACCTCGACTTCTCAGGTTTTCCAAGAGGACGAGGATTATGCGGGGGAAGGACACGTACGGTGTCAGGAGCTTTCATAGTACAGTTCTTCGGAAGGATGTTCATTGCGTAAGAGCCTGAAATAGATAGTCCCTACCGTATGATGGGCATGGCAGCGTATATGGGTGTAGCTCAAGTTCTGGTGCAGCGCAGATTGCATGTGAGCAAGGTATCTTTTCGTAATCCCACACACCACATTCACACGTTCGGTTGTGCAAGTCGACCACACAATCCCTATGTCCTCCCTCAACAACGAATCGATACCCATCAACGCGTTCCGCCGTCATGAAGTCCGCATAATATTCACGAATAGCCATCAAATATTCAACTCCTCGGCTAAATTTTGTTGTGAGACTCAATGCATCTAGCCGCCGTTTACAAAACCACGTCCCTAGCTTCTCTTGTATGAACTCCAAAAGGAAAGAGATAGGATATCCTTTGCCTTCTTGACTACGGAGTTTATAATTTCGGCAATGTTGCTCGTCTATATGTTGTACCTTTCTCAAACAAAGTGAACGCGGTTAACGCAAGTGAAAACAAGACTGCAATAGAAGTCTGATAAAGACAAATCAGACTGCACAAGAAGTCTGATAAGAAAAATGCATTTTCAGATTATACATGTCTCCATAGAAATGAACGCGTGACCATAGACTCGGATCCGCCTCCTCCAAATATCTAGCAAGGTCATGATTTACAGCTCGTAAGGAGGCCATGTATCGGTTAAAATCATACATCGTATATGCGTACGCCGCGTTTTTCACCAAGTACAAAATATATTTCCCCCTGAACTTTGTGACTACGTTATTTTGTAGATGGTAATAACAAATCCCTCGCTTTGCCCAAGGAAGAACCTTTTCAATAGCATTCTTGATGGATGTGTGCCTATCTTAGACTATGACCAGAGGATACTGGTCTGAAATGCAGTCTCTAAGCTTTGTGAAAAACCATTCCCACGAGGCATCATTCTCGGAGTCTACAATGCCAAAAGCCAACGGAAATATTTGAAAATTGGCGTCTTGTGAGGCCGCCACTAGCATAACACCTCCATACGGCCCCGTAAGATGCGTACCATCTACCACAATGACTCTTCTAAGATAGTTAAATCCCTCTATGGAAGCTCCAAATGCTAGAAATATATATATTTAAACCTATTCTCCTCATCTAGTTCTAGAGCAGTCTGCGTTCCCGGGTTGGTTTGCTCGATTCCATTCAATAAAGCAGGCAATCTCTCATAGCCATCTTCCGCTGATCCTCTCACCAACTTTTGAGCATGTAACAACGCTCTGTATGCGGTTGTGTAGCTCATCTTAATCCCATACTGCTTGTTCATTGATACTAAGACATGCTTTGGTGTAATCTTCTCAATTATTCCAAAACATTCTAGAAACAACCAACCAATATAACGCGGAGTATGACATTTTTTCTTAGCCTTCCGGTCCAGCGTTGAACATGTGTGGGCTCTATTGTAGATCATCACCCAAAACTTGTTTGGTTCGTTCTTGACAGCCGCTCGAAGCTTCCAGTTGCATCCTTTCACAAGACATTTAGCGACAAACAAGCTCTTGCCAGACTTATCTACTGTAAATGAGTATTTCCTCATTATCACTGTCAAACGCAGCTCTGATATAAGATCTTGCGTGCTATCAAAACACTTTCCGAGAAAGATGTCGTCTGACCAATTTCTTCCTCAACCAGCAAATCGTTCAGCCACACGCTGCAACTCGTAAGTCTTATTATCTTCATCTTCTTTATCATCTTCATCTTCATCTCCCACTTTCCCATACATGCTATAATCTACACCAACATAGTAAGACTCAGCGTGTTTCTTGAAAACTTGCTCTGGCCCATCACCACCACCACCAACACCACCATCATCACCACCACCACAAATATAATCATCTGATACTGAGCCCACATCTTCGTCTTCCCAGTCTTTGTCTTCGTCATCTTCATCTTCATCTTCATATTTTATATCATGATTCCCCGCATCTTGATATGACAAACCGGATCGGCTCGAGACACAAAGACGCACTAGCTAACTCGACCATGCTCCTTACTTGCCTATCATTTGTGACATAAATAGGAGGGCTATCTGGACCGATCTGTTGCAAGAGCGGTTCTGGTAACGGATATGATAACTCCACTAACTCGGTTTTCTTGTCCAGCATATAATCATCTTGTACCATCTCAACAAGTTCACAATATGTAGAACGATCGCCCAAAGTGATAAACCGCCCTCCTTTGAGAGTATCCACCACAAAATGCCAAATATGGCCTCTCACAAGCCATTCACCAAAATTAACAGGTAGATGCACCATTATCTGTAAAAACAATCATGGAAAAACAACATTAGCGATCTTAATGGAAATATCAGACTTCTTCGCGAAGTCTGATTCTATTAACAACATTGCCAGAATTATTAAAAAAAATATATAAAAATAATTACCGAACATAAGCATGTAAAACTAACACAGGAGGAACATATACAACTAACACACATATAAAAAAAATTAAAATCAACGAAATTCATCACAAATATACAAAACAAAACGGTTTTACAAAATTTGTCAGATTGCCAAAGAAGTCTGACAAAACAATACGCCAGACCTCTATGGAAGTCTGAAAAAGAGGGTATTTTTGCAATTAGAATGTTACAAAGCAGACTGCGGATGCCGTCTAACGAAAAGTTATCAAAACAGACTTCAATTGCAGTCTGACAAAAAGGGTATTTTTGCAATTGACCCAAACTTTGACTTTTTTGTCAGACTGCACTAGATGTCTGAGAAAAAGAAAAAGGTATTTCTGCAATTGACCAAAATTTTGAATTTTTTGTCAGACTTCTTCTGCAGTCTGAAAAAATTATGGGGTAGTTTTGCAATTGACCGAAATTTGACTTTTGTTTCCAGACTTCTAAGGCAGTCTGAAGAAATCCTTCAGACTGCGATAGAAGTCAGACAGAAATTGGTGTATTTTTTGCGTTGACCAAAATCTTCGATATCAGACTTCTTTAGCAGTCTGAAAGATTTCATCATTTTCAGACTGCCATAGAAGTCTGAAAATTTTTCCCTCCTATTCAGACTGCCAAAGAAGTCTGATACTTTTTCCCTCATTTTGGTCAACTTTTGAAAATTTTCTGTCAATTACTACCAATACCCTGGTTTTTTTTCAGACTTCTGATTCCGTCTGAAAAAACAGTCAACTTCCGGTCAAAGTTGCTCATTTTTCCTTCATACTGGATATAAAGTCTGAATAAAAAGTCAAGTTTTCGGTCAATTGCAAAACTACCCTATTCCTTGATTAGAGGATTTTTCTTGATTTTTTTTGTTTTCAAAGGAAATTACCAGAATTCAATTTTAATCTGAGTATTTAAAAGTCAATTGCAAAACTACCCTCTCGTTGACCATGTGAGTTTCATCAGACTTCTAAAGAAGTCTGAGTATACAACTCAGATCTGAAAATCGACGATATGCAAAAATTTGTACCTATATCCGTTTAGAGTTTGTTTTCACCCTCGTCGAGCGCCCAGAACGTCTAATATCACCGAAATCCTGCAAGACCAGTCGTGTTTTGCCGTTTTTAAGCCATAAAAAATTATTTCGGTAAGTTTGAATCGGTAAATCGAGTGGAAATGGGAGAAATCGGAGAAGAGAACTCGCGAAATGGTAGTCCGAGCTCTATTCTTGGGCTTTAATGGCGAAAAAATGGGTTAGTTACTGCATTAACTCGTCGACGATGGTGGTTGTCGTGGAGGTTGAGAATTGAAGGCAATGGCATTTCCATAATTAAGTTAGATCTGAAAAAAATTTTGTCTTTTGAAAAAAATGTTAGACTCTAACAGCAGTCTGAGGAATGGCATTTGCGTAAATACCCAGATTCTTAAAGGATAATTCGTGGGATTATGAAAAAGTGGAGAGGAAGGAGACATTTTTAACTTTGATTTCAAATTGTAGGGTATTTTTGCAAATAGGCCAAAAGAGAAAGAGAAAAATATATGGAAATTAAACTCAGTAACCAAACAAAAAATGAAAATTAACTTAATAGCCATAAAATACTTTGGCTATGATATTTTGTGTATTTTGTATATTAAATACACAAATACCCATCTCTCTCTCAAGCGCAGGATAATGTGGCTTTTTAAAAAAAAATCTTAATTAATTCAAATATTTTTTTTCTCTAAACCTTCATTTTTATTTGTTTCAATCTTTTGAAAAATAATTATTATATTTCAAAAATTTATTTAAAAAATATAAACTTTTTGTATATAACATATTTAAAATTTTTGAAAACGAATATATATTTCTATAAAAAATTAAATATTTAATGTTAAACTAATAATGAAAGTTCTCTATATAACACATTCATATAAAACGCAATCTCGTTTTATTCCATATATTGCGATGCTAAATAGAATACATGCCTTTCTATATAAAATGGAAACACATTCTAATCTACATATTGTTATGTTAAATATAATCACACATATTTTATATGATTCACTTATCTAATTTTTGAAGATTTAATCAATATAGTAGTTCTATTTATACGTTGTGTAGTGTACTACATTGCCGTTAATCTCAGAGACTGATCAATATAGTATTTCTATTTATACGTAGTTTACTATATGTAACTGATAGAGTTTGGAATTAAAAAAAAAAAAAAAAAAAAAAAAATATTTAAAATATTTATTTAATACATGTATATTTATATTTATCATTATTTTATTTAATAAAAATTACAAAAATATAAAACTTAGTGTAAATAAACAGAAAACGTGACAATTCGATATTAAGAATTAAAAAAAATTATAATACTAATTGGACAAAAATAATAAAATATTTTATAGA
The DNA here is from genome assembly GCA_030161315.1 of Eutrema japonicum. Lineage (NCBI taxonomy): Eukaryota > Viridiplantae > Streptophyta > Magnoliopsida > Brassicales > Brassicaceae > Eutrema > Eutrema japonicum. The sequence goes on from BSQW01000011.1 coordinate 40,768,842, forward strand.
AAACGATATATTGTTAGATTTTCAACCAACAACTTGAATTCAAGATTGCCTATTAGCGGTACATATATATATCAGACGCTCTTGGAAGACACTTTACAAAATCGGGAAAATATACGGTTAAGTCGTGATATCAAATCGAACAACAAAACTCATATACCGGTACAAATTTTTTTTATGGTCTGTATGTGAAGAAATTACTTGCCCATACATGGAAGCTAAAATCACTACAAAAAATCAGTTTTTGTGACTACCATTTGCGACTACTTTTTTAGTCGCAAAAAAGAGGGACAGTATTGTGACTGATTTGCGGCTAATAAGCGACTACCCATGAAGAAGATGCACAATAGTCTCAAATTACCGACTAAAAAAATTAGTCAGACAAGAGTCGCTTATTTGCGACTGTTTAAGGACTTGCAAAAGTAGTCACCAATTTGTGACTGGTTTGCTTCGGTTTAGCAACTCCACTCGATTTTTTTTAAATAAACATCAAATAATATACAAAAAAAATTCAACACTTACAATTTTTTTAAATATTATAATTTTATAAATCCTAAATTATAAACCCTAAACCTTTAACCTTTAATCATAAACTCTAAATCTTAAATTGTAAATTATAAATCTTCAATCATAAACCTATAACCCTTAATCATAAACCTCTAACCATTAATCATAAACTCTAAATCTTAAATCATAAACTTCTAACCCTTAATCATAAACTATAAATCTAAAACCCAGTTTTTGTGACTAATTTGACACTAATTTTTAATAGTAGTCACAAAATAGTCTCAAATTTGGGACTAATTTGCAACTCCACTTGATTTTTTTTAGAAATCAATAAATTCTAAATTCAAACCACAAACCTTAATCCTAAACCCTAAAACTCTTACCCTTAATCATAAACTTGATCTAAATCTTAAATTGTAAACTAGATCTTACAAATAAACATCAAATAATATACAAAAAAAAAATCAACACTTACATTTTTTTAAATATAATCAATTTATAAATCCTAAATTCTAAACCCTAAACCTCCAACACTTAATCATAAACTCTAAATCTTAAATTTTAAAATATAAATATTAATCTTAATCATAAACCTCTAACCCTTAATCATAAACCTCTAACCCTTAATCATAAACTCTAAATCTTAGATCATAAACCTCTGACCCTTAATCATAAACTCTAAATCTAAAACCCAGCTTTTGTGACTAATTTGAGACTAATTTGCGACTAATTTTTAATAGTAGTCACAAATTTGGGACTAATTTGCAACTCCACTAGATTTGTTTTAGAAAACAATAAATTCTAACCACAAACCCTTAACTATAAACCATAAACCTCTAACCCTTAGTCATAAAATTGATCTAAATATTAAATTTTAAACTAGATCTTACACATAAACATCAAATAATATACAAAAAATTCAACACTTACAAATCTTGTAAATATAATCATTTTATAAACCTTAAATTGTAAAATATCTTACACATAAACATCAAATAATATACAAAAATATAAAACTTACAAAACTTTTAATCTAATCATAACATGTACTAAGTGTTACATGTGTTTTATAAAGAATGATTTTGAAAAATAGAAATTTTCTCAAATTTTATTTATTTTTAAGTTTTAACATATTTTTGAACATTTATATACACATAATTATTGTAAAGTCATATTCAAACCTTATAGGATCTTAAAGTTTAGGGTTTAGGGTAAAGATTTTTGATTCTAGTCATAACATGTATAAGTAGTCATAAAATAGTCCCAAAATTGAGACTAATTTGCAATTTCAGTCAATTTTTTTTAATAATAGTAACAAAATAGTCTCTAATTTGCGACAAAATGTCAAAAATAATGATACTTCTCATTAGCTACTTCATTGAGACGAGGATTGAGATATGCACCATTGATTGGTTTAATCCAACGGACCAAATTTTTTTATTTTTTTTAAATTAGTTAATCTCTCTCTCTCTCTCTCTCTCTCTCTCTCTCTCTCTCTCTCTCTCTCTCTCTCTCTCTCTCTCTCTCTCTCTCTCTCTCTCTCTCTCTCTCTCTCTCCTTGTGCGATTCTTCTTCTTCCTTCTTTCTTCTTTCTTCTTTCTTCTTTATTCTTTCTTCTTTCTTCTTTCTTCTTTCTTCTTTCTTCTTTCTTCTTTCTTCTTTCTTCTTTCTTCTTTCTTCTTCCTTCATCCTTCTCTTCGACAAATCAATTGCTCTCTCCTTTCTCACTCTTTTTTTTTCCAGATCCAGGTTGGTTTCTCCTCGATTTCTCTTTCTCTTCCTCGACTTCTCTTTCTCTTCCTCGATTTCTCTTTCTCCATTAATGTTATTTGTGTTTCTGGGTTCAGGTTCATCAATAGGAATGGAATCGACGGCAAAGAGAAAGAGAGGAAGGATGACCGGCGGCGAGGGCTCATCGGCGAGGGCTAGATCTCGGAGTCGACGACAAAGAGAAAGAGATATGCTCATCGGCGGCTGCTCATCAGCGAGGGCTCAGCGGCAAGGACTCACCGGCGGCGAGGAGGAGACCGACGGAGCTCACCGGTGAGGGATCACCGGCGGCGAGGGCTCACCGGCGGCGAGGAGGAGACAGAAGGGCTTTCATCGTTTTATTGGTTTTTTCTTTTTTTTTTCTTTTTTTTGTAAAAATTAATTAAATTATTAAAGAATTTTTTTTTTTTTTTTTACAATTAGTCGCAAAATATGCCTTTAAATTATGACTGATATGTTAGTCACATATTAGTCGCAAAAGAGCAACTGTTTTGCGACCATTCAATTTAGCGACCAAATATTAGCGACTAATTTTTTTAGTCTCAAAATAGTCGCAAATGAGTCATTTGTGGCTATTTTGGGACTATTTTGGTTGTCGCAAAAACTGTGTTTTCTTGTAGTGAATGCCCACCAAAATTGCGACATTTTATTTGGCAAGCCATATAGGTATGTCTCTCGGTGTTATCAAATTTACGAGCTAGTGATGCACAATGTGCAAGGTGCGGAGCGGAAGAGAAAACGATCAACCACGTTCTGTTTGAATGTCCTCTGGCTTTACAAACGTGGGCACTTTCCCAGATACAATCTCCCCCGAGTGTTTTCCCAATGTAATCGGTTTTCTCTAATTTTGATCATCTCTTTTGGAGACTTCCAAAAGACAATCAAAATATAAATTTTATGTGGATTGTGTGGTATATTTGGAAAGCGAGGAATGATAAGGTTTACTCAAATGTGGATAAAAATCAACAATATATTTTGAAGAATGCGGAAACTGAGGCAACAACCTGGGATTCGGCCCAAAGTAGCGATTTAGCCATGGTATCACAAAATATTGGCTCTACTCCGGTGAATCCATATAGGATGGTTGTGTTATGTTGATGGCTCTTGGAAAGAAACATACCATTGTTTTGGATTAGGATGGCACTACTTTCAGGAAGACATCGAAGGATCTATAATCGGAGCAAGAAATTTACGAAGAAGTCTCTCTTTCCTACATGCAAACTTATATGGGCCATGCAATATATGATTGCAAATCAGAAGAAGGCAATAACTTTTGCAACAAACTGTTCAGAGTTGGTGAAGATGGTGTCTACACCCGATGAGTGGCCGACTTTTCATTACATTTGGAGGAATTCGTGAAGAGTAATGATGATTTTTCTTTTGTCTCTATCTTACTCATCCCACGCGCAAACAACACGAAGGCAGACAAGTTAGCAAAGAGTGCTCGGGTCTACCCTTCAGGTATTACTTATGTAAACTCAGTACCTCCGGTTTGGAGTCCCGAACAGTTCCAGGTATCTAGTTTGTTGACAAAAAAAACTAGAATTGAAGATTTATCATATTTAAAATGTTAGATTGTGTTTATGAAATTAAGAATGTAAAATAGATTTGACTACATATAGGAAAAAATAATTTATTCAATTTTGGTCCAGGAATAGATAATTTTTATAATGAAATTTACATCATTTGAGAGTCACAAAAATACTATAAATTTGTGGTAAAGATAAGTTTTTAAAATTATTTTTACAAAGTCGAAAACATGTAAAATAGGACAAAGATAAGAACAAATAAATAAAATTATGGATAAACAATACTAGAGAAAAAAAAAGATTTAAAAAGGGACTAGCACTAGATTTTAATAGAATCACATAATCATTAAAATCCAAACTTTTTGAATAACAATAGATTTTGATTAGAATTTAAAAGTAATCAAACCAATAACAATAGATTTATAAAGAATATTGTAAGCCTTAAACGAATAACAGTGGAATCTATTAAGAATATAAAAATTCACCAACCAATAATAGTAAAATGTTAAACTCTTAAAATCTTGGGAAATCAACCTCCCAATAACCAATCCTAAGTTTTTCAAAAATCTCTCTACAAATTTGTTCTAGAAAATGATAAATTAGATCAAGAAAATATTTTTTTTCTTTGCTTACATATACCATAGATGGACATCGAGTATTTACAAGTAAATTTCATTGGAACCATATAAGAAAAGTTTGATATTTTTAACATGGATTGAAATTTTAAAGTGTTATTGTGTTTTCAAAAAAAAAATTATATATATATATAATATCAAAACTAAAATAGTAAATAAAAATAATATATATATATATATATAATATCAAAACTAAAATATTAAATAAAAAAATGCTTGAGAATGTTTAAACACTAATACGACAAAACAAACATGTGAAGAGTGATACAAATTTTTTTGTACCATATCGCGAGTGAAAATACGTTTCTAGACCATACTTCAAGAGAAACACATGCTTAAAAATTCTTTATTCGTATCAAATTATAATAGTTTAATGGATTCGAAAAAGCAAAATATTTAAAACATGATAAATTTTGGAAATAAAAAGTGGTGGATGAAGTCCACAGTTAAACATTTTTAATAAAAAAAAATGGATTGCATGTCGTTGGTGTTGTTGTATGTGCCAAATTTTATGATGAATAACACTCCACCTTTTTTTTTTTAAAGTATCTAAGCGCACAAAGACATTAGATCATGTAGTTTATAAAACAACCAATTTCTAGCAAAAAAGAATCAAATAAAACAAATATCGAGCTATTTTTTATATTTAGTATATTGAGTTAGTTACAATTTTTTACTATCCATGTACTATTAACGTGTAATCAATATAAACAGAATAACAAAAAGTGAAAAATAATTGTGGCACAAAAAAATGTCGTCAAACAATGTTGACAGCACCAAGAAAGATGGTACACTTACTGTCTTAAATATAGTGGTAATTATAATGTTTTTTTGTGCGGAAACATAAGGAAAATAGTATGTAGGTTATGCAAAAAAGTATATAAAAATCTAGAAGAATAAAAATATTGAATTTATTTAATAAGATCTTTAGTGACCAACCAAAACATTAAACTAGATTAAAAACGTAAAAAAAAAAATATTTAAAATGAAATTTTAGAAAATAACAAATTAGAATTTGATATAGTTTTAATCTCGCCCAACGCGCATATCACTTATCTAGTATTGATTCAAATTCAGAGTTTTAGTCTAAAAAATATAGATTATTTTTTATGAATATGATATGTTTTCAATTTTTAAAAACGAATATATATATTTCAAAGAAAATAAATATGCACATATCTACACTATCTATTTTGTTTCGTTCGATTCCATATCGTTTCTTTCTAAACGGTATTTGAATTTTGTTTTGTAGTCTATTTTAATTGTTCTATATAAAACAGAGAAAAATAGAAATACTATCGCATTTACTTTCAAACTACTATAAAATATTTATTCAAATTCAGAGTCTACATATGTACACATGGAATATAAACTTCGAATATAGCAGAGTCTACATATGACACATGGAAGATAAACTTCGAACAGTTACTACAAATTCCAATATAAATAGTACTTCTACGAGACGCCATCGACATAGTCCTAAAGGCTTCTCCAATCGGACGGGATAACGCTATATATGCAGTCAATGAAGATCCAATGGAACGGTATATTACACGGCAAAAAAAAAAATTTAGTGTTTTATGAACAGTATTACACCATATTCGGTGTGACACTGTTCATAACATTAAACATTAAAATACTATTTTTTTGTTTTTCATTTAATGGTATAATTAAATTGGTATTTATCATTTGATTAAATTTTGTAACTAAAAATTAAATATACTTTAAATATTTTTGTATCTTTAATTTTCAATAATATGAAATTTTAATGGTAATTAATATAAAATTTTAATTTTCACAAAATATCTAAATCAATAACCGAATTGATTAAAATTAAAAATACATTATTAATTAAAGTTCAATTAAAACACTGGAAACATAAAAATACAAAATTAAAACCAAACAAAAATAAAAATTAAATGCAACAAGATAAATTTCAAGGACATAATATAAATTTAAACAATAATCTAATACCCGGGAAAACTATTTTCGCCAAGAAAACGATAGTATTGGGTAAAATCTTGTTGGTCACTCGGTGATCTTTGGTCTTGACCTTGAGGTTGTTGTCCTTGAACATATTCTCCTTGAACTTATTCACCTTGAACTTGATCTCCTTGATAATGAGATGCTCGATACTGAGATCCATGATATTGGCTTTGAGAACCTTCTCCGTGTTCCTCTTATTGATTTGTCGGTGCCCTTCTTCTCAAAATTACCGCTCTTTCATTTTTAATATACGCACGACACGCTGGATCGGATATAGAACTCAAATCCGCGAATAATATTTTATGCTCTTGTTTCATTCTTTGTACATCGACCTTCTGTCTTTGAATTTCATTTCTTTCAGAAGTACCTTTAGCAATAGTTTTGATAGGCTTATAATTTTGCTCCATCATTTGTTTAAATTGTTCCTCAAATTGTTGTTTTCTCTTCGCTTTTTTCATACCCATAGGTCTCTGAGATAAATTAAAAGTGGTTTCTTCACTATTCGTATTTAGATCGAATGAATTCATACCAGGGGATGGCGATGACTAATCTTGGAATAATGGAGATGACATAAAATTACAACCTTCTTCTTGGAATGCAGCGGCTCTACTAGTGTGGTTATTTGAAAATTTCTCAATACCTTTAAGGATAGGCCAAACATGATCGAATTTGAATCCTTTCTTGTATTTGACATCTTGTGTTAATAACATCTTCGCTTGGTTTAACTGATTTAATATTGACAAGAGAAAAGTCTAAATAAGTTAGCAGTTACAAAAAAAAAAAAAAGATAGAGCAAGTACAAATAATCGAAGTATATATAGACTTACAAAGTCTTGCTCGGAAGCCCCGCTAGGATTCTTGTTTTCAATCTGGTTAACGCATCCCCTTAGCTTGGAGACTGCAGCAAGAATTGTTGTCATTCGAGTTTGTAAAGATCTTTTTGGTCTTTGTTGACTATGAAAAATCTCAGATTTTTCATATTCAATTTGAACTCTTGTCCAAAACTGATCTCCTGATTGGTTTATCCTTATGATTGGATTTTGAGAAACATCAAGATACACATGACATAAGTGTTTATCTTCTTCAATAGAATATGACCCAGAGCGAGTTGAAGTCATTTTAGAAGGAATATTAGAGGTAAGAAAATGAGTTGAAGATGTGTGATCAATAAAAGAGTGGTATACATTTATATAGAGAAGTGAAGGCAAATCAATGCAACGGTTGGATCTTAACAAAGAAATTCAACAGCTTAGATTGATTCGCATTTTTCTAAGAAAGTGATAATTGATATATGACATGAAGTGACTAATCAATGCAACGGTTAGATCTTGGTCAAAGAAATTTAACGGCTTAGATTGATTCGCATTTTTCTAAGAAAGTGATAATTGATATATGACATGAAGTAACTAATCAATGCAACAGTTAGATCTTGGTCAAAGAAATACAACGACTTAGATTGATTCGCATTTTCTAAGAAAGTGATAATTGATATATGACATGAAGTTACTAATCAATGCAACGGTTAGATCTTGTTCACAGAAATTCAACGGCATAGATTGATTCGCATTTTCTAAGAAAGTGATAATTGATATATGACATGAAGTGACTAATCAAGCAACGGTTAGATCTTGGTCAAAGAAATTCAACGGCTTAGATTGATTCACATTTTCTAAGAAAGTGATAATTGATATATGACATGAAGTGAGTACTCAATGCAACAGTTAGATCTTGGTCAACAAAATTTAATGGCTAATATCGATTTGCTTACACTATAAAATGGGTACCATGTTTGGAAAATAAGATGAATATAAAAAAATCTTCTATTTCTTCTCTTCTCCTAAAAGATGAATTTTAACTATGGTAGTTCATCTCATATACCATCTTCTTCTTCTTCTTCTTCATCTTCATCTTCAGATAATGATTATTATGATGATATATAAAAGCAGGCAGTTAGCTCAAATTACCGCAAACAACAATTTTCTAATCACTCAAAATATCATATACTCGGAGAGTTCTCATGGTGAATCTATTCCAGGTCATATAGTTATCAACCGTGACCGTGAAAATGCTTCTCGCAATCTCTTCAATGATTATTTTGCAGATAATCCTTTATTTCCTGAGACGATGTTTCGACGAAGATTCCGGATGAGCCGTCCTTTGTTTCTGCGTATTCATGATGCTATACAAAGACATGAAAATTACTTTGTCCATCGAAAAGTTTGAAGCGATTTTGTCGTGATGTTGTCGAGGTGTTTGGCAGCCGCTATCTTTGATCACCTGACGCTAACGATGTTGCACGGCTACTCCACATTGGTGAACGCCGTAGATTTCCAGGTATGTTGGGTAGTTTAGATTGTATGCATTGGAAATGGAAAAACTGCCCAACAACTTTGGGAGGACAATATGCGGGTCGTAGTGGATCTCCTACTATTATTCTAGAGGCCGTAGCCGATTATGATCTTTGGATTTGGCATGCATATTTTGGTCTACCGAGATCTAACAATGATATTAATGTGCTAGAAGCGTCTCATCTTTTTGCTAATCTAGCTGAAGGATTTTCTCCACCCGCTAATTATGTTATTAATGGAAAAAATTATAATATGGGTTATTATCTAGCTTATAGTATATATCCAAAATGGTCCACTCTTGTTCAAACAATTCACGATCCACGTGGTCCCAAAAATAAATTATTTGCAAAGAAACAAGAAGCATGTAGAAAAGACGTGGAACGTGCATTTGGAGTATTGCAGTCAAGATTTGCAATTGTGGCCGGACCAACATGGTTTTGGAGTAAGAAAGTTTTACATGATATAATGACATCTTGTATCATAATGCATAATATGATCATAGAGGATGAACGTGATGTTGATGCAATAATTGAAGAACGAGTCGAAGTCCCAACTGTAGAAGTTGAGATGGCGGGTGATGATGATGCTCGATTTCAAGAATTCTTAGCTCGACACAGGCAAATCAAGGACCGGGAAGCTCATATTGAACTTTGGAATGCATTAATTTAACACTTGTGGTCCGAGTATACTAATTCTGAGAATTAGTATGATGTAACTTATTTTTCACTATTTTCAATTTATCGATTGTAATCTTATATTTAAGATATAATTAATCAGTTATAAAAAGAATTAATATTTATCATAACTATTAAAAAATAAAGAGAATCTTAAATTTAATAATATAATAATAAAGAATATCATTTTTAGTGTTAGATTTGGTGTTGTGATTGGAGATGGAAAAAAAAGTGAAACACTAAAACACCAAATTTGATGTTATTTTAACACCAAATTTGGTGTTGTGGTTGAAAATGCCCACATGGAGACTATATGTCAATAGCCGCTTGACATCATCCACATCATCTCCTCGGTTGATGAATTCACACACGCTACAAGGGACAAAAGTGGAAGATCACAACTGAAATGGTTTTTATTTTTAACCTGCTATATTCTCCTTTTTCAGCCCATAGATGGCCATTGGCCAAATTCACCCAAAAATATACAAGCCCCAGATAATGCTTACTGAAGCAGGAAGACTTTAATATATTCTATTAAAACAGATGTAGTTTTAATATTTGCATCCAAAAACTCTATTAATATATTCTATTAAAACAGATGTAGTTTTAATATTTGCATCCAAAAACTCTATATTTTTAGAAAAATATATGTTTGTAAACTATTTTAACATTATCCAAATTTATTTTTACAAATATAAATATATAAAATAATATAATTCTGAATTTGGAATAATATATAAATTTAAATATAATATCTTCAGAAAATCTTTAAAGATTTGAATTTACAGATTTAGAAAAATATTAAATCATATTAGATTTTAAATATTTAAAGTTGGAAACATCAAACGAAAGTGTTTAAATTCCGCTAAATTTTTTGATTTTAACTTAAATCATAAAATTTTATGTTATAAAACATTATTGTAATACATTAAATTAATGTTTTAAAATCTGATCCGGGAAGCAAACCAGAGAGTCATTCGGGTCACCGGATCCGTGGGTTGTCCAGATTCGATATAGTCCGATCGTAATCAACAATTAGTAAAATTATATATATAGTATGAAAACAAATAAATCTCTAAGATATGTTTGAAAAAATATGTTAAACTGACAAAGTAATTATTATTGTAGTTGATATTTATAAACGAAATATATGATCATAAAGTACTAGATTGTAAAATCAGAATGACTCAATAAAACAAGAAAGGAAGCCATTTGATTGCACTATAATTTTTAACTTAACTATGTCCATTCGGGTTAACGATTATGTCCGGTTCACGGTTATTTACTGAATTTTTACGGGTTTTACCAGATTTTATAGTCTCGAATTTTAGAGATATATCCAGACCAGATTATTGTCGGGATCCCGAATTTTTCAGAATCTGAAAATATTACATTAAATATATAAAAACAAATATCCTACGCGAGCGCATAGATGAGAATATAGTTTACTTATTTTTTCTAAATGTTTCATTTTTTTTCTTTTTTGTGTTTTCCTTTTTTCTTTTGTGCTTTTTAGGTTTTTAGATTTGTTTTTTTTAGTTTTTAGTTTTTTCTGGATTTCCTTATTTCAAATTCTTTATTTTTTTCTGTTGGATGCTCTGTAATACACATTTTATTATTCTTATTAATCAAATTTGATTGTTTTTCTATTTTCTAGTGGATTCTAAAATTTTATTCTTCATGAGCAAAAGCTAGTCCAGGAGGACCGAGGAGAGCATAAGCTAGTATTCTACATGAGCAAAACTTTAGCTGATGCCAAGACAAGATATTTTGTCATCGAAAGCTTGCTTTAGCCGTATTGGTATTGGCAAGGAAGTTAAGACCATATTTCCAATCACACTTACTAATTATTGTAACTACCCAACTACTTCGTTCCATCTTGCATGGAATATGTCAATATGGGAGATTAGTCAAGTGGGTAATCGAACTAAGTGAATACGAAATAGAGTACAAACCTCGGGTAGCTATCAAGTCCCATGTTTTGGCCGATTTCATAATAGAACTCGCAGTGCAAGAAAAAGATACTGAAGAACCTAGTAAAAGGTGGACTCTACAAGATGGATCCAGAGTTGGAGTCGGAGTCTAACTCATTTCGCCTGATGGCGAAGTGACCAAGCAATCCTTCATGTTAAAATTTGGTGCCTCTAATAACAAAGCAGAATATGAGGCTCTAATTGCTGTAATGCGTTTAGCACAAGGAATGGATGCTAGAGAAGTGGATGCATTCTACGACTCCCAATTTGTCGTAAATCAATTCAGTGGAGAATACGAAGCTAAAGATAAACGAATGAGCGCTTACTTTAGGTTGGTGCAAGAATTATCATCATTTAAATAATTTACACTAATAAGGATTCCCAGAGGAGAGAACACTTCGGCCTATGCCTTAGCAGCCATGGCCTCAACCTCGGATTTCGAGGTGCAAAGGATGATCCTGGTTGAAAGAAATAGTCAACCAAGCATTAGCTCACAGAAACAAGTAATGACAGTCTTCGAAGGAGAAATGTCACCCGACGGATAATATGGCATGGACTAGAAAGTCCCGATAATAAGATACATATCCAATGGGATAACATAAGGTAACAAATGTGATGCGAGAAAGTTAAAAGCCATCAGCGCACGATTTGTGATAATAAGGGATAAACTATGCGAAACAAGTATCAGAGAACCTTACCTCCAGGGAATCCACAGAAAGGAAACAGAGCTCGCAATGAAGGAAACCCATAGAAGGAAACCGAGCTCGCAAATGGGGCATGTAAAAACCTCTTGAGTGGGAGAACGATGGTCTATCGGATTAAGGGACACAAACTTTATTGGCCGACGATGATGGCAGATTATGAGACTTACTCACAGAAATACGAACAATTCCAGAGATATGCTTCTTACATCCACCGGCCAACCGAATTCTTCGCGAATGTATCCTCGCCGTATTCATTCATGCGTTGGTCAATGGATATAATTGGTCTGATGCACATCTCCACGGGTGGGGTGAAATTCATAGTGGATGGAGGCAGATGCCTATGAAAAGGTTACATCGTTGGCGGTTGAGCGTTTTATTTGGAAAAACGTAATTTTTTGGCACGACCTTCCTTATGAAATCGTGACGGATAATGGGCTGCAATTCATGTTGAAAGGGCTCCGAAGCTTTTGTGATAAATGGGAGATCCACCTCAGCAATTGAACTCCATACTGATCGGCGGAAGCAACAAACAAAATTATTATGAACAATTTGAAGAAAATATTAGAGACATACAAAGGGGATTGGGCTACCGAGTTACCCGAAGTTCTTTGGGAAATCATAACCACCCCACATCGGACGACAAAGGAGATCCCATTCTCCCTCGTATACGGAGTCGAGGCAATGGTTCCGACCGAGGTGGCAGTGTCAAGCGTTCGAAGAAAAGTATGTCCCGAGGACGACGAAAGAAACTATAAAGCTTTAGAGCATGATGTAGATATGGTGAACGAGCTGAGAGATAAAGATCAGTTACGCACTCAAGAATATAACCAAACAACATCTCGGAATTATAACTTAAAGATAAAACCTCGACCTCTTAACGAAGGGGATTTGGTTTTGCGAAGAGTATTCCAAAATACCAGAGAACATAAAGCTGTAAAACTCAGTACTAAATGGGAAGGTCCTTATAAAATAATTAAGGTGGTAAGACCCGGAGTGTATCGGCTGACATATCAATACGAATTTCCGAAAGAAATTCATGGAACGCAATGTATCTAAAGAGGTATCATAACTAAAACAGCAATACTTTGTTAATTCAAGAACTACGAACTTGCTTGATCCCTAAATGGGTATGTAGGCAACTTGTGAAAACGAATAAAACTAAAAAAATCTTCATTCGACCATAATCCTCATACAATGGTAAAAGAAAAATTAATAATATAAGCAATCGTATCCTCATACTACAGTAAAAGAAAAAAATGATGCAGCAGATGGTTGAATCTTCAAACTTCGGTAAAAGAAGAGATAATCTCCAAAAGCGAGTCAGACCCCCATGCCACGACAAAAGGGAAAATAAACTCTAAAAATCATACTAAAATTGTGATGGCTGAATTTTCATACTACGATAAAAATAAAGAAACCATCCCCAAAAACGAGTCATACCCTCATGCTACGGCAAAAAGGGAAACTAACTCTAACAATCATATTTAAATTGTCTTATCTGAAAAGCAATAGAAAATTGTCGAAATGCTCAGATCAACTGAGCATGAGTATAAGAAGAAGCAAATAACATAAGAAACGATAACAAGCACGTCAACCCTGGATTCATTTAAATCAAGAGAAGGCAACTGTAAGGCGTCGAGTTGGGCCTGAAACTTGTAGTAGTTTGTGGAGTGCATTCTCTACTCCTCATCGAAGTCAACAAGATCACCTCTCTTTTACTTCTCCACAAGAATAAGGTTCCCTCTGGCATGGGCATAAATGACCTCGAGCTACCGGCGGGGATCCCTCACACGAAGGTGATCCTTCACTCTACCCACGAGGGTATTCAACACGCTCGCATCACACCTTCTACCTCTTTACGAGCTGAAGGGATCTCAGATTCGTGAGACATGTTAAGAGTCTTGAGTTTCGCCGCAAGCTCAGAGAGTGAAATGGCCTCCTTGCCAACATGTGACTTCACTGGTTTGAGCTCGTAAAGGAGTTCATTGTTCTTAGCTTCAAGTTCATGAGCCTCTTAAGCCTCGACTTCACGTGTGTGATATCCACAATCTTAGAATCAGCCTTTTGAGCCTCGACCGCCAACCTACTGTTATCTTCTTGCAAATGGATGAGAGAATTTACTTGAAAATAAAGTTCGGAGATACGATGCTCAGAGTCCATGCCGGAATGAGATTCCCGAAGCCTCTTCTTATACCATTCAATGGTGTAGTTGTGCGATGCTATCAGGTAGAAAGGATAAAAGAAGAGAGATTATGAGATAAGGAAAAACATGCCAAACGAAGAGAGGAAAGAAACTCACAGAGCCCAGACTGTCTGCGAACTGTGTAAAGTTGTAAAGACCCTTCTTCGAGAACTGACTCAAGGGAGGGATCTTCGGTCCTGCCTCATGATAATTCCTAAGCAAAGTTGAATTTCTTACGATGGGAACATTCGCCCTATAACCAAAGTCCCATCGATGTCTCAACTTCTGCAGACGATGAGACATACCTCACGAGGAGTTTTCATTCCTCTCATGATTAGGGGAGCAGATGTTTTCTGAGTCTGGAATGCGCCAGACCTCGGAACAAACCCGTTTGGATGAAGGAGCCCAAATATCATCCTTATCCTCGGAAACAAGAATCAAGGCGGTGTTCGGATCGGATAGAAGGGCATCCTTCAATCTCGGGACAGTGGCCGTTAAACACGTTGCATCGGTCTTAACAGGGTTTGGGGCAGCAGAGGAGTTGCATCATGTTTCTCACCAACAACATCGTCTTTCTGAGGGATAACTTCAGTTTGCATCTTTGACGCTAAATACTAACGGTAGTCCATGAAAAAATCCATATCTGAAAGGAAACGAAAGTAATGGGCTTTTTGTGGTAAAAGAGAGGATATGAAGAGTTTAGGTGTAAGAGCTTCACGATCTAGGAGCGACTGTGAAGATGACCATAGAATGGTTGGAAAAGAGACTTAGAGTCCCAGAACGAAATGAAAGCTAAATATTTAGAAGTATCTAGCACGACCAAGGAAAGTAGGTTAGAAGCAACGGATCAGACGTGGTATGGTCGTCTCCTATAACTCCGTTCTTCCCTATGCTTCGTGTGATGTCACTTTTACCTATCATATTTGAGCAGAAAGCATTAATTTCATGATCTGTATATTTCCAGAAGCATTGACGTATAATTGAATATATTTGTATTGTCTATTGGAGGGAAAACTACATAAATTGAACTGTTTATTTCTGCCTAAGTAATTCACATACCTTGCATGAATCCCATGATAATAGGGATCGGGCTGTCGGGGTTGTCTAGTCGTCGAGTGTCTCGTTCCTAGTAACATGTGTGAATCATTATTCTACGGTCTCGCGAAATCCAGATTATTGGCACATCTAGGAGGATGGAAAGGATGACCTCTTCTCCTCATGGCCACTCAGTTCCTAACCTACTCGTATATGACATTGTGTCCAGCACTGTCAGCTACAGAGATCCCAGGGGCAGGTGGCAAGGCCCAGTTTGACCTATGGGGTCGTATCTGCAAAAAAGCCATGGACGGCATATGGCAACACGTATTTATCCCAAACAACCCCCCCCCTCCGTACCTGAGCTAAGCACCGAGTGCATGAACCGCGTAACGCGTTTTTGATGAGGGTCGGAGCCTTAATCCAAATGACTTGAGACGCGTAACGCCTTTTTGATGAAGGCCGGAGCATGAGTCTGTAGGACATGGGATGCGTGGCGCCCAAATGAAGGCATGAGCCTGAGTTTGTAGGACCTGAGGCACGTAGCGCCCTTTAGATGAGAGTCGGAGCCTAAGTCTATAGGACCTGAGATGCGTGACGCCTAGGGGAATACAAAAGCTTGGCCATCAGACATATCCGCAAAGGGGTTGCCGACTGTCAAGCGTAGTGCTGTTCCAAGACCGATTCGCAAAGAGATTGCCAACACAGAGCCGCATTATCGGTTGTTAAGTCAGTTCTCAGAGGGTTTGCTGATCAAGGAATTTTTACAAACTATCAAGCCGATCCGCATAGGGGTGCCAGTTCTAGGCTGCAAAGAACGGTGATCGACTCCACCCGTATGTTGAATGTCCCTTTTTGTAGGTATGGGTTAGCAAAACATATGGGTACGACCTCCCAGAGGCTTTGATGGGGTAGACATACCCGAGTATCAGGTGCCCGTTTTGTAAGTCAAGTGCAGTCGGATAAATGGGTAAGTCCCCTCATAGGCTTTTCTTGGAGCGATCCTACCCGCGTATTTATTGTACCATTCCGGAGGTCTTGTACAACTGGATACGGAGGTAGGACCCTCCATAGGGTTTCCTTGGTGCAAGTTTTTTGTTTTTTGGTGGGCCTTATTTCTCAGTTGGGCGTACTAGGCTCAAGCAAATTGGTTTAGTCATCGCGACTCTGGGCCACTACCATGCACAAAGTGGAGCAAAAAATTGTTTTTGGACATATTTGAGCGAGCAGAAGTTTGATATCCAATGAAGACCTTCCCACCAACTGATCAACCTTAATTGTGGAGCCACGATAGAATGATCAACCACCTTTCAAAACCATTTCGTTTGAGGAACATCCAACGGTTCAAACTCAAGAATCCGGCGACACTGTTCATTTAACGGCCACACTGTTCATTTAACGACCACTATTCATATCCAGAAAACATATTGTTATCATCGTTGACATTGTCATGTTAATCTAGTTATCATTGTTAATATCATTAACATTGTCATGTTAATCCAGTTATCATCGTTAACATCGTTAACATTATCATGTTAACTCAGTTATCATCGTTAACATTGTCATGTTACCCCAGTTATCATTGTTAACATCGTTAACATATAATTAATATCGTTAACATTGTCATGTTAACCCCAATTATCTTCTTCTTCTTCTTCTTCTTCTTCTCCTCACCGGCGTCGCCCCCGTCGGAGTCTTTTCAGCCGCCGCCACCGTCCTCGCCTCCGTTGCCGGCGTCGGATTCTTCTTTCTTTCTTCTTTGCCGTGCAACAATGGATGAGAGAGAAAAAAAATAAAAGTAATTAGTTGGAAGGGATGGGAGTGAGAAAGTCTTTTTTAATGTGAACAGTAGTGATAAAAAAGGAGACTTAATTTTGCTTTTATTTAATATCACTAGTAGTTGCCCTGGGCTACGTCCGGGTTTTTCTTGTATTTTGTTGTTTGGATTTTTGTCCTTGTATGATCTTTTTGAAAAAAAGAAATTAAATTTACGGAATATCCATGAATGATTAAATTATTTACGCGCATGGTGTGTCAAATAATAAATTTGTTACATATTATTGTTTTTTATACTATTGTTTGAGAAGACATTTTTAATATTTTCTCTGTTTACTAATATTTGTTTTTTATTATTTATTTTTTATTGTAAGATTTTGATATTAGTAAAATGTTATATTGATCGTTTGATATTATTTGTGTTTCCTTTGATTATTTCTTAAATATTCTATCTGCATTTCAGTTGGTATTTGTCTGACTTGTTATGTGCTTTTTTAATTTTTTAATATTCTAGTTTGTGTTTTTAACATTAGATTTTCTAAATGTTTTTTAGAAAAGAGTTAGTTAATTGATATAAAAATCTTTAGATTTTATACTGTTATCATTTTTTTTGAATGTGTATATGTGGACTACCATGTCATGCCAATAT
Organism: Eutrema japonicum; assembly: GCA_030161315.1. Classification (NCBI taxonomy): domain Eukaryota; kingdom Viridiplantae; phylum Streptophyta; class Magnoliopsida; order Brassicales; family Brassicaceae; genus Eutrema; species Eutrema japonicum. The sequence goes on from BSQW01000011.1 coordinate 40,786,607, forward strand.
AATTATAGCTGAGAGTTTATGGTACATCTTATACAACATTAAAATATAATTATGCCAATAGGCACCTTATATTAAAATAACTTAAGTAAAATGATGCTATTACTTTATTTGTATGGTATTTATGGTGCTTGTAGATCTAATGAGGAGATTCCAATTACATCGTATGTGGAATGATCATATTTGGTATGCTAGCAAACTTGTCTTCAAATATATATTTTCCCCTTTTAGCAATTTTTTCGTAGACTGTTTAAAGATTGATCGAAGAAAAATCTTGTTGCTGTAGTTGTATGAATTTCCAGTTTTCCTGCAGTAATTGAATATTTTTTTAGTTTGTAGTTATTTTCACAATTGTTTATTTAATTTAACTGGTTATGTACCTTTGTATATTTTTGGTTTGATGCTTGCACTAAAAAAAAGTGTGTTTCACATCATTTATTTTACAGATTTGCATTAGTTATAAATGATGTAAAAAAATTTACATCACTTAAATAAGTGACTCTGAAAGTGGTGATGCAAATATTTACATCAGTTGTAAAAATATTTTACATCAGTTTAAGCAACTGATATAAATATTTGCATCAGTTTAAGCAATTGATAAAAATATTTGCATCGATTATTGTAATCAATGTTAATTTGTGTCGGTTGCAAAAAATGATGTTAAAGATTTGCATCAATTAATAAAAATGATGATAATACTACATTATAGTTATCAACTTTAAAATACGTGTAATAATTTAATAATTTAAAATTAGTACTAACTTTTATAAATTATTTTAATATTATATTATAAATTATTTCACAAATAATTTATTTATTTTTATCTAGGATAAAACATCAATATTGGTTTTTAGAATCTATAGATAAATTGTACTTATTTATAAGAAACAAAACTTCTCACTTCCTTCCTTAGTTCTCGATGTGGTACAAACTCAAAGGAAATTAAAAGCATATTTAGTTAATAAAAAATTTATTAGCATCATTTTTTTTATTGATGTAATATTTGTATCATTTTTTTAAATGATGTTAACACAAAATTATAGATGCATCGATTATCTAATTGATGTGCATTCATATTTTTGTATCACTTCTCATAAAGTGATACAAATTAATAAAAATTTGTATCATTTATGATTGAATCGATGTTAAATTAACTAATAGTAAAATCAGTTATCAATTGATGTTAAACTATATTTTTTTATATCAATTGCTAATAAATAATTCAAAATTATATCATTTACTTTTGTGCTACAATTTAAGTGATGTAATACATACTTTTTTTGTAGTGTTGTGACCAGCATAAATGAGTCTTTTCGTTCTTGGATGCACATGATTTGTTGAAAGTTTGCCGCCTGTTCATCCCATATATATAGTTTGATAAGTTTGTTCCTGCAATAATTTTGTGACCAACATAAGTTAAGTTTTTGTGTTATTTTTGTTAAACAATTTATAAAATTGATTTGGATGGGATTATCTGTTTATCAACAGTCATACTGTAATTTTTTCTTTGGACTGTGGGGTTTTTAGATTTATACCCTGTATGATGCGTATCTTGCCGATCACATCTGCAATAATTTGTGTATTAATTTGGGAAGTTATATTCTCTAATAATGGATTTGTAATGTAAAATATAGTAGGCATACTTGGTAGTTCTACACTTTTACCTCCTAGACATTGTAGTTGATTGTAGCTTTTTACCCAGTACTTGTTGGTAGGTATTTTTGGGTAATTTTTTTTAATGCGAAAATTGTAGTTTTCCTTGTCATTCGAATGACATACTGATGTGGTGTGAGTTTGAACTTATGGTTATTTGCACGAACTATGAAATGTGAAATTTCACATATTTGTCCTTCAATCAAATTTTTCTTGTGTTGCTCTGTTAAAGAATGATGCATCGTACTCTCGATAATTTCATCATGTTTTGAAGACATTCTGATTAGTTATAGATAATTTATTTATTTTAAATTTAAGAGAAAGATGTGCATCCATTTGCGTCTAATAGGAGGAGAACTGTGTTGATATTTTCCTCATTGTTTGTGTGGTTGTGTTCACATTCGACTGATACGAACGATGATTGTGAAGTTTGAAGGGCCCATTTGTAATTTTGTTAAATCAGAGTAATTTTTGTTTGTAGATGGGATTTCCATTCCTGTAGAAAAATTACAACGATGTTGTGTTAATTCTTTGGAAATATGAGTAAATATTCTTATGTAATAAAAATATTAAATTTTGCTAATTTTGTTGGGTGTAATAAAATAAATTTTTACCATTGTGTATGTCTTCTTCCTTCTCTATTGCAACTTCGATTGATGTATCTTTGCTTTGGCAACCTTAAAGAAAAAGAGAGTAAATAAAAAAATATCAGATCGAGAAGAATTTTTCCTAAGTTTGTACTTGAATACTGTGATCCCCCATGTTCCCTAAGTTTTGGAGATATGTTATAAGCGAGGCTGGTCGTTTTTTTGGCATTGTTTGCCAGTTTGACAATGTAGGTATTGTGATCAACTTTCTTTCTCAGTTTATTTAGAAATGGTTTGCTTATGTTAGTGTTATCGTCTAACCCTAAATTCAGTTGATACCCAGTGTAAAGCTTTCAATCCTTTTTCTATTTAACTCTCTATAACTCGTAAGATTTAAAGCAAATTATCGTTCTATCATTTAACTCGACTACGAAATTAAATGTTTAATAATAAGTTATTTTTATATCCAAAAAATAGTAAACAATGATAACACTAACATAACCAAAAGAAAAATTTAAAAAGCTTTGCACTGGAGACATATTTGTACTATGATTTTGAAGTAATATTTTTATTCCAAGCTACGTCAGTGCCTTTGTTCCCGTTCCCTGTTTTGGATCTGCAAAATTGTAAATATATGTATTACGTGTAGTTTAATATTATTAGAGAGATGTGGATGTAAATGTTAAATATGTCGTAAGGTAGGTGTATTTGTATCCTTTTTAAGTTGTGAGACCTTTGTAGATTTCTTTGTAGACAATGTTCTTAACGGCTTCTTTTATTTGGTCTTCCTCTTGTACGATGGTTAGTCCTTTCTTTGAAGTTACCCTTGATAGAGCCACATATAATTGTCCGTGAGTGAACACTGGTTTGGGAAGTTATAACAGAACCGATTTCAAGCTTTGTCCTTGACTTTTGTTGATCGTCATAGCATAGCATATTCATATTGGGAATTGTCGTCTCCTTAGGGTGAATGGGTGCTTTGAATCTGGCGGTGATAAAATAATTCTGGGTAGCAATACTTTCTTACCAATGTGACTGCTAGTTACTATTTCACCCTCAATAACTCGATCTCCCATATATGTTACGATAAGTCTCGTTCCATTGCACATACCTTATTTTTGATTGATGCTCCTTAGCAACATGATGGGTACACTAACTTTTAAGCAAATCTTATGTGATGGCAAACCAGGAAACTCCAATGACTTTAGATATTCCACTGCATACAATGTTTCATTTTGCGGTGATTTAGTATATGTTATGCCAAAGCTATCTGAGCTTAGATACTCCCTGGAAACCCCTTCTACTTGGGATATCATGTATGCGTTAATTTCATCGACAGTCTCATTTCGTGGAGTGAGTATAGCTCTTTCTGTGTAGTATTCTGTTTTGGTTTTAGAGACATTATGACGGCCATATGTTGCCTCACTTGTTTCTTTTAGGATGTCGCCTCTTGTTTCCTTTACGAATTGCTTATCAACCACCACCATTTGCCCATCATCTGAATTCTCATCACTTGTTTCAATTGTAGGGGCGTCCCCATCTCCAACTCTTAGGACCCAATTAACAAAATCCCCATCTGAATCGTGTATTCTCATATTTTCTTTAAAATATTTTTTTTTCAAGATTCCCACAAATACGATTCACTAATAGATGCGTGAACTGTGTCTGCCCGAGTACCTTGAGGTATAACTGGTAATATTTGCCTGAAATTTCCTCCTAGAAGAACTGTTTTCGCACCGAATGTCTTGTCTTTTGCGTCTGGATTGTCATGAGACATTAAATCTTTTAATGTCCTGTCTAAAGCCTCGAAAGTGTTTCGATGTGCCATTGGTGCTTCATCCCATATGATTAGATCTGCAAGCATGGTTCCCGACATTATATGGCAAATCGATTGCTCAGTAACGTTGAATGGAATCTTGAACCGTGAATGGGCTGTCCTTCCACCAAGTAGAAGTAAATATTCAATTCCTGAAGACGCCTCTGACAATACAATCCCTTTGGTTGATCGTATCTTTGAAATAATTGTCCTGTATAAAAATGTTTTCCCCGTCCCGCCAGGTCCATAAACAAATAATAGTTGACCACGATCATTTTCAATTGAATCCATCATTGCCTCATATATAGTTTGTTTTTCTGTGTTAAGTTGTCTAAATAGGGTTTCATGCTCCTCTTTTTGTTCGGCAACATTATATTTCATTTCTTCTTTCCACAAACTATTTTCTACTTCTTTCAAAAGGTTTGGATCTGGTTGTGGCATCCCCTTAAACTCCTTTAATGTGCGTTCGTGTTGATGCAAAATCTTCTCCACCTCTATCAACGTGTATTGTTCTAGCTCAACATCACCCAAGTTTAAGTTCTTATGAGTGAAAACGGTTTGTTTTCTGTAAGTCATGTCCTCGCTTAATGACTTCCAACAACTCTTCCAGAGATCTTTAAGGTCACTAACCTCACAATATATGAGAAATGTTACAAACATGTGTCGTAATTGAAGCGGAGTTGCCCACATATTTGTTTCGGCCATTGCAGCATGCTATTCTTTGTCACTGCCTAGCAAACCTTTTGCGTAGCATGCAGCTTTATAATCAAGATGTAGGTGGTTTCCAACAGTTTGTAGTTCCTCAAACCTTTTTGCTCCTCTTACCTCATTTATTAGTATCCTTAAGTAGTACAGATCTCATGAGGCTGGATGTATGGTTATTATTCTGCCAATTAAATCTCCTTTTGCTCGTTCGGTCCATATCTTCAAAGCTTGATCCCATACGAAATGTTCTGGTATTTGAACGTATGTCCATTTCCGGGCTTCTTTTGATCTTTTGTTTAATTCAAAATACTCAGTGAGCATAGTTTTCTCAATCCCTGGTCTACCCAAAACACGATGTAGTTTATCATTCTCTTTGTAGGTGACGTTTTGTTGGCCAGGCAAATGAATGATAAGCTTTTGGACGGACGGCTTTCGTTTGTGGATGTGGATTGCAAAAATCCTCCACATAGCTTCACATGCTGATAAATACCGACAATCAATATATTCTTGTATTTCATTTCTATGCTTCTTTGACTTCCCTTTTCCATCGGCGTTTGTACCAGTATTATTTCCCTTCTCGATAACTATTGTCGCCTTATCAACTCCTTTAGTAATATATTTGAATAGGTACTTTATCGCACTTGTTCTGTTGCACCACTCAACATTTATGTGTGCCTTGTACTTTTTCAGAATATCAATGTTATGTGGGATAACAAATTTATTATCCAACATTGTCCCCTCCTTTATGACAAAATCTTCATCAAGTTTTCGCCGACGGTAGATTATGTAACCAGATTTGTCGATTGATGTATGATCATTATAAGAGCGGGGGTATTTTTTCGTACACACCTGTTTCTCCATGCATGGGGATCAGAGCCTATCTAATCCACATAGACCATGCATCATGTGTTTTGTCACCAGTTCATACGCTCAGGATCTTTGCTTTTAGATGGGAGTTCCGCTGAAATGATTGCATCCACATCATTAGGTGTTGGCATTTTTGTTGAATTTCCAAACCACAATAGCATATGTGCATGTGGGATCGCTTTTGGAACTCTATTATGTGTATAACTGACAAAGCATATGGATTAAGTTAGAAATATAAAATGTGTTGGGTATTTTGGGACTTCTAACTTATTCTAATATGTTGTTTTGGTTATATGATTTAATATATATTTAAATTAAATTTGTTAAAAACAAATATATAAAGAAATATGTACTATTAGAATTGGGAACATACCTGCGGTGTATGGTTTGAAGAATGTCCCCTTCTTCAAATCTTCTAGCAATTGGTCTAATTTCATTTTGAAAACTCGACACTCAATATCGGGCCTATCATTCGGAGATGCACCACCATATGCTTCTAGATGATCTTTTATCTCTTTCCAATTTGGATTAGCTGTCATTGTGATAAATAGATCTGGATTCCCATATTGTCTACAGATTGCCATTGCATCATGATATTTTTCGATCAAATAGCGTGGTCCCCCTGTAAAACTTGGTGGTAAGATAAACCTTTTAGTAATTTTTTTAGCATCAGTGTCACCTTTTTCTACTGCATCACATACATTATTGTATAGATCTGCTCTAAGTTGATCGTGATTGTTTTTTTCCCAACGAAGTCGTTCTTGTTCAATAGCTGTATACGCATCGACCACATATTGATGAAGAAGGCGACCTCCCTTTATTATATCCATTCCTTCATTCAAACGCGTGTGGATTTGATAAACGTAAAACTGACGAATACTAAGAAATTATATTTTTCTTGGGTTTTCTTCATCCACTTTTTTTATTCTCGAAAAGAATTTTATTAATATGAACTGATTAGATCAGAATACAAAGTTTGGTTTAACCACGAAGGTGGATAATTACATCCTGTGAAAAATATGGAATTTGGAGGACCCTTTTTAGCTAACAAATGTGCTGCGACAGTAGAAGTTCTTTTAACATGAGAAAAAGAGATACGATTAAATCTAATGCTCCAATATTTGATATCGTCTATTAAGTTTAGTAGAGATGAATCTTCATTTCCGCCATTTATCATATTAGTCAAAATTTGACAGTCACCTTCAAAAAAGATTGATTTATAACCCATGCTCCAAACGTTTTGTAAAGCCGTTAATAATGATTTCCCTTCAGCTTCAAGACTAGATATACTTTTTCCCAAATCAACCGAACCCCAGTATTTTGCATTTCCTTGATGATCACGTAAAATCCACCCACTTTCACTTTTCTTTGAGTGAGGATCAAAAGCAGCATCATAATTACATTTGTACCATCCCTTATCTGGTCTTGTCCATGTCATTGTAGTCGGAGATTCACTTGAAGGAATTTTCCATGTGTTTCTATTAGACATTGTACCATCGATAGCGTTTATCCATTCTGTAACGTCTGAGACTGCATATTCAATATCACGCCATGGTTTAATTCTCTGCTTGTTGAATATAAGGTTATTCCGTGATTTTCAAATACGCCACATAATCCAAAAAGGTAGTAATTTTTGGTGATTTGTTAACTGTTTATTCCCTTGAATGTCCATTAGATTTCGTATATTCACTTCAACATCCTGAGAAGGATTTAAAAGAAAAGGAATACGTAATTTCGAGAGACGCCAAGTGGTAACCGAAAGAGGACATAAAATAACATATGGTTGATAGTTTCATCTTCTTGACAACAACGCTGACATGTGACATCCATACGTACTCCTCTTGTTGTTAGTCGGTGACCGTACCTATTGCCTTTGTAAGAATACGCCATAGATAATGTTTTATTTTTGGCATTATAGGCAAAGTCCAGATTTTTGATTTCAAGATAGGATCTCCTTGAGGAGGGTAAATAGTCAATGGATCAGTTTGAACCACGGATCGTGAAAATTTATATCCAGAAGAAACCGTATATGTACCCGAAGTAGTGTAATTCCATCGAACTCTGTCTTCTCTTAATCTTCATCCACTTTTAAAGGTATTTCTGTGTGAAAACCATACTCACCATAAGGGAATAGAAGCGGGTATTGCAAGCTCGTAAAAAGCGGGTGGTCATCTCTGATTTCTTGCAAATGTCTTGATTGCAATTGTAGGATTACATCCCTTTGCCCAATGGTAGTTGACATTTTACCAACGATTAAACCAGCAACCTCGTTAGTTTCGGGTATGTCATATTGTTTTCCTTTTTCTTTTTGCGAGAGCAATCTAATTGTGAATTCTTCACCACTATTTGACTCATATAGATCACGGGCTCTCCGGAAAATCTTGGCTAGACAATTGTGTGAGTCCACCATCTCAATTAGCCGGGTAACGGTTGCTTCATCTAGATTCCCATCTGAAGCATTTTGGGTTATCGCTTTTATGCGGTTCTTGACCTCGTTTCTCGTGTCGAAGATGTAAAGCTGGAGTAATTTTGGTGGTTGACCAGGTATGGGAAGTAGTGAGCCTATGCGGTGATAGTTTTGACCTTGTATTCTAAATGTAAAAGGGCATTTTCCATATACCACGCTGTAATCAATTTTTGCCCCGATGGATATAAATGCCAAAATAGCGTTGTACACGCGAATGGTATCTCGAAACCACGCACAATTTAAGAGCTCTTCAAGCACAGATGGTGGTTTTTTCACATGTGGCAGTTTGATTTTTCCTTGGTTGCAACAAATTGTGTATGTGAGAGCACATGTTTTTCGATCTCTTCCTGTGCTTTCTGATGACCAAACTAATGCACCATAAAATGTGCACTCCAAAATTGGGGTTTATTTGTTTTTTGAGCTATTAGCTGCGTGTTAGGAAATTTATTGTTTGTTATTATAATGAAATAGGTTGACTAATTCAATTAAGCGAAATTGTATATATTATTTTATAATTTTCTCTATTTTTGTATTTTTTTTTGTTTGGTTAAATCTATGGTGTAAAAGATATTCATTTTTCATAATATAATATATAATTTATTTTTGGGTACCTTTGTTGCTGTTATCTTTATTTCGGGCATGTGATAACGTACGTGTTGAAGTTGAATATGTTGGAAGGAAAATATGTTTTAAAATATATTGAATATGTAGTTGCAAGTAGGGATGTTTTTTTCGGTAGTTACCTTTTCTCTCCCGTGTAACACGTCTAGATAGCAGAATTGCTTTTCTCATTGCTCGGGCGTTTTTCCGTCGACCTAAGTTTGATGATTTATCTATTTGTATGCATTAATGTAGTGATAGATGTAGCAGAAAATAATTTAATACCGTGTAGAGCGCATATATCACATCCACCTGAGAAAGTAGTGTAGTTAGTTAAATAAGTAGGGTTTGAAATTTTATCTAAACTATGTCTTTATATTTCTATATTCTATGTGAATTAATAATGGTATGAAGAGTTACTTACAATCATATAGGTTTGATGTAGAAGTAGGTCGTTCGCATAAACTACTCAATTGACCTGTTAAGAGTTAGTATTTGTAATACATATTATGAAAGAACACTACTTATTTGAAAGTATTACAAAGTAGTTAATTTTTGCTGGCCTGAACTAAAGAAACCTTTTTTATAATCATCAAGTGACATGAAGTAAAAGTTATATTTGCTTCTTTAATTGACTGTACTCTAATAATTTAATTTTGACGTTGTTGAGTTGTATACCTTTAGATTGATTTCGTGACCCAGGAGGTCGGCCTCGTTTCCTTGGCTGATTATTGGCCGTTGACGATCCTGTGTCAAAGGACGTTGACAATGTTAATTACTGTTTTGTGTGTTTGTTATGTAAAAATGTTGTATGTTTGTTTGTAATTCCTTATATGTGTTGTATATCGGTGGTAGACAATATATAGTAATTGTTTTTGTGTTCTAACTTGTAATGATGTGAATTTAATTTTCGTAATTTTATAAATTGATAAAGTAAGATGATGAAAAAGGTTCATAATTTAGTTTTTCTGTAATACAGTTGAATTACTTATCTTCTTTACCATACTGTTTTGACTATTTTATAATTCTTACCAATTCTTGTTTTATTTTTTGTTGATGTTGTAGTATTTTCTTATAGTAATTTCTTCTTTCCTCAAATCTTTCATTACGATTTCTTTCATCAATAAGGTGGAGATGAAGACCGTTTAGGGAAAAATAAAAACCTTGTAGAAATTTTTTACTACGATTCCTTAAGAAACAAAGATATCCGCAACAGATTGTGCCCAAATTCAATTTAGACTGAAAAAAATCCCCTTAATAAATGCCGTTCATCAATAAGGTGGTCATGAAGACCCTCTAGTTTCGATTTAATATCCCCTTTATATATATATATATATATATATATATTAGTTTTATAAATAATTTGTATTTTAAAAAAATTTAGAGCTTTTAGTTTTAATATAATTTACTCTTATTATTAGACCTCTTTATTCTATTTAGACCTTATTATTGGATTTAACATGTACCATTTTTTTTGAAAACAAAATCAGCTTTAAATTAACAGTTAGAAGAATAGTTTTATTTTTTGAAATGTTTAAAAGATAGCATATATTGTCTAACTTTGCTCTCATTAATTTGATAATGGTATATTAATGCATATTTACAAAGTTTTGCATTTAGTGGACTCCCAAAATAGTACTAACTTTTGTTAATTGTTTACATTTCCATTTTTTATAACTAATATATATATATATATGGTACATATATTAATATAATTTTGAAGTGACGTATATTTTTTAAACATTAATAACAATTTCATATATATATATATATATAAATTATTGTTGCTGACATAAGTAATAATATAAAATTCGGTTTACTTTTACTTAACTTAAAAGCTCATGTAAATATAAATTAGTGTTGAAATTTTATAAATCAGTAGGAGACTAAAACAAAAGATATTAGAATTTTGATTTATTTTTAAAAAGAGTCTGAAACCAAAAGCAATCTCAGAGAAACTTAGGAAAGAAAGTCAACATAAAGCAATAGTTCGAGAAACTAAAAGGAAAGGGTAAAACATATTAGCGTAACTCCAAAGCTACGTTAAAAAAACAGTAGAATAAAAAAGGCCCGGAATTTATTAGTTGGCTTTATCAATGCGGCTTTTCTTGTTTGGACTCTCTGAAGTCTTAGAAGATGTAGCCTCCTCTGTCATCTCTGGTGCTTTTGAAGAAATTTTGCTCCCTTTACTCTCATCAGCTTCTCGAGTTTGCTCTTCCTTTTTTGTTGTCAGTTCTGCTGCCTCTATAATCTTAGAAACTGTGATGGTCTGCCTAGTAGCACCAAAGTTGAATTTAGTAACTTTGACCTGGAATTTGTAAGTATGGCTGATTGCATCGAGGAAACACTGTGGGATTGGAACTTCATGTTCTGGACCCATATCTCCATTACCCTGCATCATATATGGTTAGGGTTGGTTGTTTATATATTTGGGCTAAGTTTGTGTTGATATTTACCTCTAAGTACTCGTCCATACAATCGGCAGCTTGCCTACCAGTAAGCTCAACAGCTGCATCATCGAGGAGGACAAAAGTAGCTGTGTTTTCCATGTCATGTACAGCTAGTTCCACTCGATACCTAGATATGCAAAAATGTAATATGAGTACAATGTGTGATTGGGTTAAAGGGCATATTTTTTCTAGTTGCATACTTAATTACTCTGATGACGTTTTGGTTGTTGCATTTTTTGCACACCAACGATGTAGCGCCTTGACTTACTTTTGTGTTGCATCCATTGCATGCAATGTAGTACCAACCATATCGACGTACAACATCATCAATCATAGCAATGCAGTGGAAGGTTGCCACCTATAATAATGTCAGAAATGTTGAGTTATTTGCATAATATATATTGAAAGATACTTGTATGAGGTGTAATTTGTTTTTGTTGGAATTTTCAGTTACTGAATGGCCACCAATACTAACGATGCGTAGCTAAATCTAATTATAGGTGGATTGAGTCAAGTTTGATTGAGAAGAAATTAAACACAAAACATAGCTCAAATCTGTGAGTGAAAAGCGAAGAAAACAGAATTTTAAAAGTGTTATAGATGGGAAGAGAAGTTGTAGATTTTTAAAACATGGACAGGTTCTGTCATTAGGAAATTGAGGATTTCAGCAATGGTGAGTGTTTCAATCTTCGTGACTTGGGATGTATCGACAGTGACGACATTGCTTGCGTTATCACCAAGTGTTAAGTTTCCATTTTCCTATGAGTAAGTCTAATCGTTAGAATCAATACCAAGTGAGATATTCCCTAGTTGGAGGGACCTTTGTATCAAAGAAAACTCTCGAGGGAGACATGGAGCTAAGGGAAACTCTTCCTGCAAGGTGTTTGATTTAAAATGATCTTAGTTAATTTGGAATTTATGTAAAGTAAAGATTGCCATGATAAAGAATTAGGTGTGCTTACCTCCAAGTTTCTTAGGGTTGACTGTGGTTACCAAAAGTACAGCTGGAGTAGTCTCACTAGCTTCAAATTTCTTCCGGAACTCTGCGGCGGCGTTGTCCCATAGGTAGATGTTCAGAATTGGGCCACTGCAACAGAGAATATGCGAAGGGTTTAGAAGATTTTGAAGTGGGAAAATGAGGTGAAAATCAGAGTAATGTATTTTCTCACTCTCTAGGTTGTAGGTGTACTGAAACTCGATTGTTATTTGGCCCGTCACCTAACTGAGGCAGGCTGTCCATTACAGGGCGTTGGTGGAGGTTTTGGCCATTTATGAGTTTCATGTGTCCGATGATATCTGCAATTTTGAAATTGGTAATAAAAGAGGTTTGGCAATGTTTGAAAGATAAAGGTAGCTCAGGATGTTACCATATAGATCTCCTCTCTTGTTTGATTGTGCGTCAAATTCTTGGAATGATTGAAACCTGAATCTCTGGGTCTCTATGATGTGGGCTTCTTGGGCGAGTGGAGTCAATGTGCTTAGGTCGGTGAAGCAGATTGTGAATTTCTGGTCGGTAACCCTGAACATGTCTTTGTTGGTGGTTGCGTAGAAGTTGGCGAGACTGTAGATAAAGTTTTGTTTGAGACGGCTCTCGTACCGGGCGATTCGATTTTGTGCAATGAAACCCTGAATAACAATTCCCTGTGGTGCGTAGAAGTTAGCAGTTGATATGTTTATAATCAATTGACGGGTATCGTGAAACATAGAGTGCCTTACATGTTCGTCAATGAGCAGTAACTCGAGCCCCATAAGTATACCACCTTTTTTGGGGTTCCTCACCTCCCAGAAATGGATGAGTCTGAAAACCAATTGGTCTTTGTTTAAACCTGGTTGGACGTCATTGAAGAACAGTTGTGGTTGGATTTGTGCGACAATATTTGAGCTTTTGGAAGCCATCGATGTGTTAGGATATGTCGTAAGGTGGGAACTGAATTTTGGAGGACGCTGGGAATCCCCTTTATATAAGGAGGATGACTGCGTGGTGCGATTTGAGCAGCCATAAATTTGTTCTGCAATTTCGATTTGGAGTTAGTGGGCATTTAGAAGGAGAAGGTAGAAGGTTGTTCGTTATTCTGATGATCACAGTTTGGGGCTGATTTGAAACGGCTACATGAGGTTTGTTGATTAAACTTTAGGTTTCCGTTCTCAGTGATCTGTAGGTGTGGGGAAGGAGGAAGTTGAAGCGGTGAGACGTTAACATGTATTGAAGATGACGATAGGTTTTATTTGGGTTGTGGTGTAGTGAATTTTTGGGTTTAATATTGGGCCTTTGTGTATTTATTTTTTTCGTTGTGGATACGTGAGTCATGGGAGATTGTGGTTGGTTAAGAATTTTGGATAGTGACATGGTGTGTTTTGATTGGTAAAATATATATGTGATTATTTTGTCTGATGTGACAGTCCTGAGAAGACATGAAATATTTCCCTTTTATATAAAGGAGATTTGTTGAAAATACCCTTCTCGAATTAACAGTAAAAATGAATAAACTTTATGCTTAAAAAAGGGATTTTAAATTATTTGTTGATCCTCGTATTCCGGCTCCGTCTTCACTTAAGCGGTTAAAAAACTCTTCTTTTGGAAGGATACGTCTTCTCGAGATTTGTTTATCTTCCTATTCCGGCTCCGGCAAATGGTTTCTAACCTTTGAAGTCTATTCATTACAAACAAAACAAAAAAATTATATTGGTCTCATTGGACAGTGCAGTGCAGTGCTTAGAGAGTTAGGAACCTAAGGCAAGACAGAAAAAATACATTTAATATAATTATTTTTAATAAGATATAAGTTGTAAATTAAATTTACATATTGTTTTATAAAATATTATAGATTATTAATGATATTTTTTTAATTTATGAAATAAAATATCAACCTCAAAAAAAATAACACCAAAAATACATATTTTATCAATATACCAAATAAAATTACAAAAATTGAGGGTCCTAAAATGTTAAGTTTCATGGATTTCCAACTCAAAACCAATTGACAATGAGTGGATTGGTCCAAGTCCCTTATATATTAGTCAATGTCCCTTCCCACTTCCGATGTGGGACAATCTTCACACACTCCCTAGAGATTAAGGCCCATGGCCCATTAATCTCTTAATCTCTACCTAATCCCAATACCTCCCCTCGAGATAATGGCTCTTCTAGCCATTAATCTCGACAGACCATCAATCCTCGGGTCGGGGCAGTTGGGCCTTCTTCTGGACCGGATTACGGGCAGTGTGTGTTCGGGCTCTGATACCATGTTAAGTTTCATGGGCTTCCAACTCAAAACCAATTGGCAATGAGTGGATTGGCCCAAGTCCCTTATATATTAGTCAATGTCTCTTCCCACTTCCGATGTGAGACAATCTTCACACACTCCCTAGAGATTAAGGCCCATGGCCCATTAATCTCTACCTAATCCCAATATAAAACTTTCTTAATATTAAGGAGGCCTAAGGCAAATGCTTTATTTTTTGTTCATTGGGCACGGCCCTGCCATTGGGTCAATGTACATAATTTTAGGTTCTCATGTTTTAGATTAAGAGATGCATCTTTTTTACTTTGTATATAAGGCATTGCCTTTGTATCTAAATCAATAAGAATTAGTTTTATAACTACGAAGATTTTTGACTTTGTACATAGGAGGAGAACTGATTAGGGTTCCAAGGGCTGGAAACAATCATGCTATTATTGTTTAAAATCCATGTTCTGATGAAAAAGATCGCGTGGAGGATGAGATTGACCAAAATAGTCGACAAAATAATCATAATTATCGGGTAAAAGCTGATGATATTCCATTGTTCTGGATTGTAAGATCAACGTTGATAGCTTTTTTAAAGTCATTGGTGTCCATGAGAACAAGCAAGTTAAAATAGTTCCAACAAGTATGAAGAATACTATTGCTGTGCGGTGGGATAATCTTGTTATTCAAAGGCAAAGACAAAGAAAAGAGCTAGTCAGAACTTGGAGGCGAATGAAACAGGTCATGATAGAAATGTTTTTTTCAAAGACTATGATAAAATTCCTTATAATATATATATTGAATGTGTTCAAGGAAAGATGACTATGATAGAGTAAACGGTTTAGTTCCTGCCTTTTTTTTAAGCGTAATGATTTAGGAGAGACAAAAAGTCAGAAAATATCCCGATACATTTGGTTTAAAGTTCTATACAATAGAAGATGGGTTTGTAAACTGTATGAACTGTGCAAGAGGTTTCTAGTCTACCTTTGAATGCTGAGTTAAATGAGAAGTCTCCCCATAGCTTTTCGACACTCACAAGATATGCACATTGAAGTAATTCTAAATCAACCGGATATAAGAAAAAGAGTACATGCACCGACAATGGATTTTAACCCTTGGAACAAAATCAGTTGGTAGTTCTAATAGTGGCTATAAGGGAACAAGATGTGGATCTGTTAAAAAATGATTCATTCGTGAGAGCATGAATACATGTGCATTGCTAGTCTTTCTTGTGCCTAAGATAGGTAATCAGTGGCGAATGTGTGTCGATAGTCAAGCCATAAACAAGATAACTATCAATTATCGATTCAAAATTCCTTAATTAGAAGACATGCTTTACGAGTTAATTGGTTTTAAGGTGCTTTCAAAGATAGATCTTATCATCAAATCCGAATCATGTCTGGAGATGAAAGGAATAAAACTTTCAAGAACAAAGATGGATTGTATAAGTAGATGGTTATATTTATATAAGAAAACATTGGTTGCAAATCCTCGGTTATGAGAGTTTGAGGAAAATGTTTATTGTGAGAATGGTAAGAAAAAAATTGTCTTAAACTTTATAAATTACCGTCTTTTGTTATCTTTTTTCATAATAATATTCAAAAGGCTCCATTTTATGTAGTATTGTCCATTGGTTTTGTAAAGTTAAGTTGAAATATATTTTGAATCATATTAAAAGGTCTCCATTTTTATAATCTAATATATAATAGTTGAAGGGGGACTTTCCAACTAACACATCATCATTTCAGAACAAATGAAAAATAAACATTTGTCCAACTATTAATTACATAAAAATATTTAATTTAAATTTTAACTATTTTTAAAATAATGAAAAATCAGCAAGTAATAAATAAAATTCAAATTTAATTTAGAAACATCATAAACATATAAATATTAAATAATACGAGAATTTAAATGCATACTTTCATATTTTTCTTTGCGTGATTTTAATCATATTCGAACTAACGAAGATAATTCAATTTCAGTGCGAGGGAAAAGAAAAAAGCAAGTTATGAGACGATACATGAGAACAATGGGTTAAGAAAATTTCAAAGAACAATGGGTTAAGAAAATTTCAAAGAACTAAGTACGAAAAATCATAAATAAAAAACAATTAAACATAAAAGAATTTTAAATTACCAATCGGAAATAGATAACAAGTTTTCAAGAATAGCGAAAAGAAGATGACAAGAAAAAGATGGAGGAATGATAATGTTTACTCAAATGTGGATAAAAATCCACAATATATTTTGAAGATTGCAGAAACTGAGGCAACAATCTGGGATTCGGCCCAAAATAGTGATTTTTCCATGGTATTCCAAAATATTGGCCCTACTCCCGTGACTCCACTTTATGAAGGACTACTGTTTTATGTTGATGGCTCTTGGAAAGAAACAAACAATTTTTCTGGACTAGGATGGCACTGCTTTCGGAAAGACATCGAAGGATCTATAATGGGAGCAAAAAATTTACGAAGAAGTCTCTCTCCCCTACACGCAGAGTTAGAAGCACTTATATGTGCCATGCACTGCATGATTGCAAATCAGAAGATGACTATAGCTTTTGCAACATACTGTTCCGAGTTGGTGAAGATGGTGTCTACACCCGAGGAGTTGCCGACTTTTCATTACATATGGAGGAATTCGTGAAGAGTAAGGAGGGTTTTACTTTTATGCTCTATCTCAATCATCTCACGTGCAAACAACACAAAGGCAGACAAGTTAGCAAAGAGTCCTCGGGTCTACCCTTCAAATATTACTTATGTAAATTTAGTATCTCCGGTTTGGACTCCCGAACCGTTCTAGGTATTTAGGTTGTTGACAAAAAAAAAGATGGAGGTAAAAAAGAAATATACATGAATTTATGAGCATGAAAAAGGGGATGAATGAAATATATGTGAAAACAAAAACTCAAAAAAGTAAATTTAAAATTTAAAAATTATTGAAACATTGAGATTTGGATGAATGATACTATGAAAAAAATATGCATAACAATTTATAGTATGTGTGTAATATGAGGTAGTTTTAGAACATATTGTTAGGGATACATAATTTTTATTGGAAAGGCGAATCACGTGATGTCACGTGTAATAGATTAGTCATTGGCAGACCTAAAGACGTGCCACTAAGAGAGGGTGTGGTTATGATGCTAAGTGGTCGAACCCTAGGACAGGTTAGGGCATGTTATATGTAGTCACATTTTCCCAAAACCATTTGTTCGAACCAAGCTAATGGGTGGTAAAGAAATGAGTGGTCCAAATTCAAATAAGGGTCACCTTTTCCTCAACCTGGCAAGTCGTGCCATGTGATATGGAAAATGCAGTAGTTGAGAGATGAGTGGTTTAACAGGAACATGTCTACTCTATAACATACAACATGATCCACACATTCAGTTTTGGATCGATTATACTCATGATGTGATTTGGGGACTAATTCAAAAATCAAGTCATCATATCCAATGACCTCGTTCAAAAAAGGTGTTTCATCTATTAATCTTTTCTCATGATGGTCTCATTAAAAAAAAAAGATAAGCAATAGTCGAAAAACTTCTGCTTTCGAACATATATTTCCAATAATATTTTGATACCATTGTTTGACCAGGATGACTTAAACCAATTATGCTATATATTAGTGAATTAGTAAACTTCAGGTTTACAATCATATATAATTTTGCCATCTTTATTTTAGTAAAATACAATTACATACATGCATATTTCCATCATGAGTTTTTCTAGAGCGTTTCGTTCTACTAGAACGTTTTGCTCTTCCAGAGTTCCCAACAAATTTAATTTTTTTCCTTTTATGTAGTTTTTCTAGAACTCACATATTTATTTTTATTAATGAAATAAATTAAATAATTAAACATATCAATACATAGCTAGATCAGTTTAGGAGGCATAGCCTTCCATATAATTTACGATGATAAACATAAAACTAAAAAAAAAAGTAATTTAAGAACTATAATATAAAAAGATATATATATAGCCTTAGTATGTATGAAATTAATCAATTCATAGATCAATTCAGGAGGCATAGCCTTAGTATATATGAAATTCGTCTTCCCGACAAAATTTATTACGTTGTTTTTCTGGAACGTTTTCATATATGTTTTCTCGACATTTTTCTTCATACGGTTCTTTTGAAAAAAATTCATAAATATCTTCGGGACATTTGTTTTATGTGGTTATTCTACATAATTTAAAGAAGGCAGAGCTAGCCATAAATTTGAGGAGGCAGAACTTGCCATATGATCTGATGAGACATAATCTATAATATGATCATGATCAAGAAAGCATACCTTACCATAATGGTCAATTCAGAGGAGGCATGCCCATTCATTCCGAAAATAATATAAAAATTAAAATAAATTGAACTAAAATGAAATTTCACCTTTATAGTACAGGAACGAATCGTTCTGATAACGTGTTATAAAATTATAATATAATTGTGTATATATATGTATGTATAAAAGATATTATATAATTGTGGGAGTACAAATCCTGGTCCGGTAAAAATAGGCCCATTAAGCAAAGAAGTAAAAAGGCGGAGAAGTGAAAGGTGAAGGCGATGTGAAATGACGAGCTGAAATAAGACCGGAGTGACCTATGGAAGAAAGGAATAAACGCAGAACTCGTGGTCAATCCCGAAGTGAACGGAAGACTCATTCAAACCAACAATTAAAAGCACCAAAGAGAATTGGCCGAATCCAAATGATTAAGTGCATTTATGACGAATCAAGCGGAATAAATAAAGATGTTAAAAAAGAACTCTGAGTATAAAATAAAGGGCAAGGGCAAGGAGAAAATGATAAATTTCTTCCCCCTCGACAATGACTACACTTTTACACTTATATTTTCTTTGTTCTGGTTCTTGTTCTTGTGTAAACGCTCTCGAGACAAAATACTAAGCTTATTTTCTCTCATATTCTACGTATAAATCCAGTTTACATCCACTCTTTTCTTACTCGATTTTCAACTTCTTGTGTATTGCTAAAAAGTCATTTGATTCTTTTATTCTCAAAGATAAAACAAGTCCTCCAACAATTTAGTATTTACAAATATTGACGGAATTCTAGCTACAACAGTTTGGTGCTATAAGGAGGGGGATAAGCAAGTCTAATTCCAACACAAAAGATTCTTATGGCAGGTCAAGCATTCTACCGCTCTAAAGGAGTTTCAATAGCCCCACCAAAGTGGATTAGAAGGGCGGACTTCCACGAAAACGCATACTGCAAGGCCCACAAAACTAAGCGGCACAATACAAAGGATTGTTGCAAGCTAAGGGCGATCCTCATGGAGAAGTACCTTGCTGGTGAATTCGAGCATCTGGTGCGACCACTTCATCAGGCTAATACCGCATGGGGCAACCCACCAACAAAAGTGGTAAACGTCATCCAACAGGATCAACCCGAGAAAACAGTTAATTTCTTGACTCGATAATCCAAAAGACTTTATTACTTTCAATGAAAGAGACACACACAAACTGAATAAACCGCACGATGACACCCTTGTCATAATGTTAGAAATTGGCGAATTTGAGGTCGCGAAGATCCTCATAGACAATGAGAGCTCGGTGAACGTAATTTTCTCACCGAGAGCTCATAGACAACAATTTTGTCTGGAATGAGGAATTCGAAGAAGCTTAGAACATCTCCATTGGTTTAGAACCCCATTTGAGTATCTCAATAATAAAATATCAATTTTTAATATAGTTTAATTATATGATTAAATTTTAATCTAAAAACAAAAAATGAACCAATGAAAAATAAACAAGTGTTAAATGGGATTCTCATGAGTATCTAAAAAATGCTCATTTGAGAATCGATTCTCAATTCTCTCTCCTATTTTTTTTTTTCATTATATTAATATTGAGATACTCACTTGAGAACCTCCCAATGGAGGTGCTCTTATAGATCACTGATAAAATAATTAACGGAACCACCCATACTATTTAAACCCATTAACAAATGTAAACTATAATAAATAAGTGTTGGGTCTTTAGGGATATTGCAGGGGTTCAGATTGATTCAAACAAGAAGATTAACACTAACATATCGATTTTAGCTTAAGTTCCCAAAACTGGAACATGGATGAATAGGCGATCTACTTTCGTAGCACCGATTACCTATGTCTAACAACTTAGCTACTCAGCCTTTGTTGGTAGCTACGATATCAAACACACAATAAGATCAAGTTCGTATGTGCTCACAAAGCTCTATAACTATGCTTTCGTATGTTATAGCATAATTACTTGTCTAAGCTATATCCAATTAATAAATTCAGCACTTTCGTGGCTTTATCAATCCTAAGATCAGTTACTGGTTCATGACGCTAATTCCATGCAATAAGAACAAACCTAAACCGAAAGAACTTCTAAAACCTAACTATGTTAAAATTGACACTTATCTATTCAATCATGAAATCCTCTTTGATAAACACTTTAAACCCAACTAATGAACTACTCAGACATGATTTGGCAAAGCAAAAACAAAGTAAATGAATGCATAATCAATAAATCAAAGCAGAAACAAAGAGGGTTCAACAGAGAATCTCTATCTCCCTAAGCTAAGAATAAAAACTAAAGCTAAAAAGTTTGTTGGCTAAATTTTTTAACTATGAATGCACACAGTTTTAGAGACTTAAAAAAACATATATATATATGTCTTTGTTTCTTCAGAAGGCGTCTAAGGCTTTTTTTGTGCGAAACGACATTGGATTTGAAGTAGGCTTGCAAACGAGTCTAGTCCGGGACGAATTTAGCTGGCCGCAGGTAGAGTCGTCCTGGCCGCGGATGCTAGCCTCTCAGTCGCAGCCTGAGTGGCTTCTGCTTGTTGGCTTCTGCTTGTTGGCTTCTGCTTTATTTCCGAGACAGCTTGACAGGATTTCAGTAAACTTCATGGTTCTAAATATTGAACCGTTGGATTGTCTTTAAACCACTTGAATATGAAAGGTTGTCGATTCCTCTATCTTGTGTACAAAATTGGTCTTGATCACACGGTGAGACGATCTTCGTCGGATGTCGAACTTCTGACGGTCTAAACCTGTCCAAAAACGGGGTTTGCTCCAATTTGGAATGCTTTTGCCCTGATAACTAGAAAAGAGTCTTGACACTATACATATGCTAAAAACATAATAAAAAGTTTGAAAATCGAGTGGAAGACTTATTAAGGTGCTGAAAAACCGAATGTAAAATGGGTAAAAACACATTTATATCAACTCTCCCAGACTTAGATCTTTGTTTGTCCTCAAACAAAAATAAAATAAAAACTTGGAAAGATGATTGAAAAATCACGGAAACTCAAAATCTCATAGACCGTCCTTTTAAACTATAACCATCGAACTACATCAATCGGAACTCAGTCTAAAAAATACTTACCAAAGTCCCTGCAACACTAGTACATAGTTTCCGTCATTCAAAATCTAAACCATATAGATTTTAAATTCCGGTCAACTAGCTCTCTACATTAATTAAGGTATTGCGTGAGCTTCTCATTAAACTTGTCATTCAGGGTAGATGACGCTAGGTATTAGCGGTTAAAGTGTTTAGGGTTACTGTTTTCGCCGGAGGATGCTCAATATTATGCAAAACCACAAGAGAGAACAAACCAATTGATGTCCACAGTTTTCAGTCACTTCTCCTTGCACAAAGGTTGCTACACTTTCCTCTTGTTCAGTAACAGAACCTTTCTGCAATTCCCCAGACTTAGATTTTTTCTCTAAGAATCACTGCGGAAGACTCCACCCCTCTCTGGATTGATTCTTTACTTCCTTGGAACTCATATTTAGCTAATAAGAATCTTCTAGGCTTTTATCTCCTTTCCTTTCTCACTTTTCACGTTTTTCTGAAAAGGGAAATGTCTTTTTGGGAGAGAGTCTTACTAGGCACGAATTTCTACCTTTGAGTACGTGAATTCCAAGGGAAACCCATGCTCTTGACTTGTCAAAATTGCCTTCACCAAGTTCGTTTCCAATCCTGAATCTTCAGTGACCAAAAATTGTGTTGTTTCTTCCTCTCCGACGTTTTTGCACATATCTAAATATATGACAATGAGAACAAGAGTGCATGAGGTTTGAAAGAGGTAAGGTAAGGTGGGGAACAAAGTAAAAATAAGCTCGCCATTCAAGATAAGCAGAGAGTGGTAAAAAGGATAAGAAGTCATGAATGTTTGATCTGTTTCCTTGATCTAACGCCTTTAATGAGATAATTAAGTCATATTAAGTCCAACTACAATAGAGCTAGTATATTTTGTCCGAAAGAATCTCTATAGTTAAAATTCCTCTGGGGATGTCTCATCAAATTTACTCTAACTACCGCCTGGTCTAGAACTAAATCACGAAAGAGCTATTACAAGGAGATTGCGTAGAAGCACACTGGTTGAAATTCTTCATAGATTTCTATCATCATTCCCAAGAACTGCGTTTCAATTTGAAAGGAAAACACGAAAATGAAAAGACCCAAGAAAGAAAGGGTAGTTAGTAAGGGATGAAATTTCCCCTATACTTAAATCACACTGTCCCCAGTGTGATATAAATCGAGACAGGATAAAAAAGATGATGGAAAAAGGATGAGAAAACTTACATGGAGTTGGTTGGATGGGGCAATGGTGGTGGAAAAAGGAGCGTGTGTGGGGTCGAATGTTGATGTTTTGACCTTGTGTTTGTGGTTACTTTTCTACAATCATTTCCATGAAACATATGTGTGTTGATGTCTCAAAAATTGGTTTCTAGCTCCAGTAGGAAGTATCTCTTTCTTGTTTCCTGAAAGGTCATAAGTTTCCATGCAAAACACTTGAAATCACTTGTTAATGTTCTTTTAAATCATAAACTCTGAAGTTGAGAAGTTTATTAATCCAAGATTGCATAAGAAAGACCATAAAAATTGAAATGATTATAATGAGAAAACCAATTTTGATTCAAATGAATATGATCCAAGTTATTAAAAGTGAACGAAGTATATACTTGAATGATGTGATAAGGCTACTTGTGAATGTGTCATTACCACTCTTTGATGATTGGGAAATAGATTAGAACTTGCGGTTGTTGTGTTGTGACCAAGTTGTACGCCTTTAGAAAGAGCTTGCTTCAAGGGAGCAGCTCAGGAAGGGAGGTGAGTTGTGGATTGATTCGCTGTGCCAAGATGGGTCGGGGTTACGGTGGAGTGGTGCTTGGCCATGGGTATAGATCTGGTGGCGCATTGGGAAGAAGTCTGGGGGGGGGGGGTATGTGGTCGCGGCCGGAAGAGTTTTGGCGAAAAAGGTGGTTTGGTCGCGCCAGGATGGCTCGGGGTCGCGGCCAGGAGGTGATCGACCGCACGGTCGAGAAATATCCCGCGGCCATAAGGTGTTTTACCATCGGTCGAGCTGGTTCTCGCTGGGCCGAGCAGTTTACAACCGATGGTACTATTGAACGATACAAAGCTCGACTTGTGGTTCTCGAAAATAATCAAATCGAGGGTGTCGATTACTCTTAAGACATTTGCATATGTTGCTAAAATGGTCACCATCTGTGCATTCTTTCAACGTGTTGTTTCAAATGATTGGAAGGTCTATCAAATGGACGTAAACAAGGATGTTCTTCACGCTGATCTCGATGAGAATTTTTTTATGCAATTGCCTCCAGGTTTCCGCACTAAGGACAACAACAATGTTTGTCGCTTGCATAAATCTCTATTTGGATTAAAGCAAACTCCTCGCTGCTGGTTCGAGAAGCTTGAAACACCCTTAAAAGAGAATGGTTTTGAGCAAAATATCTCCGATTACTCTCTTTTCACGTTTCATAAAGACGACATCGTACTACAAGTGCTCATCTATGTTGACGATTTGATTATATATGGGAGCTCTATTGGAATCATGAATGAATTCAACGAATACTTAAGCTCATATTTTCATATGAAGGATCTAAGAGTTCTAAAGTATTTCTTTGGCATTGAGGTTGTTCGCGGCCCCGGAGTTATGTATTTGGGTCAGCGCAAGTACGCTATCGCTATCATCTCTGAGACTGGTCTTCTTGGCGTTAAACATGTCTCATTTCCATTGGAACAAAATCATAAGCTTGCTCTAGCAAAAGGTGAACCACTCTCCGATCCTTCTCGCTACCGTGGCTTGGTTAGCCGACTTATTCACGTCGGTACAACATGTCCCGAACAATCTTATGTTATCCACATTCTCTCTCAATTCATGGCAAATCCTAAACCATCACATTGGGATGCAGCACTACGTGTTTTCGCTACTTGGAAAACAATCCCGGTTAAGGTATTCTTTTTCGCTCAAAAACGGAGTTGACTCTTTTGGTTGGTGTGATTCTGATTGCGCTGGATGTCCTTTGAAACACCGATCTTTGACGAGTTGGTTTATTTAACTTGGTTGCTCTCCATTGTCTAGAAAAACACGGAAAATGACACGGTATGTCACTCTTCTTTTGAAGCAGAATATAAGGCCATGGCTGACACAGATAATGAAGTACTTTGTTTGCGTATATTGCTAAAAGTCTTCGCATTGATTGCTCTGCACCGATACCACTCCACTCTAATAGTGTTTCAGCTATTTATTTTGTCGCCAATCCGGTTTTCCATGCCTGAACAAAACATATAGAATCAGATTACCACTTTATCCATTATGAAATCACATGTGGAACCATTGATACCAAACACGTCTCGACCAAGACAAAACTAGTGGATATAATGACCAAGGTGTTCGGTCGAAAAGAGTTTGAGGCGTTTATTCTCAAGTTGGGTGTGATCGACCTCCACACTCCACCTTGGGGGGGGGGAGGGGGGGGGGGCTGAGGGGGTATTAGGCCCACTAGGTTAAAGTATGTAGCTTCTCATGTTTTAGGTTAAGAGTTGCATCTTTTTTACTTTGTATATAAGAGATTGCCTTTGTATCTAAATCAATAAGAATCCTTTTTACAACTACTAAGGTTTCTTGACAGATTCGAAAACTCCAGCTCTTTTGGACGAATATTCCTGCGAATTCGGCCAATTTCCATCTATTTCTTCTCTTCGCAAAGATTCAGTACAATATAGGAAGACGAGATTTACATCAAATTTTTTTAGTCATTGTGTATTTACAGTAACAAGTTATACCTTTCGTCACCACTTTGTGGAAAATCATTAGATATGAATATATTTATCTTTTGTCAGTTCATCTTTGGGGCTTTGCTTCCGGAAGACGAAGTCCTATCGGCTTTGTGTATTTCAACCGTACTTCACCAATGTATTATATCATATATTCCTCCTTGGTATATCAATGAAATTTAGACCAAAAATGTATTGGTTGATCCATTTTGAACCATTTAACTAAATTATTAATGAAAAAAATTAAAGAATCAATTTAAATTACTAATGAAAAAAACCTTAAGTAAAGATTTGTTAACAAACAATACATTCGTCTATAGTACGGTCAAAACCCTAAACGGTTGCCATTGTATCGATATTCTACATTTTGATTAATTAAAAACGAAGTGTATGTTTTCTTTACAAATACGATATCTCGTTGTTTATTTTTGTTTACATGTTAAGTTTTATACCAATTTTGATTTGTGACAGTGGTTATAAAGACAATTAAGAAAACATAAATACCAAAAATTACAAATAATTGCAAAGTTACAATGGAAAACAAAGAAATAGACAAAGAAGTCGAACAAGCTAGGAATACGCCTTAGCATACCCAGAAGATCCCCCACGAAGAAACACCGATTCTAAACACCTAATCTCGGAAATTTGCGTTGCCGCAGTTCCTTAGAACTCGAGTCCTCATCGTCGTTGCCACGAGCAACCCCCACCCGAGGCTAGCCCTCATACCTCGTAGGTAGTAGCGCCTACAGTTTCTCTGAGCACGAACACAAAAACGGAACTGCTTCAACGGACCATTCCAAAACCGGCAACACGGGAGCCTCTTCGGGCATCCAGAGAAACCGCCTCCGGCCGCCATTCCCGAGTTTGCAAAAGCAACAAGAACAATCTCCCACTGAAATGAAGTTAGTCGCCAAAACAGAGGCCTCTATTCGACACTGAGTTACCACCAGATCTTTTAATGGAACCGTCCATTACTAAAACTTTGTCTTGAGATTAATTCTTGTGCAGACTCAATATTTAGCTTTGATTCAGTTTTAGATTAACTTAGGCTTGAGGTTATTGATGTTTGCGGATAAACTTTGAAAGTAAAGAACACAACAATTTGTTCACCCAGTTCCCGTTAGGTAGCTCTGGGAGTAGAACAAAACCACCATGCTTCCACTATATCAATGGTGATACAAGTGGGATTAACCGCTGCTTCTCTTGCAGCTATATGAGAAACAAGCTTGCAGCTATAAGCCGAAAGAAGTTCTTTACCGAGAGGGAAGAAGGGGTTCTCGCCAGCAATCGTCGAAGGAGACCCTGTACCAAGCAATCCGATCGCACCATCGTCGATCACAACCGGAGAAGATCTTGAGCTGTTGCGAACAATCTCCCCTCTTCCTTGCTATGTTTCTTCGAAACTCTCTCTCTCTTTCTATTTCGTCACACGAAGAAGATGACTTTTGCAGCTTCTTTTAAACTTAATGGTCTTGGGCCATTTTGCTGTAAGGCCCAAAGACAGAGTAATCCGAAAACCAGATTTATGCGAAGTCCAATTGCCTTTTAGACTGACCCGACCCACCCGAGTGAAACCCGACTCAGATGAAACGACAACACTCCTCACAAATCTCCACCTTTGTCTTTTGTCTTGTCTCTTCGCAAACCCTAGTTGCTTTCCTTTGTCTCTCATGGAGACTTATCTGTCGCCTCCTACTACACCTCTGCGTGACTCACCGAGTCAATCCTGATAACTGAATCAGCACCGCCAACTTCACCGTCGCTTACACTGCTTCCTCCATCAGGTCCGATTGACTTCGACTCTGAGTTAAGTAAACTGAATCACTCTATAGCTCAACATTTTCCAACTCAGCTCTCTGACTACTCATGTGTATCTGACCTCTTTCCCTCTGCTTGAACCAGCACCCGAGGAAACGCGAGAATATGATATATCATGGTTTTTACTCGTTTTAAGCTATGATATAAGTCTTTTTTTATAGAGTATTTCTAGTATTTTGGAGTCTTTTAGAGTCCTTTCAGGTTTTAGGTACGTTTGGAGCACTATTGGAGATACTGAAGCATTTTGGAGCATTTTGGAGTCAAGCAGAGATCATGTAGTTGAGACGCCGAATTGATGCATGAGTGTCGATCGATACACTTATAGTATCGATCGATATCCGTCGAAGAGACATAAGGATCGCGACTTTTTTGAAGATTTAAAAAACTCCAAATTGCCCCAGAATACTTTATTATTTATAAGAAGCCCAAAAACGTGACTTAGGTTATTTATTAGGATTTATAGCCACTTTGATGGCTATGCTTTATTTTACTTTGGTTTTGTGAGAGAGCTTTGGAAGGGAGACAAGTCTGAAAATTTGTTCGTCCGAGAGAAGATTTCGAACCCTCTTGTAGCTCTTTTTTATTATCTATTCAAGTATTTATTCAGTCATGTTTATTGTTGCAATCTTCATGCTTGAGTAGATCTCCTGTTAGGTTTAGGGTTCTCATAAGGGATTTCTTTGAATGCTAGGTTGAATTGTTGATTAGGGTTCATAATCTGAGTTAGTTCTTTGCCTTAGGTTGTTCTCAAAGCTAATTCTGGATTGATCACCTATAACATAGATCTTAGGTTAATCGATTAGGCACGAGAGTGCAATTGAGAAACCTGATAGAATTTAAGGTGAGCAAAATAACTATTCACAAAGAGATTTGGTTTAGTTGTTTTGTGAACAAATCAAAGTTGAACTAAAAGCTGGTTTAGACTTTAGGATTCGCAAAGAGATTTGGAATTCTAGGAGTTGGACTTAGATAATTCTCGCAACCAGAGTTGGTTAATTATACTTCATTGATTTGAGTTCAAGAACCGTGCTTAAACTGAACATTGATTTGTTAGTTTAATTGCATTCATTGATTTCCTAAGAAATACCCTGAACCTATCTTCTCCCAATCGAATCACAACTTGTTTAATTTACGTATTTGCTTTTGTGTGAATCAGATGAAAAAGGTCTGTATCGACCGATACCATCACTGGTATCGATCGACACCAGGAGAAACAGACGTTGCACCGACCAATGGTCCTTGTATCGATCGATACCAGTAATGGTATCGGTCGATACCCAACGCACAGGTAACTTCTATGGTTTGGTTTTTTTTACCGACTCTAGACTAGATAACACTGGGAACTTTGTTGTTCAAGTCTGGGGGAGGTAGTCGCTGATATTGTTTTTGTTTTTCTTAGAGTCAGTCGTTTTTGAGTCAAATTTTGTTTTATTGAGTCAAAATCTGTTCGAGAGTGTGATCTTTTTCTTAACTCTATTGATCTGACCTTGTTTCTAAGTGACCATTGTTACATAATCAGTATTAGATCGACTAATGAAAAATCCAAAGGCTGACCAGTTAACTAGAAGACACTCATGTTTCCAGCAAAGTTCTTTAAAGCCTGAGCCAAATTTTTGCACTTCATTGATGTGATTGATGTCCATAGAACTTGATTCCTCATTTGTATCTGACAAAGGAACCCACGTGTTTAAAGTAATGATATTTCTCTCCCTATTACAAGTTAATTAATAAGATGCATTAAAAGATGAAATGATTTTCTTCTGAGTAGAGGGTTAGGAAAATTTCCAACGATCCCATTATTCTACTTTAGAGGGAATGATCACACAAAGGTGGAAGTGAGGTTAGAAAAATTTCCTGTGATACCATTATTCGCCTACACCTTTGATACATAGAAAGGGAAGAACCGGGGATTCGGTGGCAAACACCATCAATACTCGCGTTTCAGACCTTAATGTGTATGTGTTAATTTAAAAAGAAAGAAATAAGATAATAAGAAATAAGTCTGGGGAGAGAAAATAATACCAGAAAGTGTGAAATTGGATGGTTCATTTTCATGATATTGTATGGAAAAGAATATAGAAGGTTCTTGGTATTAATCACAGCGATGAAACTGGCGATGAGGGCTTTATTGGACGATGCTGTGAAATAATGTGTGTAGTCTAGGACGCTGCGAATGTCTACGGAGAAGTACATGGTGGTTGGATTTGAAACTGGTTATGTGATATGTGGAGCACTAAGGAAAATGGTCATTGCAATGTTTCAAGAACAGGTGAGTCTCTATGTTTTCAAACCTCTTTCTCTGGTTTAGTTTTATGTTTTGCTTGAGGGCAAAGGCTAAGTCTGGGGGAGTTGATATATCATGGTTTTTACCCGTTTTAAGCCATGATATAAGTTCTTTTTATAGAGTCTTTCTAGTATTTTGGAGTCTTTTAGAGTCCTTTCAGGTTTTAGGTACGTTTGGAGCACTATTGGAGATACTGAAGCATTTTGGAGCATTTTGGAGTCAAGCAGAGATCCTGTAGCTGAGACGTCAAATTGATGCACGAGTGTCAATCAATACACTTATAGTATCGATCGATACCCGTCGAAGAGATAGAAGGATCGCGACTTATTTGAAGATTTAAGAAACTGCAAATTGCCCCAGAATATTTTATTATTTACAAGAAGCCCCAAAACGTGACTTAGGTTATTTATTAGGATTTACATCCACTTTGATGGCTATGCTTTATTCTACTTTGGTTTTGTGAGAGACCTTTGGAAGGGAGACAAGTCTGAAACTCTGTTCGTCCGAGAGAAGATTTCAAACCCTCTTGTTACTCTTTCTTATTATCTATTCTAGTATTTATTCAGTCATGTTTATTGTTGCAATCTCCATGTCTGAGTAGATCTCATGTTAGGTTTAGGGTTCTCATAAGGGATTTCTTTGAATGATAGGTTGAATTGTTGATTAGGGTTCATAATCTGAATTAGTTCTTTGCCTTAGGTTGTTCTCAAATCTAATTTTGGATTGATCACCTAGAACTTAGATCAGGTTAATCGATTAGGCACGAGAGTGCAATTGAGAAACCTGATATAATTTAAGGTGAACAAAATAACTATTCTCAAAGAGATTTGGTTTAGTTGTTTTGTGAACAAATCAAACTTGAACTAAAAGTTGGTTTAGACTTTAGGATTCGCAAAGAGATTTGGAATTCTAGGAGTTAGACTTAGATAATTCTCGCAACCAGAGTTGGTTAATTATACTTCAGTGATTTGAGTTCAAGAACCGTGCTTAAACTGAACATTGATTTGTTAGTTTAATTGCATTCATTGATTTCCTAAGAAATACCCTGAACCTATCTTCTCCCAATCGAATCACAACTTGTTTAAT
Source organism: Eutrema japonicum (assembly GCA_030161315.1). NCBI lineage: Eukaryota > Viridiplantae > Streptophyta > Magnoliopsida > Brassicales > Brassicaceae > Eutrema > Eutrema japonicum. Next base: position 40,817,236 of record BSQW01000011.1, read on the forward strand.
TTACGTATTTGCTTTCAATTCCATTGATCACTTAGCTTAATTTTCATCTATATAATCTATTGTGTGTCTTTTTGAGTCTCTGTGGATTCGATCCCTAAGTATTACAATCAACAAAGCTTTAGTACTTATAAGGTATTAATTTGAGCTTATCATAATACGATGCTCTTCCATCCTGTATTGAGTAAGTATACTGTGAACCACTTTGCATGTTACCTTTACCGGCCTTGTGTGTTTCTTTTACCGTCGATTAACCTTTATCCGAGAAAACTGACACCGCTTCCTCTTTTCTTTTCCTGTGAGATGAATTCAAACGACAGAATTATCTCCAGGTACATCTCCAGTCGCTCAGGAGACGACTTTGAGTGTTACGAGGCAATTATCGAAAGAATTTCCAGGTAAACACTTAGTCAACATATCTGCTGTGTTTAGGGTCGTATGAATCTTGAGAATGCTTACCAAACCTTCATCTAAAATGTCTCTGATAAAATAAATCTTGGTAGCCACATGCTTGGTCCTGTCATGATGAACAGCATTCTTTGCTAGACAAATTGCACTATGTGAGTCGCAATTTAGCTTAAAAGACTCCACCTTATTTCCCAATTCAATACAAAACTCTCTAAGTCACAAACCCTTCTTCGTTGCTTCTGAAAACGCCATGTACTCAGCCTCTGTGGTGGATAACGCTACCACATGCTGCAGTGATGCTCTCCAGCTCACTGTGTTTCCCCCCAACCTGGAAAATGTAACCTGTTACTGATCGTCTTTTGTCCAGATCAATAGCATAGTCTGAATCACTGAAACCTTCAATATCCAAAGCATCTGACTTTGTGAAAGTAAGACAAACATCAATTGCACCCTGAAGATACCTTAAAATCCACTTAACTGCTTTCCATTGATCTCTTCCTGGTTTTGACATAAACCTACTGACTAAGAAAATAGCAAAACCTAGATCTGGTCTTGAGCCAATCATAACATATATCAAACTCCCTACAGCGCTTGCATAGGGAATTGAATCCATCAGTCCTGACTCTGTCTCATACTCCTCATTAGTCAAACTTCTCAATTTAAACTGTGAATTTACCGGAGTAATAACTGGTTTACAGTTGTCCATGTTGAATGTTCTCAAAACTTGCTTCAAATATATTCCTTGTGATAATTTCAATACACCTTTCTTTTTGTCCCTGACGATCGCCATCCCCATACTTTCTGCTTGCAGGACCCAGATCCTTCATTTCAAACTCTAACTTTAAACTCTCCTTAAAAGTCCCAATCTTCTTCATGTATTTAGCTGCGATTAGCATGTCATCGACATATAGAAGTAGGTAGATGCTATCATCTATGTTAGATCCTTTGTGGTACACACAGGGATCTTTAACACACCTCTTGAACCCCTGTGACTTGATAAAGTCATTAAATCTCTGGTTCCATTGCCTTGAAGACTGTTTCAGTCCGTACAGAGATCTCTTTAGGAGACATACCATATTCTCCTGGCCTATCTTTATGAACCCTTCTGGTTGCTCCATATAAATTGTTTCATCCAATGTTCCATTTAGAAATGCACTCTTCACATCCAGTTGTTCCAATTCCATATCTAGATTGACTACCATTGATAGCATGATACGAATTGAAACATGTTTCACCACAGGAGAAAATATCTCATTGTAGTAAATACCTTCAACATGTGTGAACCTTAGCCACAAGCCTTGCCTTGTATCTTGGTGGCTCAACTCCTGAATCTCCTCCTTAAGCTTGAATATCCATTTGCTCCCGACAATCTTCTTATTTGGAGGCATTTGAACTACATCCCATGTATGACTTTTGTCCAATGACTGCTTTTCTTCTAGCATAGCCTGATTCCATTTCTCACAGTCTCTGCTTTTCTTTGCTTCGACCACAGTTCTTGGCTCATCCAACTGAATATATGTGGCACTTGACAGAGCATATGCCACGTATTCACCACTTTCAAACATGGGTGGTGGTTTTGTGACCCTCCTGTCTCTGTCCCTTCAAGTAAATAACCATACAGACTCCTTCCTGTTTCAACACCTTCATGTTCTATACCCGTAGTCTGCTCATTTTCTAATTCTGAATCTAAAGTTTATGATTCTTCTGAGATAGCTCCACCACGACCAGTGTATATTGAATCCCCTTAAGTTTTAACCTCACTATTCCCAGATTGGCTTGAACTACTCGTGATTGGTACATGAATTCTCTTTGGTCAGAAAGCTACCTTCTGAGTCATTTTTACCTCTGAATTTAATTTCCCTTTTGAATCCTTATACAGTCTTTCTTCATCGAATACCATATTTATGCTAATAGTATACTTACCCTCATCTGGTAACCAGAGTCTATAACCTTTTGTCCCAGAAGGATACCCCATGAATATTCCCTTGCTTGCTCTTGGACTCATTTTTTCTTGAATAGTATGAACGTAATCTACACATCAGAATCTCCTCAGATGACTGAAATCAACTTTCTTTCCTGACCAAACCTTCTCTGGTATTCTGAACCTTAGTGATGCACTTGGAGTCATATTGATCAAGTAAACCGCAGTAGAAGCCGCTTCTGCCCAAAACTTCTTCCTTTAACCCTGTTTCTGTCAGCATACACCTTATCTTGTCAGCTATAGTCATGTTCATTCTCTCTGAAACTCCATTTTGTTGTGGAGTATAAGTGCATGTTATGTGCCTTTTAATACCAGCATCACTACACAACTTTTCCATCTGATTATTGCAAAATTCAAGACCATTATCTGTTCTAAAACATTTCATCTTCTTCTCTGTCTGATTTTCAACAAACTGTTTCCAGTCTAAAAAAATTCTGAAACACCTCATCCTTACTCCTTAAAAATCTGATCCATACCTTTCTGGAGTGATCATCAATGAATGTTAGAAAATATTTGCAGCCTGATAAACTTCCCTCATTTGCAACTGAACCCCAGAGATCACTGTGAACATATTCCAAATTCTCTGATGATGTATGCTTACCTGTGGGAAAACTCTGTTTGTGTGACTTCCCGAGAACACATTCTTCGCAGAAATTCAGTGTGTGAACTTCCTTTGAATTTAGATACCCTTCTTTAACCAGTAGATTCATATTCTTTAAACTCATGTGTCCAAGTCTTGAATGCCACCTGTTTGTCAAATTTACCTCAACTTTTGCAGCTGATCCTTCCCCTTCAATTACTGCTCCCTGTAGATAGTATAGGCCATCTTGGTTTTTCCCGAAGATAATTTTCTTTCCTTGCTTGTAGAATGTGATCACAAAATCTTTTCCTTCATAATGACATCCATTTTTCTCCAACTGGCCGTAAGAGATTAAGTTTCTTTCCATTGTTGGCATATATCTAACTTCGGTTAAAACCACAATTGAATTATTAGGATTAACAATCTTCAGTTTTCCAACTCCCTTGATCTCACTGAATGTATTATTTCCCATCAGTACTCTTCCTCCATCAAATTTCTTTAAGTCAAACAACAGACTTTTATCTGGTGTAATGTAGAATGTACACCCAGAATCGAGAACCCATTCATTCTTCGAGTATTTTAAACTTGTTGTTAGTATCATAGGTTGCTCTTCTACCAAAGTCATGTTTGCAGAACTTGTGGATCCCTTCTCCTTTCTTTGTGGGCAGTCGCTTTTGTAATGACCTTCTTTACCGCAGATCCAACATTCTCTAGCTTTGGGTTGCTCTTTTCCATAGTTTTTTTTAACTTCCCTTTTTTGTTCTTTCCTTTCCATTTATTGTTTTGTCCTTCAGGCTTCTTACCAACCTTCCCTTGACTGACATAAAGACCTTCTGCACCATTGTTGGATTTCTTTAACAATCCTCTTTCCCTCAGCTCTACCTCCTTAGATGTAGCAGATTGAACAACTTCAGCTAATGTCAGTGTTTCCATCTTGTTCCCATACTTCAATGTGTGCACCAAAGAAGCATACTGTTCCGGTAACCCTGACAGCACTTGAACTGTCTGATCTTCATCACTGACTTCGATGTTCAGACTTTCCAGTTCATCTACCAGCCTTAGAAACACATCCATATTCTCTTCAATGCTTTTGTGCTTTTCCATTCTGTAGCTGGCAAATTTTTGCTTTAAGTAGATCCTATTTGGGAGTGTTTTAGTCTGGTAATCATGCTCCAATGCTTTCCAAACACCAGCAGCCGTGGTGTTCTTCATTACCTTTCGCAGAATCATATTAGTGAGGCTTTAGCAAATCAGGTTTCTTGCCCTCACATCCCTTTCTTTCTTTTGTTCCTCAGTCAAGACTGCTTCGGTTTTAGAATCAGCCGCAGCCTCTTCCTTTCCTTCCCTTTAGCTGTTGATGACGCTTCTCCCGTGATTTCTTTAATCAGTTTCCCGAAACCTTGAAGCTCCAATTGCATTAGCATCTTGAACTTCCACACACCGAAATCACCTTTTCCATCAAATTTCTCCATCTCGAACTTGCGTACTGGATCCATCTTTCCCTGCGTGTTACACTACCAGAGATGAACAAGGTTCTTCAACAGTTTCACAAAACAACACAATCAAGAATACCCCTCAGCCTCTAACCCAGATCGTATCGTACCTGATTACTGGACCGTAATCCCACCTGCGCTTTAAACCTAGCGCTCTGATACCACTTCTTTAGATTAATTCTTGTGCAGACTCAATCTTTAGTTTCGATTCAGGGTTAGATTCACTTAGACTTGAGGTTATTGATGTTTGCAGATAAACTCTGAAAGTAAAGAACACAACAATTTTTTCACCCAGTTCCCGTTGCGTACCTCTGGGAGTGGAACAAAACCACCATGCTTCCACTATATCAATGGTGATACAAGTGGGATTAACCGTTGCTTCTCTTGCAGCTATATGAGAAACAAGCTTGCAGCTATATGAGAAACAAGCTTGCAGCTATAAGCCGAAAGGAGTTCTTTACCGAGAGGGAAGAAGGGGATCTCGCCAGCAATCGTCGAAGGAGACCCCGTACCAAGCAATCCAATCGCACCACCGTCGATCACAACCAGAGATGATCTTGAGCTGTTGCGAACCGTCTTCTCTCTTCCTTGCTCTGTTTCTTTGAAACTCTCTTGCTCTCTCTCTTTCTGTTTCGTCACACGAAGAAGATGACTTTGGCAGCTTCTTTTAAACCTTATGGTCTTGGACCATTTTACTGTAAGGCCCAAAAATTGAGTAATCCAAAAACTAGATTTATGCGAAGCCCAATTGCCTTTTAGACTTACCCAACCCACCCGAGTGAAACCCGACTCAGCTGAAACGACAACTCTCCTCACACTTTGAGCCGCTCCATGAACCATCGAACGAAGCCGAAAATTACAAAGAGGAAGAAGTTAAAGGGGCTACACCATCACGGTGTTTGTTTAGAAACAACCTCGGAATTGTGATGCAATCAATTGCGAATCAGAAATGAATAATTACTATAACTAAAATATCACTTTCTATATTGTTTATAACGATTAAAGTTGACAAATCCATGTAGAATTTTAGGAATTATTCTCATATGAGATAAAAGAGAAGCACATAGACGAATGACGACTTACACCTTAAACCATTTTGGGATTTGTAAAAATCTATTTTCGAAATTTTTAATTTTCTTTTTTTTGAACAAAAACTGTGTTATTTTATGTCTAAGATACACACATGTCATTTTTTAACAAGCAAAAACGCATAATTTCGAGTAAACGACATATGTTTAGGCGGAATTATAGACAAATGTGTGAGTGACGATTCACATTTCAGGGTTTTGGGCTGCAGCTGGTACTTGGGCCAAAAGGTTAATTGGTCAGGCCCAAATCAGAAAAGCACAGCTAACCCGAGTTGATCAAAGTGCACTGAATGCTGGTGAACAAGAGTTTGTTGCAGCATGGATATTGTGTGAGCTCAAGAGAGTGAGCTGGACCTGCACATGGAGAATATAACGTCACATGAAGATCTAGAAGAAGAGGTGTGACAAGCAGAGAGCAAGGAGAGATCACGTAGCAAGAGAATATGGTTTGAAGAAGAACTTATCTTCTTCTTTCTTCAATCCATTGAAATTCCTAAGTATAGCTTGTGATCTGCCTCTGGTTTTTTGTACACTTACATTCTTCTAGTATAAGCCCTGAGAGTTGGCTGTTAGCTCTCCAAAACGTACCTTGGCCGGTGATTTAGGCCTTGGGAACTTGTAAACCATGTGTCTCTCTCTTTTTCACTTCCTGCATAAACAACAAACGTAAAACAGAGCATTAGTGTTTAGATCGTTAGCATTGAAAGCTAGCTAACTAGAGGGGCTGAAATCACAACAAGTGGTATCAGAGCTCTAGGTTGGAGCGGTCAAAGGTGATTTCTGGCTTTCTGATAAAGGATTTTTGTATTAAGTTCATATCAATTCCTCTATGCTTGTCATTGTATCATAAGAGGTGTCAATTCATATAGGTTATAAGATTAATGCACTAGAAATGCATGGAACTTCTTAAGCTAGAGCAAATGTTTTGGTTCTTATGTTTTTGAATTAAGAAACTAAAATGCAAGAAAGAAAACAAAAGATAGAAGTGTTTGATCATGGATTAGACTATCAAAAAAAAGATTAATAATCAAATAATGATGACAAATATTGCATTAAACACTATCCTAGAACATGGGATTCATAAATATGATTAATCCATTCTCATGGCACTAATCACATCACTAATCACCTAATTGACATAAACTCTCGTTTGTAATTAGATAATCAATGAGCATTAATAAACAATCACAATTAGTTCACTAATCACCCTTGACATCAACTCTCATTGGCAAGAATGTGAAAAGCTCACAAAAGACTTGATTCAAGCATTTCATCGAACACCTCTCGGGCGTGAAATGCCTTAGTTCTAGATTTGATCTCTCAATCTAAATCTAGCATTAAGACCTAGCCTATGTGAAGGATCTAACAATCATCAACCTAAATCATCTTCATCTAACCATCAAGATAATTGACTAACGATGCTAATGCACACAATCTATGCTATTCCTTAGGCTAAGATCAATAATTATGAATAATCCTCTCTAAAAGCACTAATCCCTTTGCTAATCACTAAATCAAGATCAAATTCTCATTTGTGATAAAATGATTAACAAGCATTAAGATCAACATTCAAATCAACCAATAAACACCTTAAGAAACTACTCTCATAGGTTAAGAATGTTTATCTCTTACTAAGCTCCTAGGGGAATTTCATCGAACACCTTGTGTGCATGAAATTCTCATGGATCTAGATTGACTCTCTCAAGCCCAATCTAGTATTAGGATCACTTAGAAAGAAAGGATAGCAAAGATTTAATACATAGCATCACAAATCAACCATCAAACCATCAAAATCAAGCTTAATCCAAAATCCAACAAAACGTCTAGAGTTTAAACATGAAGAACATAAAAGAAAAATAAAAGAAAATAAATAATCAATAAGATAAATGATAGATGTTAAAGAATCCTTCACTAGAGTGGCATGAATGATGAAGATTAATCCAAAATCATCATAAGAATAGTTTGAAATAAAACCCAACTCTAGAAGGAAGAAAACTTAAAATGAAAATTATGTTTTTAGGGATTTTATAGAGAATAGGGGCGGACCGGGTCAACCCGGGACAAACCGGGTATTGACCCGGTTGAAAGTGGGTTGAGGAGAGAAGAGAACCGGTTGGTAAAACAGCGATATCTCCTGGAATACATGTCCGAATGGTCTCAAACTATCTGCTGTGGACAGCTAACTCACTGGGCTACAACTTTTGTGAAGACCACCGAGGCTAATTCGGATTGGAAACCCTTCGTCCAACCCGGTTGAAAGTGGGTCGATGTGAAAAAAGCACCGGTTGGTAAAACCGCGATATCTCATGGAATACATGTCGGAATGGTCTCAAACCACATCCTGTGGACAGCTAACTCACTAGGCTACAACTTTTGTGAAGAGAATCAGGGATAATTCGGAACCCTGAAGCTTCAATACTGATGTCACAAATCGGTATTGCACATCGGTATTAAGGGAATTTTCCCTCTGTTTCGACACCGATTTGTTGCACCGACTTGTGACCTCGATGTTGAAGAAACCGTCTCGGCTAGGCGGACCTATCTCTGCTAAATCAGCCATATCTCTCAAACCACACATCCGAATGACTTGATTCCAGCTCATGTGGATAGCTAACTCCTTCCTCTAAAACTTCCCGGAAGACCATTGAAGCTGGATCTGAATGGAAACCCTTCGTCAGACCCGTTCATTGAGACACTCCGGACGGACTCTTCTTTCTCTTATGCTCCATAACTCCAAACATCATCAACTGTCTCCAAAACACCTAAAAACACTCCAAATGCATGCAAAACTCACTAGGACCCAATGCAAACACCTAAAACTCTAATAAAGACCAAAATGCTATAAAAACTATGTAAGACACTTGCATGAGACACAAAACAATAACAAAAATGCATATTAAAACGGTAAAATATGGGAATATCTTCAGGAGGAGAAAGACCCAGCAGGTATCAGATCTATTACCTGGGTCAGGTATTTTTTTCTCATCTGATCTACATTTAGATATTCTCTGCGTGTTATGTTGCTGGTATTCTCTGGGTTTTGGTTATTCTTGCTTGGATATTTCTGGTTTTCTTGGTTTCAGTATCAGATCTTGTGAAGCAGGATGGTTGAGCCTACACAGGGAAGGTGAGAGGTTGAAAAGTTTGATGGGAAAGGTGATTATGCTATATGGAAGCATAGAGTTCTTGCCCAGCTAGAGATTCTTGGAGTTGATTCGATTCGAAAAATTAATGGTGAGACATCAATGTCTACACCAGATCCTAAGGGTAAAGGAGCTGAAACTGAAGAAGTTAAAGCTGACCCTAAAAGGTTGGAGAAGGATCGTAGGGTTAGAAATCTGTTGAGTATGAGTCTGACTTATATGGGCTGAGGAAGGTTGGTTTGAAACACAAAACTTCTCAATCCATGTGGGATTCTATGGAGTCACAATACCAAGATAAGTCACTTCCTAACAGATTATACTTGAAACAGAGGATTTATAGCTTCAAGATGGAGGAAGGAAAGAATCTAGACAAGAATATGGATATCTTTAACAAGCTTATCTCAGATCTTGCAAGTATAAATGTGGAACTAAGTGATGAAGATCAAGCCGTAATTCTATTGAATTGGCTTGCCTTCACAGTTTTTCTCAGCTTGTTCACATACTCAAGTATAGATGTGGACAGCAAACAATAACTCTAAAAGAAATAACTACAACAACCTATTCTTTGGAAGCTGAGCTGAAGCAGAAAGGGATTAATGTGCAGGAGACAAGAAGTGATGGTTTATTTGTTCAGTCTAAGCCTCAGACTGAGAAGAAGTTCAACAATAAAAGCAAGGAATATGACAAAGGCAAAGCAAAGGTTAAAAACAAGAGAACATGTTGGATTTGCGTAGCTGAAGGACATTTCAAAAAGGATTGTCCAAAGAGAGGACATTCATCTAACTCTCAGGCTAATATTGGACAGATTATCGATGATGAACCTATATTGTTAACTGCATCAGAAGTTCACTCTAGGGGTTCTTTACTCAGGATGCTCGTATCATTTAACCTACATGAAAGATCTACTATATGATGTTCAAGATATTGATGGAGGAAAGATCTTAATGGGTAATGATACTCACTGTCTAGTCACGGCTATGGGGAGTTTAAAGATAGTTAATAATAACAATTCAAGTGTTATTCTAACTAAGGTGAGGTATTCTCCTACGGCAAAAAGGAATTTGATTTCATTAGGACAGTTGGAGTCACAAGGCTGTCGGTTTCAGTCTAAACATTTCAGGCTGCAAGTGTTCTACAAAGAAAGAGAAGTTCTCGCAGGAAATTACCAGGATACTCTCTATATTCTTGATGGTAAACCAGTGAAAGAGCAGGTTAATGCAGCAGTTAAAGCGAATGATAAGACAATGCTGTGGCATAGCAGAATGGGACATATGAGTGCAAAGGGGTTACATGTTTTAGTCAAGAAGGAATTATTGAAGTCATATGATATTGCAGAGCTAAAGCAGTGTGAATTTTGTATTCTTGGGAAGTCTCACAAGCAGTCTTATCAAGAGAAAAATTGGAGTATGTTCATTCTGATATGTGGGGTTCTCCAAATGTTACACCAAGTTTATCTAAGTGTCATTACTACATTTCATTTGTGGATGATTTCTCAAGGAAGGTTTGGCTCTATTTTCCCAGAACTAAGGATGAAGCATTTAGAAAATTTGTTGAGTGGAAGACTTTTGTTGAAAATCAAAGTGGAACGAAGCTTAAAGCTTTAAGAACAGATAATGGGCTTGAGTACTGCAACAAAATGTTTGATGATCATTGCAAAGCTCATGGAATTCTAAGGCACAAGGCTTGTCCATATACACCTCAATAGAATGGAGTTGCTGAGAGGTTAAATAGAACTATTCTCGAAAAAGTGAGAAGTCTTCTAAGTGAAACAGGACTAGGTAAAGCAGTCTGGGCAGAAGCTGCATCAACTGTGTTTTATATGATTAATAGATCACCATCTGTTCCTCTTGGGTTAGAAATTCCAAAGCAATTATGGACTGGTGTGAAACCAGATTATTCTCACATGAAGAGGTTTGGATGTTTGGCGTATTATCATGTTGATTTGGGTAAACTGAAGCCAAGGGCAAAGAAGGGTGTCTTTATGGGATATTTGCTGGGAGTTAAGGGTTATAGAATTTGGAGTTATGATGAAAAAAATGCGTCATTAGCCGTGATGTGGTTTTCTGGGAAGATACTCTTTTCAAAGATATTGGAAAGAAGGCTGTTGTTACTGGTCATTCTGGAAAAGGAAAGGAAAAGGTTTCTTTTGAGATAAGGGAACATAACAGAAGTGATATGATTCAAAGGGTGGCTTCAGGAGAAGATGGAGTTTTAGGGGAAAGTGGAACTTCAGGTGAAGGTGGAGCTATCTCAGAATCTGAAGTAGTTGAAAATTCATAAGAAGAATCTGAATCAGATGATTCATCACCTGGTCTTGATGGTTATCTCTTGGCCAGAGATAGGGAAAGAAGAGTGAATATTAAACCACCGAGTAGATTTGATGATGTAGATGCGTCTTATGTAGCAGCTTATGCTCTAAGTGCGGCAGAACTGATTGAGGTTGAAGAACCAAAGTCATTTCAGGAAGCTATGAAAGGAGCTATTAGAGATAAGTGGCTGGGAGCTACAGAAGAAGAAATGGATTCTTTAGATAATAATTATACATGGAAGCTCATTGATAGACCAGAAGGACTGAGAACTATTGGTTGCAAATGGGTATTCAAGCTCAAGCCTGAAATCTCAGGATTGGAAGAACCAAGGTTTAAAGCAATACTTGTTGTAAAAGGGTTTTCTCAAATTGAGGGAATTGATTATCATGAAGTGTTTTCTTCTGTTGTTAAGCATACTACGATTAGACTAGTTCTATCTATGGTGGTTAACATGGATCTTGAGTTGGAACAGTTAGATATAAAAACTGCATTTCTACATGGTAATTTAGATGAAAGGATCCTTATGAAGCAACCTGAGATATATTCTAAGGGTAACAAGGTCTGCTTATTACAGAGATCTATGTATGGTCTTAAGCAGTCTCATCATCAGTGGTATCTAAGGTTTAATCAATTCATGAAAGCGCAAAATTTTTCGAGAAGTCAGTTGGATAGTTGTGTATATTTCAAGGCCTCTGGTGATGGAAGTTTGGTGTATCTTTTGCTTTACGTTGATGATATGTTAGTGGCAGCTAAAGATTTGAAAGAGGTTCAAAAGGTTAAGGATTTATTAAGCCGTGATTTTAAATGAAGGACCTAGGACATGCAAGGAGGATCCTACGCATGGATATCATTAGAGACAGAAGTAAATATATTCTCTACTTGTCTCAAGAGTCTTACATTGAAAAGATTATCAAAAGTTTTGATGCTACAAATTTGAAGACAGTTCAAACCCCAATCGGGTGTCATTTCAAACTAGCTAGTACTAAAGCAGAAGAAAGAGTTAAAACCGAGATGCATATGAAAAGGTACCTTACTCCAGTGTTGTTGGTAGTCTAATGTATGTCATGGTTGGGTCACGTCCTGACATAGCTCACGCAGTGGGACTGGTGAGTTGCTTCATGAGTGCTCCTTACAAAGAACACTGGAATGTGGTTAAATGGATTCTACGATACTTAAAAGGAAGTTCAGATTGTAGGCTGATGTTTACGAAATCATAGGAATTTGAAATTAAAGGCTACTGTGACAGTGACTATGCTACTGACTTTGATCGGAGAAGATCGATTACTGGCTATGCATTTCAGGTTGGAGGTAACCCAATCAGTTGGCGTTCAGGCCTACAACAGATCATAGCATTATCAACAACGGAAGCAGAATACATAGCTCTAGCCGAAGCAACAAAGGAATCATTGTAGTTAAAGAGAATTACCTGCGAGCTAGGTTTTCCTCAAAAGACGGTCGAGATCTTCTGTGACTCGCAAAGCGCGATTTGCCTCGCTAAGAATACTGTCTTCCACGAGAGGACGAAGCACATCCAGATTCGTTACTATTTCATCAGGGATGTGATTGCAGAAGGAGATCTTGTGATTTCAAAGATCGATACGAAGACGAATCCGGCAGATATTCTCACTAAGCAGGTGCCGGTACCGAAGTTTGAAGATGGGAGAAGTCGTCTGAGGGTGCTCAGAGATTGAATATAGCCTAGAACAAAGAGTTGGATCTAGCTCGGTGAAGAGTTAGTGTTTCGGCGGCGTGTCAGAACAGAGAGAGAGAAAAAGGCAAAGAGTTCGCATATTCTGTCTGATAAAGTGATCGAGGTGGAGAATGTGAGTGACGATTCACATTTCAGGGTTTTGGGCTGCAGCTGGTACTTGGACCAAAAGGGTAATTGGTCAGGCCCAAATCAGAAAAGCACAGCTAACCCGAGTTGCTCAAAGTTGTGTCGTTTAACACAGTGTCCAAGTGCAGTGAATGCTGGTGAACAAGAGTTTGTTGCAGCATGAATATTGTGTGAGCTCAAGAGAGTGAGCTGGACCTGCACATGGAGAATATAACGTCACATGAAGATCTAGAAAAAGAGGTGTGACAAGTGATATATCATAGTTTTTACCCCTTTTAAGCCATGATATAAGTCCGTTTTATAGAGTCTTTCTACTATTCTGTAGTGTTTTAGAGTCTTTTACAGGTTTTAGCACGTTTGGAGCATAATTGGAAATATTGGAGCTTTCTAGAGCATTTTGGAGCAAAGCAGAAGTTCGTGTAGTTGAGTACCCGATTTGAAGCTTCAGTATCGATCGATACTGACTAGTATCGGTCGATACTCACTGTAGCTGTAACATCCCGGTTTCTTGTATATGCGGAGAGGCTTATAAGAATTGATTTGGCTACCTATGTCACAAAAGTGCACTTACCTTTTCCGATCACTTGCCCGAAAGAACTCCAGAGTTAAGCGTGCTTGGGCTGGAGTAGTCTAAGGATGGGTGACCTTCCGGGAAGTGATTCGCGGTAGCGTGTGAGTGAGGACAAAACACGGGGAAAGGTCACGTGGTGATTGCAGGGTCAGTAAACAAGTATTACAAGCCTCCCGGACTAACGCACCGGCCGTCGGACGAGGGTGGGGCCCACGGGCCGGGAGATGTCGTTGGGGCCCACAGGTAGGGGCGGTCGGGGCGTTATAAGTGGTATCAGAGCCGAACCCAAACACGTGTGTGAAGTCAGGTGGGCTCACACCGTCTAGGGTGACGATCCTGGTGCGTAACGAGGACGTTGCGCTCTGTGAGTGGGGGTGATTGTAACATCCCGGTTTCTTGTATATGCGGAGAGGCTTATAAGAATTGATTTGGCTACCTATGTCACAAAAGTGCACTTACCTTTTCCGATCACTTGCCCGAAAGAACTCCAGAGTTAAGCGTGCTTGGGCTGGAGTAGTCTAAGGATGGGTGACCTTCCGGGAAGTGATTCGCGGTAGCGTGTGAGTGAGGACAAAACACGGGGAAAGGTCACGTGGTGATTGCAGGGTCAGTAAACAAGTATTACAAGCCTCCCGGACTAACGCACCGGCCGTCGGACGAGGGTGGGGCCCACGGGCCGGGAGATGTCGTTGGGGCCCACAGGTAGGGGCGGTCGGGGCGTTATAGTAGCAAAACACGAGTCGCGACTTTTAGAAGAGTTGAAGAATTGCAAAATTGCCCAGAAGACTTTATTATTTACAAGAAGCCCCAAAACGTGACTTAGGTTATTTATTAGGATTTTACAGCCACTTTGATGGCTATGTTTTATTTTACTTTGGTTTTGTGAGAGAGCTTTGGAAGGGAAACAAGTCTGAAACTCTGTTCGTCCGAGAGAAGATTTCGAACCCTTTTGTTACTCTTTCTTATTTATTCAAGTATTTATTCAATCATGTTTATTGTTTCAATTTTCATGTCTGAGTAGATCTCCTGTTAGGTTTCGGGTTCTCATAAGGGATCTCTTTGAATGCTAGGTTGATAGTTGTTTAGGGTTCATAATCCGAATTAGTTCTTCACCATAGGTTGTTCTCATAGCTAATTCTGGATTGATCACCTATAACTTAGATCTTAGGTTAATCGATTAGGCACGAAAGTGCAATTGAGAAACCTGATAGAACTTAGGGTGAGCAAACTAACTATTCGCAAAGAGATTTGGTTTAGTTGTTTTGTTAACAAATCAAACTTGAACTAAAAGCTGGTTTAGACTTTAGGATTCGCAAAGAGATTTGAAATTCTAGGATTTAGACTTAGATAATTCTCGCAACGAGAGTTGGTCAATTATACTTTAGTGATTTGAGTTCAAGAACAGTGCATAACCTGAACCATGATTAGTTAGTTTATATGCATTCATCGATTTCCTGAGAAATACCATGAACCTATCTTTCTCCAATTGAATTTACAACAGTTTAATTTACATATTTGCTTTCAATTACATTGATCACTTAGCTTTATTTTCTTCTATACAATCTATTGTGTGTTTCCTTGAGTCTTTGTGGATTCGATCCCTAAGTATTACAATCGACAAAGCTTAAGTACTGTTAGGGTATTAATTTGAGCTTATCAACAAGCATAGAGCAAGGAGAGATCACGTAGCAAGAGAATATGGTTTGAACAAGAACTTATCTTCTTCTTTCTTCAATCCTTTGAAATTCCTAAGTATAGCTTGTGATATGCCTTTGGTTTCTTGTACACTTACATTCTTCTAGTATAAACCCTGAGAGCTGGCTGTTATCTCTCCAATACGTACCTTGGCCGATGATTTAGGCATTGGGAACTTGTAAACCATGTGTCTCTCTCTTCTTCACTTCCTGCATAAACAACAAACGTAAAACAGAGCATTATTTTCACAAAAATGTCATTGCATAATTTATTTAGATTTTTTTTGTTCTTTAAAATACATCATAACTTTAAACAAATGTCATATATATATATATATATATATATATATATATCAGATAATTGATACTAGATTCTAACCTGTTTTTTTTTGTTAATCAAATTTAAAATACATCATAACGCACCAGAGTTTTTTTTGTTAATCAAATTTGGTAATATAATTTGTTTTTTTTGTATTTAGATATAATTTTTTTATAGATATAATTTTTCAAATAATTGAAAAAGATTTATTTTTGTGTTTAGATTTAGTTTTTTTGTGTAGATTTTTCTATTATTAAATATGACTGTGATTATAACAACATAATTATAACTCGTCCGTTCATATTAATCTGAAAAAGACCACGATTATAAAAACATAATTCTAACCCGCCCGTTCATATTACCGTATAATATAAATATTTACTAATTTCAAATATTTAAAAGTTTAGGCTGATTGATCGTGATAAAATTAAATATACAATAATATATCGTTTATCATATCCGTCATTATGAGAATATTATTTAAATTTGAATATTTAAATTAAATATAAATTAATATCCAGTTTATTATTTTTATAAAGAAATAATAACAACTGGTTTTGTGATTTTTGATAATTAATCTAACCTATATTCAAAGAAATCCAAACTAATCTAAATTAAATTTGAATTTTTGAAATTATTTTTAAATGTAAATTAAAATATATTTTTTACTAATATTGTACTAAATTGACTTGTTTGACAACTGGAATAATAGTTATCCACAAAAAATAGTATAATATGAATGCATTCTTGTGTTAACATTTTTCTATTATACTATTTTCAATTATAATATCTTATTGAAGGTGATCTGTAGATACTTTTTAGCTATAATTATTGATTCTGATTGGACAATAATATATGTCGTCTATAGATAGTTGGTATATACCCACTGTACTTATGTCAGATACTTGGTATATCTTAACATTTTTCTACTAATACTATTTTCATTTATAATATCTTATTGAATGATTGGTAATCTTTGAAACAGTAAATAGATCCTTTCAAACCCTGGTTTAAACCCTAGCCGCTAAGAGCGATTTCTTTCTAAAAACTTTCATTTTTCGTCTTCGTCAAGTTTCTCCGTCTCCGATGTCGGCCTTCTCGGCCAGGTAGACACCATCCACGACATCGGTTACGGCCGAATCGTCTATGTATTCTCAGGCTCCTTCAACAAAAGTAACCGCTGCTCAGCCCCCCAAGGCTTTGTGGACCTCTGTTTTACTGGATAAAGATGCTCTGCCTTCAACTCTTGTCTCACCATGTGAGGTTATCAATGGAGTAGCTTCGGCTACGTTCCCGGTGGAAATCCTCGAGAATACCCAGCCTCTTTGGAAAACCTACATTGTGAGATATTTTATTGGAGAAAAATCACACATAGGAAAAGTTCACGCAGCAGTGAATCGCATCTGGTCAAACCCGGATTCTCTTATAAAGATTGACGCACAATATATCAAAAAAAAAACTGTACTATTCAATATCGAAAGCGCTCAGACACGATATCGGGTTCTGAGGTGTCATTTCTGGCATATTTTGGACATTCCACTGGTTGTGCAAGAATGGAATCCACATACTTCAACACTCATACCAGATCTCTCATCGATGCCAATTTGGGTCGATTTCACATCAGTTCCGGATCATCTCTACACAGAGAAGGGTCTAATGTTTCTTGGTAATCTAATTGGCTCCTCACAGAAGTTGCATCCAAATACTGAAAGATATATCAGATTGGATGTCGCCCGAATTTTGGTAGTGGTCAACTTAGAGAAGCCCCTCCCAGATAAAATTTGATTAATATCAGAGCCTTCCTTGACCATTCATATTACTTACCCGTGGCTACCTCCAAGATGTTCTCTCTGTCAAAAATGGGGTCATGTGGAGAAAGAATGTGAACAGATGAAGATGGGCTCAGCTGTACAGCCGGGAAAAGTGAACAATCAGGGTGTAGGTTCTTCCTCTAGTGGAAAACAACAGAGTGTTTAGAAAGTCGATCAGTTTCAAGTTGATGAACAATCGACAGTTCCTCCATCAACCAACCCTTCGGCTGGAACCAAAACATCTAACGTACATGACCAATCAATGGGTGAACCAACAGGGGTGGCAGGGATACCAGTTGAAGAAGCAGAACACAATTGGACTGTGGTATTGAAAAAGTGGTAAAAACTCGCCAAAAAACTCCACTTCAATCAAGAGTGGTATAGAACAAATTAACAATGGCTAACAATGGAAATGATAGAGAGACCTCCTCTCCCTTTCGCTTCAAGGTTTTAACTGGCATATCTGAAGATGCTGAGGAAGAGGAAGAGGGCGAAATCACCAATAATGAGGAAGAGGAAAAATCTTCATAGGAAGAGGACTTACCGGTAATACAAATTACAAGAAACAAACTACAAGTCATCATGGGAAGAGCAAGGCTCCAAAGAAACCGATCATATCAAAAAAAGCACTGAACATTTCACTTCAACACACAACCAAAAAGACTTCCTCACAGAAGTAGTAATGATAATGACGTCTTTCTTTGCGTGGAATACTCGTGGTTTCAACATAACGCGCAAACACAATGATCTCCGTTCTTGGATTAATTCTACAAATAATGTATTTGGGTGTCTTCTAAAGACTCGGGTTTGGGAGGAAAATTCTTCGGTTATTTTAGAATCTACTTTTCCGGGCTGGAGATGGATTACTAACTACGACTGTAACATCCCTAATTCAATTTTGAGGTTGAAATTGAATAATTAGAAGTTGGGGGTTAATTTCGCGTAAATCATTTTTTCCGGGTGGGTTTAATTGATAATTTTGAAAGTTTGGGGTCAACTTTCGGAAGAGGAGGAAGTGCGAGGACCGGTTGGTGTAATAAGGGAAACTTGGTCACACATATGTATACGCCGTATGCATCTCCCTCTACGATTAACCTAGCCGTCGACTGCTGCGTGGTGAGAGATCGAGAGAAAGCTCGAGTGAGTGGATCGTCGTGAGCCGGGTCGTGTCGCGATCTCGTCTTCTCCACGGTAAGAAAACTTCTCTCTCCCTCCTTAGTTGTTTCGTGCGATACCGGGTTGCGTAGGGGTCGTGCGGCCGAGTCGACGGAGGGTGGAGAAGGTCGACGGAGGGTGGAGAAGATCGACGGAGGGTGGAGAAGGAGGGTGGTGTCGTCAAGCCTCGACGGTGAAGAGGGTCGACGGTGCGTGGGTTGGGTCGGGATTGTGGATCGGGTTTAGGCCGTGGTGAGCTTCGGTGGTGAGCTCCGGTGTGGGTTTGGAGTCGGGATGGTGGATCGGGGCTGGACCATGGTGAAGTCCGGTGGTGAGCTCCGGCGGGACGTCGTTGCTCCGGCGATGAAGACGATGAAGTGATTCCCGGTTTAAACCGGTTGTTAATCATCGATCTTATATTGTTTTGTTTTTTGATTATTTTATTCTTTTTATTTCTAGGTGGTTTAATAGAAGGTTATTCATCCCGGGGAGTTCTAGAAAATTGCTGAATTTTCTCGTGAAACTTTCTGTGCGGGAATAAGGTGAGTGCAGGACCATAGGCGTAATTTAATAATTTTGATAATTGGTGTGATTTCGTGATTATAGGCCGTTTACGATCTCGGAGGGTCTAGGTCGAGTGTTTCATGAAATGTTTGATTTATTCGGTATTTTCGTGATAGTCTATATTAATTATCTTAATTATTTGTTAGCCTGTAGATGGGAGGATTGCCTCACTAAGTATTTATCGAAATACTTATGCATCTCTTATATTTTAATTGATGCAGGAAAAGAGAAAGTGTGACCGTGGGATCAGGGCGAGGAAGAGGGGGTGATCTAGACTTGCCGTTTATTTGATTATTTAATTTAATAATTTATGATTTGCATTGTTCGGATTTTTAGTCTTGAACCGGGAATTAATTGGTGAGGTTCAGTTATTATTTATGGGATTTTAATGATTATTTAAATGCAAAAAAAAAAAAAAAAATGGGTGCGGTTGTTTCAATTTGGTATCAGAGACGAACCCAAACACGTGTGTGGAGTCAGGTGGGCTCACACCGTCTAGGGTGACGATCCTGGTGCGCAACGAGGACGTTGCGCTCTATGAGTGGGGGTGATTGTAACATCCCGATTTCTTGTATATGCGGAGAGGCTTATAAGAATTGATTTGGCTACCTATGTCACCAAAGTGCACTTACCTTTTCCGATCACTTGCCCGAAAGAACTCCAGAGTTAAGGGTGCTTGAACTGGAGTAGTCTAAGGATGGGTGACCTTCCGGGAAGTGATTCGCGGTAGCGTGTGAGTGAGGACAAAACACGGGGAAAGGTCACGTGGTGATTGCAGGGTCAGTAAACAAGTATTACAAGCCTCCCGGACTAACGCACCGGCCGTCGGACAAGGGTGGGGCCCACGGGCCGAGAGAGGGCATGGGGCCCACAGGTAGGGGCGGTCGGGGCGTTATATTTGGTATCAGAGCATTTACGGTTCTAGGACGGTTTTAAAAATAAAATTTCGCTATTAGAACTGTCTATGTGAGTTAGTCAATTGTTGAGCTTGAAGTTCTAGATCATCCTCTTCGAGCCTTCAATGAGATTCCACGGTAAGACTCGTATTTGTTTTACTATTGCTGTTGTCAATTAGTAACAAGTGGTTATTGAAGATGGTTGATTCTGATAGCGTTGGGCAAGGTCTCAGAGGTCGGGGTGGTCGCGGCGGCCGTGGTCGGGGCGGCAGAACAGGCCGTGGCGGTAGAGGTGGTAGAGGTGGCAGAGCAGCTGCGAATGTGACGCAGAGTGTCACGGTGGAGCAGGGGGCGTATGATCACGCCGAGGGGGAAGGTCAGTCGGAGCCAGCGGCCGTGTATGGTGCGATGCCGGCGCCGGGTGGTGCTCAGGCGGGTGCGGGCCCGAACCCGATGGCGGCTGTTTTGGGCATGTTGGCCCAGCTCTTGGAGAGGTTACCTGGTGTGGTACCGGCTCCAGCTCCAGTGGCGCCACAGGGGGTTGCCGCGATGCCGGGTGTTGTTGCTCCGGGAGTTCCGGGAGTGGTTGCTGAGGCCGAGCCAGTGGTTCCGTCGTACCTGAGGGTGATGGAGCATATGCAGAAGTTGGGCACCAAGTTTTTCAGTGGTGGTGCTCGACCGATTGAGTCTGATGAGTGGAGGTCCAGGTTGGAGAGGAACTTCCAGTCGATCAGATGCCCTGAGGAGTATAGGGTTGACTTGGCGGTGCATTATCTGGAGGGAGATGCACATGAGTGGTGGCAGGGTGTTGCTGCGAGGAGGGCGGGAGTAGTGTTGCCTTGGGACGAGTTCCGGAGGGAGTTCGATCTCAAGTATTTTCCGCGGGAGGCTCGCGACAGGTTACAGGCGGAGTTTCTGTACTTGTCACAGGGGATTCGTTCGGTCCGAGAGTACGAGGCCGAGTTTAACCGGCTGAAGCGGTTTGCTGGTCGGGGTGCAGATACCGAGTATGAGTTGATTGGTGCTTTCATGCGAGGTATGCGTATCGATCTCAGGAATCGGTGCATAGTCCGCAAGTTCGAGTCGGTATCCGAACTGGTGGAGTGTGCAGCGCAGCTTGAGGAGGGGATGAGGCAGGAGGCTAGTTTAAAGGCTGCAGTACCAGAGGTTCCGCGACGGCCTCAAAGTCAGAGTGTTGCTCCGAGCAAGGGCGGTAGGTCTGGTCAGCAGCAGGGACAGAAGAGGAAGTGGGAGGATACTTCCAAGGAAGCGGGTTCTGGACCACGTTGTTTCGGGTGCGGAGCCCATGGACATCGCGTGGCGGATTGTTCTCGAGGGGGCCCGGTGTGCTTTCATTGCAAGGAACCCGGTCACCTCAGGAAGGATTGTCCGAAGTTGGCTCAGCCATTTGTGAGGATCGAGGCACCGCCTCCGAAACGGGCCGCAGTGGCACCGAGGGTGTTCACCATAGGCGCGGAGTCAGGCGAGGCGAGCGGCAGCAGACCGATTACTGGTTAGTTACCTTAATTATGTTCTTGTTTGATTGTAATTTCAGTTACTCGCTCTGTAATTGGTGTTTGCTATTTGCCGTGAATCATTTTCGTGCTTAGGGACCCTTAATGTGGCTGGGGTAGAGTCACATGTGTTGTTTGACTCCGGGGCGTCCCACAGTTTTGCCACACCGGATTGGGTGTCGGGGAGCGGTATCCAAGAGGTGTTTGGGGACCACTCGGGTGTGGTGAGAGTTGCTGGGGGTCGCTTGTTGAGGACTCAGGGCTGTGTGGAGAATGTCGACATTCTTATCGCCGGAGAGCTGATGCCAGCGGATTTGATAGTGTGCCCAGTGGAACTCTATGACATCATTTTGGGTATGGACTGGCTGGGAAAGTTCAAGACTCATTTGGATTGTCGCCGGGGTCGTGTGGTTTTCGAGCATGCTAACAGAAGACTGGTTTATCAGGGAGTGAGACCGGTGCCGGGAGGCATCGTCGTTTCCGCGGTTCAAGCGGAGCGTCTGATCGAGCAGGGTTGTGAGGCCTATTTGGCTACCATTTCGATACCTGGTGAGGTTGGGGAGTCAGCGGTGCGGGATATTGAGGTGGTCTGGGAGTTCGAGGATGTGTTCCAGCAGTTGAGCGGGTTACCACCATCCAGGTCGGATCCTTTTACCATTGAGTTAGAGCCGGGGACGACCCCGTTGTCTAAGGCTCCTTACAGGATGGCTCCAGCGGAGATGGCTGAGCTTAAGAAGCAGCTCGAGGAGTTGTTGGAAAAGGGTTTCATTAGACCGAGCAGTTCTCCGTGGGGTGCACCGGTACTGTTCGTCAAGAAGAAGGATGGGAGCTTCCGGTTGTGCATTGATTATCGGGGGCTGAACCGGGTTACTGTGAAGAACAAGTACCCATTACCGAGGATCGATGAGTTGTTAGATCAGTTGCAGGGTGCTTCGTGGTTCTCTAAGATTGATTTGGCATCGGGTTATCATCAGATCCCGATAGCGGAGTCGGACATCAGGAAGACGGCTTTCAGGACGAGATACGGGCACTACGAGTTTGTGGTGATGCCGTTTGGGTTGACGAATGCACCGGCTGCGTTTATGAGGTTGATGAACGGCGTGTTCCAGGAGTATCTGGATGAGTTCGTCATCATTTTTATCGACGACATTCTAGTGTATTCGAAGAGTCCTGAGGAGCACATGGTTCACCTGAGGAAAGTTCTGGAGAAGCTACGGGAGCAGAAGTTGTTCGCTAAGCTGAGCAAGTGTAGTTTCTGGCAGCGGGAGATCGGATTTCTGGGGCACGTCGTATCTGATCGTGGTGTTTCAGTGGATCCGGAGAAGATTCGCTCGATTGAGGAGTGGCCGAGACCGAAAAATGCCTCGGAGATTCGCAGTTTTCTGGGTCTGGCGGGTTATTACAGGAGGTTCGTCAAGGGGTTTGCTAGTATGGCGCAGGCCATGACCAAGTTGACCGGGAAGGACGTTCCTTTCGTGTGGTCGGACCAGTGTGAGGAGAGCTTTGTGAAGCTCAAGGAGATGCTGGTGAGTACTCCGGTGTTAGCCTTGCCTAAGCAGGATGAGCCATATGTTGTGTTCACAGACGCGTCCAGGCTGGGGCTCGGTTGTGTATTGATGCAGCAGGGTAAGGTAATCGCATATGCTTCCAGGCAGCTGAGGAAACATGAATGCAATTATCCTACTCACGATCTTGAGATGGCTGCAGTGGTGTTTGCATTGAAGATCTGGAGGTCTTATCTGTATGGCGGTAAGGTTCAGGTGTTCACAGACCACAAAAGTCTAAAGTACATCTTTACCCAGCCGGAACTGAATCTGCGACAGAGGCGATGGATGGAGCTTGTTGCGGATTATGATCTGGAGATAGCTTACCATCCCGGTAAAGCGAATCTTGTAGCCGATGCTTTGAGCAGGAAGCGGGTTATTTTAGACACTGAGCGAGATACCGAGGCGTTGGTAGGCATGGTGAGTGCCCTGAGACTGTGTGCTGTGTCTGAGGAACCTGAGCCGTTGGGTTTAGAGGCGGTGGATCAGGCGGACATTCTGACTAGGGTGCGGGTAGCACAGCAGTTGGATGCGGAATTAATGCAGGCTGGCAGGGCAGAGCGGTCTGAGTATGAGTTATCCAGCAATGGAACGATCCTTTTGAGAGGTAGGGTGTGTGTACCGAAGGACGAAGTGCTGAGGCAGGAAATCCTGAGGGAAGCACATCAGAGCCGTTTCGCTATTCATCCCGGAGCTACCAAGATGTACCGTGACCTCAAACGGTATTACCAGTGGGTAGGGATGAAGAAGGATGTTGCCAACTGGGTTGCGGGGTGTGATACCTGTCAGTTGGTGAATGCTGAGCATCAGGTTCCGAGCGGGTTGTTGAGGAGTTTACCCATTCCGGAGTGGAAGTGGGACATGATCACCATGGATTTCGTGGTGGGTCTGCCGGTTTCGCGAACCAATGACGCTATTTGGGTCATCGTCGATAGGTTGACCAAGTCTGCGCACTTCTTGGCCATAAAAAAGACCGACGGTGCGGAAGTGTTGGCCAAGAGGTACGTCAGGGAGATTGTGAAGCTGCATGGGGTACCGGTGAGTATAGTGTCAGATCGAGATCCGAAGTTCTCCTCGCTGTTCTGGGGCGCTTTCCAGAAGGAGATGGGCACTAAGGTACACATGAGTACAGCTTATCATCCCCAGACCGATGGGCAGTCGGAGAGGACTATCCAGACGTTGGAGGATCTGTTGAGGATGTGTGTGTTGGACTGGGGTGGACATTGGGCGGATCATCTGAATCTAGTGGAGTTTGCGTACAATAACAGCTACCAGGCTAGTATCGGCATGGCACCATTTGAGGCGTTGTATGGTAGGCCTTGCAGGACCCCGTTATGTTGGACACAAGTGGGGGAGAGGAGCCTGTTGGGAGCTGACTTTGTGCAGGAGACGACTGAGAAAGTCCGGATTGTGAAGTTGAACATGAAGGAAGCTCAAGATCGTCAGAAAAGCTACGCAGATCGGCGTAGGAAGGAGCTGGAGTTCGCAGTTGGCGATTTGGTCTACCTGAAAATGGCCATGTTGAGGGGTCCGAACAGGTCCATTTCCGAGACGAAGTTGAGTCCGCGATATATGGGTCCCGTCAGGGTGCTGGAGCGGGTCGGACCGGTGGCTTATCGGTTAGAGTTGCCGGAGTCTATGCAGGCATTTCACAAGGTGTTCCACGTGTCGATGCTGAAGAAATGTTTGCACAAGGATGATCAGGTGGTCATGGGGGTGCCATCAGATTTGACACCGAGCATGGTGGTGGAGGCGAGGCCTCTGAGAGTCCAAGATCGTCGGGTGAGAGTGATCAGGAGGAAGAAGGTTCCTGAGATGCAGGTGCTGTGGGACTGCAATGGAGCCGAGGAGGTGACTTGGGAGCCGGAAGCGAAATTGAAGCGCAAATTTCCCAAGTGGTTCGGCAAACTGGAGGGTTAGCCGGGTGTTTCCATATCGTTGTAACCATGGTGTTGGGATTTTGGGAGTTATTGCGTCGTTGTACTCGTCTATTTTATGGTGTTATAACTACTCGATGTACTTTGGAGCTTTTGATTATTCAATAAAAAGGTGTTTTCACTGAATTTGTTGAGTGGTGGGTTTACTAGAGGATTAGTAGACAGGTTGGCGGGCTACTAGTGGTAGTGGTCCGATAGCGGGGGTGCGGATACTAGGTGTTTAGTAGCTGCATAGGGCTGATAGATCCGGATTGGTTTGGCACAGGGTGGTGACCCGTATAGCGGCATCGGAGTGCACTGGTGAGTCACTGCCGAGTGTACCTGGCCGGTTGGGTTTCGACGTGATTCCTGATTGGTGAGACAGGTCACTAGAGAGATTGCCGTTGTCTGGCTCTCTATGCGTTAGACGGACCGATCCATGGTGTTGGGTCGTGAAGTCGTTGTACTCCCGGGTGTTGGAGTGGTTGGCCAAACCAAGTAGGGAACTATGGCACTATGGTGTTGAGCCGTGATACCGTTGTTGGTAGAGTTGGAAGAGCGGTCGTGCGACGCTGAGTTGGAATAGCGGTTGTGCTATGTTGTGGATGTTAGATTCGAGGACGAATCTATGTTAGTGGGGGAGAATTGTAACATCCCTAATTCAATTTTGAGGTTGAAATTGAATAATTAGAAGTTGGGGGTTAATTTCGCGTAAATCATTTTTTCCGGGTGGGTTTAATTGATAATTTTGAAAGTTTGGGGTCAACTTTCGGAAGAGGAGGAAGTGCGAGGACCGGTTGGTGTAATAAGGGAAACTTGGTCACACATATGTATACGCCGTATGCATCTCCCTCTACGATTAACCTAGCCGTCGACTGCTGCGTGGTGAGAGATCGAGAGAAAGCTCGAGTGAGTGGATCGTCGTGAGCCGGGTCGTGTCGCGATCTCGTCTTCTCCACGGTAAGAAAACTTCTCTCTCCCTCCTTAGTTGTTTCGTGCGATGCCGGGTTGCGTAGGGGTCGTGCGGCCGAGTCGACGGAGGGTGGAGAAGGTCGACGGAGGGTGGAGAAGATCGACGGAGGGTGGAGAAGGAGGGTGGTGTCGTCAAGCCTCGACGGTGAAGAGGGTCGACGGTGCGTGGGTTGGGTCGGGATTGTGGATCGGGTTTAGGCCGTGGTGAGCTTCGGTGGTGAGCTCCGGTGTGGGTTTGGAGTCGGGATGGTGGATCGGGGCTGGACCATGGTGAAGTCCGGTGGTGAGCTCCGGCGGGACGTCGTTGCTCCGGCGATGAAGACGATGAAGTGATTCCCGGTTTAAACCGGTTGTTAATCATCGATCTTATATTGTTTTGTTTTTTGATTATTTTATTCTTTTTATTTCTAGGTGGTTTAATAGAAGGTTATTCATCCCGGGGAGTTCTAGAAAATTGCTGAATTTTCTCGTGAAACTTTCTGTGCGGGAATAAGGTGAGTGCAGGACCATAGGCGTAATTTAATAATTTTGATAATTGGTGTGATTTCGTGATTATAGGCCGTTTACGATCTCGGAGGGTCTAGGTCGAGTGTTTCATGAAATGTTTGATTTATTCGGTATTTTCGTGATAGTCTATATTAATTATCTTAATTATTTGTTAGCCTGTAGATGGGAGGATTGCCTCACTAAGTATTTATTGAAATACTTATGCATCTCTTATATTTTAATTGATGCAGGAAAAGAGAAAGTGTGACCGTGGGATCAGGGCGAGGAAGAGGGGGTGATCTAGACTTGCCGTTTATTTGATTATTTAATTTAATAATTTATGATTTGCATTGTTCGGATTTTTAGTCTTGAACCGGGAATTAATTGGTGAGGTTCAGTTATTATTTATGGGATTTTAATGATTATTTAAATGCAAAAAAAAAAAAATGGGTGCGGTTGTTTCAACGACTACCATCGTCTTGGTCGCATTTGGCTAATCTGGTCCAGCTCAGTCACTGTCACCCCTTTGTACATAAGTCCGAAAATTTATTACGGATTGGATCTTGTTGCCCTCAGGAGAAGAGTTCATGTGTTCATGTATTTATGCGTCCAATTTTCATCACTACCAGTTACTTCTTTGGGAGGAGATTATACGTAACCGCTCTCTCTTTACTGCAACAAATGTCCCTTGTATTCTCTTAGGGGATTTTAATGTTATTATGTCTTCATATGAGCACTCGCGCTCTCTGGTTTCCCTTGGTGATCAAGCAAGTCTGAGAGAATTCCAAATGCTTGCGAGTGATTGTGACCTCACCGACCTTGGTTATGTGGGGACAAAGTTTACTTGGTGGAATCATAGGGATGAGGATCCTATAGAGAAGAAATTGGATCGTGTTCTGATAAATAGTGCATGGAGTTCTCGGTTCTCAAATTCCTTTGCCGCTTTCGAAACAAATGGCATCTCAGACCATGTACGCAATGTGGTGCATCTTGATAAGGCCACTACAGGGAAACGACATCATTTCTTGTTCTTCAATTATCTTGTTGAGCACCCCTGATTCTTGGATGTGGTCTCACAATTCTGGGAAGGAATGGAACTGCTTTATTATTCCAGATCAGCTCTTAATCTCGGCCACCGCAATCTATAACTTTTAAAGCCTTCTCTCTGAGCTCTGAATCGTGACAGATATGAGGACATAACTAGGAAAACACGTGAGGCTTTCTCTGATCTATGCGAGAAACAGAACCAAGTTCTCCTTAATACATGCTCTGCTTCGTTTGCAGCTGAAGCATAGGCATCAAAAAATTGGCTTCATCTGGCTGAGATTGAAGAGTGTTTCTTTAGACAAAAATCTTGGATTACTTGGCTCAGATATGGGGATTGCAACACGGCGTTTTTTCACAAACTTGTGCAAGAAAGGAGGTCGAAAAATTATAGTAAACGACTGGTTACGGCAGAGGAGAATATATTAAGTTAAATCGGTGACATTAAGAAAGAAGCTTCAAACTATTTTCAGCGTTTCCTTCAAGATCCAAACCTCGGCTTTTCCTCACTACTTGAGAATATTCTGGACCTGATTACTTACCGATGCCCTCCGCATCTGGCAGAGCTCTTAACTCGGCATGTGTTGGCAGAAGATATTAAAAAATTCTCAAGTCCATGCCTTCAAATAAGTCTCCTGGACCATATGGTTTTACTGCTGAATTTTTTATTGCAGCGTGGCCTATCATTGGGGATGATCTCACGGTGGATGTACAATCGTTTTTTGAGAATGAGTTTATGCCTCATGGTGTCAATGCGACAATACTAGCTCTGGTTCCAAAGATCACGGACGCGCAGCAGATGAGAGACTATCGTCCCATCGCTTGTTGCAACATTCTCTACAAGATAATCTCTAAAATTCTTGCGAAACGATGAAGCTGAGTTTACAAGAGGCAATCAACCATAATCAGAGTGCTTTCATCCAAGGACGATTGTTGCTTGAGAATGTTTTGCTTGCGACTGAACTTGTCAAGGACTATCATAAAGGCTCAATCTCTTCTCGCTGTGCTTTCAAACTAGACATCTCCATGGCATTTGACATTGTTCGTTAGGATTTTATCATAGTTACTCTTGAATCAATGGGACTTCCTGCGATATTTATTCATCGGATCAAAAGTTGTATCTCCTCAGCCTTTTTCTCGGTATGTGTGATATGCTTGTTTTTTACCGCTTTCTAACGTATGTTTTAATATTTTTTTCAATTGTTTTATCGAGTCAAAGTCCGTTTTATAGTCTTTTAGTCTTCTATTTAGATATCTCAGGTAAAAAGGCGTTCAAGGATAAAATTGGAGTCACGAGGGCAAAAATGCACGAAACCGTGAAGAAAGAGCCAGTATCGGTCGATACCGGTGGAACAGGTCGATGCCACCCTACCCGAGAGGTTGGCATCAACCGATGCTGGTGAAGGTGTCGATGGGCCGGTCGATGCTACCCCCATCCGAGAGGTCAGCATCGACCGATACTAAAGAAGACGGGTCGATGCTACCCCTACCCGAGAGGTCAGCATCGACCAATACTGAAAAAGACGGGTCGATGTTACCCCTACCCGAGGGGTCAGCATCGACCGATGCTGAAGAAGACGGGTCGATGCTACCCCTACCCGACAGGCCATCATCGACCGATGCTAAGCTGGTATCGACCGATACCAGCCGACAAGAAGAAAAAAGGAAACTTCTGTTTTCCTTATTTTGCCTGGGGAACTTCCTGTTTTGACCTAATTCGACCTAGACCTATATATACTCTATTTTTAGCCTCTTGGAGGTAGCCACCCTATTGTTCTATTCAGACTTTTTACCATTGAATCATTGTAAGATTTGGAGAAGAATTTCTGCATCTATTGAGAAGAATTCTAAACTCTTTCTCTCTTTATTATATTATGATTTCTTCATCTCCTTGCTTGTTCTTCGTTACTACGTCTGAGTAGTTCCATAGTTAGGTTAGGGCCTTCAAGGAGATCCATGAGTCATTGAATTAGACGCAGATAGGGATTTATCTTTTGTGGTTTTCGCTTATTGTTGTGTTTATTGCTTAGACTTGAGCTGACCGCTAGGTCTATGAACTAGGGCTTAATCTAATAGCGCAGAAGTGTGAATATTGCTAGAAAGAACATAAGCGAGCGAATCACCTAGTAGCGCGGAAGTTTATTAGGTTGATTCAGGAACATATTGAACTTGCTCGTTAATGCTGATCTAGAATTCTATGAGCACGGAAGTGTATTAGGATGCTAGGTTTAGTAACCATGAGCACGGAAGTGGATTGGTTAGATATTTATATTTGAGTTTGAAACTTGCTTTTAATAATTCTCTGAATAGTTGTCTGATTTATGATCTCTGGATTCCTGCGAATAAACCCTTGACCTAACGCCTTTCCTTTATTAAATTTACATCGTTTAAACTGCTCTCGTTACCTTTCTAAAACAACCCATATTTTTGTCTTAGCTTGATTTCATAATTGTGAGAATAGTAGTGTAACATTGGTCTCTGTGGATTCGATCCTAAAGTACTGCATTGACAACCGTTATGATCGTGGTAGTGTGAACTTTAGTTTTAATTGACTGAGTAAAAACGCTTAAATCAATTTGGCCCCGTTGCCGGGGACCAATAGCGTTACCTTCAATTCTGAATTTGAAATTTAGTCTAAGATTACCGATACATTTTACTTTATACTCTGATGTATTTCAGGGAACCCTATCGAGATGGATTACTACTCAAGAAACAATGGCAGTCGATCCCAACTCGGTCGGGAAACTCAGGGACGATCACCCATGAGACGTGAACCCACTGGTGATTACGTCCCGATGCCAGATTTTTACACAAATCAGCCATCCCCACTCTACTCTTACGAAGACCGGAGTTTGAGCAATGAAGGGTACGTCCATCAATTCTACCAACCGAGAGCCCATGCACCACCTCGAGCTCACGGTCTCATCACCAGTGAGTCTCTGGAAACAATGATGCACACGCTGCTGAAAAACTAGCAGGAATTCTCGTTTGAGCTTGATGTGAAACTGGAATACATCAAAAGGGATCTTGGTGGAAAGTGTTATGCTATCTACGCCCAAGTACAAAAACTTGAAGAGAAAGTGAAGCAACTGGAGGAGATACAGCTGCGACAGGCCCACGAGATCAAGAAAAACCAAATTTTCATCGATCATGTCAACGAATCCATGAAGCTCATGGAAGACATCTTTGAAAGGAAATTCATGAGCTTGAGAGAAAGCCTCTCAACCACTGCTACAGGCCTGGAGATCGTTGCTAGTAAAACACACAGGGTTGAGCAGAGAGTGGAGGAGATTGGCAGCCAAGGGAGGGAAGCCTATTCATCTATCCATGTCCTCCATGAGGGGCAGAAACAGACAACAGTAGCAGTTAAGGACGTTCATTTTAAAATGGATGGAAGGTACAATGACCTTCTTGGAAAAACTATGGGTTTTATAGACAAGTCCTCCAACTTTTCTGGTGAGATCAAGACGCTTCAAAAACGTCTAACCAGTGTCGAAGACACGGTCAATCTCCACCTTGGGAGAGATTTAGAGGGAACAAAGCGTGAACCGACCAGCAGTTGTCATGTTGTAACTTTCCTAGCTGAGGGAGAGGTATCCCCAGGAATTCAAAGAGAAATGAATAATCAGTGCATGATGATACGACAAACTGCGAGAATCCGAGCAAGGAAGCCGCACGAAGGGATCTCGATCACAAGGCGGACTCTGGCTTCAGAACGTGAGGATTGGGAAACTCGACCCATTAGCGAGGAAATGTTAGATGACTTCCATTTTATTGTGAAGGAAATTTCGCTCCACATGTCGTTCGATCAGGCTTGGAAAAAGTACCCAGCAATGAAAGAACTGTTTTGGTACAGCAGGTAAAACAAGTACGAAATCGAAGACCTGTTCGAAGAAGTTAGGAAGAAACTATCTGGGCCCAGAACGCTGCACAAGCTCGAAGAACAAGGGTGCTTCGTCGTTCCATGCGAGATTTTCGGTTCCTACTTCGACAATGCTCTGTGTGATTCGGGACCTGCTATCAACCTCATGTCGGAGATGGACGCAAGGCGTCTGAGGATCAACAACATGAGACCCTCAAGGATGTGAATCGGACTCGCGGATGGATCAACCACCACCACGATCGGCAAGATCGAAAATCTCCCTCTGAAATTTGGAAACTGCATTGTCCCAGTTTATTTTCAAGTGACAAAAACCCATGGAATGAAGGACGAACCTCTAATCCTTGGGAGGCCATTCTTAGCAACAGCTGGGGCCATCATGGATTAGCCGAACAGGAGAATGTGTCTCGCAAACATCGACAAGGAAATCTTCTACCTAGTGGCACCTCCCGGTTTCACATCAAAACGCATTCGTTACAGAGTCGAAAGAAGAAGCGAATACAAGAAGCATGAGGAACTCTGTGACTATCCATGCACGGATGAAGAAAAGAGGGCCTTAAGGAGGAGACCAAAATGAGCTAGGGGGAATGCAAACCCCGCAGATACACCATCCGCCTAAGACACTCAAGAAGTCAAACTAGCGACTTTAAACAAGCGCTTGGTGGGAGGCAACCCACCGGTACGTATTTATCTAATTGTTCTAAGCTTTCTAGACATTTACTTAATAAATTTGGTTTTCAACTTCTTAGTGTTCAAAAAAAAAAAAAAAAAAAAGAAGGGATGGATCGATCGATGCTATGGTATGCCGAGAGTTCAGCATCGATCGATGCTAGGCGAGCATCGACCGATGCTACCCTTACCCGAGGGGTCAGCATCGACCGATGCTAAGATGGTATCGATCGAAGCCCGCCCAGGTAAGTAAATCGACTACTCATCCGGTCTAATCCGGTTTATTTCACTAAAAGCAGACCGGGTTTTCCCTCGTCTTCTTCTTCTCCCACGATTTTTCTCTCTCTCTAGTGTTCACCTCCATCGATTTTCTCTCTTCTTTTTCTCAAGAACACAAATCTTCTATCTCTTATAACTTCTTTGATTCTCAACGGAATTGAACGATTTTGGTGTCTATCCCAATCGGTTTTTTGTGCTCTACAAAACCCCCAACCCAGAATTTTTGATTAGCAAAGGTATGAGCTCCGAATTCCCCTTTTACAGTCACGATTTTGGTAAGAAAAAAATGACCCATGGCTTATTGCTTTGTCTCATGATTCCATGAATAATTTTCCTTTGAAATTATGCCTTCCTATACTGTAGAAAATGGATTCGTCACCCTCTTGCTATGGTAGATAGGAATTTGTCAAAAATTACAAAACATAGGGTTTTGGGATTATGTAAATTTCGAATTTGCATTGCCTCTTTTGCGTGTTAGATGCATTCTTTGACTAGATTATTTACTTTTTAGAGTTCTATCACTTTGCACATGCATGAACACTTAATCCTCATCATTGAGCATATCTATGGTTCGTCGAGTCCATATTCTGGGATTTTCATAAAGCTAATCTGTTATGCTGGATTGTTATGGTTGTTTCATATTGATATATGCGATCGGTTATTCCATAACAACATCATGATGTGATTGTTTGCTGTTTTTGGGTCATTGGCGCTCACTTTGCAAATCTCTTGATGTTCACTTTCCAGGACGATGAGAAGGACTATTAGGCAGGGAAAGGAAAAAACTAAGACATATGCAAAGGAGGACATGGAAAGAGGCAAGGGAATCGCCAAGATGACTAGGTGCAAGGCATCTTCGCCTCAACCGGACAAATGTGCATTTCCAGTTCCTGCGATAACCAAGATAGAAATACTTCTGGACACAGCCTACTAGAACCAGATGTTGTCCAATATATGGGGAAAGTATGAGAGTGTGTTCTACAATAGCCTGCTGATCGTGGAGCTGCGTCCCACCCTTTTTGTCAGTACCCAGGTGTTGGTCGCATTGGGGATCAGGACAGACATAGACCTTCTTGTTGAGCGTGTTGGTTTAGGACGGTTAATAAGCCTCAGAGAAACTGCTGATCCTGAGTTGACATGCCAATTCTTAGCGTCAGTAGAGATACGGTATGATAACCCGAGGAAACCAGTTGCTAGTGAGGGAACGCTCTGGTTCTTCGCACTAGAAATTGCCCATCATATTGAGATACCGGCTCTCTGTGGGATATATGGTTTCGAAGCTAATCACGAGAAAGTCTCCTTTGCGAAATTTCCCAACGCTTAGAGTTTTTTGGGAGCAGATAGCTAGTGGAAACTATAACAGCAAGAATGCCAAGCAGTCAAGCATTCGTAGTCCCGCGCTCAGGGTATTCGCGAAGATCCTTAGCCACATCCTCTTTGGTAGGGACGAGACTGGAGCCATGCGAACCGATGAGCTCATTATTCTCTACTACGGGGTTGCACCGGATGTATACTATAGGCTTTCCGTACTCTTCGAGAACAAACACGAAGTCAACCTAGAAGCCATCCTTGCTCGGAGTTGGGTTGGGAAGAAGTTTAGAGGTCTCTCTGGCAGCGGGAAGAAGGAGTACGTTGGAGCCCTCCTCAAACCCATCTTCGCTCACCTCAACATACAGCACGAGCCGTCGGGCGACAAAGGCTGCATGGACTACCAATCTTTACGGGCCAACCACATCCTTCTACCGGAACTGGTTTACCAATTTCAGGGCAAGGATGGGGAACTACTACACTTTCAGTTGCCCAATCAGGAGGAAACCACATTGGAAGATAGAGAGCACATCGATTGGATGCCACCAGTGCACAAGCTTATACCCGCTCCTTCCGGTAGTCAGCCCGGATGAAGGGGAGCGTCAGCAAGGGCACCTCGCTCCTCTGCCAGGGCATCTACATCTAGCAGACCAGCGGATTTCCCTGAGGACAGCCGCGATGACGTACCTAATCAGGTGGAGTACCTTCTACCACGTGACTGCAGTGCGTACGACCTTGGCCCACGGTGCGTGTTCGAGACCGATGATGAAGCGAAGTGGGATTACGTCAGCACATGAATACAGAAGAACAACGCCATGTTACATAAGATTTGGGGAGCACTGTCTTGGATACCAGTCCCCAGACGACCTTCCTGTTTTAGGGCATCGACCACAACCGATGATCATGATGATGAGCCAGCTGCTGGTATGCACGACTTTGACCCTGCGTACGACGTTGCTGGACGCACAATAGACATTGCTAGTGGTTCACAACCACACGATGCGAGACTACCC
This sequence comes from Eutrema japonicum, assembly GCA_030161315.1. Taxonomy (NCBI): domain Eukaryota; kingdom Viridiplantae; phylum Streptophyta; class Magnoliopsida; order Brassicales; family Brassicaceae; genus Eutrema; species Eutrema japonicum. Next base: position 40,851,707 of record BSQW01000011.1, read on the forward strand.
AGGAGGAGACGCCAGGGTGGGCAGGACGCGAGCGGTAGTTCGGAGGAACGCTGATCTTAATACTATTTCCTACCTTTCGTTTTATTTTCCCTTTTATTTTATTTTATTTTATTAAGTCTGTTTAACCTTTTTCTCATTTATTTTCACACCGAGACTGTGTGAAGTAAGTTTGGGGGAAGGTACCTATCGCTACTAACGCTATGTTCTTTCTTTTGTCTTTCTCTTGAGTCATTTTTAAGTTTTCTTGAGTTTATTAAATTTTATTGAGTCAAAACTTGTTGGAGATTAAGATCACCACACTTGAATTTTAATATGATTTGCATCTAAGTGACCATTGTTACAGATTTAGCTCTCGACAAGACTAATGGAAAATCGAAAGGCCAAAACAGTTATTCAGAGGCAACCATGTTTCCAGGAAAATTTAAAAATTTGAGCTAGTTTATGCGCTCTTCCTTTTACCTCATCATCGTAATTGGTGTTTTCAGTGCCTGATTCCTCGTTCATATCCGACAAGACAACCCGTGTTAAAGTATAGTACCCATCTCCCTCATTTTTAATTGAAAGCAGAAATGATGAAATGATTTTCTTTCGAGTAAAGGGCTAGAAAAATTTCCAACGATCCCATTATTTTACTTCGAAGGAGATGATCACACTAAGGTTGGAAGCGAGGTTAGAAAAATTTCCAAAGATACCACTATTCGCCTACGCCTTAGATTGAAAGGGTGGCACTAAAATGAACCGGGGATTCGGTGGCTAAAACCATCAATACTCGCGTTCCATCAGCCACTAGCCCTATGAAAAAGAAATGAGAAACGTATAAGTCTGGGGGAGGGGAAAGGTACCAAGGGTTGTATTGTTGTCTTGTCGCAATATCTAAAGGGAAAGAGTCTATAAGGTTCTTGGCATTATGATCTTTGATGAGACCCAGCGATGATGATTTTGGGATTATTCTGTGAGGTTATGTGTTGAAGCTGGGAGGCTGCGAATGCTTGCAGAGAAGTACATGGTGGTCCAATAAGGAGCTAGTCTAGCAATACGTGGATTAATAAGGTGATGGTCATTGCGGGATTTTAAGGGTAGTGTGAATCTCTGAGTTTTAAACTTTTCTTCCTTGCTAGTTTTCTGTTTGCTTGAGGACAAGCAAAAGACTAAGTCTGGGGAAATTGATATGTTTGGTTTTTACCGCTTTCTAACGTATGTTTTAATGTTTCTTTCAATTGTTTTATCGAGTCAAAGTCCGTTTTAGAGTCTTTTAGTCTTCTATTTAGATATCTCAGGTAAAAAGGCGTTCACGGATAAAATTGGAGTCACGAGGGCAAAAACGCACGAAACCATGAAGAAAGAGCCAGTATCGGTCGATACTGGTGGAACAGGTCGATGCCACCCCACCCGAGAGGTTGGCATCGACCGATGCTGGTGAAGGTGTCGATGGGCCGGTCGATGCTACCCCCACCCGAGAGGTCAGTATCGACCGATACTGAAGAAGACGGGTCGATGCTACCTTACCCGAGAGGTCAGCATCGACCGATACCGAAAAAGACGGGTCGATGCTACCCCGACCCGAGGGGTCAGCATCGACCGATGCTAAAGAAGACGGGTCGATGCTACCCATACCCGAGAGGTCTGCATCGACCGATGCTAAGGTGGTATCGACCGATACCAGCCGACGAGAAGAAAAAAAGAAACTTCTGTTTTCTTTATTTTGCCCGGGAAACTTCCTGTTTTGACCTAATTCGACCTAGACCTATATATACTCTATTTTTAGCCTCTTGGAGGCAGCCACCCTTTTGTTCTATTCAGAATTTTTGCTATTGAACCATTGTAAGCTTTGGAGAAGAATCTCTGCATCTATTGAGAAGAATTCTAAACCCTTTCTCTCTTTATTTATATTATGATTTCTTCATCTCCTTGCTTGTTCTTCGTTACTATGTCTGAGTAGTTCCATAGTTAGGTTAGGGCTTTCAAGGCAAGGGGATCCATGAGTCATTTAATTAGACACATATAGGGATTTATCTTTTGTGGTTTTCGCTTATTATTGTGTTTATTGCTTAGACTTGAGCTGACCGCTAGGTCTATTAACTATGGCTTAATCTAATAGCGCGGAAGTGTGAAGATTGCTAGAAAGAACATAAGCGAGCGAATCACCTAGTAGCGCGGAAGTGTATTAGGTTGATTCGTGAACATATTGAACTTGCTCGTTAAGGCTGATCTAGAATTCTATGAGCACTGAAGTGGATTAGGATGCTAGGTTTAGTAACCATGAGCACGGAAGTGGATTGGTTAGATATTTATGTTTGATTTTGAAACTTGCTTTTAATTATTCCCTGAATAGTTGTCTGATTTATGATCTCTGAATTCCTGCGAATAAACCCTTGACCTAACGCTTTTCCTTTATTAAATTTACATCGTTTAAATTGCTCTCGTTACCTTACTAAAACAACCCATATTTCTGCCTTAGCTTAATTTCATAATTGTGAAAATAGTAGTGTAACCTTGGTCTCTGTAGATTCGATCCTAAAGTACTGCATTGACAACCATTATGATTGCGGTAGTGTGAACTTTAGTTTTAATTGACTGAGTGAGAACGCTTAAATCAATGTGTTAACGGGGACCTTGAAGGTTTTTTCACGAGCTCTCGTGGCCTCTGGCAAGGCTATTCCTTATCACCTTACCTCTTCGTCACAGCCATAAACATCCTCTTCCTTCAACTGAACAAGGCTGCTGCAGCAGGGAAGATTGGATATCACCTTTGGTGTAGTGAACTTACTCTCAATCATCTTAGCATTGCAGATGATATGATGATATTCATGGATGTATCTGAAAATTCTCTCCGCTCAACCTTTGAAGTGCTCAAAGACTTTGCAAGAGTATATGGGTTGGCGATAAACCCTACCAAATCGTCTTTATACATTTCTGCCCGAATGCAAAGCTCTCTCCTTGGAATCGCATCTGAGCTGGGAATTCCAGTAGAACAATTACCCATTCGTTATTTGGGTCTTCTGCTCGCCACAAAAATTATGACTCGACTTGATTATGAACCCCTCATTGATATAATTCGAACCCGCTTGGTCTCTTGCTCTAGTAAAATGTTGTTTTTCGCAGGGAGACTACAACTCATTCAATCGGTAATTGGTAGCATTACAAATTTATGGTGCTATGTCTTTAGTCTCCTGAAGAGATGTTTTGATACTATTGAACGTATGTGCGCTGCTTTCCTTTGGTCGGGCTCCCCGCACGTGACCTGAAAAACTAAAGTGGCATGGGATGATGTATGCACGATGTATCGCAAATCTTTTCTCTCAAGCTGATCTGGAGATTATTCACGTGTTCAGGTTCTTTATTGGTAGCTTGAACTCGTCACTACCTTTTACGGAACTCATCCTTTTGGGATGCACGGGAAGGGAGTTGGGGTTCTTGGATTTGGAACAAGCTCCTTAAATTATGGCATTTGGCTTATGAGTTTCTGAAAATGGAGATCAAAGATGGCACCTCTACATTCTTCTGGTTTGACAACTGGTTGGGTATGGGTCGTATCATCGATATTACTGGAGAAACGGGAACTCGATTATTTGGCCTCCATCCCTCTGCTATAGTATCTGAGGTATCGAATGGGGAGACTTGGAATATCCGGCACTGTATGGGGCACCACGTTAGTGAGCTGCTCCAGATTTTCCGAAATGCTCCTCCCAGTTCGTTCATCTAGAGAAGATATTCATCTTTGGAAACACGGGCTCAACGATTTAAAGCGAAATTTCATCTCTAGCAAAACTTGGGATCAAATATGTCTCAAGAAACCAGTGGTTAATTGGCACAGGGTGGTGTGGTTTAAGCAAGCTCTTCCGCGACATGCTTTTGTCTCTTGGCTGGATATTCGTAATAAGCTTGCTACCGGTGCACTAGCTCATCTATGGGGTGTGACTCAACCATGTCTTCTCTGTGGGGAGCCAAATGAATCTCGCGATCATCTGTTCTTCGCGTGTCCTTATTCCTATACGATCTGGACAATGCTATGCTCAAATCTTCTGGGTTGTTGGATCAATCCTGATTGGGACATCACACTTTGCTCGATTATTTGCAACCGTCTAAGCACAGTGTATTCTGTTTTAGCTCATCTGACATTTCAAATTGTGATATATATGCTGTGGAAAGGGAGGAATGGAAGACGCCACCAGCAACCCCCTCACTCTCCAACCAATCTAGCGCACACCATTGACAGTATGATCCGATCGCAGCTCCTCTCTCTCAGACAACACGACAATGCATCTGAAAACGTCTTGCTCGCTAGGTGGTTAACGATATACAATCTAGCCCGAACCGCCTGTGACACCTCTCCTTCTTAACATTTGCTCTGGTTGAAGCTCTGGTTTTTTCCACATTCTTTGTTCTCTGCTTGTCTTCTCTTTAACAATTTAGGCTTGAGATTTATGGCTAGTGCTATTCTTTTCATACATTTTGTACATATCTTTCTTTTTGTTGATTACTAAATTTCATAATTCAAAAAAAAAAAAAACAGTAAATAATTTTATTTTCACAAAAAGAAATGTTATTGCATAATCGATTTCGAATTTTGTTTTTCATAACTTTAAACAAATGTCACTCGTTGTATCTATATGTCAGATAGTTGATATGTCTTACCATTTTTCTATTATACTATTTTAAGCATAACTAGAATTTAACCCGCACTAATCATAGCGCGGAATAATTTTTTTTAAAGAAATTGTTTTCATTTTTTAAGAAAATTATTTTTATCTGAATTTTACAATATGGCTAACTAATGATTATAGATAAAGCTGTCAATTTATAATAACTAGGGATTGATCCCCGCGCTTCGCACAGGCTTATTTTATATTTATGTTTTATAAATTTGTGTTTATAAATTCATGTTTTTTTTAATTTCAAATTAGTTTAATAGTCGGTTTATGTTTATAGTTGCATTGTGTGTATATATGCGTGTGTTTTGTTATTTCTCTTTATTAGTGTTTGTATATAACAACGGTTTTTCTTTTAATTATGTTGTTTACTTATGTTGAAATATTATTCTTTTTTCATGTGTTTATATGTAGTATTTGACTACTGTGTGATTATAATTATAGTTATATATATATATATATATATATATATATATATATATATATATATATATATATATTTTTTTTAACACCATTTCAAATCTCTCATAAGTTACATATTTAGTTGAACGTATAATATTACATTTCTGTTCCGGAATCTATAGTTTATATTGAGGCCAATTATAACATCATCAGCCCATGTACACATTAACTAAACAAACCACTTACATTTGATTATAAATGATTTTAGTACATATTTGAGAATTTAAAATTATCTCTTTATGTATGTATAGTTTTAAGTTGTATTTAGTTACGCTATCTAATAGAGATTTTTTTCTAATGTTTTCGCATTTATGCTAATAGATATTTTGGCTCAAGTATTGCTTTCTCCGTGAAAGATCGCTGACAAAAGATCTGTGATTTTTTCCTTGTTCTCCATCTCCGAAGAACATATCCTCTCTCGGTTCTAAAAATCCAACAAATCCCGCTCACATAGCTGGTCCTCGATGGCCGCTGTGACTTTCAACGCCTTCGGTAGCCATGGTTCCGCTTCTCACATCTGTTTCCGCCATTTTTACTCCTTCATCGATGCTCGCACCTACCTTAAGGTCTGATTTCAGAATTCGAAATTTTATATATCTTATCATTACCATATTCGGGTGTTCAAAATTTGAAATCTTGAGTGTTGTTTTGGATTTATAGGAAGGAAAAGATTGCGATATATGCAGCGTTGTGATTGCAGATGGAGCTGATGCGATCAACGAACAATTTTTCAAAAGAAACACATCATTTGTTATGGGTAATGAGGTAAAAATCAATCAAATTTTCACAAAATCTTAGAGTTTTAGCAATTTTGTGAAGTTCGAATAACGATCATTCTTCATGATCTTTAGTCCATTTCATCTGTGAACAATGAGAGAAGAAGTAGATTAATAGGAACCTCAATGGTTTCAAAGATAATTCTTAGGACACCCGAACTTGAAGTGAAGTTATTGCAAAAGTTGGTTTAACTTCTCCATCTTTCTTATTTCAAGAATATGTGAACGATTCTCAGAGTCTATTATATTGTCTTCAATGGTACTTAGTCTCTTCCATTAACAAAAATTGGGTAATAAGCATTTCAAGATGTATGACGATCATTTAGTAAATTGCTAAGTTTTGGCTTTGAAAATCCTCGATATATTTATTTGTCCGAGAAACCAATTCGGATCCGAAAAAATGTATTGATTTGTCGAGATATTAATTTATCGAGTATCAATTTATAGATGTTATACTGTTAATTATGATAATAAACTCATTTTATATGTATTTTCCGTTGAATTGTAGTTGGTTATCTATAAATTAAGTAGTTTATCTAAATATTTTTTTTTAAATGTGAACTTACTATATGGTCATTTTTCACTTATTTCATTTCATTTTTTTCCAAACTTATGCATTCGCATATAATAATTTTTTTAATAGCCGGTTCAAATTTTAAATCATAACTAATATTATATATTTTTCTCGTTAGTTGGTGTAATTGTGTGTTTTGGAGTTGTATAGTAATAATTATACTTATGTTGAAGCTTTAATTAGTACATATTAGAGTTTTACGTAAGTGATGTCCATTATAGAGGATTGTAGTGATGATGTGGATAGTTTATATTGAGAGAAAACTCTTCTATTATATAATATATTCTATTATATATATATATATATATATATATATAATAAGATGCTTATTTTCTCTACAATCATTTATCTATAATTTTATTTATTTGTTCTTAACTTTGTCATATTTTATATATTCTCGATTTGTTAAATTAATTGTAAAACCTTATATTTACCACAAATTTATAGTATTTTGTGACTCTCAAATGATGTAAATTTTATTATACAAAATTATATATTCTTGGAGCAAAATTGAATAAATTTCTTTTTTTCATTATATGTAGTAAAATCTATTTTACATTCTTAATTTCATAATCACATTCTAACATTTTAAATAGGATAAATATTAAATTAAAGTTTTTGGTTGAAAATCTAACAATATATCATTTTCAATAAAATATTTCATTATTTTTTTATTCAGTTAGTATTACAATTGTTTTGATTCTTAATATAGAATTATCACTTTTTATTTTGTTACATAAAGTTTTGTATTTTTGTAATTTGTATTAAATAAAAATAATGATAAATATAATAGATATGTATTAAATGAATGTTTTAAATATATTTTAATGTTAAAAACCTTTTGTGTAAATGAGGTGATGAGGTGGACACCCTAGATTGAGAGAAAAATCTCATATTATATAATAGATTTGTCTATTTAACCTGTTTTACAGTGAATTAAAATATTATTCGGATTAACCCGCAAAAACTTATAATCTTGAAAACACAATTCTAATATGTACCGTTAAATGACTCTGGTTTTTGTGGTTAGTGTACGAACTCTTAAAAAAAAAAGTTTTCTTGTGCCTAACTTTTTATAAAATTAGTAAAATATTTTTCAACTTTTGTTTTGATATATATTCAAATAAATTATATTAAATTATAGCAAGATTTTGAATAAAGTTTTTTCTTTGAATATATATGGATTGATTATTATTTTAAAATATATAGTATTAAAAATAATTAAGAAATTAAATAATAAATAACTTCTTTAATGCAAAATATATAATTTACATATTCTAATCAATAATTTTTAAAGTCTATTATAGCATTTCCTATTTCAATTATTCTTTGTTATTTGTAATGACATTTCATGTAATCTATATATATAAAGTAAGCTTTTCTCTCTTCTCATGCTCCCACCTCAGCATCCTAAAAATTTAATACACATACTATATATATATATATTAATTATAAATTTGGTTCTAACATTATGAAAAGAATTTGAAAAGGCATTATTAATATTCTAAATTAAACCAGAAAATAATAAACTTATATGAATATAGTTCTTTGAAATAATAACAGGTTTAATAAATTTGGTTATCATAATATATTTCAACTTAAAGTAACCTTTTCTCTCTTCTCATGCTGCCACCTCAGCATCCTAAAAATTTAATACACATACTAAATATATATATTAATTATAAATTTGGTTCTAACATTATGAAAAGAATTTGAAAAGGCATTATTCATATTCTAAATTAAACCAGAAAATAATAAACTTATATGAATATAGTTCTTTGAAATAATAACAGGTTTAATAAATTTGGTTATCATAATATATTTCAACTTTTATAAATATTTAATTAGGTTAAGTTGTATCGCAAATATTATAAAAAAACTAATATATCAAACAAGTCCTACAATTCAACAAATAAGTTAAATATGTTACTAAATTCATAAAACAAAATATAAGTTGGCAAGTTTTACACCTAATAAAGAGACAAATAAATAAAATTAAGGTATACTTAACATAATAATTGCAATTACACATAACTATGAAAAAGAAATTTAAGAGCCAAAAAAATTAAGAAATATATTAAAAGTATTTACACGAAAATATAAATTAATTTTGAAAATTTAAAATCGTTGTGTTTTGTGATATTATTTTTAACAATAAAAATAAAAATAAATGTAACTACAACAGGAGAAAAAAACAAAAGCTTTGTATATGCAAAATATATATCATGTGATGTAAATATATTTCAATTCTCATAATAAATACCATCCATTAATACAATAGTGTTTCCTACAATTTGAAAAGACATTTACTTAATAGAAGATAGATTATATTGAATTAATCTAAAGAAATTTCAATTTAATAATTTACTTTTAATTGTTTATTTATATAGTTTAGAAAAACTATAGAATTTAGTCTTTATAAATTATGGATTAAATTTATTCTAAATAAAATCAAACAAATGTTTTGACTTCAAACAATCAGTTATATATGGAAATTGTTTTCAAAAAAAAAAAATAGATTTAGGAATCACAAACATATTGCACACATAAATAGGGTTAAAATCATACATAAAACACTCCAAAAATAATAACTTCACATGAAACAGAATTAAAAACAATTATTATGCAACTTTAAAATGTAAATATCTTCCCTTTAAAATGTAAATATCTTCCTTTTAAAAAACTCAACTAATTGCATAAAATTGATCACCAAAGAAAAAAGAGGTAAAAATGTGTTCCATCCAATAAATAAACACATAGATGGTCATAAATTAAAAAAAAACAAAAATAAATACACAGATCTTAAGCTGATAGAGATAATTAAATTAATTACGAGACCAAATAAAGTAAAATACCATTAGATTAAAAAAATTGTTTACCACGTCCGCGCGGATCACACCCTTTGTGATTGAAATTGAAAGTGAAATCTAACCGGCGATGGGGGAAGATATCGGAGAAGACGAGGGTTTTAGAGCAGTGGGTAATGTTTTTTATATGATAATCATATTCACAAGAACTCTCTCTCTCTCTCTCTCTCTCTATCTCTCTCTAAATGTTTGAATAGACGCTCGACCCCATATTTTTTATATTTCAATTTAATAATTTACTTTTATCAGTTTATTTATATAGTTTAGAAAAACTATAAAATTTAGTCTTTATAAATTATGGATTACATTTATTCTAAATAAAATCAAACAAATGTTGTGACTTCAAACAATCAGTTATATATGGAAATCTTTTTCAACAAAAATAAAAGAAAAATAGATTTAGGAATCACAAACATATTGCACACATAAATAGGGTTAAAATCATACATAAAACACTCCAAAAATAATAACTTCACATGAAACAGAATTAAAAAAAATTATATTGCAACTTTAATCAGTAAATATCTTCCCTTTAAAATGTAAATATCTTCCTTTTAAAAAACTCAACTAATTGCATAAAATTGATCACCAAAAAAAAAAAAGAGGTAAAATTGTGTACCATCCAATAAATAAACATATAGATGATCATAAATTAATAAAAAACAAAAACAAATACACAGATCTTAAGCTGATAGAAATAATTAAATTAACTACGAGACCAAATAAAGTAAAATAATATTAGATTAAAAATATTGTTTACCACATCCGCGCTGATCACACCCTTTGTGATTGAAATTGAAAGTGAAATCTCACCGGCGATGGGGAAAGATATTGGAGAAGACGAGGGTTTTAGAGCAGTGGGTAATGTTTTTTTACAAGATAATCCTATTCACAAGAACTCTCTCTCTTTCTCTCTCTAAATGTTTGAATCGACGCTCGACCCCATATTTCTTATATTTTTCCAAATCGGCCCATATTATCTCAAATGTTCCCATTAACATATACATCTATGATGATTTTGATAGTAAATTAGCGATAGAAATTAAATCATTTTTCAAATAAAATTAAATTCATTGTGTAGTCACCAACACTCGATCATCGAATAGGAATTATAGTAATTTCTGAACATTTTATTAGTATTCGGTTTTAAGTAAAAATATATAAAAATACAGTGACTTATTTCGAAGTATTTTTTTTTAAGTTCGGAGAATTCTAAATTCACAAAACTAACTTTTCTTTTATTAGTATTCGAAATAACTTTCTGACTATACAAAACTAACCCTATTTCGAAGTATATATATAAAGTAAGCTTTTCTCTCTTCTCATGCTGCCACCTCAGCATCCTAAAAATTTAATACACATACTAAGTACATATATTAATTATAAATTTGGTTCTAACATTATGAAAAGAATTTGAAAATGCATTATTCATATTCTATATTAAACCAGAAAATAATAAACTTATATGAATATATTTCTTTGAAATAATAACAGGTTTAATAAATTTGGTTATCATAATATATTTCAACTTTTATAAATATTTAATTAGGTTAAGTTATATCGCAAATATTATAAAAAAACTAAAATATCAAACAAGTCCTACAATTAAACAAATAAGTTAAATATGTTACTAAATTCATAAAACAAAATATAAGTTGGCAAATTTTACATCGATTAAAGAGACAAATGAACAAAATTAAGGTATACTTAACATAATAATTGCAATTATACATAACTATGAAAAAGAAAATAAGAGCCAAAAAATTAAGAAATATATTAAAAGTATTTACACGAAAATATAAATTAAGTTTGAAAATTTAAAATCGTTGCGTTTTGTGATATTATTTTTAACAATAAAAATAAAAATAAATGTAACTACAACAGGAGAAGAAAATAAAAGCTTTGTATATGCAAAATATATATCATGTGATGTAAATATATTTCAATTCTCATAATAAATAGTGTTCCCTACAATTTGAAAAGACATTTACTTAATAGAAGATAGATTATATTGACTTAATCTAAAGAAATTTTAATTTAATAATTTACTTTTATCAGTTTATTTATATAATTTAGAAAAACTATAGAATTTAGTCTTTATAAATTATAGATTAAATTTATTCTAAATAAAATCAAACAAATGTTGTGACTTCAAACAATCAGTTATATATGGAAATTGTTTTCAACAAAAAAAATAGATTTAGAAATCACAAACATATTGCACATATAAATAGGGTTAAAATCATACATAAAACACTCCAAAAATAATAACTTCACATGAAAGAAAATTTAAAAAAATTTATTATGCAACTTTAAAATGTAAATATCTTCCCTTTAAAATGTAAATATCTTCCTTTTAAAAAACTCAACTAATTGCATAAAATTGATCACCAAAAAAAAAAAAGGTAAAAATGTGTACCATCCAATAAATAAACACATAGATGATCATAAATTAAAAAAACAAAAACAAATACACAGATCTTAACCTGATAGAGATAATTAAATTAATTACGAGACCAATTAAAGTAAAATACCATTAGATTAAAAAACATTTTTACCACGTCTGCGCGGATCACACCCTTTGTGATTGAAATTGAAAGTGAAATCTAACCTGCGATGGGGGAAGATATCGGAGAAGACGAGGGTTTTAGAGCAGTGGGTAATGTTTTTTTATAGGATAATCATATTCACAAGAACTCTCTCTATCTCCCTCTAAATGTTTGAATCGACGCTCGACCCCATATTTTTTATATTTCAATTTAATAATTTACTTTTATCAATTTATTTATATAGTTTAGAAAAACTATAGAATTTAGTCTTTATAAATTATGGATTACATTTATTCTAAATAAAATCAAACAAATGTTGTGACTTCAAACAATCAGTTATATATGGAAATCTTTTTCATCAAAAAATAAAAGAAAAATAGATTTAGTAATCACAAACATATTGCACACATAAATAGGGTTAAAATCATACATAAAACACTCCAAAAATAATAACTTCACATGAAACAAAATTAAAAAAAATTATATTTCAACTTTAAAATGTAAATATCTTCCCTTTAAAATGTAAATATCTTCCCTTTAAAAAACTCAACTAATTGCATAAAATTGATCACCAAAGAAAAAAAAGAGGTAAAATTGTGTACCATCCAATAAATAAAAATATAGATGATCATAAATTATTAAAAAAACAAATTCAAATACACAGATCTTAAACTGATAGAGATAATTAAATTAACTACGAGACCAAATAAATTAAAATACCATTAGATTAAAAAAATTGTTTACCACATCCGCGCGGATCACACCCTTTGTGATTGAAATTGAAAGTGAAATCTCACCGGCGATGGGGAAAAATATTGGAGAAGACGAGGGTTTTAGAGCAGTGGGTAATGTTTTTTTACAAGATAATCCTATTCACAAGAACTCTCTCTCTCTCTCTCTCTAAATGTTTGAATCGACGCTCGACCCCATATTTCTTATATTTTTCCAAATCGGCCCATATTATCTCAAATGTTCCCATTAACATATACATCTATGATGATTTTGGTAGTAAATTAGCGATAGAAATTAAATCATTTTTCAAATAAAATTAAATTCATTTTGTAGTCACCAACACTCGATCATCGAATATGAATTATAGTAAATTCTGAACATTTTATTAGTATTCGGTTTTAAGTAAAAATAGATAAAAATACAGTGACTTATTTCGAAGTATTTTTTTTTTAAGTTCAGAGAATTCTAAATTAACAAAACTAACTTTCCTTTTATTAGTATTCGAAATAACGTTCGGACTATACAAAACTAACCATATTTCGAAGTATATATATAAAGTAAGCTTTTCTCTCTTCTCATGCTACCACCTCAGCATCCTAAAAATTTAATACACATACTAAATACATAAATTAATTATAAATTTGGTTCTAACATTATGAAAAGAATTTGAAAAGGCATTATTCATATTCTAAATTAAATCGGAAAATAATAAACTTATATGAATATAGTTCTTTGAAATAATAACATGTTTAATAAATTTGGTTATTATAATATATTTCAACTTTTATAAATATTTAATTAGGTTAAGTTGTATCGCAAATATTATTAAAAAACTAAAATATCGAACAAGTCCTACAATTAAACAAATAAGTTAAATATGTTACTAAATTCATAAAGCAAAATATAAGTTGGCAAGTTTTACATCTAATAAAGAGACAAATAAATAAAATTAACGTATACTTAACATAATAATTGCAATTATACATAACTATGAAAAAGAGAATAAGAGCAAAAAAAATTAAGAAATATATTAAAAGTATTTACACGAAAATATAAATTAAGTTTGAAAAATTAAAATCGTTGTGTTTTGTGATATTATTTTTAACAAAAAAAATTAAAAATAAATGTAACTACAACAGGAGAAGAAAATAAAAGCTTTGTATATGCAAAATATATATCATGTGATGTAAATATATTTCAATTCTCATAATAATTACCATCCATTAATACAATAGTGTTCCCTAGAATTTGAAAAGATATTTACTTAATAGAAGATAGATTATATTGAATTAGTCTAAAGAAATTTCAATTTAAAAATTTACTTTTATCAGTTTTTTATATAGTTTAGAAAACCTATAGAATTTAGTCTTTATAAATTATGGATTAAATTTATTCTAAATAAAATCAAACAAATGTTGTGACTTCAAACAATCAGTTATATATGGAAATCCTTTTCAACAAAAATAAAAGAAAAATAGATTTAGGAATCACAAACATATTGCACACATAAATAGAATTAAAATCATACATAAAACACTCCAAAAATAATAACTTCACATGAAGCAAAATTAAAAAAAAATTATTATGCAACTTTAAAATTTAAATATCTTCCCTTTAAAATGTAAATATCTTCCTTTTAAAAAACTCAACTAATTGCATAAAATTGATCACCAAAGAAAAAAAAGAGGTAAAAATGTGTACCATCCAATAAATAAACACATAGATGATCATAAATTAAAAACATAACAAAAACAAATACACATATCTTAAGCTGATAGAGATAATTAAATTAACTACGAGACCAAATAAAGTAAAATACCATTAGATTAAAAATTGTTTACCACGTCCGCGCGGATCACACCCTTTGTGATTGAAATTGAAAGTTAAATCTCACCGGCGATGGAGGAAGATATCGGAGAAGACGAGGGTTTTAGAGCAGTGGGTAATGTTTATTTACAGGATAATCCTATTCACAAGAACTCTCTCTCTCTCTCTCTCTAAATGTTTGAATCGACACTCGACCCCATATTTCTTATATTTTTCCAAATCGGCCCATATTATCTCAAATGTTCCCATTAATCTATACATCTACGATGATTTTGATAGTAAATTAGTGATAGAAATTAAATCGTTTTTCAAATAAAATTAAATTCATTTTGTAGTCACCAACACTGGATCATCGAATATGAATAATAGTAATTTCTGAACATTTTATTATTATTCGGTTTTAGGTAAAAATAGATAAAAATACAGTGACTTATTTCGAAGTATTTTTTTTTTAAGTTCGGAGAATTATAAATTCACAAAACTAACTTTCATTTTATTAGTATTCGAAATAACTTTCGGACTATACAAAACTAACCCTATTTTGAAGTACTAATTTTATTAGTATTCTGTTGGGTTAAAAAAATATACAATTTCCTAAACTTTAAAATTACAAAACTTAACTTTTAAAAACCAACTAATTGAGTAAATAGTCAACCAAAAAAAAAAAATTAAAATTGTGGATCACTCACTAAACAAATACATAAATAAACCTAAAATTAAGAAAGGAAAAAAAACTTAAGAATAAACAATCCACATTTCTTAAGCTAATAGAGACAAATCCATTAACAATCATAATAATAAAACTAAAATAATATTATACCAAATTGTTTTAAAACAAAATTGTGTTCACGTCCGCACGTAGCGCGTATCACACACTAGTAACTTATAAAATAAAGTTTATTTTTAAAAATGTCTTCTTAAATAATATTATAGAGATATCTTATTGACATTCAATTGCATGTTATTAAGGCGAATGAATCATGACTAATACTCGTATAAGCATATCGTGGTTCGGTTTGGGCGTGAACCAGTACGATTTGGATTTTGAGACGAAGATTTAACCAAAGATCTAGATGTAGTTAGAATGCAGAATGTCTTACAAAGGATTTATGAGTGTAAATGCATGTTAATGTGTAAATTGAGGTTTTACGTCACCAACTGGGTTTTTGGTGAGAATCCGAGGACCTTACTGAATGGAACCACAAGCCATTTAATGAGGGTGTCAGGTTTTAACCCTAGATACAAGCTGCAAGTGCACAAATAAATTTAAGGATCGAATCCACAAGGATTCATATAAACCACACTAAAAACTATCAGAATCAAATCAAGCTAAGAAAAATAAAGAGGTTGTCTGGAATTGTAGTAAGCAAATAATTAAACTAAATGATATATTTCAGGGCGTGCAGAACGGAGCCTATTGTCTAGAAACTATGGAAAAAGAACCTATCACAAGGACTTGGAATGCTATTCATATAAAGAAGTTCTATGTTTGAAGTCCTAAAAGTCCAATATATCGAACTATGTTAAGGTTTGATCTCTCTTTGGGTACGTAGGCAGCCCATACCTCGGGTCGAGTTATTACTTTAATAAAAATATATGTGGAGGGGGATATTGTTTTACAAGAAATATTTTTAACAATGTCAAGTTTTAGTCGATGACATTTAACCGGATTATAACAAGGATTAGAAGTACGCGAGACTCCAGCTCGCAAACAAACTTAAAAACAGCAGCAAAAGACGAAATTTGCAGTGGTCAAAGTGCTCATCACTACAAATGGGCACAATACTTGATTATGGCACATGTACGGCTCGAATATCGTGGCCTGGTCCGCTTCGCTTTCTTTGTCCTGATATAATCCTCGATAGATTTGCAAAATGCACTCCGAGATAGTGAGATAGGAAGGGTAAGAGATAACTCCCGATCTAGAAATCAGGTGGGGATTCGAAGAAAGGGTAAACACAGATGTAGGAGATGATTACGAAAGAGAAGAATCACCTCGAAAATCAGGGTTCGTGATAATGGAGTTGTACGTCACTGAGCCGTAAAGCGAAAGAGAGAAAGAGAGTAAAGAGAGTAAAGAGAATATCTTCTGATTGAGATTTCTTGTTACTGGCCGTAGGCCTTACATAAGGTGTGATGTTCAGAAAGCGACAAATTATAAAACTCAACCGGTTATCGACAGAACCGAATAAACCAGGAGGAAATCTAATTTAAACCAAGTTGCATAAAGAAAGATAGATTGAGAATGAGAGTTGTTGATGATACTGTAACAATACTCCCTCCTTCAGATGATCCTTGTCCTCAAGGATGGAATGCTGGGTACTTGGCCACAAAATCTTGATAAAACTCCCATGTAGCTTGTTCCGACGCATACCCTTTCCACTAGACCAAGATCTTTGTCACTGCCTTGTTCTGTCTTTTAACCATCTTAGTCTCAAGTATCTTCTCAGGTTCCTTTGAGTTATCAATGTCTATGAGATATGGAGGCAGAGTAGGAGGGGATTCAGGTGGGTTGGGACAGAGTTTGAGTTGGCTTACGTGGAAGACATTGTGGATTGCAGCATCAGGAGGCAGAGCAAGCTTGTAAGCATGTGAACCAATGCGATATGTAACCAAGAAAGGTCCATAAAACCGTGGGGACAGTTTGTGGGGAGTGTGGTGGTTCTTAAGAGAGTGCTGCCTGTAGGGCTGGAGCTTCAAGTAGACGTAATTACCAATCTGAAATGCACGATCTGACCGGTGCGAATCAGCGTATTGCTTTATTATGTTTTGAGCTCGCAATAAGTGAAACTTCATCATGTTAATCAACTCTTCTCGTTTCTACAAACTGCGATCAACAACCTGAGAATAACTCTCTCCTGGGAGGTAAGGCATATGCATTGGTGGGGGCTGGCCATAGATGATCTCAAACGGAGTGCTGCGGATGGCTATGTGGTAAGTGGTATTGTACCACCATTCTGCGAGCGGAAGCCACTTGCTCCAAGTGGATGGCGCATTAGAAGCCATACAACGCAAGTAGGTCTCTACAGTCTTGTTTGTTATCTCAGTTTTTCCATCAGACTGTGGGTGATAGGCTGTGGAAAAGTTGAGAGAAACACCATTAACTATGAATAATTTCTTCCACACGTCGCTGAGAAATGTAGGATCCCTGTCACTAGTGATGTCTTTTGGCATCCCGTGAAGCCGAAAAACCTGATCCAGGTAGAACCAGAAAATATGCATTCTTGCTCAGCCGATCGATAACAACCAAGATGTAGTGCTTGCCGGAGGAAGGTGGAAGCCCCTCAATGAAATCAAGACTAACATATTCCCAAACACCAACAGGAATATGTAAAGGTTGAAGGAGACCTGGTTTGGCAGCCACATCGTACTTGTTCTGCTGACAGATAGAGCAATTCCTGACGTAGTTCTGAACCTCCAAACTCATCTTGGCCAGAAAAACAGGGATTTGATCCGATGAAGAGTGGCTTCTCGTCCAAGATGACCTCCAACAGCAGAGTCGTGGAGCCATTTAAATATGTGTAGCTTAACGGTTGGGTCATTACCTACAACAAGTTTTCCTTTCCTGCGTAGTTCATTATTAACAAAGGAGTAAGATGGATGCGAGGAAGGCTTACTCTGTAGGTCAGTGATGATCTGCTTGAGGTGAGGATCAGATTCCCAAAGCAGTTGGAGTTGCTCATAAAAACCGTTATGGACCTGAGACAAAGTGAGGTGAAGCAACTGACAACCAGAAACGCGGGAGAGGGCATCGGCACCAAAGTTTTCCTTCCCTTGTTTGTAGTGAATCTTGAATGTATACCCCATGAGTTTAGGGAGCCACATGTGTTGAAATGGTGTAGTAACTTTCTGCTCCATCAGAAACTTCAAACTCTTTTGGTCAGTCTTAATGATGAAGAGCTTGTGTGCTAAATAAGCATTCCAAGTCTGAACCGCATGTACCACAGCCAGAAGTTCTTTCTCATAGACTGATAACTTCTGATGGTGAGGACCCAAAGCTCTGCTTATGTAGCAGATGGGATGATTATCTTGCATCAAAACTGCGCCCATCCCCGTGTTGGAGGCATCAGTCTCAACAATGAAGGTCTTGGTGAAGTCAGGGAGAGCAAGGACTGGAGCTGAGGTCAAAGCAGACTTGAGTGAAGCAAAGGCTGCAGCTGCAGCAGAATTTCAAGTGAACCCGTCTTTACGCAGCAAAACAGTGAGGGGTCTAGCAATTATGCTGTAACATTTGATGAATTTGCGGTAATAGTTTGCAAGGCCAAGGAAACTGCGTAACTGATTCTGGTTTGTAGGAGTTGGCCACTTCTCAATAGCCAGTATCTTTGCTGGATCAGTACGGACGCCTTCATTGGATATGAAATGCCCGAGATACTCAATCACAGTGGCCCCAAAAGTACACTTAGAATGCTTCAGGTACAGTTGTTGGTGTTGCAGGATGGAAAAGACAACCTCCATATGGTACAAGTGCTTTTCCCAACTCCCACTGTACACTAAAATATCATCAAAGAAAACCAACAGGAATTTCCTGATAACATGCTGGAAAATATGATTCATGAGGCCTTGAAATGTGCAATGTGCATTGGTTAGGCCGAAAGGCTTAACTAAGTATTCGTAATGACCGGAATGAGTCTTGAATGCCGTCTTATACACATCTGCTGGTGACATACGGAGTTGATGAAAACCAGCCCTCAAATCCAACTTAGAAAAGAATTTTGCTCCTCCGAGCTCATCCAATAGACCTTCAAGAAGAGGGATTGGGTATTTGTCTTTGATAGTTTGCTTGTTCAAGCCTCTGTAATCGACAAAAAGACGCCATGAACCGTCTTTTTTCTTCACAAGTACGACCGGAGATGCATTCGGGCTGGAACTATATTGAATGATTCCTTGAGTAAGCATTTCTTGTATCATTTTGTCAACGGAATCCTTCTGCAGAGAGGAGTAACGGTATGGCCTCAGATTGACAGGATTACCACCAGAATCGAGAGAAATTTTTTTATCAAAGCCTTTACGGAAAGGTGGGAGCTGGGTTGGTTCTTCAAAGATCTTTGTATAGTTGTGAAGCAGCTGTTGCAGAGAAGTGTCAGTACTCATCTCAGCTCCACTAGCTTCGATATGGTAGAACATAATCTCAGGATCAGGCAGATGTTGGTCCAAAGTAACAGACTCCTGGATGTGGAGAAGAGCAATATGCGGTTGTTGTCGTAAAAGCTTGTTCAAACTGCTCCTGTTAACCACTTTGCAGCCTGAGTTAGTGACACCGCGCAACACATATTTCAGACCCCAGAATGTAAATTCCATTCATAGGTTTAAGAAATCCCAAAGTATGGGGCCTAATACTGATAGCCATTGTACTCCCAAGACCAGCTCACTGACCTCCAATGGTAAAGTCATGATTTCTGCAGTGAAAGTGTAACCCTACATTTTCCAAGTGAAATCAGTACATTTGTAACCATCAATCAAGCTACCATTTGTTGTTGCTACAGCCATTGGCTTAATAGGATCCAATTTGCAACCAAGGACTTTAGCAAGGCTCAGGTCGAGAAAGTTATGCGTACTCCCTGGGTCGATCATAATATGGAGCTTGCGTTTATCATACTGCCCAGCAACACGTATGCAATTATAGGTAGTGGAACCGTTCAGTGCATTTACAGAGATGACAGGAAACTTATCATCTTGTCCTGCAGGTAACTCCTCGGGTGGTGACTATTCTTCTCCATCATCGCCAGAATTCTCTTCGTCATCGGCTTCCAGGTAAAGGAGTTGAGAACGTCTGTGTTTTAAGTGATGGCCTGGTGTAAAAGGTTCTTCGCAATACATACATAACCCTTTACTCTTGCGTTCTTGCATTTCCTCAAAAGAAACAGTCCTGGCTGGTTTGGCTAATTGGGTTCGATTATGGAAGTTTTGTCGTTGAGGCAGACCACGGGAAGGATTCGGAGCAGATAACAGAGGAGTGATGATCATACTCTTAAAAGGGAGAGGTGAAGTAGAGCGCTGAATGGGATTGAAGGGAGCTCGGGATGATCTCACTGGTGTGCGTGCCAAAGATGAATCATGGAGCTTTGCGATCCTTGCCGCTTCTGGGACAGAAGAAACATTGAACTCATGAACGTGGTAGGCCAAGTGGGGGTTCAGGTTCGTCGTAAAGATGCTGAGAGCATAGGCTGGGGGAGTATGAGCCTTGTGAGAGCATCCTCAAATTTTTCCAAGTAAATCTCGACGGCGTCACTGTTCTGTTTGAGACTGACTAGCTCCGGCAAAGGGTCATCAAATAAACCACCAAAGCGAGCCGAGATAGCGCTCACATAATCAGGCCAAAGAGGGTAAACATCATAGCGTGTAGAGATATAGTTATGATGCCATTTCAAAGCCTTACCTTCCATGTGTATAGAGGCAAGCCTGACTTTCAGCTCCGGAGGGGTACTATCGAGAGAAAAAAATTGTTCGCATCTGTAAATCCAGTCTCGGAGCTTCGTCCCGTCAAACATGGGAAAACCCTTTTTGGTCAGTCGCGAAGATAACTCATTAGGGAGCAGAGAAGACCCGTTCAAGATGGGCTCGCCACCAGGTGTGTGTCGCATCACCCTACTCAGACCCCTTGGATCTGGTGACTGGAACATCCCGGGTGAGGAGACTCCAACTGGAGGTAACGGAGGCTTCCCGGCATCGACTCGATCGACCCCACTCAAATCAGGCGGATCTGGTAACTGGACCGTCCCCGGAGAGAGGACTCCAACTGGAGGTGAGAGCTAGAGCCCTGGATCTGATCGTGATGTTGTGAAGACGAACCATGAGAGAAATGTTGCAGGATCAGCATCTCGAGTTTGCTAAACCTCGTTTCCAGAGAGTCGGTTCGGAGCTGCTGTTCCTCGAGTCTCTTCTCATGTTGCAGACGAAGGTCCTCAGCTTGACCTTCCATGGCTTGTTTCTCTTGAAGTCTGGTTTCGACGCCCATGTTATCTCACGCCCGAGGTCGGAGTGCTCTGATACCAATGAGACAGAAAGGGTAAGAGATAACTCCCGATCTAGAAATCCGGTGGGGATTCGAAGAAAGGGTAAACACAGATGTAGGAGATGATTACGGAAGAGAAGAATCACCTTGAAAATCTGGGTTCGTGATAATGGAGATGTACGTCACTGAGTCGTAAAGCGAAAGAGAGAAAGAGAGTAAAGAGAGTAAAGAGAATATCTTCTGATTGATTTTTCTTGTTACTGGCCGTAGGCCTTACATAAGGTGTGATGTTCAGAAAACGACAAATTATAAAACTCAACCGGTTATCGACATAACCGAATAAACCAAGAGGAAATCAAATTTAAACCAAGTTGCATAAAGAAAGATAGATTGAGAATGAGAGTTGTCGATGATACTGTAACAGATAGGCACAAAACTGCCAAACTCGGGCTCCTCCCACTTTGAAGGAAGTGACGCTAAGAGTCGGATCTTCCTCTTAAAATCTCTCAGACGGTGATCGATCTTTGCTTTCCTCCTTAAACGTTGCTTGTGATGCACAATAGTTTGTAGATACTTTGATGTTACCTACAAAGGAGAACATGTATAGGATATCAAAGAAACAAAAATGGTAATCAATATAAGTGAGAATCCTTACTATGTCGAGGAAAGCAAGGGATATTTTGCATTCTTCCCTTTTAAAATGCAGAACGCACATAAGGAACGTTAAACCATGACGCTGGAAACCGCCCGCATCAGAACCAGAGGACCAATGACTCCCATGACGCTCCGTTTGGGGGCTAAACGCCTAAGGCGGGTCAACTTCTATCGACTGGGAGACAGATCCACCTGAAGACTCCCATAAGCTTGATAAAAAATATATAAATTTTTTTTCTGGTAAAGATGAAAAAAAAACTAAAAAGCCCCAATCGCGTTGATTATAATTTTTCAAATCCTTTGGATTCTCTATTTATACGAGTCATTAATGATGAAATAAATGAGAGTAAAGTCTAAGCTAATAATTCGTTATTTATGATAACCGAACATCAGAAATTAAATACCGCTTAATTAACGGGATACCGAACGTTTATACGGGCCCATGCCCACTACATAAAAATATTCGGAAAAAGATCCAAAATTTAGCAAGCCGAGAGTCCGCTTCGCAAACCTATTAGGCTGGGGCACCATCCCACAAAATTGAAAATTGTCAACTTACGAGTTCAGGGTAATAAAAGCTGAGATCTTATCTAGCAACTGATTTGATATGCCAATCACAACGGCTCGAATCATAAAAGTCGAGGTCGCTCCTCGCAAATTGATGTGGACATCAAATTATCATATTCACATGAAGAAGAAGCAATGCCAAGACTTTTGGAGACTCAAGACATTCACCCAAACGCATGCCCAATCAAAGAGAAACTACCGGATCCACCCGAATTCAAATATGACACAAAAGATGAATTCCACAACCCAAGTATGAAGCGGCCCATCCCTTAGCCACTTTGGCATGTATTTGTGGGTCCCTTAAGAGTCCATATCCGTGGAGAACTGATCCAGACCAACCAGGATCCACCCAATGCCTCCAAATCAATCTGACGAGTCCGTTCTTGTCCATTTAAGGAAACTCGTCAAACTCCTTTGACCAGCGCCTCTATCTTTATTAATCTAGACATTCAAAGTCTATCAAAGAGTCATATAAGAGAAATATTGCAAGGAATCATGTCCATATACAAGGGAGATCATACTTTCCATTTTTGGCCTCGTTCACACCTTGCCATTAGCTTCTGATTGCTAGGAGATTCAAAGCTGATTGAGAGAGAGCTTTAATACTAATTGGGAGGGGTTGAATGCTGTTTGAGACGTCATTTATCCTTGCCTTACCAAGACCACTAGCCAGCTTCACTTTCACACATCACTTGGATGCACAAGGCCAGCCCCAACGTCTCCATTCAATCCGAAACATCATTTCCATTTATTGTTGATTTATTTGTTTCCATGTTTTACATTTTAGACCATAAGCTAGTTGTATTCCGAGCCTAGAAAGGCTCATTTGGACCATTGTAATAGATACCTCGAAATTTGATAAATAAAAAACGTAAAGTTTTCTTTGCAAAAGTACTTCTTTTGTGTTTTGTTCATTAGAGTTGTGTGGAATCACTCTCTTATGTCGTGCGAGTTCTTAAGTGTTTTGTGAGATTCAATCACTTATGAATCATGTAGAGTCTTACTTCCTTCGCGAGGACTAGCCCTTGAGAAAAGTCTTTCGCCCCGTTGTTTGTGGAATCAAACAACAAACCGGTTACTCTCCATCTCATCGCTTCCATCTCGGCTTTGAGTCTTGAAATATCGTGAGTAGAACTTGGTGGAATCCGAGTCTTACATCATTGGTATCAGATTTAAAAGTTCCTATCTTTGTTTAAATTTGTTTTTGTTTTTGTTTCATTTATTTTCTTATAAAAAAAATTTAAGTTTTCTCATTTATTTCAATTTATTTTGAAAAATTATTTTAAAGATATATAAAAAACAAGTTTTCTGTTTTTGTTCTTTGGTTTATAAAATTTTAAAACCCATTAAAAAAAAATTGGATTTGATTTGTTTCCTTTAAAGTTTTGTTCTTTTCATTATAAAAAAAAAATTTATTTTCTCGGGTTTTGCATTTAAATTTGGAGATATACCAACCTACAAAGAGATACTCGAACTAATTGTATCCAAAGTTGATAAACTAGGATTAGCGTGCAAATCGTTTGAGAAATCTGTCGCATGTTATGAGGAAAGAAGGGCTAGAAAAAACGGTATGGTTGAAAAACCATACCATGAGCACAAGGAGCCCAAACCGCCTGATCCACCAAAAGTGTCTCCATGTCATTCATCGCCTCCACCTTCCATCGACAAAGCTAAACGTGCAGAGGAGGTCCACCAAAATTCAAGCGATAACACTAGATTGCATGAACAAGTTTTGAGGATAATTTTTTTTTAAAAAGGAAGGTATGATGTGGACATCAAATCTGCATATCCCCATGAAGAAGAAGAAATGCCAACACTTGTGGAGACTCAAGACATTCACCCAAACACAGGCCCAATCAAAGAGAAACTACCGGATCCACCCGAATTCAAGTATGGCCCAAAAGATGAAGTCCACAACCCAAGAATGAAGCGGCCCATCCCTGAGCCACCTTGGCATGTATTTGTGGGTCTCTTAAGAGTGCATAAACGTGGAGAACTGATCCAGACCAACCAGGATGAACCTGATGCCTCCAAATAAATCCAACGGGTCCGTTCTTGTCCATTTAAGGAAATTCGTCAAACTCTTTTGACCAGCGCCTCTCTCTTCATTAATCTAGACATTTAAAGTCTATCAAAGAGTCATATAAGAGAAATATTGCAAGGAATCACGTCCATATACAAGGGAGATCATACTTTCCATTTTTGGCACTACCCCTGCAACAATGGAGGCAACCTCGACGCCTTTAGCAGAATTAAAGAATATGCTCACTATGTTGCTGAAGAAAGTGGATGAGCAAGACAAGACAAGAAAAACCCTATCAAAAAGGGTCGAGACGCTGGCATCGGAAGGTCGATTAGAGACCTGCAATTGGGATACCTCCGTTCGGGAATGCTTCCCCCAAGGATTCTCACAAGGAGGCTCGATCTCAACCTGACAGCACTCGAATACTCGACACCCCAGACAAACTCGGGGAGCAGAAGACTTCCACCGTTGAATCCATCTGACGAGGTGACCCCCATAACAACGAGGCCAATCTTGCTCAATCCACTTTGATCAGATCAAAGAACAGAGAAACAAACCGCCTAACCCGCATGATCTCACCTCGGAACAACTGGAACTGCCAACGATGGAGCGATCCAAAGCGGAGGAATCAACACCTCGGGTCGTATCACAAGTGGTGAGCTCGCCTAGGCACTGGAAGGGGCAAGACCCGTAGGGGATATCCCTAGCTCGAGTCAGCTCGGACATGACCTGGTGAAAGAAGAAGAGAACCTCCTCTGGGTAGAATAAGTGCAACGTGCGGACGAGGTGAGAAGGGCGAGACAAACCGAACACGAGCCAACATGACCGAGCCGAATCCAAATAACGGAACTGAACGAGATCAAAGCCTCGCTAGGTCGAAACAGCACCGAGATGCGAACTATTCATTCGAAGGTACATCACGCAATCAGTACGACACCTGAAATAGATCAGTTTCTAGAAGAAACGCAAAGAAATCTCTTTATGGTTCGGATCACCGACGCAATCGTATACGACCTCGGTAAAATAAAGATTCCGTTTTATGATGGAACAATCGACCCAAAGGCTCACATAACAACTTTTTGAATCGCGATGGGCCGGTCCAAACTCAAAGACAACGAAAAAGATGTCGGATTCCGTCTCTTGTTCGAGGAACATCTAAAGGGAGCTGCCCTCGATTTGTTCTCAAGGCTGTAGAGAAATTCGAATAACAACTCTCCGCCGAGTTTTTAAAACAGTATTCCATATTCATGGAACGAGAAACTTCCGACGCCGACCTATGGACTATGGTGCAAGCACCAACTGAGTCATTACGAAATTTCGTATGACGATTCAAGACGGTGGTGTCAAAGGTGGAAGGTGTAAGTAACCGAGCCGCACTCATCGCATTATGGTATAAGTCTGATTTCCAAAAACTGATTGCATTCAACACAGCACAAACGATTCAGGACGCATTGCACCGAGCCTCATATTTCATAATTAACGAAGAAGAGATGAAAATTCTCGAGGAAAGGTTCAAGCCCACAAAACCGACGAACCAAAACATCACCTTGTCTCCAAATCCATCAAACCCTCGTAGAAATACACAGAGTTGAGGATTCGTACATCATGAGGGATAAAATTCTAAAGAGCCTATAACTATCAAGTGGGAGCCGAACGAGGCAATGCACCATGGAATATATGGACAAGGAATTCCAGCAACTTCGACGAGAAGGCCTATTGCAAACATCACCAATGCTACGGGCACCTCGCAGCAAATATAACTGTCGAAGCCTGGGGGCGAAGTTGGCGGCTAAGTTCATGGCAGGAGAGCTCGGCAACACGGTGATCCTCAAAGATTTTGAACGAGAAGAAAAAAAATAGAACAAGCCAAACCGAGTTACCTTGGCGGAACAAAATTAAGGAGGCATCCCGAAACGAGGCAGAAGAAACGAGGAAGAAGTGCCATCAGTAACTCGGAGAAGGATAAACATGATAATGGGAGGATCGCGGTATTGCGCTGACATGGTGTCATCAATCAAAGTCTTTCAGCGCCGAGCCAAAACCATCGTCAATTGGCCCAAACCACCTAACGTCCCGAACGTCGTCATCTCTTTCACCGAAGAAAAAACCATCGGCATCGATAAACTGCATAACGATCCTCTCGTCATTGAGCTGACTATTCGAGACCATGACGTGGCAAGAATACTGATTGACAGAAGAAGCTCGGTCGATGATATTTTTTGAGACACCCTCAGACAAATAAACATCAAGTTGACATAAATAATAGCCGACCCAAGACCCATAACCAGATTCAATGGCGATACAACGATGGCCCTGGGAACGATCAGGCTCCCTGTCCATGCGAAAGGCGTGACAAAGGTCGTGGAATTCTATGTAGCAGATCATCCAGCAATATACAACGTTATCATGGGTACCATGTGGATAAAATCCATTGAGCCATCATCTCCACTTACCATCTTTGCATCAAGTTCCCGACCCCCGATGAGATCAAAGCAATCTGGGACAACCAGAAGGAATCTCGGGTCTGTTTCCTCGCCGAGCACAAACTTTGTAACACGGTAACGAATGCGAAAGAAAATCCGAAGAAGCCAAAGATAGAGCAATAGACAGAAAAGGACATGTCCAAACTCTTATAGCAATTACAGATCACGGAAACTCGCGAGGAAGAAGCCGAGCTGACCTGCGAGCCCGTGACCTCGGTCTGCATTGACGACGATCACTCAGAACGATGCGTTGAAATCAGAGCCACACTAGACCAGTCAATCTGTAGCGAATTAATCTCATTCTTGAAGGAGAACGTACATACATTTGCCTGGACCGCGAAAGATATGTCGGGGATTAGCATTGATGTTGCTTTCCACGAGCTTAACGTAGATCCCATCTTCAAACCCAATAAGCAGAAGAGAATGAAGATGGCGCCAGAACGAGCCAAAGCTGTGAATGACGAAGTAGAAAAGCTACTCAAAGTCGTCTCAATCGCCAAACCTAGATATCCTGATTGGCTCGCCAACCCCTTCGTATTGAAGAGAAAGAACGGCAAGTGGCGGGTATGCGTAGACTTTACCGATCTAAATAAGGCATGCCATAAAAATAGTTTCCCATTGTCATACATCAACAGACTTAAGAAGCTACCGCCGGCATCAAACTCTTGTCCTTCATGGACGTTTTCTCTGGATACAATCAGACTTTGATGCACCATGACGATAGAGTAAAGACCGCATTCATTACTGACCGAGGAATCTATTGCTACAAAGTGATGCCATTCGGACTTAAGAACGTAGACGCAACGTATCAACGGCTGGTCAACAAAATGTTTGCGGAGCAGCTCGAAAATACAATGGAGGTCTACATAGATGACATGCTGGTCAAATCGCTCGACGAGAAGAACCACGTAGAACATTTACGAGATTGCTTCCGACAACTAAATATGCACAACATGAAGTTAAATCCAGCAAAATGTAGATTCGATGTGACATCCGGTGAATTCCTCGATACCACATCACTCACCGAGGTATAGAAGCAAACCCAAAGAAGATATGAGCGTTGGTCGAAATGGCATCACCAAAGACAAAGCGCGAGGTCCAACGTCTGACAGGACGCGTCGCATCATTAAACTGCTTCATCTCGCGATCCACCAACAAGTGCCTTCCGTTCTAAGAATCCCTACGAGGCAACAAAAAATTTGAATTGACTGACCGATGCGAAGACGATTTCCAGAAAGTGAAGCGGTATTTGGCAAGTCCTTCCATCCTCGCCAAAACTGCCGAAGGCGAGCCATTATTCCTTTACATCATTGTGTCAACAACATCAGTCAGCGGAGTACTCGTCAGAGCGGAACGAGGTGAGCATAGGCCAATCTTCTACGTCAGGCAAACTTTAACCGTTGCGGAGACCAGGTACCCGCAAATGGAGAAACTGGCACTTGCGGTAGTTATGTCAGCCAGGAAGTTGAGACCCTATTTTCAGTCACATTCCATCGTGGTAATTGCCACTTTCTCCTTCAAGTGATTTGAGGACGATTCAAGGATTAAATCTCATGAAACATTAAGAGCAATGAAGTCCGGTCAAACTGTCTCGAAAATGAAGCAGAAGCAGATAAATGCACCATGTCCACGACCAGAGGGCTCGCGCCCGCGAACATATTCACTTTGTCCAGGATCAGAGCCAACTTCAAACCCACTTCAATTATGTTACTTGTTTTTCCAAAAGACGAACCCTTGACGCGTCAAGAGACCATAAGACCATATAATTACATCGTTTAAGCCTCTTAAGTCGCAACACACACCTTACACATACTTGAAATCTCATATCTTTAGCCGTTTTTCGTTTAGTGAAACACTTCAGGTTTAACCATATAGTTCTACTGCAAGATCACAGCTAATCGAAGTAGTAATGTAGGGATCGAACCCACAATGACCAAGTATACACTACGAGAATGCATAAAGAAAGTAAAGCTAAGAAGAATGATGGTTGTTTGTAGTTTTGTAAAGGTCGATTCCTACCCGGACTATTCCAAATGATACCGATTCATACCTGACAAATTTAAATGTCCAATTTCATAGCCAGACTCTTCAAAATTGGAAAATTCATACATGGACTATTTTTTTGGGCGAAAACAGACATTGACCAACTTCCCGTTAATCAAACCCGTAACACCGTTAACAACGATGAGTCACCTACCACGTATGCTTCCCAGTTGGCACAGAATGAAAAAACGACATCGTTTATGAAAAAACAAATTCCAAAAAAGAGAAGAGATTTATGTCTATTATTATCAAAAACTGTTTATATAATCATACAGAGAATCGAGAACAAAAAAAAACCAGATCCTAGAATCGAGAATTGTACAATCGAGATCTCTAGATGAGATCCTAGATATCGGCAATTCTACCGTCGTGATGCAATGGTATCAAATCAATCCCAAATATATAAAACGATACAAAGAGACTCATATTTTAATAATACCAGTAATAGTATGTTAACCCCAAATGGATTAACCTTTGCTCACGATAGTAATGGAGATTAGAGAAGAAGTTGAGAATAAGAAATGAGGGAGAGAGAGAATGGTTGAGTTCGAGGAAAACCAGCCTCCTTTAATTAGGGTAAATATGATGATAAGGTTATACAAAGACCATACAGTTTATATAGCACTGCTCGTAAGAAAAAGGATAAGACATTGCAACATTATTTAAGTAGTAGAGACTCTGTGACAATAAGAGTATGTTGACCATTTGCTTCTTCACTCTCTAGCCACTTTTGTTGACTTGGAACCTGCTCTTTCTCTTAGAGTCTCTGGCTCTTCTTCTCATCATCGCCAATGGCACTCCAAGTGTATCAATACCCCCTTGTAATTGAGCCACCTTGTCCTCAAGGTGGAAGTGAGGATATTGCTCCTTAATCTTATCAGTTGATTCCCATGTAGCTTCAAAATCAAACAACCCTTCCCATTCAACTAAAACTTCCGCTCCCTGTCCGCCCGGTATACGCCTTATAGATGTGATGGTCTTAGGTTCTGTGAACCATTCTAGGTTGGACTTCAGTGCCGGGGGTAACGGCATCGCCTGCTGGTCTGATGGTATTGCTTTCTTAAGCTGAGAGACATGGAAAACAGGGTGAATGGTGCTGCCCGGAAGTAGAATCAACTGGTAAGCCGCTGGTCCAATTCTCTTTGGCACTTCAAAAGGTCCAAAGAAACGGGGGGCCAACTTCTCATTGCGTTTGGCTGCTAATGATCGTTGCCTATAGGGCCTGATCTTCAAATAGACCCAATCACCAGGGGAGAACTCCACGTCACGCCGGTGTTTATCAGCTGACTTCTTCATCCGTTGCTGGGCTCTGAGAATATGACCACGCAGTTCTTCAAGCAAGGCATCTCTGTCTTTCACTAACTCTTCAACTGACGCGTTTGCGGTCGGTATATTTTGGAAACGCAGCAGCTTAGGAGGATCTCTACCGTACAATGCATTGAACGGAGTCATTCCAATCGCAGAGTGGTGAGATGTGTTGAACCAATATTCCGCCCAAGGAATCCAACTAGCCCACGTACTGGGTCTCTGTCCTGCAAAACAGCGCAAGTAGGTCTCCAAGCACCTATTCACCACCTCTGTTTGCCCGTCCGTTTGCGGATGGTAAGTCGAGCTACGCCGCAGAAACGTTCCCTAACTCTTGAATAGTGCTGTCCAAAAGTTACTCAAAAACACCTTATCACGGTCAGAAACTATAGACTCAGGGAAACCATGGAGTCTTACCACCTCAGAAATGAAGAGTGCAGCCACATCCTTTGCCGTGTAAGGGTGTGACAGCAGTAGGAAGTGACTGAACTTACTCAGTCTATCAACCACGACCAGGATGGAGTTGTAACCCTTTGATCTTGGAAGTCCTTCAATGAAATCCATGCTGATGTCTGACCAGACTTGTTTAGGCACGGGAAGTGGATTCAGAAGACCTGCCGGACTCAGTGTAGAGTACTTGTTTTTCTGACAAATCAGACACCGCTCAATGAATTTAATCACATCTTGTCTCATCCCTTTCCAGACTACCTCACGTGCCAGCCTCTTATATGTTTTTAGCTGACCCTCATGTCCACCAATATTACAGCCGTGGAACTGTTACAACAGACTTGGAATTAAGGGAGATCCAGTAGGAATGACAACACGTCATGCCTTGTACAAAACCCCATCATGCATAGTATACCTCTGATCCTGGGATGTGCCATGTTGGAGCTGCTGTATAATCGAGTTAAGGGCTGGATCTTGTGCTAGTTGCTGTCTGAGTGCTAATAAATCAAGGGAAAGAGGAGCAGAGAAGATAATCTCCAACAAGTGTTCAGTTTGTACCTTCATGGATAGAGCATCATCTACTCTATTCTCTTTTCCGGGTTTATACTCAATGGTGAAGTCTAAACCCAGCAGTTTCGTAGCCCATTTCTGCTGGTCTTTGGTGACGAATCTCTGCTCCAGCAGATGCTTTAGACTCTTCTGATCAGTTTTGATGGTGAATGGCTGGCTGGTAAGATAATGCATCCAATGCTGAACTGCCAATACTATAGCTAATAACTCACGTTCGTAGACAGACTTCATCTTCCCCTTTTCTGAAAACCATTGACTAAGAAAGGCTACTGGACGGTTACCTTGGGACAACACCGCTCCTACTCCATTTCCAGATGCATCTGTCTCGATGACAAAAGGTAGTTTAAAATTAGGCAGGACCAATACCGGTAAACTGGTGACCGCTGTCTTAAGTGACCTGAAAGCAGCTCTAGCTTGATCATTCCACTTGAACTCGTTCTTCTTGAGCAACTCCATTAAAGTTCGTGCTATCTTCCCATAATCCCTTACGAAACGCCTATAATAACCTGTCAAACCCAGAAAACCACGCAATTCTGTGACGTTTTTCGGTTCTGTCCAAGTACACATTGCTTCAATCTTTGAACGGTCTGCTGAAACTCCTTCTCCTGTAATCACGTGTCCCAAGTATGCTATCTGTGACTGCCCAAAAGCACACTTCTTACGGTTTGCGTAGAACTTGTGCTCCTCCAGAATCTTTTCAACACCAAGCTCAAGTGATGAAGATGCTCCTCCTTACTCTTGTTATACACCAGTATATCGTCTAAAAATACAAGGACAAATTTCCGCAAGTACCTTCGAAATATATCATTCATGATAGATTGGAACGTAGTTGGTGCATTGGTGAGCCCAAATGACATCACCAGAAACTCATAGTGCCCTTCGTGTGTGCGGAAAGCGGTCTTCTTTACATCCTCATCTTGAACCCTAATCTGATGGTATCCTGACTTAAGGTCCAATTTGGAGAGTCGCTCCCTGAAACTCGTCAAACAGCTCTTCAATCACCGGAATCGTGTCCCGGCCTGGTACAGTGAGTTTATTAAGGGCCCGATAGTCTATACAAAAATGCCAGCCACCGTCTTTCTTGTGAACCAACAACACATAACTGGAATACGGACTCACGATGGGCCTGATAATCTGAGCATGTAACATTTCCTTTACTAATTTTTCAATTTCATCCTTCTGAGTAAAAGTGTAGCGGTATGGCCTGATGTTAACTGGTGCTACTCCTTCCTTAAGGTGTATCGTATGCTCCATGTCACGTCGTGGAGGTAGACCTCTTGGCATGTCAAACACACGTTGATACTGATATAATAGCTGCTGCACTTCTACATCCCTTCCCTTGTCTGATTTCTCAATTCTTCCTTCAAAGAGAGTAGACAATTCCAGTAAGTAAGTCTCATCTCCTTCCGTAATGATTTTCTCCATGGAATTTAGTGAGACTTGTGTTTTGAGAAGAGAAGGATCCCCACGCAGCGTCACCCAAATATCTCCTTGCCAGAAACTCATTGTTTGAAGCCGCCAATTTGCCCTGGTATCTCCCAAGGTCTCCAACCACGAATAACCCAATACGATGTATGTGGTTCCCAATTCAAAAATGAGGAATTCAACCTGAATGGTCGTGCCTTGAGAACGGAGTAAGACATTCCTGCACTTCCCTTCACTCGGAATGACCTGTCCATCCCCAACTGCTACCCCAAAACCTCTAGTCTTCTGAATCCCCAATCCACAACGCTGTGCTAATAAAGTTACTCGTAGCTCCTGAGTCAATCAGTACAATCACCTCATGTCCCGCTATCTCCCCTTTGATTCTCATAGATCGGCTGGGAGTGAGACCGGACATAGAGTGAAGTGACAATACCAGAAGCTCCTTCACATCTTCATCGGATTCTTCTTCTTTCACGTCCTGCTCCTCTTTGTCTTCACCCTCTATTTCTCCATCTTAATTAACTGACATGTACCTCAGCTCTTTGCCTTTAAACTTGTGAGAGGGACTCCATTTCTCTCCACAACCCTTCCAACACAACCCTTTCTTCCTGTCATTATCTGCTGGTCTTTTATAGGGCTGATCATATTGCCTTTTCTCCGGAGAACGATAAGAGTTTCCTCCTGAGTAGCGGGGTGTGTTCTTGAGGGTTGGTGCAGAATTCACCCGCTGGAAAGTAGGTTTAAACCTATCTCGACCCTCTCTGTCATGTCGATTTTCCTGATCCTCAATTATCAAGGCTGTATCCACAATCTCATATATCCCCACAGGTATGTACCGTATAACCTGATCCGGTAATGGCTGTTTAAACCCATTGATAAAAAAATTCCTCCAACAATTCATCGGGTAAGTATGGGGTGGTGGCTGTGAGCTCCTCGAACCGCTGTCGATACTCCTCCACACTCCCTTCCTGATGCAATCGGATCAGTTGCCTGAACACAGACCCACCTCCATAGTTTTTACGGAAACGACTACGAATACGTGATTTAAGATCCTCCCAGTCTTTCACCTTCACGCGATTTTGCAACCAGCGAGTCCAGGTTAACGCAAATCCCTTCATCGCAGTGACTGCCAACTCCACCTGTTCTATTTCTGGGGTCTGGTTTACCTTATAGCACTTATCTACCTGATACAACCAGTCATCTGGATTTTTCCCATCAAAATCTAGAATTGGGATCACGCGCGTAGGTGAGTTCAGCTTTCCGTCACCTCCTTTCCACGCAAACACATCTTCTCGTCGTGGTGACACTTCCAACACTGGTACTGGCAAGACGCCTCCACTTATGTGCTCCGAAGATTTGAACGCAGATGGTTGGGTTACCGACTTTGAGCGACTACCCTCGCCCATTCTTTGCTTGAGCAACCTATCAAGCGTCTCGGCTCGCTCTGTGTCACGCACCTCTGCCCGGATCTGATGCTGGCGCAGATCTGAGACCGTAGCGCTGAGACTTTCCAATACTTGGTTCAGCTTGTCCATGTGTTGCATGTGATCTTCTGACACCAGTCGCTGCTGCTCCCCTCGATCCTGGAGCTCCTGGACGACAATGGGATCGAATTTTGGTGCCATTGCTCTTCGATCTCTTAGGTCCGAAAATCGTGGTTTCTGATACCAAACTTGTTAACCCCAAATGAATTAACCTTTGCTCACGATAGTAATGGAGATTAGAGAAGAGGTTGAGAATAAGAAATAAGGGAGAGAGAGAATGGTTGAGTTCGAGGACAAACCAGCCTCCTTTAATTAGGGTAAATATGATGATAAGGTTCTATAAAGAACATGCAGTTTATATAGCACTGCTCGTAAAAAAAAAAAAAGACATTGCCACATTATTTAAGTAGTAGAGACTCTGTGACAATAAGAGTCTGTTGACCATTTGCTTTTTCACTCTCTAGCCACTTGGAACCTGCTCTTTTTCTTAGAGTCTTTGGCTCTTCTTCTCATCATCGCCAATGGCACTCCAAGTGTATCATAGTATCAAATCAATCCCAAACTTTTGTACAATATTGCAAAATATGATTGAAATCTGAAATCAAAAGCGATGGCTTAACACTAACTATATCAAATCTGAAATCAAAAGAATATGTTGCCTCGTCAGAGATTTGAGCGGATCGGTTCCTCCTACTTCTCTGGCGGCGGTAGTGCAGTAGACGGAGTCGAGAGGCATCCAACGGAGGGAATCGATCTGAGATTGGAGAAACGTGATGTACTTGTGCGCCAAACTCATCTTCTTCTAAATCTTCTCCCACGGCATTAGTTTTTCCAACGACCTGATTTTTTCCGAGATCTTCCTTCGCCTGTCCCCACCATATGTTGAATGAGAGAGCGACGACGGCGCCGAAGATCTGGAGTTCGAAGAGGAAGATGGCGGCGATGGCGAGATAGTGAAGGTGCTTTTGACCACCGAGCGGCGACGGCGCCGTTTCACAGGAAGAGGAAGAGCGAAAAAAAAGAAAAAGCGGTTTCGTATCCTCCACGATGGCTTCTGCGGTTGTCTTTTCAAAGGATTGGAGGTCTGGCAAGTGAAGGGACGGTTCGTCGGAGAAAGTGACTCCGTCGTAGGTAGTGAAATCGGAAGAAGGATAATGACTTTAATGTCTTAATTTTTTTTTTTAATCATTTTTCTCCAAATATATAAAATGACGTCGTTTTCGTTAAAGGATAACGTTCCATCATGTTTTACTTGCTGTGTAAGTAAAACTTAACCGACATACTCTTATTATTATAATATTTTTGTTTTACTATAAATATGTTGTAAAGAGGAGATTGTAAGAGATATGCAATAAGAAGAAACAATTCTCTCTCTCTCACTTATCTCTCGTCTCTAACTCTCTCTCTCTCATCTCCCTCTCACTATAATTTATAATTTATACATATATATATAATATATATCTCACCTTATATAAACACTAGTTCATAACACGTTATCAGCACGATCGTCTCACGATCCGTTCATATATTGAAAAACACGATCGTCTTCCGATCCGTTCATATACAAAAAGTTATGTTTAATTTATGTTCAATCTATTTACGCTTATGTTCAATCTATTTACGCTTCCCCGAACCGATCGTTATGATAGGCTATGCCTTCACGATCATGATCATATGATAGACTATGTCTCCTCATATCATATTGCAAGCTCTGCCTCCATAAAATGAATGTCCTGAAGACATTCTCAATTTCGTCCAGAAGACGAAAATTTTACAGTTATTATTATCGGAGCGCGGCTCGGCCGCCCCATTAGTAATTTATTATTTCGCAATAATTATTTATCGCACTTTATTTATTGTCAATATTATATTATACGGCTAAGCCGCCACATATTTTATCTGCTGTTTATATTATGGTTTTTATTTTATATTCCTATGCGGTTAAATTTCTTTTAAGCCGCCACATATTTTATCTGAAATCCGGGATGAAGATTTATGTATGGCAGACAGTGCTACAACGCACACAATACTTAAAGATAAAAAGTATTTCTCCTCTCTAAATTTCAAAATTCCGCTGGAAGATTATTATGGGCTCTAAAAGAGCTTGTTTTTCGATGCCAAGGGGAACAATGTTTGAAGTGCAAAATGCACTATATTCCCCTGAATCTCTTAGAAACTTAACAAGTTTCAAAGATATCCGCATAAATGGATATCATATTGAGACCATGAATAAGAATGGCATTGAATATATTTGCATCACATCACTAATTCCAGAAAGGAAAGTTATATTAGAGGAGCTACCAGCATTACCCTGCGGATTATATTCCACAAAGATTCATATAGTTGAATCATATGTTACAGTAAACCCAAAGTTTATTAGTACATTTAAAGTGTAGCATGAAAGACTTGGTCACCCTGGTTCAGTCATGATGCGGAAAATTATAGAAAATTCTAATGGCCATCCTTTGAAAAACCAGAAATTTTTTCAATCGAGTGAATTTTCATGTAATGCTTGTTCTCAAGGAAAACTCATAATTCGGCCATCACCAGCCAAAATCGGGAATGAATCTCCAGTATTTTTAGAGAGAATACATGGTGATATATGTGGGCCTATCCACCCACCATGCGGGCCATTTAGATATTTTATGATATTGATTGACGCATCCAGTAGATGGTCAAATGTGTGTCTAATGACAACACGAAATACGGCTTTTGCAAAATTCATTTCCCAAATAATTAGGTTGAAAGCGCAATTCCCTGAATACGCCATAAAGAAAGTTAGGCTTGATAACGCTGGTGAATTCACTTCACAAGCTTTTAATAGCTATTGTATGTCAATGGGAATCGATGTTGAGCATCCGGTCCCCCATGTACATACACAAAATGGCATGACTGAATCTTTGATTAAGCGTCTGCAACTCATTATAGACCATTGATATTGAGAACAAAGCTCCCAATTTCTATATGGGGTCATGCTATCTTGCATCCTGCGTCATTGGTCCAGATAAGACCAAGCGCATATAATAAACATTCCCCTTTACAATTAACATCTGACCAGGAGCCAAATGTATCCCATCTCCGTGTTTTTGGTTGTGCGGTTTATGTTCCTATAGCCCCACCGCAAAGAACAAAAATGGGGCCACAAAGGAGATTGGGTATATACGTTGGTTATACATCACCAAGTATAATTCGATATCTTGAACCGCAAACTGGTGATATATTTACGGCTCGTTTTGCCGATTGCCATTTTAATAAAGATGAATTTCCAGCGTTAGGGGGAGGAATTAAAGAAATTCCAAAAGATGTTACATGGTGCACACCGTCTTTGTTGCACCTAGATCCCCCTACAAATCAACGCGAACTGTAAGTTCAAAAAATCGTATACTTACAAAATATGGCAAATCAATTACCAGATGCGTTCACTGATACAAAAAGGGTGACACATCATATATCCCCGCTGTAAATGCTCCATCAATAATTTATGTTCTTGAAGAACATATTGATGGAAATAGAGCAAATGAAACTAGAGTTCAGTTGAAAAGGGGGAGGCCAATTTGTTCTAAAAACAAAAATCCCCGAAAGAAAAATAAATTGGGAGAACCAAATGAAAAGGTTCACGGAGAACCATAAAAAAAAGTTAGAAGCTCCGTAAGAGCTAGAAGCTTCCGAAGAGCTAGATGCTTCTGAAAAGCTAAAAGTTCTTAAAGAACTAAATGCGCTTAAAGAGAAAAATGCCCAAGAAGAGCACACGATGGAGACATGCATAATGATATAAGCAAAAGATGGCAAAGGTATATATAATAGTAAACCTGAAGTTTACTAATTGAATAAACCGGTTAAAGCCATCCCGGTACTTCCAATGATATATAAGATCATTGAGAATACATGTTGAAAAACTAGAAGCTTTTTCAACTATAGCATGTCATCAAGAAAACATTAAAAATGAAGCCATCGTGAAAAGTATCCATGGATGAATCACCAATTTTTTTGGTTGAAGCTCATTGGATATAATAGTTTGGTTTCTTTAATCAATCTCCCGAATCATACCCCGAGTATAACCGATATAAACTGAAAATCGGTCAAAGATAAATGGAAAAGAAAACCATCATCTTAAAAAGGGGTATTAAGAGTCCTACATCAAAAAGATTTGATGCATAATTCCTGACCCAAATGGGTTAAAATGATATGTTGTTGATCATAGAGTGTGATTCAATTCGAGATGGATGGACCTGAAAAACGTCATCATCTCGAGGGGTAGAATTAAAGAATCCCACATCAAAAGTAAGTTGAACATCCAGAAATTCATGTTCACACTAAAAATATGCTTAAAGTAAAGCAAATCCAAGGGATTTCAAAACCAATTATGGTGATATATGATCTCCATGTTATAGCATATAACATGCAGTTTTGCATGCAGTAAACAGTTGATGGATGAGGTTTCATGAAATGAATTATTATTATGGATCCTAATGAATATGAACCTGAAGTTCATAATGAGTGAAAAAGAAAATCTCATATCCCAAGTGAGCTTTGCTGAAAAATAGATGTCCCTGAAGGACGGTCTATATGAGTCTATGGCACGTAAGAAACGTGATAGACTACTTTGGTTCCAAATATAAAATCCTCATGGTTGTTGGAGAGAGGATGAATCTCTTGAAGAGATCGTTGATATGGTTAATAATATAATCAGGTACCTGAATGAAATCGATGATAATGATAAAGAGATCTCGATTAACCATGTCATTACGGGAAAAGTGGAACCAAAGACAAAATACTTGTCTAAATAATATAGCATGGGAGATGTAATTAATGAGGATCATGAATCTACCTCTATGGATGAGTGTAGAAAGAAAAATGTTTGGCCAAAATGTAAAAAAAGAGGCAATCAAGTCTATATTAAACTCTTTTGAAGAAAGAGAACATTTTGGACCAAAAGTCCACATATCAAAAGAGTATGTATTTGTCCAAAAAGAGGAATGGACAAAATGTCTTGTATTGTGACTCTATGTGAAAAATCCTTGAAGGATTTAATCCATGATGGATTTAACCTCTAGAGGACTTAATCCCTGAATGATTAATAATATCATAATTATGTTCTCGGGAACACTACTCGATCGAATTAAAGAATGATGATCATCAAAACTCTTGAAGAGTTATCGCGAGTAGTATAATACAATGGGATTAAAGAGTTTGGAAATACATTTGTGAAAAGGTTCCAAATGGACCATATAGAGAAAAATGTCCCGAAGACATTTGTAAAAAGGTTTCAGAAGAAACCATATATAAAGAAAAATGTCAAGAAGACATATATAAAAATGTTCAAAGAGAACAACATAAAGAGATTCATCCAGAAGATGAACATGATACAGAAAATATGATATTTTCCATTAACTATGTCCAAGACGAAAATTATGTGATAGATATGAAATAGAAGATAATGATGGAATTTTCTCATTCTCTGTATCCAAAGAAATTGATCATGAAAATGATGATTAAGACCCAAATTTCGTGTAAGAATGTCAGAAAAGGCCTGACAAGGAGAAATGGCAAATGGCCATGAGAAATGTAATGAAGTGCTGCACTGTTTTTCCCTTGCTATGGTTTTTGTCCCACCGGGTTTTTCCATAACAAGGTTTTTAACGAGGCATCAAGGAACACGCAAAATATAGAAATCTAAAGAGGAACACTTCTAGGAGGAGAAGTATGATGGTGTGCGTGGATGTACTCTTTTTTCCTTGCCATAGTTTTTGCCCCACTAGGTTTTTCAAGTATAAGGTTTTTAACGAGACATCAAAGACCACGCAAAAAGATAGACATCCAAGAGATCAAAGGAGAGTGTTATAATTTCAATGATGTAAAGGTCAAGGCTCATTTATCCGAGGGAGAGTCTGCAGAATTTATGAAGAGAATGCTATATCCATCATTCCAGGGGGAGATTACGTCACTGTACTCTTTTTCCCTTGTCAT
The DNA here is from genome assembly GCA_030161315.1 of Eutrema japonicum. Taxonomy (NCBI): domain Eukaryota; kingdom Viridiplantae; phylum Streptophyta; class Magnoliopsida; order Brassicales; family Brassicaceae; genus Eutrema; species Eutrema japonicum. The sequence goes on from BSQW01000011.1 coordinate 40,892,066, forward strand.
GGTTTTTATCCCATTAGGTTTTTCCATAATAATATTTTTAATGAGGCAGTACGTAATACATTAGTAGTGATGGATAATTAAGGGGGAGTGTTAAAGGATAATGATCCATCAAGTTTTACTTGCTGTGTAAGTAAAACTTAACCGACATACTCTTATTATTATAGTATTTTTGTTTTACTATAAATATGTTGTAAAGAGGAGATTGTAAGAGATATGCAATAAGAAGAAACAATTCTCTCTCTCTCACCTATCTCTCGTCTCTAACTCTCTCTCTCTCATCTCCCTTTCACTATTCTCTCAACAAACATATAATATATATCTCACCTTATATAAACACTAATTCATAACAGTTTTATGTTTTTCAAATCACAAATTTTAAAAAACAAAACAATGTCGTTGCAGCATACGTTGCACGGGCGTTTTCACCGTTAACGGTGTTACGGGTGTGACTAACGGAAAGTTGGTCAATGTCTGTTTTCGCCCCAAAAAAAATAGTCCAGGTTTGAATTTTCTAATTTTGAAGAGTCTGGGTATGAAATTGGACACTTAAATTTGCCAGGTATGAATCAGTACCATTTGGAATAGTCCGGGTAGGAATGGGCCTTTCTCCCCTTCTAAAACTAAGAATGACAAATAAGATGACGTAAATTCAATAAGGAAAAACGCTAGGTTTTCAGGTAATTCGCATGAATTCTAAACTCACTAGAAAGATTATCGAACATGTAATGAATTAAGAACTGTTCTCGAACACAAATCACTAAACAAGATCAATTTCTTCCCAAAGTATTAAATCCCTATGTATTTGATATATGAATACTAACTCCCGTTGAATTCAATAACCTAAACATGCATTATAAGCGAGTTTGATAAGTTCACAAAACACAATAACATCAACTCCTTTGGTAAAAGATATTTTGCTCATCTATGTTCTTTCATGAAATTTAACAAACGCTTTCGGCGCGTAAATACACCTAAGATCAGAAACTAGGTCGCGAGTCAAGTAACATCAATAAGATCAACAATAGATGAAGAAACCAATCGATAATTTCCTATCTGACAATCCTAAACTAGCAATTCATGAATTCCTTTGAAAACCCTAAAACTTAACTATGGATCTACTCAGACATAATAAAAGTACACAAGTGGAGAGATGAAGAAGAAATCATAATCCAATAGAATAAATAAATTGGGATTCATAAATCTTCTCAAAAGCCTGTAGAATTAGAGATTCGTGTCCCCAAAGCCTCAAACAGAAAAACTCCAAAAGTCTCAATGAAAATTAAAGTGTAACCTAACAAGTGGCTACAAATAGGAATTAATAGGTCTCCAGTCGTTCAGGGTCAAAATTGGGTGGATCTGGGTCGAAATTGGGTGGATATGGGCCGAAACAGAAAACGTCGAATTTCTTTTTGCCTACGGGACTGTATCGGTAGATCCATGTTTCTTGAATCGGTCGATTTGATGCCCGCAAATGGGTCTTCTCTGCACATGATCCTTATGCTCGCCAGGCTGCACCACCATGTACTTCTCCTCATGAATCGCAGCTTTCCCTCATTCAACTCATAGTCTCACAGAATAATCCAAAAGCCATCATTGCTGGATCTCATCAAAAGCTTATGGTGCCAAAACACTTTTAGACTCTTTCCCTTTCGATACCATGACAAGACAACCACACAACCTTTGGTACTCTTTCCTTCCCCAGGCTTATTCTTTTCTCATTCTCTCTTTTGTTTTTTTTTGTTATTCAAAGGTGTACGCGAATAGTGGTATCTCTGGAAATTTTCCTAAACCTTGCTTCCAACATTAGTGTGATCATTTCTTTTGACGTAAAATAATGGGATCGATGGAAATTTTCCTACCCCTTTACCCAAAAGAAAATCCTTTCATCTTTTCTGCTTTACTTTGAACAAGAGCGAAGAGTACCATACTTTTAGACATGTTGTCTATGTCAGATACAAATGAAGAGTCAAGCTCTGAAGTCACCAATCACAACAATGAGGTAAAACGAAGAGCTCAGAAGCTAGCTCAAGCTTTTTGAATTTTTCTGGGAACATGGATGCCCTTGATTAACTGGTCAGCCTTTGGATTTTTATTAGTCTGGTCTGAAGCTAATTCTGTAATACTGGTCACTAAGCCGAAAAAATCATAACAAGAAATCCAAGATTGTGATCATCATCTCCAACAAATTTTTGACTCAATAAAACGACTCAAGAAAAGCACCAAAATGACTCAAGAAAGAAAACAAAAGAAAGAAAGCAATGTTAGTAACGACAGAGACCCTCCCCCAGACTTACTTCACACTGTCTCAGTGTGAAAATAAATCAAGACGAAGGCAAAACAAACTAAAAAAAAATAAAATAAAAGAAAAGAAAACTTACCGGTGGGTTGCCTCCCACCAAGCGCTTGTTTAAACAGGTATCAGTCATGATGAGCATGAGAACTTGCCCCAAAACAAGTTCCACAATCAAACATGTCAAGCTTCATAATTCTGGTCAACATACCCTTCACATCTTCTTTTCTTTTCTCCTTCAGCTCTGAAATGAGAATTGCTCTAACCTTAGAGAATGGCTTCGAGGTTCCTTTGCACTTCACCTCATACTCAATTGACTCTCCATCACATCTCTGAGGGATCAAAGTCATATGTGCATCTCCCTTGACTCTTTTGATCTTCACTTTTCCATTTGCCTTAATCTTTTGCTCATGGTAGGAGGATAATTTTTGACTTCGTTCTTATCATAAGACTCTTTCCAAAGGTCAACCACCAGCGTCTCTCATGTGACAACAGTGATGCAAGAGACGTGTTTTGGAGCTCCTCTAGTGGGGGGTGGCTTTGTAGAAGACTGTCGATGTTAGAGAATGTGATTCTCTTATTGGGCATGTCTAAAACTGCACTCACAGTGGTCATGAATGGTCTTCCAAGGATCAAAGGCATATTAGAACCTTCACTCATCTCCACAACCTGAAAATCAATAGGAACCAGGCAATCTCCTACTTTAACCAGCAAATCAGGGATGATACCATATGGAGTCATGGTGGAAGAGTTTGCAAATGTGAGAATCGCATTAGAGGGTCTTATATGAGCAGTTCCAAACCTCTCTGCAATAGCCTTTGACATGAGATTCACGCTAGACTAAGAATCAACCAAAGCCTCTCTAAATTCAACACCAGAGATAGTGCATGGAACATAGAACTTTCCAGGGTCTTCAATCTTAGACAACTGCTTCATTGGTGGTGGTGTGCTCCTTGCCATGGTGAAGAGTGACTTAAGCTCTTCTAGAGTTTCTCTACAATTCTTGAAGAATTCTAGCAAAGGTCGGTCTTCCAAGGTCTCTTCAAATGAGATCTCGTAGGGGATCCTTCTCACCAACTTATCAAAACCAGAGAGCTTCTCTGCACTAATAGGATTCATGAGGTGTCTAGGAGGCATAAGGAACATGATCTTGGGTACCTATTGTCGTGGGGTGATGGAAGTGTGCTTCTCCATTGCTACAACATCATGTGTTTCCTGCTCATCCATCAACTCATGTGCAGTCTCCATCTCATCATCAACCATTACCGCGCTGCAGTGCTCTCTGGAATTTATATATGGTTTTCTCGGATAATTTCCTGGCTGTTTTTTAATAGCATATGCAATCTTTGCTACTTGTTTATTGAGCTTTTTCACGTGAGTGGCGATGGACTCATACTTGCTATCGATGCTCTCAATTTTGTTGTTGAGATCACGATACATCCCATCCACCTTGACATGGATCTCTTTTGCAGTCGTCTGCTGATTAATCATGACTTGTTGCATCATCACCTCGAGTTTGGACTCCTGGGTAGTTGGAATAAAACCGTTCTGATTCTGAAATCTGTTTTGACTTTAGTTTTGCACGAATGGTTGTCCCTGAACATTATGCACAAATGGCTTATATCCCTGATTTTGCACGCCTATATACTGAAATCCCTTCGAAAATATGCTGACGCCCTGATTTTGCATGGACTAATTCGGCTGAAAATAGTGCAGTCCCTGATTTTGCACGCCAGTCTGCTGTGGAGAAACTTGATCTTGATGATTCTCAACATTTGTGCTTCCGTAGGAAATATTTGGGTGATTCCTGTAGTTCTGGTTGAAATATCCGCTGACAAATCCTTGATTCTGCACGTAGTTCACCTCATTCTGATTTTCTGGTTTGCCATCAGCAGCTTCCTGATAGAATTGGCCATCTCCATTCTCCTAACAGTAGTTGACGCATTTGGGGTTACCTTGCAGAAAGGTAGTCAAGTTGTTTAACTTGGCTGTCAACTCGTCTATCTTCCTGGACTCAATGTTGTTGACATGCCTTGTCCTATCATACTTAGAACTGCGATGACTAGAACTCGAAGCTAGGTTCTCAATCAACGTGTAAGCTTTCTCCTTGGTCCTTGTCATGAAGTCACCATTGCTAGCTGAATTCAGAGAGTTATTGAAATCCCAGTCGATTCCATCAAAGAAGATGTTTAGCACCTGCTCATCGGAGTAGCCATGATGAGGACACTCTCTGAGGTATTCTCTGAATCTTTCCAAAGTTTCATTGAATGGCTCACCCATATTCTAATGAAACTAAGTGATCTTAATCCTGAGTGAGGCAGTTTTGGACTTGGTGTAGCATTGATCCAGGAAGGCTGATCTGGTTTCTTTCAAACAGGTCAACGAATCGGAAGCTAAAGATTTGAGCCACCTCACTTCTCTATCGCTCAAAGACGAAGAGAAGATTTTCACTTCAAGAAGTCCACATGGACTCCATTCGAGCTTGTCGTGCTTTAAATCTCCTCGAATGTTTCTATATGATCCATGAGATTTTCTGAAACTTTCCCATAGTACAGATGCTGCTGGACATAAGAGATGATCTAAGACTTGATCACAAAGTTTTGCCTCTGAATAGGCGGTGGGCGTATAGCAGCCTTGTCTTAGTAGAATGCATGTGGAGTATCGACATCACCAATTTCTTGGCGTGGAGGAGGTTGTCGAGCATTTTTTTGGTCTTGTGCAAGCTAGTTCTCAGCAATTCGAGTTTGCAACTGTCTATGTTGTGCTGCAATAGCTTGTCTCTGAAACTCCTCAGCTTCTCTTTGAGCAGCAGCAACAACATCAACGACATCGTCTGTATCAACGGCATCGTCGAGAGCATTGGAGAAGAGGGTTTATGGGATTCCCTTCCGCCTCATACTCGATTTGATTGTTGCCATCGACGAGTGAATTTTGGAGATTACGGTTTTCTGGCAAGTTGGCCATCTCTCTCCTTTTCCTGTTGTTTTATCGTTCTATTCTTGCAAACTCCTCATTGCTTACCTCAAGCATATTTACAGAACCTTTGCTTCTGGTAATACACCTGAAACACACGAAAAGAGCAAAAAGAAAACTGGTTAGTAATGACAAAAGAAATTCTTAGTCTGAACTTTCATCCAAGACTCGTAGGCAACGGTTTTGGTCCCCGACAACGGCGCCAAAACTTGAAATACTTCAGGTTTATCCCAATAGTTCTTTTGTAAGAGCACAACTAATCGAAGTAGTAATGTAGGGATCAAATCCATAAGTACCAAGTGTATACTACGAGAATGCATACAGAAAGTAAAGCTAAGACGAATGATGGTTGTTTGTAGTTTTGTAACTTCTAAATCTAAGAATGACAAATAAGATGATGTAAATTCAATAAGGAAAAGCGCTAGACGCACTAGACAGATTATCGAACATGGAATGAATTAAGAACCGTTCTCGAACTCAAATCAGTAGACAAGATCAATCTCTTTCTAGATATTAAATCCCTATGTATTAGATATATGAATACTAACTCCCGTTGAATTCAACAACCTAAACATGTATTATAAGCGAGTTTGATAAGTTCACAAAACACAATAACATAAACTCCCATTGATTAAAGATATTTTGCTCATCTATGTTCTTTCAGACAATTTAACAAACGCTTTCGGCGAATAAATACACCTAAGTTCAGAAACTAGGTCGCGAGTCAAGTTCCACCAATAAGATCAAAAATAGATGGAGAAACCAATCGATAATTCCCTATCTGACAATCCTAAACAAGCAATTAATTAATTCCTTTGAAAACTCTAAAATCTAACTATGGATCTACTCATACATAATCAAAGTAGACACGCGGATAAATGAAGAAGAAATCACAATCCAATATAATAAATAAACTTGTAGAGTTAGAGATTCTTCTCCCCAAAGCGTCACACATAAAAACTCCAAAAGTCTTAAGGAAAATTAAAGCGTAACCTAAAAGTGGCTAAAAATAGGTTTAAATAGGTCTATAGTCGTTCATGGTCGAAATTGGGTGATTCTGGGCCGAAACAGGAAATGTCAAATTTCCTTTTTGCCTATAGGACTGGATCGTTCGATCCATGTTTCCTGAATCGGTCGATTTGATGCATGCAGATAGGTCATCTCTGCGCATGCTCTTTCTGCTGGTCAGGTAGGACTGTCTTCACGAAAATTGTCATACCTTTTGATCGCACCGTTGGAATGACCTCAAACAACTTCCAAATGAAATCTAATCCATTGATATATATTGTACAAAACTTTGAGCTCGATCCTTCGGTGGGAAATCCTTCAACAAATGTCAAACTTCTGACGTCTCTGCATAATTATGCATCTATATATGCTCATTTGCACCCAAAATGACTTATTTTCTCCCAAAGTCATCTAAAACATGCAAAGACTTGATAAAGGACTAAAAGACTCTAAAAAAAACTTTGACTCGATAAAAGACACAAAACCAAGGGTTAGAAACCTGTAAAACATGGTTTATAACCTCCCCCAGACCTAGTATTTTGCTTGCCCCCAAGCAGACTGAAAATCAAGACATGGAAAAGAGGCTTGAAAAACACGTAGACTCAAATTTTCTTTAGAACACTTCAATGACCATCCAACTTAGTAATCCAACCACATTTTGTCGAACCAACTCCAGATCGAAACACAATGTACTTCTCCTCATGAATCGCAGCTTTCCCTGATTCAACTCATAGTCTCACAAAATAATCCAAAAGCCATCATTGTTGGGTCTCATCAAAAGGTCATGGTGCCAATAACCTTCTAGACTCTTTCCCTTTCTGTGAGACTATGAGTTGAATAAGGTCTATAGTCGTTCATGGTCGAAATTGGGTGATTCTGGGCCGAAACAGGAAATTTCAAATTTCCTTTTTGCCTATGGGACTGGATCGTTCGATCCATGTTTCCTGAATCGGTCGATTTGATGCATGCATATAGGTCATCTCTGCGCATGCTCTTTCTGCTGGCCAGGTAGGACTGTCTTCACGAAAATTGTCATACCTTTTGATCGCACCGTTGGAATGACCTCAAACAACTTCCAAATGAAATCTAATCCATTGATATATCTTGTATAAAACTTTGAGCTCGATCCTTCGGTGGGAAATCCTTCAACAAATGTCAAACTTCTGACGTCTCTGCATAAGTATGCATCTATATATGCTCATTTGCACCCAAAATGACTTCTTTTCTCCCAAAGTCATCTAAAACATGCAAACACTTAATAAAGGACTAAAAGACTCTACAAAAAACTTTGACTCGATAAAAGACACAAAAACAAGGGTTAGAAACCGGTAAAACATGGTTTATCAACTCCCCCATACCTAGTCTTTTGCTTGCCCCCAAGCAGAATGAAAATCAAGACATGGAAAGGAGGTTTGAAAAACACGTAGACTCAAATTTTCTTTAGAACACTTCAATGACCATCCAACTTAGTAATCCAACCACATTTTGTCGAACCAACTTCAGATCGAAACACAATGTACTTCTCCTCATGAATCGCAGCTTTCCCTGATTCAACTCATAGTCTCACAGAATAATCCAAAAGCCATAATTGTTGGGTCTCATCAAAAGGTCATGGTGCCAATAACCTTCTAGACTCTTTCCCTTTCGATACCATGACAAGACAACAACACAACCTTTGGTACTCCTTCCTCCCCCCTGACTTATTCTTTTCTCATTCTCTCTTTTGTTTTTTTGTTATTCAAAGGTGTAAGCGAATAATGGTATATATGGAAATTTCCCTAAACCTCGATTCCAACCTTAGTGTGATCATTTCTTTTGAAGTAAAATAATGAGATCGATGGAAATTTTTCTAGCCCTTTACCCAAAATAAAATCCTTTCATCTTTTCTACTTTACTTTAAACAAGAGAGAGGAGTACCATACTTTCACACAAGTTGTCTTTGTCAGATACGAATTAGGAGTCAAGCTCGGAAGACACCAATCACAACGATGAGGTAAAACGAAGAGCTCAGAAACTAGCTCAAGCTTTTTGAATTTTTCTGTGAACATGGATTCCCCTGATTAACTGGCCAGCCTTTGGATTTTTCATTAGTCTGGTCTGAAGCTAATTTTGCAACAATGGTCACTTAGCCGAAAAATCATAACAAGATATCTAAGATTGTAATCATTATCTCCAACAAAATTTTGACTCAATAAATCGACTAAAGAAAAACACCAAAATGACTCAAGAGAGAAAACAAAAGAAAGAAAACAACGTTAGTAACGACAGAGACCCTCCCTCATACTTACTTCACACCGTCTCGGTGTAAAAATAAAGCAAGAGGAAGGCAAAACAGACTCAAGAAAAAAACAATTACCGGTGGGTTGCCTCCCAAAAATAAAATAAAGTTGCTAGCTTGACTTTGGCTCAGGTATCAGTCATGATGAGCATGAGAACTTGTCCCAAAACAAGTTCCACAATCAAACATCTCGATCTTCAGAATTCTGCTCATCATATCCTTCATAGCTTCTTTTCTTTTCTCCTTCAGCTCCGAAGTGAGAATTACTCTAACCTTAGAGAATGGCTTCGATGTTCTTTTGCACTTCACCTCATACTCAATTGACTCTCCATCACATCTCTGAGGGATCAAAGTCATATTTGCATCTCACTTGACTCTTTTGCTCTTCACCTTCCCCTTTGCCTTAGTCTTTTTGATGTTTCCCTTGCTCATGGTAGGAGGATCATCTTTGACTTTGTTCTCATAATAAGACTCTTTCCAAGGATCAACCACCATCGTCTCTCATGTGACAACAGTGATTCAAGAGACGTGTTTTGGAGCTCCACTAGTGGGGATGACTTTGTAGAAGACCTTTTTGCCGACGCTAGAGAATGATAGTCTCTTATTGGGCGTGTCTACAATTGCACCCACTGTGGTCATGAATGGTCTTCCAAGGATCAAAGGCATATACTAACCACAATGATGAAGTGCAAAATTTTGGCTCAGGCTTTAAAAGAATTTTCAGGAAACATGGATGTCTTCTAGTTGACTGGTCAGCCTTTGGATTTTTCATTAGTCGATCTGTAACTGATTCTGTAACAATGGTCACTCAAAAGCAAAATCAGAACAAAAGAATCAAGAATAAGATCACAGTCTCCAACAGATTTTGACTCAATAAAACAACGAATGACTCAAAAACGATTGACTCTAAGAAAAACAAAAACAATGTCAGCGACTACCTCCCCAAGACTTGAACAACACTATCCCTAGTGTTATCTAGCCTAAGTTTGGTGAAAGAAAACAAATGAGCCAAGTGGATTATGAAAATCAAAAATCTTACCTGTGAAGGTGATGAGTGTCGATCGATCGATACAGACTGGTATCGATCGACACCAGTTGTATGTCGACATGTTGATTTGAAATCAGTGGCATCGAGTTGCTTAACCCAGGGAAAGTGATCTAAAGTGTTAGAAGTTAGCACTGTTTGGAACACTAAAAAACAAGATAATAACAACAAGATAATCAAGCATAAATCCATGAGTTCAGATGCAAAAAGAAAGCTGACATAGGTTCAAAAGAAACGAAAAATAAAAATGAAAATAAAAACGTATGTACAGACTCACCAGTGGGTTGCCTCCCACCAAGCGCTTGTTTTTAGTCATTAGCTTGACTCTGGCTCAGGTAGTCAGTCAGGAAAAGGTTGAGGACTTACTCCCAGGAAAGTTCCACAACTGGACATTTGCAGACTCAGAGTTCTTCTCAGCATGCTCTCCATAACCTCCTTCCCTTTCTCTTTCAGGTATGAAGTAAGAAGAACTCTAGCCTTAGAGAATGGTTTCGAGGCTCCTTTGCACTTTAACTTGTACTCAATCGAGTCTCCATCACACTTATGAGGGATTAAAGTGACATGGGGAGCATTCTCGACTCTTTTGCTCTTCGCCTTCTTCTTTGTTGCCTTAGCCTTCTTGACAACTTTCTTAGGGATGCTGGGCGGTTCAACTGAAACGTCTATGACAGTTGGCTCGTCAGGAGGCTCTTCCAAGAGACCAACTACCAACGTCTCTCCTGTGAATATGGTGATGCAAGAGATATGTGTGGGAGTTCCTCTAGGGATGGCTTTGTAGTACACCTCCTTGTCAATGTATGAGAACGAGATGTGCTTGCTGGGTGTGTCCATAATGGCACCAACGTAGCCATGAACGGTCTTCCCAGAATCAACTGCGTACGGGATTGTGCACTCATATCCACAACCTGAAAATCAGTATGAACCAGGCAATCTCCTACGTTAACCAGCAAATCAGGGATTGTACCATATGGAAGTGAGGTGGAACAGTCTGCGTATGTGATAGATGCCTTTGGAGGTCGAATATCAGTTTCCAATCTTTCTGCAATTGCCCTTGACATGACATTGACGCTAGCCCCTGAGTCAATGAGAGACTCTTTGAATTCAACTCCAGAGATGGAGCATGGAACAAAGAATATTCCTGGGTCCTCCCTCTTAGTCAACTTCTTCATCGGAGATGGTGCATTTTTGGACTTGGTGAAGAGTGCCTTAATTTCTTCCTCAGTTTCTCTGCAATCTCGGAAGTGACTCAGCAGAGGCATGTACTCTAGAGCTTCTTCAAAAGTCAGTGTGAGGGGGATCTTTCGTACCATTTTCTCAAAGCCAAGCAGCTGCTTTGGAGTGATGGGGGCTCGGAGGTGTTGAGGAATAGGATTCAGCTTCTTGGGCTTGTGAAGTCTGTCAACACTCATACGCGGCTCCTTTGCAGTATCTGGGAAGGTATCGATCGATACAGGGAGTGTGTCAATCGATGCTTGCTCCTTCGAGACGTCCTTGATAGATTCTTGGATGGGTGTCGATCGATACTTGAGGGTATCGGTCGACAAAGAGGTGATTTTCAAAATCTCTTCGTCATCCTTGGCAAGATCGACCATAATCTTTGCAGTTGAGCTCCTCTGCAATCCTAGGTGTATCTCACTTCCACTCCGCGAGGGGATAGCAGTGACGTCTTCGTCCTGTGAATGAACCATCAGTTTCTTGACAGTTGCTACAGTCTGAGCTACCTGAGTTTCCAGCATCTTCTGCTGAATATTAATAGCGTCGATCCTTCCACTCAAATCATTATACAGGACATCAATCTTCCCATTGAATTCTACAGTTAGCTTATGCTGTCCTTGAATAAGCTATTCAAACATAGATTCAATCTTGCTCTCAGAATTTCTTGGTGGTGTGGGTGGTCGTTGATACCTTTGATCCTGAGATCCAACTCCATCAATGTAGTTAACATATTCCACTTCATCCTTTTCAACAAGATGAACAGCCTTCTGATGTTTGCCCATCAACAAATTGTGCATTGAATCTAACTTAGCATTCACCTCAGCAATCTGACTGCAATCCAAGTTACCAGCTTGCTTCTTGCGTTCCATGTCCACATTCTTGGTACTATTGCTAGAAATCAAGTTCTCAATAAGCACATAGGCATCGTCGGGATACCTGGTGTTGAAATTCCCATTACTTGCAGCATCTAAGGACATCTGATACCTCCAATCGATTCCTCTGTAGAAAATGCCCAGCAGCTGAACCTGAGTGAAACCGTGATGTGGACAATCTCTCTGATAAGATCTGAATCGAATCCAAGCAGTCTTAAATGCCTCTGTCGGTCCTTGAGAAAACTGAGAGATCTTGTTCCTGAGCTCCTCTGATCTCGCATCATCGAAAAAATTGTTCAAGAATGCCTTCTTCATCTCTTTCCAGGTGGTCAGCGATCCAGGAGGCAACTGTTTCAGCCAGTAAGTAGCATCTCCACCAAGAGAGTATGTGAAGAGCTTGCAGAAGAGGTAGTCGTTGGACACTCCATCGCACTTGATGCTAGTGACCAAATCCTCAAATCTCTCGAGATGATCCATAGGGTGTACATGAGGAAGACCATGATAAAGGTGCTGACCCACAAGAGCAAAGTCAGCAGGTTTCAGCTCAAAGTCATTCCTCTGGAATGTAGGAATACGGATCGCTGCACGATTAGCGTAAAACTGATCTGGTTTGTTGTATTCGCCAAGCGTCTTGGCACGATTTACCACAGCATTCCCAGCATTAATGCGTGCAGCAGGCGCGACAGCCTCATCAACAACAACTACATGGATAATCGGGTTTCCTTATCCATCAAGTAGTTGCCTTACTTTATTGCGCAAAACTCCAGCTTCGTCTCGAATTAGAATCATTGGTTTGTTCATCTCTGATGGCTTATTCGCTTCCCTGAAACATAAAAGTCAAGAACAAGTAAGTAACTAAAAAAATAAAACGTTGGGTGTCGACCGATACTCTTCAGTATCGCTCGATACCAACAACTTAGTCGAAATTCTTATCGGCAATCTAATGGTGATTTTAGAGTCCCCGACAATGGCGTCAAATTTGATATGCTCAAATTAATACCCTAAAAATACTAACGCAGTAGTTGTAGTAAAGTTAGGGGTCGAACCACAAAGACTCAAGAAATCACTCAATAGATTATAAGATTCAAATCTTGCTAAGTCAAGTTTAATAGAAGCAGAAAACAATAACTAAATCAAGAGATGTAAATCGATGGGAGAAAACTAGGTTCAGGGTGTTTCTTAGGAAATCTAGGTATGCAGATAAACAGATAAATCAGGATTCAAGTTTAGCGCAGTTCTTGATTTCAAACACGATAATATTGTTAACCAACTCTCGATGCGAAAACTATCTAAGTCTAATTCCTAGAAAATCAAATCTCTTTGCGAATCCTAAGGATTTAAACCAGCTTTTAATCTACAAGTTTGATCTATTCACAAAACAACTAAACCAAATCTCTTTGCGAATAGTTATTTTGCTCACCTTAAGTTCTATCAGGTAATTAATCGCACTCTCGTGCCTAATCAATTATCCTAAGATCTAAGTTCTAGGTAGCTAATCTAGAATTAGTATTGAGAACAACCTATGGTGAAGAACAAATAAGATAATGAATCCTAATAAATCAATCGATCAAATCATACAGAGAAATCCTATTGAGATAACCCTAAACCTATGGAAAACTACTCAGACATGGAGATTGAAGCAAGCAACATGATTGAATAGATCATCAAATAGAATAATAAGAAAAGAGTAACAAGGATTCAGAATTGTCTTTCTAAAAAACCCTGTAACCAATCTCTCTCCAGAACCAAAGTAAGAATTAAAGCATAGCCTAAACAGGTGGCTGAAAGCCTAATTTATAAGCTAAAACACGTTCTGGGCATTTTCTGTAATTAATAAAGTCTTCTGGGCTTAGGGAGAAACCCTGCAGACTTTAAAAATCGCGTATCTGCTTTCCTGCAGTCGGTGTCGGTCGACAATAAGCGGTGTCGGTCGACACCAAACAGTGTCGGTCGACATCCTGCTTCTTTTGCTCGCCAGACTGGACAATCTTCACGAAAACTGGGATAACGTTTGATCGCACCGTTGGAATGGCCTCAAACCACTTCCAAAGGAAAGCTAATCCATTTATCTATCTTGTATCCAAATTTTAACTCAATCCAACGGTGGAAAGATCTTCAACAAATGTCAAACTTCTGATGTCTCTGTATGACTCTGCATCTCAATATGCTCCAAAATGCTCCAAAATGCTCCAAACGTACCTAAACCTGTAAAAGACTCTAAAAGACTCCAAAATACTAGAATGACTCCATAAATAGGACCTATATCCTGGTCTAAAAGGGGTAAAAACCATGATATATCAGGTACCATATGGAGTCGTGGTGAAAGAATTTGCAAATGCGAGAGCCGCATTAGGGGCTCTTATATCAGCAGTTCCAAACCTCTCTGCAATAGCCTTTGACATGAGATTCATGCTAGACTCAGAATCAACCAGAGCCTCTCTAAATTTAACACCAGAGATAGTTAATGGAACATAGAACTTTCCAGGTTCTTCAAGTTCTTCAATCTAAGACAACTGCTTCATTGGTGGTGGTGTGCTCCTTGCGTTGATGAAGAGTGACTTAACCTCTTCTAGAGTTTCTCTACAATTCTTGAAGAATTCTAACAAAGGTCGGTCTTCCAAGACCTCTTCAAATGAGATCTCGTGGGTATCCTTCTCACCAACTTATCAAACCCATATAACTTCTCAGCACTAATAGGATTCCTGAGGTATCTAGGGGGCATAGGGTACGGGATCTTGGGTACATATGGTCGTTGGGTGATGGAAGTGTGCTTCTCCATTGCTATAATATCATGTGTTTTCTGCTCATCCATCAACTCATGTGCAGTCTCCATCTCATCATCAACCATTACCGCGCTGCAGTGCTCTCTGGAATTTATATATGGTTTTCTCGGATAATTTCCTGGCTGTTTTTTAATAGCATATGCAATCTTTGCTACTTGTTTATTGAGCTTTTTCACGTGAGTGGCGATGGACTCATACTTGCTATCGATGCTCTCAATTTTGTTGTTGAGATCACGATACATCCCATCTACCTTGACATGGATCTCCTTTGCAGTCGTCTGCTGATTAAGCATGACTTGCTGCATCAACACCTCGAGTTTAGACTCATGGGTAGCTAGAATAAAACTATTATGATTCTGAAATCTGTTCTGACCTTGATTTTGCACGAATAATTGTCCCTGAAAATTCTACACAAATGGCTTATGTCCCTGATTTTGCACGCTTATATGCTGAAATTCCTTAGAAAATATGATGACGCCCTGATTTTACACTGACGAATTCGGTTAAAAACTGTGTAGTCCCTGATTTTGCACGCCACTGTGATGTGGATAAACTTGATCTTAAGGATTCTCAACATTTGTGCTTCCGTATGAAAAATTTGGGTGATTCCTGTAGTTCTGGTTGAAATCTCCGTTGACAAATCCCTGATTATGTACGTAGTTCACCTCATCCTGATTTTCTGGTTTGCCATCAGCAGATTCATGATATAACTGGCCATCTCAATTCTCCTCACAGTAGTTGACGCCTTTGGGGTTACCTTGCAGAAAGGCAGTCAAGTTGTTTAACTTGGCTGTCAACTCGTCTATCTTTCTGGACTCAATGTTGTTGACATGCATCGTCCTATGATACTCATAACTGCGATGGCTAGAAGTTAAAGATAGGTTCTCAATCATCGTGTAAGCTTCCTCCTTGGTCCTTGTCATGAAGTCACAATTGCTAGCTGCATTCAGAGAGTTCTTGAAATCTCAGTCGACTCCATCAAAGAAGATGCTTAGCACCTACTGAGGACACTCTCTAAGGTATTTTCTGAATCTTTCCAAAGCTTCGTTGAATGGCTCACCCACATTCTGCTGGAACTGAGTGATCTTAATCCTAAGTGAGGTTGTTTTGGACTGGGTGTAGAATTGATTCAGGAAGGGTGATCTAGTTGCTTTCCAAGAGGTCAACGAACCGAGAGCTAAAGATTTGAGCCAGCGCAGTGCTCTATCGCTCAAAGACCAAGAGAAGAGTTTTCACTTCAAGAAGTCCGCATGGACTCCATTCGAGCTTGTCGTGCTGCAAATCTCCTCGAATGTTTCTATATGATCCATGGGATTTTCTTAAACTTTCCCATAGTACAGATGTTGTTGGACAAGAGAGATGATCTTAGACTTGATCTCAAAGTTCTGCCTCTGAATAGGTGGTGGGCGTATAGCAACCTTGTATTGGTAGAATGCATGTGGAGTATCGACAACACCAATTGCTCGGCGTGAAGGAGGTTGTCGAGCATTCCTCTGGTCTTGTGCAAGCTGGTTCGCAGCAATTCGAGCTTGCATCTATCTATGTTGTGCTGCAACAGCTTGTCTCTAAAACTTCTCTGCTTGTTTATGAGCAGCAGCAGCATCAACGACCTTGTCTGGATCAACGCCATCGTCGCGAGCATGTAGAAGAGGGTTTATGGGATTCCCTTCTGCGTCATACTTGATCTGATTCTTGCCATCGACGAGTGGATTTTGGAGATCACGATTTTCTGGCAAGTTGGCCATCTCTCTCCTTCTCATGTTGTTTTCTTGTTCTATTCTTGCTAACTCATCGTTGTTTACCTCAAGCAGATTTGATGAACCTTTGCTTCTGATCATACACCTGAAACACGCAAAAAGAGCAAAAATAAAACTGGTTAGTAATTACAAAAAGAAATTCTTAATCTGAACTTTCATCCAAGACTCGTAGGCAACATTTTTGGTCCCCGGCAACGGCGCCAAAACTTAAAATACTTCAGGTTTAACCCTATAGTTCTACTGCAAGAGTAAAACTAATCGAAGAAGTAATGTAGGGATCGAATCCACAAGGACCAAGTGTACACTACGAGAATGCATAAAGAAAGTAAAGCTAAGACGAATGATGGTTGTTTGTAGTTTTGTAACTTCTAAAACTAAGAATGACAAATAAGATGATGTAAATTCAATAAGGAAAAGCGCTAGATCTTTAGGTAATTCGCAGGAATTCTAGACTCACTAGAAAAATTATCGAACAGGGAATGAATTAAGAACCGTTCTCGAACTCAATTCAATAGACACGATCAATCTCTTCCCAAAGTATTAAATCCCTATGTATTAGATATATGAATACTAACTCCCGTTGAATTCAACAACCTAAACATGTATTATAAGCGAGTTCTATAAGTTCACAAAACACAATAACATAAATTTCCGTTGATTAAAGATATTTTGCTCATCTATGTTCTTTCAGACAATTTAACAAACGCTTTCGGCGAGTAAGTATACCTAAGATCAAAAACTAGGTCGCGAGTCAAGTTACAACAATAAGATCAACAATAGATGAATAAACCAATCGATAATTCCCTATCTGACAATCCTAAACTAACAATTCATGAATTCCTTTGAAAACCCTAGAACCTAACTATGGATCTACTCAGACATAATTAAAGCCGACAAGCGCAGAGATGAAGAAGAAATCACAATCCAATAGAATAAATAAACTGGGGTTCAAAAATATTCTCAAAATCCTGTAGAGTTAGAGATTTATCTCCCCAATGCCTCACACAGAAAAAATCCAAAAGTCTCAATGAACATTAAAGCTTAACCTTAAAAATGGCTAAAAATAGGTATAAATAGGTCTCTAGTAATTCAGGGTCGATATTGGGTGGATCTGGGCCGAACCAGCAAAAGTCGAATTTCTTTTTTGCCTACGGGACCATATCGGTCGATCCATGTTTCTTGAACCGGTCGATTTGATGCCCGCGGATGGGTCATCTCTGCGCATGCTCCTTCTGCTCGCAAGGCTGGACTGTTTTCACGAAAATTGTCAAAACTTTTGATCGCACCGTTGGAATGACTTTAAACCACTTCCAAATGAAAGTGAATCCATTTGTATCTAAATTTTAATTCGATCCATCGGTGGGACGTCTTTTAAAGAATTCAAAACCTCTGACGTATTTGCATGATTCTGCATCTCCATATGCTCATTTGCACCCAAAATGGCTCATTTTCTCCCAAAGTTACCTGAAACCTGAAAAGACTTGATAAAGGACTAAAACACTCTAAAACAAACTTTGACTCGATAAAAGACACAAAACAAGGGTTAAAAACTGGTAAAAACACGGTTTATCATTTAGTTTTATGTTCTTTGTTCTTCAGGAGCATATCTCAATTTTTTTACTTTATAGAGAAGATTTATAAACCCTCTTATCTCTTTACTCTTATTGTTTTCGCAATTTAATATGCTCAAATTAATACCCTATAAGTACTAAAGCAGTAGTTGTAGTAAAGTAGGAGTCGAACACAAGGACTCACGGAAACACATAATAGATTGTATAGTATCGAATCAAGCTAAGTGATCAATGAATATTGAAAGAAGAACGTAAATTAAAACGATTGTAAATTCGATTGGAGAAAGATAGGTTCAGGGTATTTCTCAGGAAATCAATGAATGTAGATAAACTAACTAACATGATTCAGATTTAGCACGGTTCTTGAACTCAAATCACTAAGGTATAATTAACCAACTGTCGTTGCGAGAATTATCTAAGCTTAAATCCTAGAATTCCAAATTTCTTTGCGAATCCTAAAGTCTAAACCAGCTTTTAGTTCAAGTTTGATTTGTTCACAAAACAACTAAACCAAATCTCTATGCGTATAGTTATTTTGCTCACCCTAAGTTCTATCAGGTAATTAATTGCACTCTCATGCCTAATCAATTATCCTAATATCTAAGTTCCAGATTCGTCAACCTAAAATTAGCTTTGAGAACAACCTATGGTGAAGAACTAATTCAGATAGTGAATCCTAATAACTAATCAACCTAGCATTCAGAGAAAACCCTTATGATAACCCCAAACCTAACAAGAAATCTACTCCGACATAGAAATTGAAGCAATAAACATGTTTGAATAAATCATCAAATAAAATAGAAAGAGTAACAAGAGGGTTCGAAATCTTCTCTCGGACGAACACAGTTTCAGACTTGTCTCCCTTCAAAAGCTCTCTCACAAAACCAAAGTAAAATAAAGCATAGCCATGAAAGTGGCTGTAAAATCCTATTAAATAACCTAAGTCACGTTTTGGGGTTTCTTGTAAATAATAAAGTCTTCTGGGCAATTTTGCAATTCTTCAACTCTTGGAAAACGTCACGACTCGTGTCTGCTGCAGTGAGTATCAACCGATACTAGGCAGTATCGATCGACACTGATGCTTCAAATGGGGTACTCATCTACACGAACTTCTGCTTTGCTCCAAAATGCTCCAGAAAGCTCCAATATCTCCAATTATGCTCTAAACGTGCTAAAACCTGTAAAAGACTCTAAAACACTACAAAATAATAGAAAGACTCTATAAAACAGATTTATATCATGGCCTAAAAGGGGTAAAAACCATGATATATCAACTCCCCCAGACTTAGCCTTTGCTTGCCCTCAAGCAAAACATAAAACTAAACCAGAGAAAGAGGTTTGAAAACATAGAGACTCAATGTTCTTGAAACATTGCAATGACCCTTTTCCTTAGTGCTCCACATATCACATAACCAGTTTCAAATCCAACCACCATGTACTTCTCTGTAGACATTCGCAGCTTCCCAGACTACACACATTATTTCACAGCATTACTCAATAAAGCCATCATCGCCAGTTTCATTTGCTGTGAATAATATCAAGAACCTTCTAGATTCTTTCCCATGCAATATAATGACAAAGAACCACCATTTTTCACACTTTTTGGTATTATTTATCTCCCCCAGACTTATTTCTCATTATGTTTCTTGCATATACTTATTAAGGTTCGAGATGCGAGTATTGATGGTGTTTGCCACCGAATCCCCGGTTCTTCCCTCAAAAGTAATCAAAAGTGTATGCGAATAATGGTGTCACATGATATTTTCCTAACCTCGCTTCGACCTTTGTGATCATCTCTTCTGAAGTAGAATAATGGGATCGCTGGAAATTTTCCTAACCCTCTACTCAGAAGAAAATCATTTCATCTTTTAATGCATCTTATTTATTAACTTGTAACAGGGAGAGAAATACCATTATTTTAAACATGTGGGTTCTTTTGTCAGATACGAATGAGGAATCAAACTCTATGGATACTAACCACATCAATGAAGTGCAAAAATTTGGCTCAGGCTTTAAAGAACTTTGCTGGAAACATGGGTGTCTTCTAGTTAACTGGTCAGCCTTTGGATTTTTCATTAGTCCGATCTAGAATTGATTCTGTAACAATGGTTACTTAGAAGCAAAGTCAGAACAATAGAGTCAGGAAAAAGATCACAGTCTCCAACAGATTTTGACTCAATAAAACAACGAATGACTCAAAAACGATTGACTCTAAGAAAAACAAAAAAATGTCAAGGACTACCTCTCCCAGACTTAAACAACACTGTCCCCAGTGTTATCTAGCCTAGAGTTGGTGAAAGAAAACAAAAGAACAGAATAGAATTGTGAAAAACAAGAAATTACCGTACTGGGGTACGAGTGTCGACCGACACACGGCCTGGTATCGATCGATACCAGGCTTAAGTCGATACAACGAACTCTTCTCAATCGCGTAGGGTATCGACCGATACCAACAGGGTGTCGATCAACACTCAGGGGATTTCATGTCTGCTCCTTGTTTATCCTGACACAAAACACAAAACGAAAAATAAAAAGAAAAAGACTTATATACAAACTCACCAGTGGGTTGCCTCCCACCAAGCGCTCGTTTTAAGTCAGTAGCTTGACTTGGCGGATGATCAATCAGGAGAAGATTGAGAACTTACTCCAAAACAAGCTCCACAACTTGACATTGTCAGTTTCAGAGTTCTGCTCAACATGCTCTCCACAGACTCCTTTCCTTTCTCTTTCAGCTCCGAAGTAAGAAGAACTATAGCCTTAGAGAATAGTTTCGAAGTTCCTTTGCACTTCACCTTGTATTCAATCGAATCCCCATCATACTTCTGAGGGATTAAGGTCATAGAAGCATCACCCTTCACTCCTTTGCTCTTCACCTTCTTCTTTGCCTTAGATGTTTTGACGTCTTTCTTGGTGATGACAGAAGGACTATCTAGAAGGTCTATGATAGTTGGCTTGTCAGGAGGCTCTTCCAAAAGATCAACTACCAACGTCACTCCTGTAATAATGGTGATGCAAGGGATATGTTTGGGAGTTCCTCTAGTAAGGATGGCTTTGTAGTACATCTCCTTGTCAATGTACGAGAACGGGATTCTCTTACTGGGTGTATCCATAATTGCACCAGCTGTAGCCATGAACGGTCTTCCAAGAATGAACTGCGTACTAGATCTTGCACTCATCTCCACAACCTCAAAATCGGTAGGAACCAGACAGTCTCCTACTTTAACCATCAAATCAGGGATTGTACCGTATGGAACCGATGTGGAAGAGTTCGCGAATGTGATAGATGTCTTGGGAGATCAAATATCAGCTCCCAATCTCTCTGTAATTTCCCTTGACATGACATTGACGCTAGCTCCCGAGTCAACGGGAGACTCTTTGAATTCAACTCCAGAGATAGAGTATGGAACTGAGAATATTCATGGGTCTTCCCTCTTAGTCAATTGTCTCAGCGGTAGTGACTTGCTTCTTGCCTTGATAAAGAGTACTTCGGTCTCTTCCAGAGTTTCTCTGCAATCTCGGAAGTGACTCAGAATAGGGCGGTACTCTAGAGCTTCTTCAAAAGTCAGTGTGTGGAGAATCCTTCGTACCATCTTCTCAAAGCCAAGCAGCTGCTTTGGAGAAATGGGTTCTCTGAGGTGTCTGGGTGGCATGGGGTATGGCTTCTTCGGTTTGTAAACCCTTTCTGCACTCAACTCCGGTTTCGTTTCAGCAACTGAACTGGTATCGACCGACACAGGAGTGGTGTCGATCGATGCGTTTGCTCTGGAATCGTCCCTTGCAGAACTTTGGACGTGTGTCGATCGAAACAAGGGAGTATCGGTCGACGCAGGGGTGGTGTTCGAATTCTCAATGTCAGATATATCATCAATAAAAGGAAGCTCCATAACTAACTTATCCAACATAGCTTTGAATCTGGCGTCCTCCTATTCCTTTTTTTGTCATCTTAGGAGGCATAGGATAAGGTATTTTGGGTTTGTACACCCTCTCCTTGACAATCTCTTGTTCTTTCTCGACATGCACCTCAGTATCGACCGACACATAAGGAGTATCGATCGATACACGGGATTTAGGATCCCCTCGTGCAAGTGTCTTAACTAGTATCGATCGATACACGGGGGTTTTCAGAATCCCAGTTGTCATCTTCAGCAAGATCGACAAAAGTCTCTGCAATTGGGTTGTTCTTCACTCCTGTAGTCACCTCTTTTCCACTCGTCAATGTGATGGCATTGATGTATGCTCTTGGATTCTCAGTTTTCCCTGGAAGAAAACCTTCCTGTCTCTTCACAGCTGCTGCTGTCTGAGCAACCTGAGTTTCCAGCTTCTTCTGAGAGACATTGAGAGCTTCAATTTTCCCATTGAGATCAGTGTACAGATGGTCAATCTTCCCATTGAAATCTACTTGCAGCTTTTGCTGTCCCTGAATAATCTGTTCGAACATGGATTCCATCTTACTTTTTGTGGAATTTGGAGAGATGGGTTGGTACGAAGAGTTCCCATAATTGCAAGTGAAATCGCTGCTCTGGAGTGGTTTCTGAGCAAATTGTTTTGCTCCAAAGCCATATTGGTTTCCCACAAACTTGTACCCACCTTGCTGAGTGTTGTTGTTGAAGTTTCGGTTGTTATTGTACCCAAATCGCTGACCCTGAAAACCAGAACCACCAACGTAGTTTACATCCTCCACTTCATCTTCATCAATATTATCGACTCCATCAACAAAGTGTACAGTCTTCTTTGACTTCCCGATAAGAAAATCTAGCTTGGCTTGAACTTCAGAAATCTGCAAACCATCCATGCTACCAGCTAGCTTCTTGCGCTCAAAATCTGCATTCTTGGTGCTATTGCTAGACGCCAAGTTCTCAATCAGCACATAAGCATCTTCATGATACCTAGTGTTGAAGTTTCCATTGCTCGAAGCTTCCAAAGTCATCTGATACCTCCAATCAAGTCCTCTGAAGAAGAAACCCATCAGCTGAACATCAGAGTACCTGTGATGTGGACAATCTCTCTGGTATGATCTAAATCTCGTACAAGCAGCCTTGAATGCCTCATTAGGTCCTTGAGTAAACTGGGAGATCTTGTTCCTCAGATCTTCGGATCGTGCATCATCATAGAAGTTGTTCAGGAAAGCGGTCTTAGTCTCTTCCCAAGAAGTCAGTGATCCAGGAGGTAATTGCTTCAGCCAGTAAGTCGCATCTCCACCAAGAGAGTATGGGAAGAGCTTACAGAAGAGGTAATCATAGGACACTCCATTGCTCTTGATGCTAGTGACCAAATCCTCAAACCTTTCAATATGGTCCATGGGATGTTCATTGGAAAGACCATGAAAAGGGTGCTGACCCACAAGAGTGTAGTATGCAGGTTTCAGCTCAAAGTAATTCCTCTGAAAAGTAAGAGGACGAATCGCTGATTGATTGGCGTAAAACTGATTAGGTCTGTTGTACTCTCCAATTTTTCTACCACGATCAGCCACAACATTCCCTGCATTCGCATTCCCAGTGAAATTCCCAGCGACAACAGGAGAAGGTGGAATGATGTTCCCCTCTCCATCCAGACGTTGTCCTCTCTCATTGCACAACTGACCCTCTTGGTCTCTATAAGTACCAGCTTCATCTTAACCAAAACCACTGGGTTGTTCATCTCTGCTGGCTTCTTTGCTCTTATGTTTGTGCATTCCACAAGTGCTAGCTGCTCCAATGACAGTTCAACTAGCTGAGTGCTCTTGTTCCTTCTGGTTTCACGAATAGGCATACACCTGAAAAACACTAGGAAATGCACGTAAGTAACTAAAAAACAAAAAAATACGATGAGTATCGACCGACACTGGGTGGTGTCGATCGATATCAATAAAAAGAAGACGACGAGTATCGACCGATACTAGATAGTATCTATCGATACCGACGAACTTGGTCGAAATTCTCAAACTAAAATCTAATGGCGAATTGAGTCCCCGGCAACGGCGCCAAATTTGATATTCTCAAATTAATACCCTATAAGTACTAAAGCAGTAGTTGTAGTAAAGTAGGGGTCGAACACAAGGACTCACAGAAACACACAATAGATTGTATAGTATCGAATCAAGCTAAGTGATCAATGAATATTGAAAGCAGAACGTAAATTAAAACGGTTGTAAATTCGATTGGAGAAAGATAGGTTCAGGGTATTTCTCAAGAAATCAATGAATGCACATAAACTAACTAACAGGATTCAGATTTAGCGCGGTTCTTGAACTCAAATCACTAAGGTATAATTAACCAACTCTCGTTGCGAGAATTATCTAAGCTTAAATCCTAGAATTCCAAATCTCTTTGCGAATCCTAAAGTCTAAACCAGCTTTTAGTTCAAGTTTGATTTGTTCACAAAACAACTAAACCAAATCTCTTTGCGAATAGTTATTTTGCTCACCCTAAGTTCTATCAGGTAATTAATCGCACTCTCGTGCCTAATCAATTATCCTAAGATCTAAATTCCAGATTCGTCAACCTAGAATTAGCTTTGAGAACAACCTATGGTGAAGAACTAATTTAGATAGTGAATCCTAATAACTAATCAACCTAGCATTCATAGAAAGCCCTTATGAGAACCCTAAACCTAACAAGAGATCTACTCAGACATGAAAATTGAAGCAATAAACATGTTTGAATAAATCATCAAATAAAATAGAAAGAGTAACAAGAGGGTTCAAAATCTTCTCTCGAACGAACACAGTTTCAGACTTGTCTCCCTTCAAAAGCTCTCTCACAAAACCAAAGTAAAATAAAGCATATCCATGAAAGTCGCTGTAAAATCCTATTAAATAACCTAAGTCACGTTTTGGGGATTCTTGTAAATAATAAAGTCTTCTGGGCAATTTTGCAATTCTTCAACTCTTGAAAAAAGTCACGACTCTGTCTGCTGCAGTGAGTATCGACCGATACTAGGCAGTATCGATCGACATTGATGCTTCAAATCGGGTACTCAGCTACACGAACTTCCGCTTTGCTCCAAAATGCTCTAGAAAGCTCCAATATCTCCAATTATGCTCCAAACGTGCTAAAACCTATAAAAGACTCTAAAACACTACAAAATATTAGAAAGACTCTATAAAACGGACTTATATCATGGCCTAAAAGGGGTAAAAACCATGATATATCACAATTCTGTATTAATCTAATGATGTCTGAGTAGTTTACTTGTTGGGTTTTAAGGGTTTTCGAATGGGTTTAATCATGGATCTATCATATTAGGTTGTTACAATTAGGATAATTATTAGAGTTCTTTGTTCTATTTTTTTTGTTAATGCATGTTGCTTGATTGATCACCTAGTGAGTGATCTAAAGAAGATAAAAGCACTAACATGCTGAATTTATTAACCTGAACTAGAGTAGGCGAGCATTGTGTTATAAGATATGAAAGCATACTTATAGGGCTTTGTGAGCGCATATGAACTTGATTTTATTGCTGATATGTCTGTGTAGTTCCAACGAAAGCTGATTAGGTCTAGGTGTTTAAAGCTACGAGAGTATGTTAAATAAAATTTTGTGCTCTTGTTCTAGAACTCAGTCGACTAAGTCGCTAAAAATCCTAACTAACCTCTTGTTCGATTCGATCCATTAACTCCAAAGAATTTCATGTTTCCCACCGTTTTTAGTCCTTGCATTTACACGGTTTATTTTCTATTTCGTTTATTCATTTTCCTTTCTACAAAAACCATGACACTCACTCAGAAATTTGATAAGTATAGACGTCAAATTAGTTTTGTTCGAAGTCCTAGGAACACACGTCTTTGTGAATTTGATCCCTTAATATACTATTATGATTGTTGTGCACTTGCAGTTGTTTTATGGTTCAAACTTGCTAATCTCTTACCGCACATTGGACGTGGGAGCCGAAGAAGAAGATGCGGGACAACTACCCCGAGGTCTTTATGGATAAGAGTTGATCCAGTAGTGTGGGTTGAACTCGAAGACGAATTCCTTGCAAGTGGAAGAAAATTGTAACATCCATATACTAGCCCAATGGGAAAAAGCCTAAGAAGCCCACCAGTCCACGGTCCAGTTAGAGAAAACCCTGGAAAACCCTAGTCGTATTCCCTATATAAGTTGATATAGAGAGGAAGGAGAGACACGTTTGCAAACAGAGAACCCTAGCAGCTGTCGATGACCAGAGGAGCCAGTCGTCGATCGCCGCCGAGCATCACCACCGCCGCCGACCATTGTCGTGACGTGGAAGAGCCGCCGCGAGTCTACTCTTAGCCGATGTCTTCTCGATTTCGTAGCTTCTATCCATCGTGAGTTGTAATTCGTCTCTCTCTTTCTAAACCCTAAGTCAATATCTCAAAGGTGATGATTAGATTTATAGCGTTCTCTATGCTCTCTTGTCTTCTTCTAGTATGTTGAGTCTAGCTGTACTCATGTATGTCGCGTGTTACATTGTACATACATTGTACTCATAGGTCTCATTCTCACTGGGTAATCAAAATTACTTACCCCTCCTTCTTGCATGTGAGTTTGATTAGCAGTTCAAGGAGCTGGAATAGCGATCCACGTGTGGCGCATGTTTTGGGAATTAGAGTGTTTTACATCGATTTTCTACTTCTTTCGTTATTCTAATCAGACTATTACGTTCGCATTTTGATTTGGTTTTATTTGGTAATTATGATGTTGGAATTGTAAGACTTTGGTGTTGAGATTGAATAAGAATGAGTGTTATTCAGGAAATATAGTTATTTGTGCACTAAGTTAGGGTAGCTAACATGATGTCTCCTGAAAGTAAGAGGCGGGTGTTGGAAGTGGCATTGCCGATTCGTCGTTTCTATGGAAAGGCGGAATCGGAATGTTACAATAAGAGTATAAAAGCATTCTAGACAACTACTCTTCTGTAAAACCATATTTGGAGCAGAGTTTGGTGGCGCGATGAGACCCTGAAGTAATCTAGAAACTCTGTTACGATCTGTTTCATTATAAATTTCTTGAACATGTGAAAAACATAAAATAATTCATGCGTAAAGTTTGAATATATATTTTTTGGCTTTAGTTCCAGTATTGATGAGTAAAAAAACTCTGTTACGTTTTCGATTGTTTATATATGAGTTATCGATTTTGGGTCGGGATTTTTTTTCAATAAATTTTGGATCGGGATTTATTTGATTTGGGGGTCTAACATTAATGAATAAAACCACTTGACGATAAAATAGAAATTTTCATTACTTTTGATTCAATTGTCCGGCGACTACAATTCTCGGGCGACCATTGGGGTCGGGATACAGGTTGCGGATACTTAGAAATTGATACGATCTTCCCAATTTCGGCACTTCGAGGGCGGTAGTTGGATAATCCTTGATTCCGAATTGGCTCGCGGAGATGGATGATAAGGCATGAGACAAGTCCCGAAAATCCTTATACCCCAATCTCGACTTAAAACGATCCAAAAGAAATAAGGCGGTGGAACTTCAGAAGGTAGAACTCGCGGAGTAAGATGATAAGGTGTGAGGACAAATTTCCCGAAGATTCTTATGCCCTAGACTCGACTTAGAATGCTCCTACAAACTTTAGTCGTGAATGGTAATGTCAAGTGTGGCGGAAGAACACTTGATAAACCGAAAGTGACTATTTGTCTAACCACCAAGTAATAGAAAAGTTCTAAAAGAACAAAGGAGAATCTCTCTCACTTTTAAGAAACAAGTTTTGATTGAAAAGGTGAATGAATTTCTCAAAGAGATTACATGGTTTATATAGGGAATAAAGTTGGGGAAAACAAGGAGAAAATTGAGGAAAACAATGCCTCGAAAAATAGCAAAGACTAGTTAAAGACGTAGACTAAACTCTTTGACTACTTTGACTAGTTGACTTATTAAACATGTGTTGAATGACCCTTGGAGTCCCCATGGTCGAAATTGATCATTTCCCATGGAAGAAGTTGGGCCAAATGAAGATGTAAGTCCATTGCCTCATTAAAACCCCTCTTGGAAAACCCATTGGGACAAAACCAAGAGTAGGAAAAAGAGTACAATG
Source organism: Eutrema japonicum (assembly GCA_030161315.1). Lineage (NCBI taxonomy): Eukaryota > Viridiplantae > Streptophyta > Magnoliopsida > Brassicales > Brassicaceae > Eutrema > Eutrema japonicum. The sequence goes on from BSQW01000011.1 coordinate 40,919,847, forward strand.
CACTCACACCTTGGGCCGAACCTCAAAGTCCATCTTGAGCTTTGATCATGTTAAAAACGTGATGTGAGTGATGACCTTTCTCCTCGGACCAAATCTCCTCGAGTAAGCCGCAAACAGCTCTGTTAAGCTTCCGAGACATTGCCCTCATCATTGGTCCCTCGGGTACAAGTGTTGCGTCTTCGTGACCATCCTTTTCCGTAGCCATTATCATATCATCCCCCTCCTCTAGAAAATGATTTTTCCTCAAATCGGACTCATCTGCAACAAAGGGGATCAAGTCAGAAATATTGAAGCTCGGACTAACCTGGTACTTACCTTGCAAGTCGATCTTGTATGCGTTGTCATTGATCCGCTCCAAGATCTGAAATGTTTGGACTTCCTTTCATCGGGAAAACGTTCCTTCCTTAGGTGTATCCAAATGAGAACGCCCGGCTCAAAAGTTTTCTTGCGACGTCCCTTGTTAGCATGCTTGCGATATTGCTCGGTTTTCTTTTCAATGTTTTACCTTGCCTTCTCATGCATCTGCTTCACAAACTCGGCTTTCTTTTTCCCATCAAGGCTTATACGCTCACTCCAAGGTAAAGGAGTTAGATCCAAAGGTGTCAAAGGATTAAAACAATAAACCAATTGAAAAGGAGAATACTTAGTCGCGAAATGAACAACATGGTTATAAGCAAATTCTACATGAGGCAAACAATCTTCCCAAGACTTAATGTTCTTCCTAATGATTGCACGCAAGAGAGTAGACAAAGTCCTATTAACTACCTCAGTTTTCCCATCGGTTTGCGGATGACAAGTAGTCGAGAACAAAAGTCTAGTTCCTAACTTAGACCATAAGGTCTTCCAAAGGTAGCTCAAAAACTTAGTGTCCATGTCCAAAACTATGGTCCTAGGCATGCCATGCAATCGAACAACTTCCCTAAAGAAAAACTTGGCTACATGAGATGCATCATCGATTTTATGACAAGGTATAAATGATATATCATGGTTTTTACCCGTTTTAAGAAATAGTATAAGTCCTTTTTATAGTCTTTCTAGTATTTTGGAGTATTTTAGAGTCCTTTCAGGTTTTAGGTATGTTTGGAGCACTATTGGAGATATTGAAGCATTTTGGAGCATTTTGGAGTCAAGCAGAGATCATGTAGCTGAGACGCCGAATTGATGCACGAATGTCAATCGATACACGTATGGTATCGATAGATACCCGTCGAAGAGACAGAAGGATCGCGACTTATTTGAAGATTTAAGAAACTGCAAATTACCCCAGAAGACTTTATTATTTACAAGAAGCCCCAAAACGTGACTTAGGTTATTTATTAGGATTTACATCCACTTTGATGGCGATGCTTTATTTTACTTTGGTTTTGTGAGAGAGCTTTGGAAGGGAGACAAGTCTGAAACTTTGTTCGTCCGAGAGAAGATTTCGAACCCTCTTGTTACTCTTTCTTATTATCTATTCAAGTATTTATTCAGCCATGTTTATTGTTGCAATCTCCATGTCTGAGTAGATATCCTGTTAGGTTTAGGGTTCTCATAAGGGATTTCTTTGAATGCTAGGTTGAATTGTTGATTAGGGTTCATAATCTGAATTAGTTCTTTGCTTTTGGTTGTTCTCAAAGCTAATTCTGGATTGATCACCTAGAACTTAGATCTTATGTTAATCGATTAGGTACAAGAGTGCAATTGAGAAACCTGATAGAATTTAAGGTGAGCAAAATAACTATTCGCAAAGAGATTTGGTTTAGTTGTTTTGTGAACAAATCAAACTTGAACTAAAAGGTGGTTTATACTTTAGGATTCGCAAAGAGATTTTGAATTCTAGGATTTAGACTTAGATAATTCTCGCAACGAGAGTTGATTAATTATAATTCAGTGATTTGAGTTCAAGAACCGTGCTTAAACTGAACCCCGATTTGTTAGTTTAATTGCATTCATTGATTTTCTGAGAAATACACTGAACCTATCTTTCTTCCAATTTAATCACAACTTGTTTAATTTACGTATTTGCTTTCAATTCCATTAATCACTTAGCTTAATTTTCATCTATACAATCTATTGTGTGTTTTTGAGTCTCTGTGGATTCGACCCCTAAGTATTACAATCGACAAAGCTTTAGTACTTATATGGTATTAATTTGATCTTATCAAATTTGGCGCCGTTGCCGGGGATTCAATTCGCATTAGATTTTAGTTTGAAAATTTTGACTACGTTCGACCAGTATCGATCGACACCCTAGTGGTATCAGTCGATACCTGTCGTGAATTTTTTTCTGTTACTTACGTTCTTAACTCTTGCATTTCAAGTGCATGCCTATTCGTGAAACCAGGAGGAACAAGAACACTCCGCTAGTTTATCTGTCAAACGATCAGCTAGAACTTTTGGAACGCGCAAACCAAACAACAAAAAAGCCAGCAGAGATGAACAACAACCCAGTGGTTTTGGTTCAAGATGAAGCTGGTGCTTACAGAGACCAAGAGGGTAAATTGTGCAATGCGCGAGGGCAACCATTAGATGGAGAGGGGAACATCATTCCACCTCCTGCTGTTGTCGAAGAGATTGTCGCAGGGAATGCTGTGATTAACCGTGGTAGGACAATTGGTGAGTACAACCGGCCTGATCAGTTCTACGCCAATCGTTCTGCGATTCGCCCTCCTGCTTTTCAGAGAAACAACTTTGAGCTGAAGCCTGCTTACTACACTCTTGTGGGTCAGCATCCTTTCCATGGTCTTTCCAATGAACACCCTATGGATCACATTGAGAGGTTTGAGGATTTAGTTACAAGCATCAAATGCGATGGAGTATCCTACGATTACCTCTTTGGTAAGCTTTTCCCATACTCTCTTGGTGGGGATGCATCTTATTGGCCGAAACAGGTGCCAACTGGGTCACTGACTACTTGGGAAGAGACTAAGAATGCATTCCTGAACAATTTCTATGATGATGCACGATCCGAGGAGCTCAGGAATAAGATTTCTCTGTTTTCTCAGGGACCGGATGAGAAATTTAAGGCTGCTTGGCTCAGATTTCGGTCATATCAGAGGGATTGTCCACATCATGGGTTCACTAATGTTCAGGTGCTGGGTCTTTTCTTCAGAGGGGTTGATTGGAGGTACCAGATGGCTCTGGATGCTGCAAGCAATGGAAATTTGAATACCAGGTATCCTGAGGACGCTTATGTGCTGATTGAGAACTTGGCATCTAGCAATAGTACCAAGAATGCAGACATGGAGCACAAGAAGCTAGCCGGTGGCATGGAAGGTTCGCAGATTGCTGAGGTTCATGCCAACTTAGATTATATGCACAATCTGTTGATGGGAAAGACGATGAAGGCTGTTCACTTTGCAGATGATGTTGATGTATTCAATGAGGATGAAGTGGAAGATGTTAACTACATTGGTGGATCTGGTTTTCAAGGTCAGAAAAATCAATTTCAGAATAACAACAGAAACTTCAACAACAATGCTCAACAAGGAGGATCGAATCAGTTTGTCCAGAAACCATCTCAGAACAGTGGGTATACTAGGAACTATGGGAATTCATTTTATCAACTTGTACCTGTTAAGATGCCAGATAGAAAGATTGAGTCTATGTTTGAACAACGTTTTCAAGGACAGCAGAAGCTGGCTGTGGATTTCAATGGGAAGATTGATGTCATGTACAATGATCTGAGTGGAAGGATTGACGCTATTAATATTCAGCAGAAGAAGCTGGAAACTCAGGTTGCTCAGACTTCAGAGGCTGTGAAAAGGCAAGAAGGTTTTCTTCCAGGGAAAAGAGAGAACCCAATGGCTCACATCAATGCAATCATCTTAAGTAGTGGAAAAGAGGTCAATCCAGGAGTGAAAATTGGCCAAACTGCAGATATATTCGTCGATCTTGACGAGAGGATTCTGAAATCGCTCTAGTATCGATCGACACTAGTCAGCATCGATCGACACCTGTCAAGATTCTTTCACGGGACACATCAATCGATACCACTCATGTATCGGTCGACACTGATCCTGCTGTCGAGTCAACACCTAAGGTTTCGAAGGAAGTGCCTAATATAGTTGCATAGAGAGTTTACGCACCGAGGATACCTTATCCCAGGGCTACTGGGAAGTCTAAGAAGGAGGTAGAAGAATCTAGATGCAAGGCAATAATGGATAAATTGATTGTTGAACTTCCTTTTATCGATGCTATCAAGACTTCTCCAGCTTTCAGGAGATATGTTAAGAGGATGGTATCAAGCAATGTGAACCTTGAGGATGGTGTTCTGATGATCTCTCATGAGTGCATCGCGATCTTGACAAACATGATCCCAAAGAAGCTATCAGACCCATGGAGTTTTGTGTTGGATTGTACAATCTTCACAGAGAGGTTCAAATGTTCTCTTTGCGACCTTTGTTCGAGTGTGAATCTCATGCCATACTCGGTTGCTAAAAGGATGGGGATGACAGACTTCACAGCCACACAGATCTCCCTAATACTTGTTGATCGCTCAGTTCGACTTCCAGAAGGAGTACTTGAAGACGTCCCGATTAAGATTGTGAATTGTTTAATCCCAACCGATTTTATTGTCCTGAAGTATGATGCAGAACCCAGAGACCCTCTTATCTTGGGGAGACTATTCCTAGCAACAGCTAGTGCTTTGATTGATTGCAGGAATGGGAAGATCGCTCTTAATATCGGTGAATTGGTCATGACTTTCCACATGGAGAAGATGATGAAGAAACCAACCATCGATGGTCAGACTTTCTTTGTAGATACATTCAGTGACATTGCTGAAGAGTACTTCCTGGTGATGCACCCTAAGGATCCACTAGAGAGAGCGTTCGTTTGTTCAGCTGAGTCAGAGTTTCACATGGATGATGTTGCTGCTGGATACTCGAAGATGCTCGATACAATGTGAAACGACCGCACTTTTTTTTTTTTTGCAGAAATAATTAAACATTACAAATACAAGAACAATCCAAGTTCTACAGCTTACACAAGCCAACAGTTCTAAAACAGCAAAAGCAAACAACACCAACAATAAAAACCCCGGGTCCTAACCATCCCCTCTTCACTGCCTCGATTCCACGATCACACCTTATCTTTACCTGCATCGACAAAAGTGATGCATCAACATTTGGCTAACCAAACGCTGAGTGAGAGATCATCCCAACAACAGGCTAAACAATAAGCACAATCAACAACAATTAACAATACGAAGAATTAATTAACACCAATTAAAACTTCCAACACAAATAGCAATTCATCACTATGAAAAACTATACCAACGCCTAGCAATTCCATCCCAAGGAAAGCTAGACACACAGCCTGAAAGGCAACACACAACACGCCTTCAAAGCACAAACCACAACCAGTATCGATCGATACCCCCTTGGTATCGATCGATACCCCAACCACATGCCCTCAGGCAAACAACCGGTATCGATCGATACACCCCTGGTATCGATCGATGCCAAGCAACACATGCCCACAGGCAACAACTGGTATCGATCGATACACACCTGGTATCGATCGATGCCTACACGACTCGAGTCCACCGACAAGAGTCTAGTATCGATCGACACACACATGGTATCGATCGATACCCACCTGCAAATCACAACCTTCCGCGAGATCTAAACCCAGAAATCGCCACAAATCACCAAGGCAAAGCCCCAAACTCAACAATCAAGCTTAACTAAGCACCACACAAGCTTACTTGCTAACCTTTGGTCCCAACTCACCTTAAATCGGCTGGATCGAGCTCAAAATCGACCTCCCTTGCTTCCCACAAGCTCACGCCCAAAACCAAGACCAAACTCTTCCGATCTCTTCTTCAAGCTTCTCCCAAGCTCGAATCTCTCTCGATCTCGCAAGATCCAAGCTTCACCAAGCTTCCACCTCTCTCACGCTCTCCTTCTCTCTCTCTCTCTCTCTCTCTCTCGCGACCAAGACTTTTCTTTCCCAAAAGAATGGTTTCCACGCGCAAGAAGAGAAGAGGAAGAAGACTTATAAGGAGAAAACCCGACTGGTATCGATCGATACCCCTAGTATCGATCGATACTAGCCCGGAACAATTCCGAATTAATTATTTTTCCCCAATAATTAATTCCTCCGGAACGCGGGCGTTACAATTCTCCCCCACTAACTTAGATTCGTCCTCGAATCTTCGTTACCGTTATCTCCCATGAACCGTTCATCTCCAATGAACCTCAATCGTCGCAACGATTACACAATCCTTGGCCAACCCGGCCATCTCAATACTCACACGAGGTCCAATACCAACCTCCGAGGTTTCCCACTCAGTCCCTATGCTTATAACACCGCGGCATCATATGTACTTATTGCTCAAACACCAGCCAACCCCATTACTCAAGACACCGCAGCATCTCTGAGTTCCGAGCATCAGCCATATCCCGCAGGATATCCACCATACCACCTCACCCAAGACACCGCAGCATCTCCGAGTTCTAGGTATATGCCGTACCACTCCACTCAGTAATATAACCTACAAGAGTCTCAATACCCCATACCACTCAATTCTAGGCAATATATCCCACGTCTGGGACATACTCCTTACGAATCCACGGTATCACGTATCACTCTAGGCTATAAACCTCCCGAGTCTGGGTACATCGCCACTCACACTCCCAAGACACACAGTCCTGCGAGCTATCGGCACCAGAGGAACCAGTCCTCTCAACGAGCAATAAATCACATATCTCTAAGCATCTCGACTGAACTACCTCCCGTGATCCGTGTAAATCCTCGCAAGGCAACACTGGCATCACCCATATTCCATACCCGGAATATCTGCCGTGCATGACCAATAACCCGGCCATCGCACCTCCCTTGCGCACCTTCCAGTGTCAGCTTGCTTTAGAAGGACTTGTCAAGACAACTATGACTAGGCTACCTTTAACACCCAACAACTCTCTGCAGTAGGTCCTCAATACAAACGTAATAAAACAAACAAGTACCATACGCCTGCAATCCAACCCACCACATAGAACCGCTAAGTGAAATAACCCGGTCTCGTCACTCGACTCATTTTCCCGAACAAGCTTAACTAAAACACGCAATGCTCACAACAGCAATAAGAACATCTATCTTATTACTCTCTCGCATTAACGCTTCTTACCCCAAACGCAATGCGAAACCGTGACTCACAGTCACCAATAAGAATACTCATCTTATTACGCATCATAATGTAACATCGTTCTACACAACGGCAATACAAAATGAAACACACATAGCACACAGCTACAACCGAAACTGGAACCTCTCGATGGAACTCAAGCCGCAGCTTGCTTCTGGAACCACTTCTGGAACCTCGCTTCCATCCTAGCCTCTGGCTCCCAAGTTTCCTCCTGCACCCCGTCACAGTCCCACAGAACTCGCATCATCGGAATCTTCTTCCGACGAAGCTCCTTGACCCTCCGCTCGAGAACTCTCAAAGGTCTCGCCTCAACGGTCATATTGGGCTGGAGATCTGACGGAATCTCAGCCAATACCTCGTCACCCCTATGCAAACACTTCTTTAGCATCGACACATGGAAGACCTTATGAAATGCTTGCATAACCGCGGGTAACTCCAACCGATACGCTACCGGTCCAACACGCTCCACAATCCGGAACGGTCCCATATACCTTGGACTCAACTTAGTCGCAACAATGGACCTGTTCGGAACTCTCAGTAAAGCCATCTTGAGATACACACTATCTCCCACCTCAAACTCAAGCTCTTTCCGCCTCTGATCAGCATAACTCTTTTGCCGATCTTGGGCCTCTTTCATGTTCAGCTTCAAAACCCGGATCTTCTCCGTAGTTTCCTGAACAAAACTCGCACCCAAAGTGCTCCTCTCCCCCACTTGTGTCCAACACAACGGGGTACGACATGGCCTCCCATACAGAGCCTCATATGGAGCCATCCCAATACTCGCCTGGTAACTATTGTTATACGCAAACTCAACCAAGCTCAAGTGATCCACCCAATGACCACCCCAATCCAGCACGCACATCCTCAACAGATCCTCCAAGGTCTGGATGGTTCGCTCGGACTGCCCATCTGTCTGAGGATGATACGCCGTGCTCAAGTGCACCTTCGTGCCCATCTCCGCCTGAAACGCATTCCAGAACTCCGATGTGAACTTAGGATCCCGGTCCGAAACAATACTCACCGGTACTCCATACAGTCTCACAATCTCCTGCACGTACTTCCTAGCCAAAACTGCCGCCCATCGGTCTTCTTAATGGCCAGAAAACGCGCACACTTGGTCAATCGATCGACGATGACCCAAACAGCATCCTTGGTCCGAGAAACTGGTAAACCCACCACGAAATCCATCGTGATCATATCCCACTTCCACTCTGGAATGGGTAAACTCCGCAACAAACCACTCGGGACCTGGTGCTCCGCCTTCACTAACTGGCACACGTTGCACGAAGCAACCCAGTTAGCCACATCCTTTTTCATCCCGACCCAATGATAATAGCGCTTAAGATCGCGGTACATCTTAGTCGCTCCGGGATGAATCGCAAACATACTCGAATGAGCCTCACTCAGGATCTCTCGCCGCAAATCCTCATCCAAAGGTACGCATACCCTCCCACTAACAAGGATAGTGCCGTTCGCAGATACCTGATACTCAGAACCCTCTGCTCTCGAAGCCTTAACCAAACCCTCATCTTTTCCCTGAGCCACCCGAACCCTGCTCAAAAGATCCGCCTGGTTAGCCGCCTCTAAGCCCAAAGGTTCCTGAGATACAACACATAAGCGCAATGTGCTAATCTCGCTCACCAAGGACTCTACCTCGAGCCCCCGAGCCAAAGCCACCCGCTTCCGACTCAACGCATCCGCAACCAGATTAGCCTTACCAGGATGGTAAGCTATCTCCAGATCATAATCGGCCACTAGCTCCATCCAGCGCCTCTGCCTCAAATTCAACTCAGGCTGAGTGAAAATGTACTTCAAGCTCTTATGATCTGTGAACACCTGCACCTTTCCGCCATAAAGATAAGATCTCCAAATCTTTAAAGCGAAAACTACTGCAGCCATCTCCAAGTCATGGGTAGGGTAGTTGCCCTCATGCTTCCGCAGCTGCCGCGAAGCATAGGCAATAACCTTCCCCCTCTGCATCAACACACAACCAAGACCCACTCCCGACGCATCGGTGTACACCACGTAAGGCTCACCCGACTCAGGTAACGCCAATACTGGAGTACTAGACAACATGGCCTTCAGTCCTGCGAAACTCTTCTCACACTCTGAGGACCACACGAAAGGAACATCCTTCCCCGTCAGCTTCGTCATAGACTTAGCCAAACTCGCGAAACCCTTGACGAACCGCCGATAATACCCTGCTAACCCAAGAAAACTCCGAATTTCAGTAGCATTCCTCGGCCTCGGCCAAGTACTAATGGCCTGGATCTTCTCCGGATCTACCGACACTCCCTCCGCAGAGACAATGTGACCCAGAAAACCGATCTCCCGCTGCCAGAAGCTACACTTGCTCAACTTAGCAAACAACTTCTGTTCCCGCAGCCTCGAAAGAACCACACGCAGATGCACCTCATGCTCCTCCCGGCTCCTCGAATACACCAAGATGTCATCGATAAAGATGATCACGAACTCATCTAGATACTCCTGGAAAACGCTGTTCATCAATCTCATAAATGCAGCCGGTGCATTAGTCAACCCAAATGGCATCACCACAAACTCGTAGTGACCATAACGAGATCTGAAAGCCGTCTTCCGGATATCTACCTCATCGATGGGAATCTGATGATATCCCGACGCCAAGTCAATCTTGGAGAACCAAGTAGCCCCTCTCAACTGATCCAACAACTCATCAATCCGCGGAAGAGGATACCTGTTTTTCACTGTGACTCGGTTAAGTCCCCGATAATCAATACACAACCGAAAACTCCCGTCCTTCTTCTTCACGAACAACACTGGCGCTCCCCATGGTGAAGAACTCGGACGAATAAATCCCTTACCCAACAACTCCTCCAGCTGCTTCTTCAGCTCTGCCATCTCTGCAGGAGCCATCCTATAAGGAGCCCTGGATATCGGTGCCGTCCCCGGTTCCAACTCGATCGTGAAAGGATCCGACCTAGATGGTGGCAACCCCTGCAACGACTGGAACACATCCTGGAACTCACGAACCACCCGAATATCCTGAACCCTAGCCTTTCCGACAGCCTCCGGCAAAGAAATAGTAGCCAAATACGCCTCGCAACCCCTCTCGATTAGACGCTCCGCGTGCACAACCGAGATTACGAGACTCCCGGAAGTCGGTCTCACACCCTGATACACCAACTTCCCTTTCCCCTGGTCGAACTCGACTCGCCCTCGGTGACAGTCCAGATGCGCCCTGAACTTCCCGAGCCAATCCATGCCCAAGATGACATCGTACAGCTCCACTGAGCAGATAATCAGATCGGCAGCCATGGACTCTCCTGCTACCTGAACATCCACGTCCCGCACACGACCGTGAATCCTCAGGAGCTTCCCTCCGGCAACCTCCACGAAACCCAAACTCACACCGGGCTCGCTCCGTAAATTAGCCTTCTCGGCCAACTCCGGGGAAACGAAGCAATGCGATGCTCCCGTGTCAAACAACACATGACACTCTACACCTCCAACACACAAGGTCCCTGCACATATACATGTGCCGCGAACCTTAACACCCCGACAAGCCCGACATTCCCCAACACAGAATTAAACTTAGAGGAGTCTAAGAAAATACCTGTGATCGGCCTGGAACTCGGCTCGCCGGTCTCGGTGATGGAGTACACTCGAGGCGCTGATGCCACCTGCCTGAGAGGCTGCACTACCGCGGACTCACTCTGCCGCAACTGGGGACACTGAGGCCTGATGTGCCCCGCCTCCTAGCAGTGATAGCACACTCGAGAATCCACTCGCGCTCCGCCCTTCTGAGGACAGCTCGCCACTCGGTGATCCATGCTCCCACAACCAAAGCAACCCGGACCACCCCGACTACCACTCGAAGCGCTCTCCCGCTTCCGTTTCTGTCCTTGCATCGGCTTACTACTGCCTCTGCTCGGACCGGACTGCTGCTGCACATATCTCGCCTGAAAACGCGGTGTAGCCACTACCACCTCGTCCTTCAGACCCTCCTCAAGCAAAGCCGCAGTCTCAACCAACTCATCAACCGTGCAAAAAGGCCTCACCATGCAACGGTTCCTCAAGTCAACCCGAAGACCCATCAAGAATCTCTGCACACGGGCCGACTCACTCTCACCCGCTCGTCTAACATAAGACCCGAGCCGGATGAACTCCACCTCATACTCGCGTACCGACCGATCCCCCTGAGTCAAACTCGCAAGCCTTGACCCTAACCGGTTGAACGCCTCCTGAGGAAAGTACTTGGAGTTAAACTCCTCCACAAAATCCGCCCAAGCCATCGCGGCCTGAACTCTCCGTGCTGCCACACCCCTCCACCAGAGATGCGCATCACCCTCCAGAAAATGGACCGCAATGTCCACCTGGTATCCTGCGGGACACCTACTCGAGAGGAAATTCCTCTCTATCCTCCTCAACCACGCATCAGCGTCCTCAGGATTAGCACCTCCAGAAAAGAACCCCGTGCCAATCCTCAGCATCTGCTCCATCATCCTAAGGTAGGATGGGAGCTCCTCAGCAACCGCAGCTGCCACCTGAGGCTGAGCCTCCACAACTACCGGATCCACAGGAGCCTGAGCCGGTACCCTCTCTGGTAACCGCTCCAACAACCTCGTCAACAGATCCGCTATGCGATCATCTCGGGCCCGAGCATCACCCGCTGCTACACCCGCAGCACCCGCTGGAACACCAGCCACACTGGCGCTCACGCCAGCCCCAACGGCACTCACACCGGCCGCACCCTCAGACCCAATCTGACTCGCACGCGAATCCTCGACCTGCTCCGCCGGCACACGGCCACGACCTCTACCACGGCCACGACCTCTACCACGCCCTCTAGCCATCTGCACACGTGCAGAAGCACAAGCTAAGAAAACTAAAACAATCCTCACAATAAAGATACTCACCGTGGAATCTCACAAGGCTCGAAGAGGATGATTCTAAGACCCCACACAACACCCAATCTATTCTAGAACCACCTAGGCTCCTAGAACCGTATGGGCTCTGATACCAAATTGAAACGACCGCACTTTTTTTTTTTTTTTTGCAGAAATAATTAAACATTACAAATACAAGAACAATCCAAGTTCTACAGCTTACACAAGCCAACAGTTCTAAAACATCAAAAGCAAACAACACCAACAATAAAAACCCCGGGTCCTAACCATCCCCTCTTCACTGCCTCGATTCCACGATCACACCTTATCTTTACCTGCATCGACAAAAGTGATGCATCAACATTTGGCTAACCAAACGCTGAGTGAGAGATCATCCCAACAACAGGCTAAACAATAAGCACAATCAACAACAATTAACAATACGAAGAATTAATTAACACCAATTAAAACTTCCAACACAAATAGCAATTCATCACTATGAAAAACTATACCAACGCCTAGCAATTCCATCCCAAGGAAAGCTAGACACACAGCCTGAAAGGCAACACACAACACGCCTTCAAAGCACAAACCACAACCAGTATCGATCGATACCCCCTTGGTATCGATCGATACCCCAACCACATGCCCTCAGGCAAACAACCGGTATCGATCGATACACCCCTGGTATCGATCGATGCCAAGCAACACATGCCCACATGCAACAACTGGTATCGATCGATACACACCTGGTATCGATCGATGCCTACACGACTCGAGTCCACCGACAAGAGTCTAGTATCGATCGACACACACATGGTATCGATCGATACCCACCTGCAAATCACAACCTTCCGCGAGATCTAAACCCAGAAATCGCCACAAATCACCAAGGCAAAGCCCCAAACTCAACAATCAAGCTTAACTAAGCACCACACAAGCTTACTTGCTAACCTTTGGTCCCAACTCACCTTAAATCGGCTGGATCGAGCTCAAAATCGACCTCCCTTGCTTCCCACAAGCTCACGCCCAAAACCAAGACCAAACTCTTCCGATCTCTTCTTCAAGCTTCTCCCAAGCTCGAATCTCTCTCGATCTCGCAAGATCCAAGCTTCACCAAGCTTCCACCTCTCTCACGCTCTCCTTCTCTCTCTCTCTCTCTCTCTCTCTCGCGACCAAGACTTTTCTTTCCCAAAAGAATGGTTTCCACGCGCAAGAAGAGAAGAGGAAGAAGACTTATAAGTAGAAAACCCGACTGGTATCGATCGATACCCCTAGTATCGATCGATACTAGCCCGGAACAATTCCGAATTAATTATTTTTCCCCAATAATTAATTCCTCCGGAACGCGGGCGTTACACAATGCCACCAGTATCGATCGATACCCTACGACCAGAAAGGAAGTTGGTCGATAGATCTAAGTAAGCTGCTGGGCTTGGCGATTGGAATGAGGAGAACGCTCCTAAAGTGGAACTCAAGCCACTTCCTGCAAATCTGAGGTATGGTTTTCTTGGTCCTAATTCCACATACCCAGTGCTTATTAATGCTTCTTTGAACAACGCAGATATTACCTTACTGCTGCGCAAGTATCGCAAAGCTCTTGGCTATTCTCTTGATGATATTTCAGGTATAGCACCAGACTTATGCATACATACGATTCATCTTGAGGACGAGTCAAAGGTTTCAATTGAGCATCAGAGAAGGTTAAATCCAAACCTGAAAGAAGTGGTTAAGAAAGAGTTCATGAAACTCTTGGATGCAGGGGTTATCTATGCCATCTCGGACAGTTCTTGGGTTAGTCCAGTACACGTTGTTCCTAAGAAAGGAAGAATAATTGTGGTGCTTCTGAAGAGTACCTAGAGACTCTTTAACCGTTGAACACCTTGGTGCTTCTGAAGAGTACCTTGTTGTTGCAGTTGATTCTGATCAACCATGGTTCGCTGATATTGCTAACTACCTCGCTGCAGATGCAGAGCCAAAGCATCTCAAGAAATATGACAAGAAGAAGTTTATGCGAGACATAAGGCGGTTCTTTTGGGATGAACCTTACCTGTACAAGCACTATTCTGATGGTATCTACAGGAGATGCATTGCTGAGTCAAGGTACCTAGTGTTTTGTTTCATTGTCATGGATCTGAGTATGCTGGACACTTTGATACTTTCAAGACAATGTCCAAAGTTCTTCAAGCAGACTTCTGGTGGCCTACTATGTTTAAGGATGCTCATATCTTCATTTCGCAATGCGATGCGTGTCAGAGGAGAGGGAATATTAGTAAGAAACACGAGATGCCACAGAATTTCATCCTTGAGGTTGAGATTTTTGATTGTTGGGGGCATCGATTTTATGGGTCCTTTTCCTTCGTCATACAAAAACAGGTACATCTTGGTAGTTGTGGACTATGTATCTAAGTGGGTGGAAGCAATTGCTAGTCCCACCAACGATTCTTCTGTGGTCCTTAAGCTGTTCAAGAGTATCATTTTCCCTCGATTTGGAGTACCTCAAATTGTTATAAGTGATGGTGGTTCTCACTTTATTAATAAGGTTTTTGAGAAGATGCTGAAAAAGCATGGTGTGAATTATCGTGTAGCTACTCCTTATCATCCTCAGACTAGTGGACAAGTTGAGGTTTCCAACAGGCAGATAAAGGAAATTCTGGAAAAGACGGTGGCAACTACTTGGAAGGATTTGTCTGCAAGGCTGGATGATGCACTGTGGGGTTACATGACCGCTTTCAAGACACCACTTGGAACTACATCGTTTCACTTGCTATATGGGAAAGCGTGTCATCTTCCGGTTGAAATCGAACATAAGGCAGCCTGGGCTACAAAGATGATGAATTTCGAAATCAAGACTGCTGCTGAGAAGCGATTGATTCAGCTGAATAAGCTGGATGATATTAGGCACTATGCCTATGAAAACTCAAAGCTGTACAAGGGGAGGACCAAGGTTTATCACGACAAAAAGATCCTCACCAGACACTTTGAACCCAATGACCAGGTACTTCTGTATAACTCTCGTTTGCATTTGTTTCCTTGTAAATTGCGTTCTCGTTGGTCAGGTCCTTTCACAGTCAAGGAAATCAGACCACATGGTGTCATTGTCCTGACAAATCCTTCAGGAGAAGAGTTCACTGTCAATGGACAAAGGGTGAGGCACTATTTTCGGAGTACCGAAATTTCAAAAGGACACATAATGCCTCTGGATGATGCACACACTGCCTGAACGGCGGTACAGTCAAGCTAATGACGTTAAACGAGCGCTGAGTGGGAGGCAACCCACTGGTAAGTCTGTATATATGAGTCTTTTATTTTTTTGTTTTGTGTTCTGTGTGTCACGTGAATCAGATTCGGAGGCTCAGTATCGATCGATACCACTTGGTATCGGTCGATACCGGTGTTAAACGCAAATATCCTGAATCGACTGCCGTGTATCGCTCGACACCACTTATGGTATCAGTCGATACCATAAATCAGGTAAGTTTCCTTATAAACCCTACGCGTTTTTCCTTTCTTCCTCATTCTCCTCCATCGAACGATACTTGAACACAAAATCACCAAATCTTTGTTTCTTCACGGAATTGAGTGATTCAAGAGCCTATTCTTGTTGGATTTTTGTTCTCATTCTCATTCTCTCATCCTTTCACTCGATCTACAAGGTATAAAACACGAATCTCCTCTTTTTCAAATCTGTGACACAAGGTTGGATTTTCGACTTTTATGCCTTCCGAACCTGTTTGGATAGATACTTATCACTTGCTGGAAGTTGTTCTAGGCCTAGTCGAACCCAACATTGAACTTAATTACCCTTAGTTTCGAATTTTTGAAAGTTGTGGATTGTGTTCTTCGTGATGCTCGATACATGTATGAGTATCGATCGATACCAGCTTGGTATCGGTCGATGCTCACTCTTTCCCTTGGCCGAGATTGCTGTGTTTGATAGAGATGTTGGATTTATGCTGTGTTTTGTGTTTGTTGATGATGCAGATGGCACCTAAGAAGAGAGCATGCACTGATACCGCATCCAACTCTAACCACAAGAGAAAGAGTACATGTTGAATGCTCGAGTCGAATTCTTAGACGAAGGGGTTTGGACAGTGGGAACCAGTGGCGGAGGCAGAAATGTTTTTTATAGGGGGAAAACATAGAAAATGACCGAAACTTTTTTTTTTATAGGGGGCAAATATCAAAAATGAGGGCAAAAAATAATTTTTAATAAGGGCAAATGATTAAATTTGGAAATTTCATGGGGGGCAAGTGCCACCCCCTTGGCTCATGTGGATCCGCCCCTGGTGGGAACGGTTATCGCTTGTCTCACCAAGAACCGCTACAAGGTTCAGACCGCGAATTCTACAGACTTTACAATGGTTTTCGGTAGAAACTTACGCGACGCACCACCCGAGGCTCCTACGCCTTCATCACCATTGCCTCCTCGCACAACAGTTCGGTCTCCATGACCTAAGATCAGTGAGAAGGCTAGGATACGTTTGAGGGATGACTACGAGGGACTGATAAGGAGATTACGGAGAGCAGAGCCTGTACCCACAAGTCTATTTCCGAGGAATGGGATGACTACGATTCCATATTCTATAACGCCTGGCAGGAGGGTGATGTGCGCCCTACTCGTTTGTTGATACGCAAACTATGAGGCACTTGGGTTTTGACAGGGAGCTCGATGGACTGATGCGCAAGATCGGATTGGGGATGATGCCTACACAACAGTATAACATGTACCCTGACTTGGTTCGCCCCAGTTCCGTGCTTCTGTCCGCGTCTGCTACACTGGTGAGCCTCCAGTGACTGCACAGCAGGGTGTTCTGACTTTTCTGATTCATGGTGTACGGTATATGCTGTCATTTCAGGACCTATGCGACATTTATGGGTTTCACAGGGATTTTTCGAGGTGCGAGTTTCCTCGCAAGTTCATGTATGTTGAGGCACTTTGGTCTCACTTTGGGCATGGGGTTTATGATAGCAAGACGACGACCCAGATGGATATTCGCCACCCCGTGCTGCAATGCCTGGCTCGGATATTGAGCAACACTCTCTTCTGTAAGATGGAGCCCAATAAGATGCGGGTGTCTGAGCTCATTGTGATGTCTATCGCTATTGGAGACATCATTTCTGATGACGCGTACAAGTGGCCAGAGATGGACCTTGCGGTCAATTTAGGTGCAGTTTTCACGCACCACTTGGAGTCCTTGAAGGTCAAGCCTTTCACCTCACGAGGCAAGAAGGACAAGACAGTGGGTCGGCCTAAGACTGAGTCTGTGGGGAGTCTTCTCACTCCCATATTTCTGCACCTAGAAATTAGCACAACGAGCTGTTCGATTGTGGCTACCCGCGAGCTCATGGACGAGGCGCACTTGGAGCACCTGCGGTGGTTGAAGCCTAAGAGGCGTTGGGTTTACAGCACTTCTGTTGGGGACTATCTGGTTCAGCTCCCCAACACCGATCTGACGGACATTGGCGGTGACCCAGCTCAGTTAATTTTCGCACCTGCTCCTGCTGACATGGAGCTTGCACCGGTCACTAGACGCCGAGGCACTCCATTTGGACGCCGTGTTACTCCATCTGGCCCTGCGGGGGGGGGGGGGGGGGTCAACCACGATTCGAGCCTACACCCATAGCTGCTGCTTTTTCTCTTCCTACACCACCTGAGATGGATCCTTTTCAGCGATATGTAGTCGCGAGTCTGCAGAAGATGTGAACCACCATTTCCCGTTGCAGCTTCATGGCATCTCAGCGTCCTGTTTCACCACGTACGCCCACTGACGTTGGCCCATCTGGCACTGCTGGAAATGACGTCTACGATTCCGATGCCAATGAGGAGGATTAGTCCTCTTTCTATCTGATTATCACGTATGCTGTTTCTTTTCCCTTTTCTTTTTATTTTCGTTTAAACTTTTGTGTCTTTTGTCAGCCCCTTCTTATGCTTTTAGACCTGTGGATTTATGCGTCTATGATATTTTGTTGAACCTAACTTGTGTTTGAGTGGTCTAACAATGCTAACATTTAACACCTGGATCGTTTGACACATATTTGGAGTTACATCTGGCCTTAGACGTTGAAAATGAATCACCTGTGTCGACCAATACTTGGTATCGATCGATACCAAGTTGTGTGTCGGTCGACACTCATACCCCACTTCTGTAATTTTTCGTTTTTCACAATTCCACTATGTTCTTTTGCTTTCTTTCACCAACTTTAGGCTAGATAACATTGGGGACAGTGTTGTTCAAGTCTGGGGGAGGTAGTCGCTGACATTGTTTTTGATTTTCTTAGAGTCAGTCGTTATTGAGTCAAATTTTGTTTTATTGAGTCAAAACCTGTTGGAGACTGTGATCTTTTTCTTGACTCTATTGATCTGACCTTGCTTCTAAGTGACCATTGTTACAGAATCAGTATTAAATCGACTAATGAAAAATCCAAAGGCTGACCAGTTAACTAGAAGACACTCATGTTTCCAGCAAAATTCTTTAAAGCCTGAGCCAAATTTTTGCACTTCATTGATGTGATTGATGTCCATAGAGCTTGATTCCTCATTCGTATCTGACAAAGGAACCCATGTGTTTAAAGTAATGGTATTTCTCTCCCTGTTACAAGTTAATTAATAATATGCATTAAAAGATGAAATGATTTTCTTCTGAGTAGAGGGTTAAGAAAATTTCCAGCGATCCCATTATTCTACTTCAGAGGGAATGATCACACAAAGGTGGAAGCGAGGTTAGAAAAATTTCCTGTGATACCATTATTCGCCTACACCTTTGATACATAGAAAGGTTAGAACCGGGGATTCAGTGGCAAACACTATCAATACTCGCGTTTCAGACCTTAATGTGTATATGCAGATCTAAAAAAAAAGAGAAAGAAAGAACATAATAAGAAATAAGTCCGGGGGAGAGAAAATAATACCAGAAAGTTTGAAAATGGATGGTTCCTTGTCATGATATTTTATGGGAAAGAACCTAGAAGGTTCTTGGTATTAATCACAGCGATGAAACTAGCGATGAGGGCTTTATTGGACGATATTGTGAAATAATGTGTGTAGTCTGGGAAGCTGCGAATGTCTACGGAGAAGTACATGGTGGTTGGATTTGAAACTGGTTATGTGATATGTGGAGCACTAAGGAAAAGGGTCATTGCAATGTTTCAAGAACATGTGAGTCTCTATGTTTTCAAACCTCTTTCTCTGGGTTAGTTTTCTATTTTTCTTAAGGGCAAGCAAATGCTAAGTCTGGGGGAGTTAATATATCATTGTTTTTACCCGTTTTAAGCCATGATATAAGTCCTTTTTATAGTCTTTCTAGTATTTTGGAGTCTTTTAGAGTCCTTTCAGGTTTTAGGTACGTTTGGAGCACTATTGGAGATAGTGAAACATTTTGGAGCATTTTGGAGTCAAGCAGAGATCCTGTAGCTGCCGAATTGATGCACGAGTGTCAATCGATACACCTATGGTATCGATCGATACGCGTCGAAGAGACAGAAGGATCGCGACTTATTTGATGATTTGAGAAACTGCAAATTGCCCCAGAAGACTTTATTATTTACAAGAAGCCCCAAAACGTGACTTAGGTTATTTATTAGGATTTACAGCCACTTTGATGGCTATGCTTTATTTTACTTTGGTTTTGTGAGAGAGGTTTGGAAGGCAGAAACGTCTGAAACTCTGTTTGTCCAAGAGAAGATTTAGAACCCTCTTGTTACTCTTTCTTATTATCTATTCAAGTATTTATTCAGCCATGTTTATTGTTGCAATCTCCATGTCTGAGTAGATCTCCTGTTAGGTTTAGGGTTCTCATAAGAGATATTTTTGAATGCTAGGTTGAATTGTTGATTAGGGTTCATAATCTGAATTAGTTCTTTGCCTTAGGTTGTTCTCAAAGCTAATTCTTGATTGATTACCTGGAACTTAGATCTTAGGTTAATCGATTAGGCACGAGAGTGCAATTGAGAAACCTGATAGAATTTAAGGTGAGCAAAATAACTATTCGCAAAGAGATTTGGTTTAGTTGTTTTGTGAACAAATCAAACTTGAACTAAAAGTTGGTTTAGACTTTAGGATTCGTATAAAGATTTGGAATTCTAGGATTTATACTTAGATAATTCTCGCAACGAGAGTTGGTTAATTATACTTTAGTGATTTGAGTTCAAGAATCGTGCTTAAACTGAACCCTGATTTGTTAGTTTAATTGCATTCATTGATTTCCTGAGAAATACCCTGAACCTATCTTTCTCCCAATCGAATCACAACTTTTTTAATTTACGTATTTGCTTTCAGTTCCATTGATCACTTAGCTTAATTTTCATCTATACAATCTATTGTGTGTCTTTTTGAGTCTCTATGGATTCGACCCCTAAGTATTACAATCGACAAAGCTTTAGTACTTATAGGGTATTAATTTGAGCTTATCAATAAAATTGGCCATTTTCGAAAACCTGTCAACTACCACAAAAACCGAATCTCTACCATGTCTAGTCCTAGGCAATCCTTACACAAAGTCCATTGAGATATATGTCCATGGTTCCGTAGGAATTGGCAAAGGTAAATACAAGCCTTGCGCTTGAACGTTGGATTTGGCTTGCTTGCAAATGGTGCATCGGCCACAAATCCTCTCCACGTCTCGCTTCATGTGTGGCCAAAAGAAGTGATCTTACATGATTCTCAAAGTCTTGGCCACGCCAAAGTGTCCCATTAGGCCACCTCCATGCGATTCCCTAACGAAAAGATCCCTCAAAGAAGAGTTAGGCACATATAAGCGGTTTTCGTAAAACAGAAATCCGTCATGTCGAAAATATTTCCCAAAAGCAAATTTTTCACAAGCTTGAAATACTTCCTGGAACTCAGCATCGGTGGCATACATCTCCTTGAGTTGCTCAAAGCCCAACAACTTAGCATCGAGAGTAGAGATAAGAGTATACCTCCGAGATAGGGCATCGGCAACAACGTTGTCCTTACCTTGCTTGTTTTGAATGACATACGGAAATGTCTCAATGAATTTGACCCACCGAGCATGACGTTTGTTTAACTTCTGTTGTCCCTTCAAGTGCTTGAGGGACTCATGGTCGGTGTGGATCACGAACTCCTTTGGCCAAAGATAATGTTGCCACGTTTGGAGCGCCCGAACCAAAGCGTACAACTCCTTGTCGTAAGTCGGATAGTTCAAGGTTGCGCCTTCAAGTTTCTCACTAAAGTATGCGATTGGCCTGTTTTCTTGCATGAGCAAAACTCCAATACCTACACCAGAAGCATCGCATTCAATCCAAAAGTTTTCATAAAATCTGGTAAAGAGAGAAGAGGTGCATTGGTGAGTTTCTGTTTCAAAAGTTGGAACGCGTCTTCTTGTGCTTGCTCCCATTTGAACTCAACGTCTTTCTTGATTACTTCGGTAAGTGGGGCAGCAATGGTGCTAAAGTCTCGCACAAAACGCCTATAGAAACCGGCAAGTCCATGAAAGCTCCGAACTTCTCCAACCGTATTTGGACTTGGCCACTCACGAATTGCTTTAACCTTTTCCTCGTCCACCTTAATGCCCTGCGCACTCATGAAAAAACCTAGAAAAACAAGATTATCCGCGCAAAAGGTGCATTTCTTAAAGTTTCCAAAGAGCTTTTCTTGCCTAAGAACATCTAAAACCGATTTCAAATGTCCTACATGATCATATAAGTTCTTGCTATAAACTAAGATATCATCGAAGTAGACAACAAAAAAGACGCCTATAAAAGCTCTTAGGACATGGTTCATCAACCTCATAAAAGTGCTAGGTGCGTTTGTCAACCCAAAAGGCATCACGAGCCACTCGTTTAAACTATGCTTAGTCTTAAAAGCAGTTTTCCACTCATCACCCTCTTTCATCCTAATTTGGTGATAGCCACTCTTTAAGTCTATCTTGGAAAACACACAAGACCCATGCAACTCATCTAGCATATCATCTAAGCGAGGGATATGATGGCGATACTTTACCGTGATGTTGTTAATTGCCCGGCAATCAACACACATGCGCCAACGTCCGTCTTTCTTCAGCACGAGTAGGACTGGTACCGCGCACGGACTCATGCTTTCTCTGATATGTCCTTTCTCCATGAGTTTGCCAACTTGCCTTTGCAACTCCATCGTCTCCACGGGATTTGTACGGTAGGCTGGCCGATTTGGAAGTGATGATTCGGGGACAATGTCGATTTGGTGCTCAATCCCACAGATTGGGGATAAAACACTCGGGTTATCATCGGGAAATACGTCCTTGAAATCCTGCAAAAGAGAAACAATAATGCTCGGAAGTTCCGGCTCGTGGTAAGTACAACTCGTGAGAGTTTCTCGGAACATAAGCAAAACGAAAGTTTGTTGGGAAAACAAGGCACTCTTGACCTCACTAGATCTCACGAATAAATTAGAGTTTTCTCTCCCGGGTTTACTCTCACAGGCTTTTGGCTTTGTTTTACTCAAAGAATCACTCTTTTTTTGGTGAAAAGTGTTTAGGGGATCGCTCAAAGTTTTTACCTCTTTCTTTTGCTCAAGTCGGAGTTGATCTTTGTATACCTCGTGAGGTGTCATCAGGACCAACGTGAACTTCTTCCCTTGGAATTCAAACGAATGTTTGTTGGTGAAGCCGTCGTGGGTAACTCGGCGATCGTACTACCAAGGCCGTCCCAAAAGGATATGTCCCGCCTCCATTGGTAACACATCGCTCAAAATCTCATCGCCGTACTTCCCAATCGTCAAAGGAACCATCACTTGCTTGGTTACCTTCATGTGTCGTTGGTTGCTCAACCATTGGAGATTGTACGGTCGGGGATGCTTTTGCGTTTCCAATTTGAGTTTTTCCACCATGGTCTTGCTGGCCACGTTCGTACAGCTACCTCCGTCGATGATGAGACCACAAACCTTCTCCTTCACGACACATCTTGTATGAAACAAGTTCACTCGCTACGCTTCTTCTTGTACCTTATCTTGGACGTTCAAAGATCTCCTCGTAACTATTAAGGCTCCATCAACAACATACTCCTCGTATTCCTCGATAGATGGTGCGGCATCGGACACTTCCCCTTCTTCCTCGGTCTCGATCTCGCCATTATCTTTGAGTATCATGGCTCTTGCATTCGGACATTTGTTGGCATAGTGCCCCTTCCCATGGCACCTATAACACTCAATGTCACGGTTTCTTAGATTAGAACTCTCGGCTTTACCTTTGTAATCGTGGCCGGTCGCGATCGGTTTCAGCTCCACCTTCGGCCTTGAATCGGGTTTTGGTCTAAAGCTCGGTTTCTCCTCTTTGAAATAGCTTGGTCACGAACTAGAGCTAACAGTTTGGCGTGAAACGCCCCTCCTCTTGAGCTGCTGCTATACTAGGATTGCTTTATGCAAAATTTCGTCAATGTTCGCATAACTTTGCATCTCGAGTTGATCTTGAATATCGCGGTTAAGCCCGGACAGAAATCTCACCATAGTTGCATGTCCGTGCGCTCCTATGTCGGCCTTCATCATAAGTGTTTCCATCTCTTGGAAATAATTCTCCACGTTTTTGCTTCCTTGGACAAGTCGCCTCAAATTTTGATGTAGTTCACGGTGATAGTGACTTGGTACGAACCGTCTCCTCATGATCATCGTCATCTCGTCCCATGTGGTAACATGACGTTCTCCATTACGTCTCCTATTGGTCACCAATTGATCCCACAAGTTAATGGCATAACCATAGAATTCGGTTGCGGCTAACCTTATCTTTTTGTCATCGGTGTAGTTTTGGCAATCGAAGACAAGCTCGATCTTCTTCTCCCATTCTAGAAAGGCATCAGGGTCGTTCTTGCCGTAGAATGGTGGAATTTTTAGCTTAAGTCCTCAAAGGTCATTTCGAGCCTCCCTTCATCTTGATCTCCATTCGGATCCACTAGATGAGTGTCCATCTTGAAGATAGTAGTTGTTCTTTCCATTTGGATCTTGTCTCGCCCGTTCTCTCCTCCTTCTTCCCGGTTCCTCACGGCCATCATTTTTCACGGGATTATTGTTCACGGGATTTACGTTGGTAGCTCCTGCTACTTCTCCTTGTGCCGGTCGTTCTTCGAGTCGAACCAATCACTCGTTTATCAGTCCCATCATCCGAGTAAATTCCATCATCATGGTTTGGACTTTAGGGGCGGGTGGGGTAGTTGTTCCGCCAGTTGTTCCGTCGTCCGACATCGTACATCGCAAAATAAAATAAACACGTTAGTAGAAATTTCTCACAAAAATTCCCTCGGTGTTTCCCTCAAGTATTTAACTCTTCTCTCAAAATGTCCTCACACTCTAGTGATTTCTCCAAGGTTCGTAAAGAACTAATCTACACAACTAAATGGTAGACTAAAAACAACCACACGGTAAATCAAGTGTTTTAGATAGAGAGAAAATAATTTCAATGACAATATTTTTTCTTCTTTCTTTTTTTTGATTTTCGTTTATTTTTTTTAAAATACTGGTTTACAAAAAAAATAGATAGAAAAGAAAGAAGATGAACAAATATAAAAATGATGATTAATAATATGAAGAGATGAAAAGATGGATAGATATTACCGTATCCTCATAATGGGCTCTGATACCACTTGATACGATCTTCCCAATTTCGGCACTTTGAGGGCGGTAGTTGGATAATCCTTGATTCTGAATTGGCTCGCGGAGATGGATGATAAGGCGTGAGACAAGTCCCGAAAATCCTTATACCCCAATCTCGACTTAAAACGATCCAAAAGAAATAAGTCGGTGGAACTTCAGAAGGTAGAACTTGCGGAGTAAGATGATAAGGGTGAGAACAAAGTTCCCGAAGATCCTTATGCCCTCGACTCGACTTAGAACGTTCCTACAAATCGTAGTCGTGAATGGTAACGTCAAGTGTGGCAGAAGAACACTTGATAACCCGAAATTGATTATTTGGCTAACCACCAAGTAATCAAAAAGTTCTAAAAGAACAAAGGAGAATCTCTCTCACTTTTAAGAAACAATTTTTGATTGAAAAGGTGAATGAATTTCTCAATGAGATTACATGGTTTATATAGGGAATAAAGTGGGGAAAAACAAGGAGAAAATTGAGGAAAACAATGCCTTGAAAAATAGGAAAAACTAGTTAAAGACTTTGACTAAACTCTTTGACTACTTTGACTAGTTGACTCATTAAGTGTGTTGGGCCAAATGAAGATGTAAGCCCATTGCCTCATTAAACCCACTCTTGGAAAATCCATTGGGACAAAACTAAGAGTAGAAAAAAGAGTACAATGCACTCACACCTTGGGCCGAACCTATAAGTCCATCTTGAGATTTGATCATGTTAAAAACGTGATGTGAGTGATGTACCGTCGGTTCTGGGCAAGAGTTTGGACTTCCTTTCATCGGGAAAACGTTCCTTCCTTACGTGTATCCAAACGAGAACGCCCTGCTCAAAGGTCTTCTTGCGACGTCCCTTGTTAGCATGCTTGCGATATTGCTCGGTTTTCTTTTCAATGTTCTGCCTTGCCTTCTCATGCATCTGCTTCACAAACTCGGCTTTCTTTTTCCCATCATGGCTTATACTCTCACTCCAAGGTAAAAGAATTAGATCCAAAGGTGTCAAAGGATTAAAACCATAAACCAATTGAAAAGGAGAATACTTAGTCGCGAAATGAACAAAATGGTTATAAGCAAATTCTACATGCAAACAATCTTCCCAAGACTTAATGTTCTTCCTAATGATTGCACGCAAGAGCTTAGACAAAGTCCTATTAACTACCTCAGTTTGCCCATCGGTTTGCGGATGACAAGTAGTCGAGAACAAAAGTCTAGTTCCTAACTGAGACCATAAGGTCTTCCAAAAGTAGCTCAAAAACTTAGTGTCCCTGTCCGAAACTATGGTCATAGGCATGCCATGCAATCGAACAACTTCCCTAAAGAACAACTCGGCTACATGAGATGCATCATCAGTTTTATGACAAGGTATAAATGATATATCATGGTTTTTACCCGTTTTAAGTCATGATATAAGTTTTTTTTGATAGAGTCTTTCTAGTATTTTGGAGTCTTTTAGAGTCCTTTCAGGTTTTAGGTACGTTTGGAGCACTATTGGAGATACTTAAGCATTTTGGAGCATTTTGGAGTCAAGCAGAGATCATGTAGCTGAGACGCCGAATTGATACACGAGTGTCAATCAATACACCTATGGTATCGATCGATACCCATCGATGAGACAAAAGGATCACGACTTATTTGAAGATTTAAGAAACTGCAAATTGCCCCATAAGACTTTATTATTTATAAGAAGCCCCAAAACGTGACTTAGGTTATTTATTAGGATTTACAACCACTTTGATGGCTATGCTTTATTTTACTTTGGTTTTGTGAGAGAGCTTTGGAAGGGAGACAAGTCTGAAACTATGTTCGTCCGAGAGAAGATTTCGAACCCTCTTGTTACTCTTTCTTATTATCTATTGAAGTATTTATTCAGCCATGTTTATTGTTGCAATCTCCATGTCTGAGTAGATCTCCTGTTAGGTTTAGGGTTCTCATAAGGAATTTCTTTGAATGCTAGGTTGAATTGTTGATTAGGGTTCATAATCTGAATTAGTTCTTTGCCTTAGGTTGTTCTCAAAGCTAATTCTGGATTGATCACCTAGAACTTAGATCTTATGTTAATCGATTAGGCACGAGAGTGCAATTGAGAAACCTGATAGAATTTAAGGTGGGCAAAATAACTATTCGCAAAGAGATTTAGTTTAGTTGTTTTGTGAACAAATCAAACTTGAACTAAAAGCTGGTTTAGACTTTAGGATTCGCAAAGAGATTTGGAATTCTAGGATTTAGACTTAGATAATTCTCGCAACGAGAGTTGGTTAATTATACTTCAGTGATTTGAGTTCAAGAACCGAGCTTAAACTGAACCCTGATTTGTTAGTTTAATTGCATTCATTGATTTCCTGAGAAGAACCCTGAACCTATCTTTCTCCCAATCGAATCACAACTTGTTTAATTTACGTATTTGCTTTCAATTCCATTGATCACTTAGCTTAATTTTCATCTATACAATCTATTGTTTGTCTTTTTGAGTCTCTGTGGATTCGACCCCTAAGTATTACAATCGAAAAACAAAGAAGCCAGCAGAGATGAACAACAACCCAATAGTTTTGGTTCAAGATGAAGCTGGTGCTTACAGAGACCAAGAGGGTCAATTGTGCAATGCGCGAGGGCAACGATTGGATGGAGAGGGGAACATCATTCCACCTCTTGCTGTTGTCGAAGAGATTGTCGCAGGGAATGCTGTGATTAACCGTGGTAGGACAATTGGTGAGTACAGCCGGCCTGATCAGTTCTACACCAATCGTTCTGCGCTTCGCCCTCATGCTTTTCAGAGAAACAACTTTGAGCTGAAGCCTGCTGACTACACTCTTGTGGGTCAGCATCCTTTCCATGGTCTTTCCAATGGACACCCTATGGATCACATTGAGAGGTTTGAGGATTTAGTTACAAGCATCAAATGCAATGGAGTATCCTATGATTACCTCTTCTGTAAGCTTTTCCCATACTCTCTTGGTGGGGATGCAGCTTATTGGCTGAAGCAGTTGCCAATTGGGTCACTGACTACTTGGGAAGAGACTAAGAATGCATTCCTGAACAATTTCTATGATGATGCACGATCAGAGGAGCTCAGGAATAAGATTTCTCTGTTTTCTCAGGGACCGACTGAGACATTTAAGGCTGCTTGGCTCAGATCTCGGTCATATCAGAGGGGTTGTCCACATCATGGGTTCACTAATGTTCAGGTGCTGGGTCTTTTCTTCAGAGGGGTTGATTGGAGGCACCAGATGGCTCTAGATGCTGTAAGAAATGGAAATTTCAATACTAGGTATCCTGAGGACGCTTATGTGCTGATTGAGAACTTGGCATCTAGCAATAGTACCAAGAATGCAGACATGGAGCGTAAGAAGCTAGCCGGTGGCATGGAAGGTTCGCAGATTGCTCAGGTTCAGGCCAAGTTAGATTCTATGCACAATCTGTTGATAGGCAAGATGATGAAGACTGTTCACTTTTCAGATGATGTTGAGGTATTCAATGAGGATGAAGTGGAAGATGTTAACTACATTGGTGGATCTGGTTTTCAAGGTCATAAAAATAAATTTCAGAATAACAACAGAAACTTCAACAGCAATGCTCAGCAAGGAGGATCGAATCAGTTTTTCCAGAAACCATCTCAGAACAGTGGGTATAACAGGAACTATGGGAATTCATTTTATCAACTTGTACCTGCTAAGATGCCAGATAGCAAGATTGAGTCTATGTTTGAACAGCTTTTTCAAGGACAGCAGAAGCTGTCTGTGGATTTCAATGGGAAGATTGATGTCATGTACAATGATCTGAGTGGAAGGATTGACGCTATTAATATTCAGTAGAAGAAACTGGAAACTCAGGTTGCTCAGACTTCAGAGGCTGTGAAAAGGCATGAAGGTTTTCTTCCAGGGAAAGGAGAGAAATCACCTTAAGGATTCGAAAAGAGGTCAACCCAGGAGTGAAAATTGGCCAAACTGCAGATCTTTTCGTCGATCTTGACGAGAGGATTCTGAAATCGCTCCAGTATCGATCGACACTAGTCAGCATCGATCGACACCTGTCAAGATTCTTTCACGGGATACATCAAAACCCCGTGTATCGATCGATACCACTCTTGTATCGGTCGACACTGATCCCGCTGTCGAGTCAACACCTAAGGTTTCTAAGGAAGTGCCTAATGTAGTTGCAGAGAGAGTTTACGCACCGAGGATACCTTATCCCATGGCTATTGGGAAGACGAAGAAGGAGGTAGAAGACTCTAGATGCAAGGCAATAATGGATAAATGAATTGTTGAACTTCCTTTTATCGATGCTATCAAGACTTCTCCAACTTTCAGGAGATATGTTAAGAGGATGGTATCAAACAATGTGAACCTTGAGGATGGTGTTCTGATGATTTCTCATGAGTGCAGCGCGATCTTGACAAACAAGATCCCAAAGAAGCTATCAGACCTAGGGAGTTTTGTGTTGGATTGTACAATCTTCACAGAAAGGTTCGAATGTTCTCTTTGCGACCTTGGTTCGAGTGTGAATCTCATGCCATACTCGGTTGCTAAAAGGATGGGGATGACAGACTTCACAGCCACACGGATCTCCCTAATACTTGTTGATCGCTCGGTTCGACTTCCAGAAGGAGTACTTGAAGACGTCCCGATTAAGATTGTGAATTGTTTAATCCCAACCGATGCAGAACCCATAGACCCTCTTATCTTGGGAAGGCCATTTCTAGCAACAGATGGTGCTTTGATTGATTGCAGGAATGGGAAGATCGCTCTTAACATCGGTGAATTGGTCATGACTTTCCACATGGAGAAGATGATGAAGAAACCAACCATCGATGATCAGACTTTCTTTGTAGATACATTCAGTGACATTGTTGAAGAGTACTTCCTGGAGATGCATCCTGAGGATCCACTAGAGAGAGCGTTGGTTTATTCAGCTGAGTCAGAGTTTCACATGGATGATGTAGCTGCTGGATACTCGAAGATGCTCGATACAATGCCACGAGTATCGATCGATACCCTACGACCAGAGAGGAAGTTGGCCGATAGTTCTAAGCAAGCTGCTGGGCTTGGCGATTGGAATGAGGAGAACGCTCCTAAAGTGGAACTCAAGCCACTTCCTGAAAATCTGAGGTATGGTTTTCTTGGTCCTAATTCCACATACCCGGTGATTATTAATGCTTCTTTGAACAACGCAGAGATTACCTTACTGCTGAGCAAGCTACGCAAGTATCGCAAAGCTCTTGGCTATTCTCTTGTCGATATTTCAGGTATAGCACCGGACTTGTGCATGCATATGATTCATCTTGAGGACGAATCAAAGATTTCAATTGAGCATCAGAGAAGGCTAAATCCAAACCTGAAAGAAGTGGTTAAGAAAGAGGTCATGAAACTCTTGGATGCAGGGGTTATCTATGCCATCTCGGACAGTTCTTGGGTCAGTCCAGTGCATGTTGTTCCTAAGAAAGGATGAATAATTGTGGTGAAGAATGAGAAGGATGAGATGATTCCTACTAGGACTATCACTGAAGCTGGGATCGAAGTTGACAAAGCTAAGATTCAGGTCATGACAAGCCTCCAACCACCGACTTATGAGAAGGATTTTTCAAAGTTTCCTTGGTCATGCTGGGTTTTACAGAAGGTTCATCAAGGATTTCTCCAAGCTAGTACGCCCACTCACAGCTCTACTATGCAAGGAGATCGCATTCGACTTCACACCTGAGTGTCTTGCAGCTTTTGAGGAGATTAAAAAGGCCTTGGTTAGTGCTACTATTGTGCAACCTCCTGATTGGATTCTGCCGTTTGAGATCATGTGCGACGCTAGCGACTTTGCTATTGGATCGGTTTTGGGTCAGAGGAAGGATAAGAAGCTACATGTTATCTACTATGCCAGCAGGACATTGGATGTTGCTCAGAGGAATTACATCACCACAGAGAATGAACTACTTGCAGTTGTTTTCTCCTTTGAGAAATTTCGATCCTACCTGATTGGGAGCAAATTGATTGTCCATACTGATCATGCTGCTCTCAAATATCTGATGGAGAATAAGGATCTCAAGCCTCGCATTTGTCATTGGGTCCTTTTGCTCAAAGTTTTCGATATCGAGGTTAAGGATAAGAAAGGAATAGAGAACGGAGTAGCTGACCATCTTTCGAGGATTCGAATCGATGCAGACGTGCCCATTAAAGATCAACTACCAGAAGAGTTCATTTACTTCATTGAAACTGAGTTTCAAATGGGTTTTACCGAAACTTTGCAATTTCCACGAATTGCGGGTCTCGGTATCGATCGACACTCCTATAGTGTCGGTCGATACCCGGAGATTTCCGAACCTGTTTTGACAGTTGAACACCTTGGTGCTTCTAAAGATTACATAGTTGATGCAGCTGATTCTGATCAACCATGGTTTGCTGATATTGCTAACTACCTCGCAGCAGATGCAGAGCCAAAGCTTCTCAAGAAATATGACAAGAAGAAGTTTATGCGAGACATAAGGCGATTCTTTTGGGATGAACCTTACCTGTACAAGCACTGTTCTGATGGTATCTACAGGAGATCCATTGCTGAGTCCGAGGTACCTAGTGTTTTGTTTCATTGTCATGGATCTGAGTATGCTGGACACTTTTCTACTTTCAAGACAATGTCCAAAGTTCTTCAAGCAGGCTTCTGGTGGCCTACTATGTTTAAGGATGCTCATATCTTCGTTTCGCAATGCGATGCGTGTCAGAGGAGAGGGAAGATTAGTATGAAACACGAGATGCCACATAATTTCATCCTTGAGGTTGAGATTTTTGATTGTTGGGGCATCGATTTTATGGGTCCTTTTCCTTTGTCATACAAAAACAGGTACATCTTGGTAGCTGTGGACTATGTATCTAAGTGGGTGGAAGCAACTACTAGTCCCAGCAACGATTCTTCTGTGGTCCTTAAGCTGTTCAAGAGTATCATTTTCCCTCGATTTGGAGTACCTCGAATTGTTATAAGTGATGGTGGTTCTCACTTTATTAACAAGGTTTTCGAGAAGATGCTGAAAAAACATGGTGTGAATTATCGTGTAGATACTCCTTATCATCCTCAGACTAGTGGACAAGTTGAGGTTTTCAACAGGCAGATAAAGGAAAATTTGGAAAAGACTGTGGCAACTACTAGGAATGATTAGTCTGCAAGGCTGGATGATGCACTGTGGGCTTACATGACCGCTTTCAAGACACCATTTGGGACTACATCGTTTCACTTGCTATATGGGAAAGCGTGTCATCTTTCGGTTGAAATCAAACATAAGGCAGCCTGGGCTACAAAGATGATGAATTTCGACATCAAGACTGCTGCTGAGAAGCGATTGATTCAGCTGAATGAGCTGGATGAGATTAGGCCCAATGCCTATGAAAACTCGAAGTTGTACAAGGAGAGGATCTATTTTTCAACTGTGATTACGTTCAAGCAACATGGAGAGCTTCAGGTATTCTAAACCCGATTATTTATGATCCCCAAGAGTCCCTAGAAGCCAAAATAGCAGCGTGTCTCTCGTGTAACACTACACCTCTACTCAACCATTATAGACAGCTCCCCATATGTGGATTTTATGGCGATTATGGAAAAATATTCCATGGGGAAAACACACTCGTTTTCCAGAAGAAAAATATTCCATGGGGAAAAAACTTGGGATATGCCAGGAACGATGCCATTGAATGGATGAATACAGAAAATTATGTGAACCTGCACAAGAATGGATATTCACAGGCTAATCACTATACAACGACTATTAATTCATGTTGGAAGACTCCGAAAGAAATTTGGATAAAATGCAATTATGATGGTTCAGTTTATGCTGCAAATAACCCAAGCAAGGTTGGTTGGATTATACGCGATTCAAGAGGTTCGTACAAAGGCTCCGGTCAGGCTAGAGGGCATGTGGTTAGCAATGCATTGGAGGGAGAAATTCAAGCATTGATTATAGCTATGCAAAACTGCTGGAGTAGAATTTGAAGGAGATAATAGCACATTTGCAGCTCTGATGTCGGGCACAAAGCAAATCTTCGGAATCTACAATTGGATTAGAGAGGCACGACAATGGCAAAACAGGTTTGATGAAATAAAATTTACTTGGGTCAATCGAAGGCTCAACATACCAGCTGATATTTTAGCTAAACAAGATATTCCTAATAATCAAGTTACCATTCACAACTCTTCGGGTACAAAACTCTTCGGCTTCCCTCTTTATACAATATATATATCGTAACCAGGGTAACAACTGCTCACATATTGTCCTGCAAAAAAAGAAAAACGTTAAGAGAACTCAACATAACTGGCCATGGCAAATGAAGCTTTCAACATGATATCAGAAATCAATACATCAAAAAAAGTTTGGAATCTCAAAGTCAATATCTTACGTGTTTGGTCAAGAGATTGGGATTTTTATGGCCCAAAGATGAATCTACTTCTTTGCGATGAAGAGGTAATATCTATCATCTTATATTCTGTTATATTGAACATTATATTTTGTGATCTTCAGAGAACAAGAATAGAAGCCAATGTTTTCGGAGAAACATTGAGATTGTATTCTTGGGTTAAGAACTTTGAACGTTACTGGTTCTCACTCAAGGGATTTTTGTGCGCTGTTTAGCGATATTCCTAGCCAAACCAATCCACACTTCTATCAAATATATTTCAAGGATGACACAGAATTCACCTTTCTCAAAGATTATCCAAACCAAAATCATTTATTGGTTGTCACTCCCATCATTGACATCACCCGAGGCCCTGTTAAAGTACGCTATCCTATAGGTATCTTCATTTAGATTCAAAATGTATTCATAAAGATCATAATATTTTGTATTGTTTATATAGTAATATTTGTGTTGTTATAGATGTTATAGGAGTAATCACTTGGGTTGGAAAGATGGAAAGAAGATGGTCAGATGAATCTTCTTATGAGATTCCAAGGATGAAGTCAACTATTCAGTTTACTAACCGAGACAGAGAGTAAGTGAAATCTAATTAATTGATAGAATTTACAAACTGGAATACGTTTCTAAATGAATATTCTTATATGACAGGTTTAAAGGGTTAGAGTGTTTGGCTTATGGAGAATTGGCTGAGCAATTATCCTCAAGTTTTACAAGTGTTCATGAATGGCACATTTTCTGTATTTTAAGATGTTTTCGTGTCCAAAACTTTGGAGGTGAGTTTATCTTTTTAATCATTGTCTAGTTTCTGTTATATCCCACACCTTACTAACAACAAAAAACTCTTTGAATACATGGCTAACAGCAGAAGAAGGCCTTTCCAATATAGAGTTTGAAGATTATAGTTTTCCAGAACTCTACCAATTTATGAACGGGTAAGATAAATGTATAACACAGTTGTAAAACGTTTACTAAGTATTCTATATTTTCAGATTAGATGTTGTTTACTAATTTTGTAAACCTTTAAATGTTGACAAGTACCCATATCCTCTACCAGCAAGTTACAACAATGAACACAAGATTGGATTTAAGTCATTCTAAGACATGATTCTCTTTGTTTTCAAAATTTAAATATTGCTTCATTTTGTTCATTGTTTCGGATATTTGGATATTTTGGTTGTGGTTGTAGTTGGTCGATAACTCTTTTGTTTCGGATATTTTGTTATTTTGTTATGGAATCTATGTTTCGGATATTTTGTTAACATTTTATGAAACTCTTTCAAAGCAAAGTGTTTTTGGTTAGTTTCATTTCTTTGCCAACATTAGCAACAAAAATATAATTCTGTTTATATATGTGCGTCCATTGTTTTCAAGTAATTCATTTTCCAATATATCTTATCTATATCTTAAATTGTTCCATTTTGTTGAATGAATTGTTTTGGTTATAATTTGTTGAGCAAAGTAGACATGGAAACATAGATTCCATGTTCTAGAGATTGTAGTGTTTTGTATTCACAAGATGTAGAGAAGACCAGACAAATACAAGCATTCTACAACCTTATATATTAATTGCGGTCGTGATTTTACCTTAACATCTTTCATTGAGCTCTAGATCCACAGGAATGAACAGTCTAAGCATATGTTTGTTATGGTTTTCGTAGCCGTGAATCCGTGCCTCTTTTCCGACAACGACAAAAGAAAAATAGAACTTCAGAAATAAAACAAAATCACAGAAAAATACAAGCTCTCTAAAATCACAGAATTATGAAAGGTATATTCATAGAAGAGGCATGAGATTACAAAAAAATAAAGGACCAATAACGGAGCTAGATATATTCTAATTGCGGGCTAGATTTTACCTTAAGATCTTCTATTGAGATGTAGATCCCCACGAAGCAACATCCTAATCATCTGTTTGTTATGTGTTGCGGTCGAGATAAATCGATTGAGGTTCTTCATATAACCTCTACAGATTGATCTATGAAACAACGATTGAAAGCCGATCTCACTTCCTATCTCTTTTTTTTTGTAGGGAAAAAGTCTGGATGCGTGAGACAACAACTATCTCAGGTTTAGCGACTAAGTTATGACTACTAAACACACAAAAAAAATTTTAAAATTTGGGTGGAGGCGCAAACCAATTTCGCAAAAACAGAACCTAATTTTCCCTAAGGCCCGTGAACCTAAGTACGAAACCCTAAGTCATACGTTTTGTTCTTCCCCTTCGTCTTCGATTCCTCTCATTCAATTCCCCTTTTTCTCTAAACTTCTTCGATTCTGCTTCGATTCCACTTCTTCGATTCCTCTTCTTCGATTCCTCTTCTTCATATATCAATCTCTTCTTCGAATCTCCCTGTCGAATCTCTTCTCCTTTCAAGGTCGCAAAAACTCTAGCCTCGCAATCTTTTCGACAAATCTCTCAAAGAATAGCACACGAGCAGAGTATCAAATCGCTCCACGACTTTGTCGCGAACACCTAACCATCTACCGCCGTAGTACAATTTCACGCCGGCACCACCTCAACTCACCGTGAACGATCAACCGTCAACGTCAGCACCAAATGTCCGGAGCTTTCCACCGCCACAACAACTTTTCGAGAACTCCATGCCTCAACACCGTGGACAAGAACTCCCTGCGACTGCTTTGGCTCCATTGGAGGACGCTCCTGCATCACCACTTCATGACTCTCATGCTCAGATTCATCCATCTTTTCAAGGACACAGCTTCCATGACGAATCTTCTCCAGTGTTGTCGGATCTCCTTGTGGAAACGCTGCGGGCTCTAAATGCTCTGCTTATGGTGCCAGACCGGGATAAGCTTACCACCGTCCTCTCTCCCACACTGACGCCGAACTCGACTTGGTAAGTGTATTGCATCTAGTAAATGCGATTGTATTATTCAGTCAATCCGACTTGGTAAGTGTATCGCATCTTGTTCAGCAAATGCTATTGTATTGTTCACCACTATCTCTTATTAAGTGTTAGATTATTTTTCTAGCTGATTTGAATCATTATTGTTCTACCTGTTTTGGAAACTTACTGTCTTTTGAAGTCGTCTCTTGCTAATTGTTAGATTCTAGCTATCTCTTATTTGTATTGTTCTAGCTGTTTTTTAACTGATATATGGTAAGTTTATCGCATCTCAATGTTGGTTTATTGGTTTGTTTCTGCTAAGTGTTAGATTCTAAGTGTTAGATTCTAAGTGTTAGATTCTAGCTAAGTGTTGGATTGTAGCTAAGTGTTAGATTCTGCTTAGTGTTAGATTCTGCTAAGTGTTAGATTCTCAATGTTGGTTTCTTGGTTTGTTTTTGCTAAGTGTTAGATTCTAAGTGTTAGATTCTAGCTAAGTGTTGGATTCTAAGTGTTTGTTTCTTGGTTTGTTTTAATGGGGGGACAATGCTTCTCTTTCTGTTGCCTTTAGTTATTGGCTTAGCTTCCAGTCATTTTCTTTCTGTTGCGGTTGGTTAATCTTAGGGTCAGTTTGATGTCTAAGTGTAGAAAAATGATTCTGGTTTCATGTTTCATGTTTGATTGTATTTTTTCTTTAATTGTCTTGTCAGAACTTGTAATGTATAGTATTGATCACAAGGCATGTAACAGATATCTCTTACATGCTTCTGGTTTCATGTTTCTGGTTCATGTTTCATATTTGATTGGTTTCATGTTTATGGTTTACATGCTTCTGGTTTGTATTATGTCCTTCTTTATTTCATGTGTGTTTGCAGGTTTACTCGTGACGAGGGATCAAAACTGGTTTGGGCAATTACTAAAGTGTTTACAAACAAATTCGATGCTCCCTACTATAGATGGACATGTGTGCCTCGGGAGAGACAAGAAAGATACTTCCTCGAGTTTTCGGTACAGTATTATGTCCTATAGCCTTCACATATAGGTTTACTTGTGATGTTTTCACTAACATCATTCTATTCTCTTTGTATTGTAGAAAACCCACACTTGGGATCCCTTGATAACAGGGACAATTCAAGGGTATTTCGAGGAGATCTGTCAACGCCGGATAAAAGACATGGTTAGCACCGCAAAGACTAGTCGAGAGCGACCTAATTGGATCGGCGACACTCTCTGGAAAATGATAACCGACTACTAGGACACTGAAGAAGCAAAGCAAAGGAGTCTCACCTATTCCAATGCTCATATGTCTGACCGTAAAGGTCTCAGTCCTCACATCCACTTATCAGGGCCAAAGTCGTATCAACAAATCCAACAAGACACTTTTACTTTTTCTTACTCCTTAACAACTTTAAATTTTGTTTCTGGTTTCATGTTTCATGTTTCATGTTTGATTGGTTTCAGGTTTCTGGTTTACATGCTATCCTTGTTTATTTTGTAACATTGCAGGAACATGAATTGGGAAGACCGGTTAGTCTTGGTGAGGTTTTCATTAAGACACATACAAGGCCAGATGGTACGTATGTCGATAGGAAGGCGAAGAAAATCGTTCAAACATATGAGAAGAAGGTGCAAGAGAAGTTATCTGAGCTCGTGACAGAGACTATAGAAGTTTCGGACGGTGCTTCGCGACCTCGAGAGCTAACAACAGATGAATATACGATCATCTATTTTCAGGTAAAGTAACATTTATCACAGTCCACATTTATAGAGTCTTGGATTTTGTCATTAAGGTTTTTCTCTTACTTTTCACAGTCCACTGAGATGGATTCACGAGGAACTCCTTATGGAGTTGGAAGGCTCAAGGAGACTCTTTTCAATGGCAAGCGCAAGCAACAAGGAGCCTCTTCATCGTTTATTGCACTGCAAGAGCAACTGAAGGCCGCTTATAATGAACGCGTGATGCTGAGATTGCTGTTCATGAAGCAGAGCACTCCCGAACTGCGACTGGGCAAAAAGACAAACTTGAGCACTTCTCCTTGGTGGAAAAGTACCTGCGTGGCTTCTCATTCAGCTCCGGCAATAACTGCTTTGCTTCCATCAACCAATTTTCCTCGACCAGATCCAAGTACATCACCATCTGGTTCTGCTTCTTAGGTTTTGTGCTTACTTTTTTGAACCTTGTTATTTGCGAACTCATGAATTTGTTATTTTTGTTTATGTTTTAGGATTTGTTATGGAGTTTGAATACTTTAGTTAATGTTTTTAATCAAATGTTAGTTTGAATCAAATTTCTTTAATTTTGTAACACATATTACTATTTGATAAACAAAACGAACACCAATCTGCCATACCATATTCTTATTTTGATTACAATTTTAGTCAGTAAACAGTAGCCTATTAGTCGCCAAATAGTCGCAGAAGAATAGCTAAGTAGTCGCAAAATATTTACATCTTCGAAACTTAATGTTCCTATTAGTCGCCAAATAGACGTTCAATTAGTCATAGAATAGTCGGTAAATAGTAACTAAAATTTACGACTATTTAGTGACTAAACAATCCGACTGCATCTAGACCCATTCTATAGTCGTTAACTAGTCGCCTATTAGTCGCCAAATAGTCGCAGAAGAATAGCTAAGTAGTCACAAAATATTTACATCTTTGAAACTTGATTTTCCTATTAGTCGCCAAATAGTCGTTCAATTAGTCATATAATAGTAACTAAAATTGACAACTATTTAGTGACTAAAACTATCCGACTGTATATATACCCATTCTATAGTCGTTAACTAGTCGCCGATTAGTCGTAAAATTTTGCGACTACTTTACGACGATTGAACGGCTACACACTGTTCATGTGGTGAAGTCGTAAAGTAGTCGCCATTTGGCGACTAATTTTACGACTATATACTTTAGCTACTTAATATTAATGACTACATGGTTTAGTCGCTTGTTAGTCGTAATCTACCTTTTAGCGACTAATCGGCGACTACTTCTGCAGTCGCCAAAACGCTGTTTTCTTGTAGTGGTTAAGTTTTGGGTGGGGTACCAACTAAAAATGAGCTGGCCATTCGTGTGCGACAAAGAGTGGTAAAAGGTAAAAGAACGTCATGAATGTATAATTCGTTACATTTGCCTAAACCTTTGATGATAAAATTAATTCAAGATTAAAGTTCAAGTATAATAGAGCTAGTATATTCCATCCTAAAGAATCTATACGATCTAAATTCCTCTGGGGGTTTCACATTAACAGAAACTCTAGCTACCGCCTAGTCTAGAACCAAATTACGAAAGAGCATGTTACTAGAAAATAGCGTAGAAGCACATTAGTCGGTTATCGTCACGGATTTCTTTCATCATTCCATTAAAACATATTCCTACTTTATTGAAAAATTGGAAATATTTTATAGAAAGTTTGAAAAATGCAAAATGTAAAGACTCATGAAAGAAAAAGGTGGTTAGTAAGGGATGAAATCTTCCCCCAGATTTAAATCATATTATTCTCAGTGTGAAATAAATCGAGTAAGGACGAATAAATAGATGGATGTAAAAATTGAAAACGTTTAAGGAAAAATAAAACTTACCTTGATGCGGTTGGGGAATGGATTTGGGAATGGAATGGTGGTGATTGTGGAATGGTAGATGGTAATATAGTGATGGGAATGGACGTGTGGATGTTTGGAAATGGTTTAGGATCGATCGGAGATCGAACGGAGTCGATCGAGATCGTTAAGGGGTGGCTGCGGCTCAGGGTCATGCACAAGCGGCTGTATGGGTCTTCGCCTCGGGTCGGTGGTTCTCGACCGCGGCAGAATGCTAGTTCACCGTGGGTCGAGGTGCTGCACCCGCGGTCGATCCTCTTTTGTGGTCAAGTCCTTCCTTACGGTTTGTGCTGGACCGTGTAACTTCGAACAGTGATTCCGTCTTTTTTCTCTTTTCGGTTTTTTGATTTGTTTGGGTTTTTTGATTTTTTTTTTTTAGAGAGCTGAAACTAAGAAAAATAAAACATTAATAGAAAAAGAAAGAAAAACGAAAAAGAGATACGTATCTAAAAATGGGTTGCCTCCCATTGAGCGTTTTTGTTTAAAGTCGTTTAGCTCGACGTTGGTAGCTAGATGAGCTTAGTCGTAGAAGGACAGTGTCTTACAACAAGTCTTCTTTGATATACTTGGGGTCTCTTCGTCATGTGAATCATTGCTACATAGTGAGTCGGGATCAGGGTCTCTCAAATTTGGATATCCGTCCTTCTTGAACTTGAGCGGGACAACATTGTATAACACATCTTTGTTGACGAAGGAAACACGCCGATTGGGCCAATCCATCGCCTTTCATTGTTTGGACAATGTAGAAATTGATAGGAGCTATGCAATCTTCAATTCTTACGAGCATGTCTCGGGCAATTCCTTTTGGTGTAGTACAATCTCATCGGCCATGCTGAGCTTCATCTTAGTTGGATGAGCGTGTTTGATACCGAGTCTTTTGGTGATCGATTTTGACATGATGCTTATGCAAGCTCTGGAGTCACAAAGAACGTCTTTAAACTCTACTCCACGGATGCTGCAAGAGATAAGGAACTGACCTTGTTCTTCGATCTTATGGAGAGTTCAAACCGGTTTTCCTTTCACAGCATTGTTGAAAAGATCTTCTATCTATGTGATGGACTCTTTACTTTCACAAAATAAATGACCAATCATGTGGGCCATGCAAGATCTAGCAAAATTGGTACCTCGAGGCACATCACAAACCGCGTTGTTGAACTCTTTTAACTTCTACCAACTTATCTTGTTCGGGTACACTCGATACTTCTCGGGATGGAAAATTCAGATAGCGTAAGAGGCGGCATAGGGTGTTGTTGAATGCGTTGCTATTTTGATGTAGGTGTAAATATCATCCTTGCTCTCTTTGCTGTAGCAAAAACAATTCTTGTAGACGACCTCCTTCCCAAACTTCTTCGAAAGAATTGTGCATCGGAATCGACCTCACGAAGTAGTTGAAATCGATCAATCTCTCTCGGGTGATGCTTTGTGTCGTTGGCTCGCCGGGTATTGGGCTTGCTGGAGGTATCAGTTCAAAGGCTGAGTAGGACTCACAATGAGAGTCTGTGGTGTCGGACCAATGGTTAGAGTCGATATAAGGCATGTGGATCTTTCTTGGTAGGCTCCTTCGAAGTGTTGTTGATGAAAAGGATGAGGCTTCTTCATGAGCTTGAATCATCTTGCAAGGTGGATATGAATCTGGTTCCAAGTCGCTTGAGAGGTATGTAGAAGCCTTATTATCTATTAAGAAGGTAGCTTGCTTGAAGGAGCATGAATGGGACAAAAAGGATCCAAAGAGAGACGAGCAGGAGGTGGCCGCCGGTCGAGGAGACAGAGGTGCTGCGAAATGCAGGTTGACTACGTGACGAGAGGACGGAAGCGTGGTCGAAGGTGGCTCAGCCGCGGGACTAGAAGATAGAGGCACGGTCGAAGGGCAATTGGCCGCGGCTGGAAGGCTCGCGACCGCGGTGAGGGGAGTCCGTGTGGACTTGTTCGGTTTGTCGTCTTCTTCGTCTTTTTAATGTTTTCTGGTCCAATATGTCATATGGCTTCTCTTCTAGATCAGGGACATGAGCATTAAGTGTTGTATCATGCTCCTCATGATTTTTAGAAAGCTTCTCCACCTTCTCTTCTACTTCATCAATGGCATAAATGAGTCGATCTAGCGTAAGATCGAGCTCTACCGTCTTGTCTTTAACATCTCCTATGCCTTCCCACAGCTCGAGGGCGTAGTCATAGGTGGTGTTTCTGTAGTCATTGATAGAGTTATCCAAGTCATCAAGCTTGTAATTCAAAGTACGTACCCCATCATTAGATTTTCGAATATCGAACATTTGTTTTCCTTGTTCGTCTTCAACGAATTCCATCCTCTCGTTGAGTGTTGCAATGTCTTTAAGGGTCTGCTCTTCAAGGACCTTGACGTGGGCAGAAAGATCATCAAACTTCTTGTTGAATTCAACGGACATATAATCTACTTTTTCGTTCAAAGCAGCTCCAGACTTAACTTGTAAGTCGATAGTTTTGTTGATCATTGCTTCGAGTCGCTCCAAACGAGCGCTAAGTTCCGAGTTGTCTTCATGCTGGTCCAAGATTTGACGAGGAAGACGGTATGAGTATTTTCGAGTGTTGATAAATTGAGACGCAAAAGGCTCGTCTCGGTAGTAAAGAGGCGCATGGCGTCCTTTATAGTAGGTGGTCGGAGCCGGTTTCCGATCCATGCAGAACGAATCACAGTTGAGGTGTGAATCGTGAGAGTAATGAGCACAAGATGGGCCGTAGCAATCCTTCTCATAGTAATAGTCATCTCGCACGAGAGGCGAGTCCATGTTTAAAAGCAGAAACAAAGATAAATAAAACCAAAAACTAAAAAAGAAAAATTTGTCTTAGAGTCGATTTACTAACCTCTAAGGTGTGGCAGAAATTGTAGCGACTAACTCCTCGGGAAACGACGCCAAAAACTTGGTAGCTGTAGATTCGTCTCCGAAACTCTAGGTTTTAAATTTTTAAATCTAAGGGTTCTGCAAGTGCACAGACGTGCGTTGTAGTACTTTAGGTATAGATCCACAGGGAGATATAGTTGTTATGCGTGACCTTAGACAGAGAATAGCAAGGAAGTTGGGTCGACATGAATATATTAGGGTATGCTCGATTCAATCACGATCCCTAAGCTCTTAGTAACTGTTTCTATATTTCAACTCCACAAACTGAACAGATTAAACGGCGTAGCCTACTTTCGTACATCCTACGGACCAATAATCTATACACTCGACCAGTAGCTTTCATCTTTGACCGCGCGGAAAATCGTGATGTTCGAACTGGTTTTTCTTAGTTCACAGCACTCCGTAAGTATACTTTCGAAATCTTACGACGCACACGTTCGTATGGATAACGATTCGAGTGTTTTTAGATCCAGCACTTTTGGTGGTACTTAACACCTATGAATCACCTCTAGTTCATGACGCTAGATTTAGCATTAACAAATATCCATAAGAAAGAGCTCTAAAAATCGGCTAGGGTTTTATCTCGTGAAATCTTTATCGAACATAGAATTTCCCTTTGATAATTCCTTTAAACCCAACAATGAAACTACTCGAACATAGATGAAATGAAAATCATGATTG
Source organism: Eutrema japonicum (assembly GCA_030161315.1). Classification (NCBI taxonomy): domain Eukaryota; kingdom Viridiplantae; phylum Streptophyta; class Magnoliopsida; order Brassicales; family Brassicaceae; genus Eutrema; species Eutrema japonicum. The sequence goes on from BSQW01000011.1 coordinate 40,962,786, forward strand.
AATAAATTGCAGGAGATTGATGAAGGAGCCTCACGAGTTTAATAACTAAGTCTGGTGAGAACCTCTTCACCAATCTCGAAAAGTAAAGAACAAGAGTTTATGAGTAAAAACAAGAACAAAACAAAACTAAAACTGGTGTAAAAGAAAGCACACGAAAGTAGGTCTTCAAAGAAGCATATTTATAGGTATTCTCATCTGCATTCATCGGTCTTTAGGGTTTTAAGTGACGGAAATTGAACGGGCCTTGCAAATTGGGCTTAGGGGAAGAAAATGGCTCGACCGTGGGTCCATGGAGTCTGGCCGCGGCGAAACTTCACTTGGCCGCGGGTGAAGGCCTCCTGGCCGCGGTGAATTGCCTCTTGTTCACAGTTGGACTGCTCCGGGAGTGGCCATCTAGAACGTCTTGATCCTGATGTAACTTTTGATTGAACCGTTGGATCGTCTTCAAATCTGTTGGAATGGAAATGTAGTTGGTCCTTCTTGAATATCCCCAAAATTGAGATGGATCATACGGTGAGAAGAACCTCTTTGGCAATTGAATTTCTGATGGTTTGACTCTGAGCCAAAAATCTGGGCTTTCTCCAATTTGCAATGCTTTCGCCTAAGTAACCTCAAAATAGTCTTGACACTACGAATAGGCGAACACCATAATAAAAGCATGTAAAACCAAGTGGAACACTTATTAAACTATTCTTAAATAGATAGTAAAACGGGTAAAAATATGGTGTTATCAGCCTACTTTCGTACATTCTGCACACTTATAATTTATATACTCGATCAGTCGATTTCGTCGCTGGCCGCGCAGAAAATTATGATGACAAAGACAAATTCGTTAATGCTCACAATCCCTATACAAGTATGCTTTCTTATCTTATAGCAAAATTGCTCGTATACACTAGATCAAGCATATAGACCTAAAAGCATGTATTTATAGTTTTCATTTCTTTGGGGACGTTTAGGGATAAGAGATCAAATCAAACAAATGGCATCGGGATTGAAACGAGATCGAATTGGTCGCACTGGGGCTGGCCGCGGTGCGTCATCTCTGACCACGGTGGGTCGCTTCCTAGCCGCGGGCGCAACTCCTCTGACCGATGCGGCACTCCTCTTGGTCGTAGGTGCAGTGTCTTTGCCCCCGGTGGCTCTGCTTCAAGGCAGCTTCGTTGTCCTTCAGTTCTTCGGGAGTATTTGAAGATCTAACCATTGGAATATCTCCATGCCAATTGCATTTGAAAGCTCGTTGTTTCTTCTTTGTTGTGTCCAAATTTTGGGATGATCAGACGGTGAGAATGTGTTCTTTGAACATACGGTCCAACTTTATCCAAAACGTACTTTTGCTCTGAAATGCACTCTTTTATCCCAAGTTACCTGAAATATCTTTTAAAACTCTAAAACATGGAAAACACTTGAAAAACATTGAAAACGGAGTTAAAACACATGCAAAAGATATTAAAGTGATCCATAAAAATGATCAAAAATCGGTGTTAACACCCGAGGAGAACCCAGATAAAAACTTATGGCGCATAATGGAATAAGGCGTCTACAACAACGGATCATCTAAGGCTTTTTTACTTACGCATCCCGCTATCCGTATCATACATAAGCTCATGGCGCACACTATCTGTTTGAGAGCAAAAGCTGCGAGCGTCATTGCGAAGAAATTGGTAGAGGTGAAACACGAAGCGCCCACCTCGAGATCCGAAGATCCTACCATTGCGTTTGGAAGCATCATCACGGCAATCCTACATGTCGTTGACTTTGACTTCTCGACCGAGACTCCACTTCACGAGACTTGGTTCGATCTCATGCAATTTTCCAGGAAGCATACTATCTCTCGTGTGACACTAGACCCGAATAGATTTGGCTACAAGTACTTCCCAAACACCGGTGGGTAATACTTTGAATTTTTACCTTCTGATTCAGTTCCTAGACTTCGAGACGGAGGAGCTACTCAGTGGCGACCGTACGCAACATATGTACATATTTTCCCTCGTCTACCATACACTATCAGTCAGTTCTTATTGGCTAAGGCCAAGAGAGACACAGATGCAGAGCTTTCTCGACTATTCTTACCAGCACCAGCCCGTGCACTGTCTGCTCCTGCGATCTCCTCACACACACACAGACCAGCATACGCAGCCATGGAGAAGAAGCTCACTCAACCGGAGAAACAATACCAGTTCGATGGAGACATGTCTGACTTCGAGTTAGATGGCCCACGTGACGTTTAGCCTCGAGCTTCATCATTCACAACCAGCCTCACACATCACCACTACGGTTACATCAATCTTTCTCTCTTTATCATTTTATCTTCATTTTTGAACTTTTATCTTTATTTGGTATTTTATTTTTATGTCTTTTCCATTATTTCACCAACTTTTTCACACCGGGGACATTGTGATATAAGTTTGGGGGAGGATGTTTATCCGTTACTGATCTAATTTCTTTGTTTTGAATCTATCTATCTTATTTTTCGTTTTCATTTATTTTTTTGTGTAATCTTTTTCTATTTTTATTAAGTATTTTTCAGAAATATTGAAACAAAACTATGATGATTTCGACCTGTGTGCTTCTACGTTATCTCCTCATGCCATCTCTTTTGTGGTTTAGTACTAGATTATGCAGTAGCTAGAGTACTTGCAATGCGACATCCCTAGAGGATTTCGACCCATAAAGATTATTTCTGACAGGATATACTAGCTCACTCTATTTGAACTTAACCAGAATTTAATTTTCTCATCAAACGTTTTAGGCGAGACAACGAATCAGACACCTAAGACATCTTTTCTTTTTACCATTCTTTGTTGTCCTAGATGACCAATTCATCTTTAGCTCGTACCCTATCCCAAACATTAACCATCATTTTTAAACCTCATGCATTCTTTTGTTGTTGTCTTATGTGCAGATATATGCAAAAATGCCGGAGAGGGAGGAACGACACAATTTTGAGTCACTCGAGAAGACATAAGATTGGATTGATTCGGTTAAGGAGGTATCAAGAATAATTCAAGCTTAAAAGTTTCCTTGTAAATATCTCATTATTGGTAATTTTCATCCTCCCTAAGAATCCTGTTCCAAAGGCGTTTCCCTTTCATAAATAATAATAATAATAATAATAATAATAATAATAATAATAATAATAATATTTATAAACGAAAGGAAAGAAAACAAAGGCCTAAAGAGTCTTAGGTGATCGATATTTTTATACCAAGGCAACCATGTTTTGTTTGTGAGGAGTAAGCCGCCATTCAAATAATAACTCGAAGAAAAAAATCTAAATCTGGGGGAATGGCAGAAAAGTTCTGGAAAATGAGGAATTCGCAACAACAATTATGCGAGTAGGAAGTGACTGGAAACTGTGGATTTCAACAGCTCCATCATCTCTTGCTGTTTTGCATAATATCTAGCATCTTTCGTTGGAAATACGGTAACCCGAAACACTTTTAACCTCACCTCTAAAAAGCCTTTACTACCTAGCATCGATTGTCTTGGTTAGTACTTTTTATGAGAATCATGCAACCCTTAATGAATGTTAAGAGCTAGTTGACTGAATGTTAGGATTTAAGTTGTTAGATTTTTGCATGACGGAGATCGTGGAATACCGTTGCAGTACTTTGGTTAGAATTTTCTAGACTAAGTCCTGATTGATGCATTACATTGATTATGGTTTAAAAGGACGGTCATTGAGATTTTTTTAGGTCCTATGTTTTCAAAAACATCTTTCCAAGGTTAGATTTATGTTTTGTTTGAAGTTGATAACACCAGTTTTTGACCATTTTTATGGATCATTTTAATATGTTTTGCAGGTGTTTTAACTCCGTTTTCAATAGTTTTTAATTATTTTCATGTTTTAGAGTTTTAAAAAATATTTCAGGTCACTTGGGATAAAATAGTGCATTTCGGAGCAAAAGTACGTTTTTGGATAAACTTGGACCGTTAGAATTCTTGTAATCAAAGAAGACCTACTCACTATCTGATCATCGCCCAATTTGAATACAACTAATAAGAGACAACCAGCTTTCAAATACAATTGGTTTGGAAACATTCCAATGGCTGGATCTCCAAATATTCCATAAGCACTTAAGGCATATGAAGCTGTCTTGAAGCAGAAACGAGCCAAGCAGAGAAGCCCTTGGCCACGGTTGGAATCACTGCGCCCGCAGTAAAGAGGAGCACGACCGCAGGTGGAAGCAACGCGCCTGCGGCCAGGAGGATCACCACCGCGGTCAGAGAGGACGCACCCGCGGCCAGCCCATGTGCAACCGATTCGATCTCGTTTCAATCTCGAGGCCATTTTCGTGATTTGATTTCTCAACCCTAAACGTCCCCAAAGAAGTAAAAACTATAAATACATGATTTTAGGTCTTTTATTAGTATCTCTTTCACGCTTTATACATAGACGAATTTTTAGCCGAGTTTATTTTTGTTCATCGAATTGGAGAGGAGGATTCTCAACTTGTGTACTTCAGTAGAGAAGCTTTTCTTCATCTCTTTCTCTTTACTGTTTTTGTTTAATTATTATGATATTTAGCTCAGCTATGTCTGAGTAGTTTTCTTATTGGGTATATGGATCTCAAGGGGCTCCGATAGATTGATTTATCATTAAGTTTTTAGATTTGGATATCGATTAGGATTCTTCGTTCTATCCTTATTAATGCATGTTTGCTTGATTGATCACCTTGCAACTGAACCTAGATAAATTAGAGCCATGAAAGTGCTGAATATATATGTTTGAACTAGGGTAGACAAGCAATTTCACTACAAGATACGAAAGTATACTTTTAGATAGTTTTATGAGGTTTTACGAACTTGTCTTTGTCATCATAATTTTCTGTGTGGCTAGCAATGAAAGCTGTCTAGTTAAGTTGTTAAATTATAAGTGTGTAGTGCTACGTGATATATCATGGTTTTTACCATTTTTAAGCCATGATATAAGTCCATTTTATAGAGTCTTTCTACTATTTTGTAGTTGTTTAGAGTCTTTTACAGGTTTTAGCACGTTTGGAGCATAATTGGAGATATTGGAGCTTTCTGGAGCATTTTGGATCAAAACAGACGTTCGTGTAGCTGAGTACCCGATTTGAAGCATGAGTGTCGATCGATACAGACTAGTATCGGTCGATACTCACTACAGCAAGACACGGACCACGACTTAATGAAGAGTTGAAGAATTGTAAAATTGTCCAGAAGTCTTTATTATTTACAAGAAGCCCTAAAACATGATTTATGTTATTTAATAGGATTTTACAGCCACTTTCATGGCTGTGCTTTATTTTACTTTGGTTTTGTGAGAGTGCTTTTGAATGGAGACAAGTCTGAAACTCTGTTCGTCCGAGAGAAAATTTCGAACCCTCTTGTTACTCTTTCTATTTTATTTGATGATTTATTCAAACATGTTTATTGCTTCAATTTCCATCTCCGAGTAGATCTCTTGTTAGGTTTAGGGTTCTCATAAGGGTTTTCTCTGAATGCTAGGTTGATTAGTTCTTAGGATTCACTATCTGAATTAGTTCTTTGCCATATGTTGTTTCCAAAGCTAATTCTAGATTGATCACCTAGAACTTAGATCTTAGGATAATTGATTAGGCACGAGAGGGCGATTAATTACCTGACAGAACCTAGGGTGAGCAAAATAACTATTCGCAAAGAGATTTGGTTTAGTTGTTTTGTGAACAAATAAAACTTGAACTAAAAGCTGGTTTAGACTTTAGGATTCGCAAAGATATTTGGGATTCTAGGATTTAGACTTAGATAGTTTTCGTAACGCGAGTTGGTTAATTATACATTAGTGATTTGAGTTCAAGAACCGCGCTAAATCTGAATCATGTTAGTTAGTTTATCTACATTCATTGATTTCCTGAGAAATACCCTGAACCTATCTTTCTCCAATCGAATTTACAACCGTTTTAATTTACGTTTATGTTTTCATTACCATTAATCACTTAGCTTAATTCTCATCTATATAATCTATTGTGTGTTTCCGTGAGTCCTTGTGTTCGACCCCTACTTTACTACAACTACTGCTTTAGTACTTATAGGGTATTAATTTGAGCATATCAAGTTTGTCGCCATTCCCGGGGACTCAATTCAACATTAGATTTTAGTTTGAGAATTTCGACTAAGTTTGTCGGTATCGATCGATACTACCTAGTGTCGGTCGATACTCGTCGTTCTCTTTTTGTTGATATCGATCGATACCACCCAGTGTCGGTCGATACTCAACGTGTTTTTTGTTACTTACGTGCCTTGCCTAGTGTGTTTCAGGTGTACGCCACTCGCGAAACCCGAAGGAACAAGAGCACTCAGCTAGTTGATCTTTCAAAAGAGCAGCTAGCAAATTTGGAATGTGCAAACAGGAAAGCAAAGAAGCCAGCAGAGATGAACAATACAATGATTCTGATTCAGGATGCTGCTGGAGCTTTGAGAGACCAAGAGGGTCAATTGTGCAATGAGAGAGGGCAGCGACTTGATGAAGCTGGAAATATCATTGTCCCTGCAGTTGTTGAGAATGTTGGGAATGATATGGGTAATCGTGGTAGGACGATTGGTGAATACAACATGCCTGATCAGTTTTATGCCAATCGATCAGCGATTCGCCCTCCACCATTTCAGAAGAATGACTTTGAGCTGAAACCTGCATACTTCACTCTTGTGGGTCAGCATCCTTTTCTTGGTCTTTCTCATGAACACCTGATAGATCACATAGAGAGGTTTGAGGACTTGGTTACTAGAATCAAGTGCAATGGAGTGTCCTATGATTACCTTTTCTGCAAGCTCTTCCCATACTCTCTTGGTGGAGATGCAACTTACTGGCTGAAGCAGTTACCTACTGGGTCGCTGAATACCTGGGAAGAGACGAAAAAGGCATTCATGTACAACTTTTTCGATGATGCGATATATGAGGAGCTCAGGAACAAGATCTCTCAGTTTTCTTAAGGACCGACAGAAGCACTCAAGGCTGCTTGCGATTCAGATCTTATCAAAGAGATTGTCCACATCACGGGTTCACTCAGGTTCAGCTTATAGAGGAGTCGATTGGAGGTATCAGATGTCCTTAAATGATGCAAGTAATAGGAATTTCAACACCAGGTATCCCGACGATGCCTATGTGCTTATTGAGAACTTGGTTTCTAGCAATAGTACCAAGAATGCAGACATGGAACGCAAGAGGCAAGCTGGTAACTTGGTTTGCAGTCAGATTGCTGAGGTGAATGCTAAGTTAGATTCAATGCACAATTTGTTGATGGGCAAGTAGCAGAAGGCTGTTAGTCTTGCTGAAAAGTCTAAAGTGGAATTCGTTAACCACATTGATGGAGTTGGATTTCAAAATCAAAGGTATAATTGCTCACCCACACCACAACAAACTTCTGAGAGTAAGATTGAGGCTATATTTGAACAGCTAGTTCAAGGGCAGGAGAAGATGACAGTGAATTTCAACGGGAGGTTGGATGCCATGTACACTGATCTGAATAGCAAAATCGAGACTCTCATTATTCATCAGAAGATTCTAGATACTCAGGTAGCCCAGAATGCAGCAACTGTCAAGGGACTGATGGATCGTTCACAGAACGAATACGTCACTGCTACCCACTCGAGGAGTGAAAAAGAGGTACACCCAGGAGTGCAGACGAGCCCAACTGCAAAGATTCTCATCACTCTTGCCAAGGTAGACGATGACATTTCGGACACCTCCCCTGTGTCGACCGATACTCCCTTGTATCGATCGACACCCGTCCAAAGTTCTGCCAGGGACGATTCTAGAGCAAAAGCATCGATCGACACCACTCCTGTGTCGGTCGATACCAGTTCAGTTGCTGAAACGAAACCCGTTTAGAGTGGAGAAAGGGTGTACAAACCTAAGGAGCCATACCCCATGCCACCAGACACCTCAGAGACCCCATTTCTCCAAAGCAGCTGCTTGCCTTTGAGAAGATGGTACGAAAGATTCCCCACACACTGACTTTTTAAGAATCTCTAGAGTACCGCCCTCTACTGAGTCACTTCCGAGATTACAGAGAAACTGAGGAAGAGATTAAGGCACTCTTCATCAAGGCCAGAAGCAAGTCACTACCGCTGAGGCAGTTGACCAAGAGGGAAGACCCAAGAATATTCTCCGTTCCATGCTTTATCTTTGGCGTTGAATTCAGAGAGTCTCTCGTTGACTCGGTGGCTAGCGTCAACGTCATGTCAAGGGCAATTGCATAGTGTTTGGGAGCTGATATTCGATCTCCCAAGTCATATATCACATTCGCGAACAGTTCCACCGCACTTCCATATGGTACAATCCTTGATTTGCTAGTTAACGTAGGAGATTTCCTGTTTCCTACTGATTTTCAGGTTGTGGAGATGAGTGCAAACTCTTGTACGCAGTTGATTCTTGGAAGACCGTTCATGGCTATGGTTGGTGCCATTATGGACACACCCAGCAAGAAAATCTCGTTCTCATACATTAACAAGGAAGTGTACTACAAAGCAATTCCTACTAGAGGAACCCCCACACGTATCTCTTGCATCACCATTTTTACAGGAGAGACGTTGGTAGTTGATCTTTTGGAAGAACCTCCTGACGAGCCAATTGTCATAGACCTTCTAGATAGTCCTTCTGTCATCACCAAGAAAGACGTCAAAACATCTAAGGCAAAGAAGAAGGTGAAGAGCAAAGGAGTGAAGGGTGCTGCTTCTATAACTTTAATCCCTCAGAAGTGTGATGGGGATTCGATTGAATACAAGGTGAAGTGCAAAGGAACCTCAAAATCATTCTCTAAGGCTAGAGTCATTCTTACTTCGGAGCTGAAAGAGAAAGGAAAAGAAGTTGTAGAGAGCATGTTGAGTAGAACTCTGAGCCTGCAAGTATCTAGCTGTGGAACTTGCCTGGGAGTAAATTATCAATTTCCTCCTAACTGATCACCTGAACCAGAGGCAAGCTACTGACTTAAAACAAGCGCTTGGTGGCAGGCAACCCACTGGTGAGTCTGTACATACGTTTTTATTTTCGTTTTTATTTTTAGTTTTGTGTTAAACTTATGTCAGCTTTATTTTTTTGCATTTGAACTCATGGATTTATGCTTGATTATCTTGTTGCTATTAACTTGTTTTTGAGTGTTCCTAACAGTGCTAACTTCTAACACTTTGGATCATTTTCCCTGGGCTGAGCAACTCGATACCATTGATTTGAAATTAGTGTGTCGACATACAACTGGTATCTGGTATCGATTGATACTCATCACCTTCACAGGTAAGATTGGCGATTTTCACAATCCACTTGGTTCATTTGTTTTCTTTCACCTACCTTAGGCTAGATAACACTGGGGACAGTGTTGTTTAAGTCTGGGGGAGGTAGTCGCTGACATTGTTTTTGTTTTTCTTAGAGTCAGTCGTTTTGAGTCATTCGTTGTTTTATTGAGTAAAACTTTGTTGGAGACTGTGATCTTTTTCTTGAATCTATTGTTCTGAATTTTGTCTAAGTGACCATTGTTGCAGAATCAGTTACAGATCGACTAATGAAAAATCCAAAGGTTGACCAGTTAACTAGAAGACACTCATGTTTCCAACAAAGTTCTCTAAAGCCTGAGCCAAATTTTTGCACTTCATCGATGTGGTTAGTATTCATAGAGCTTGATTCCTCATTCATATATGACAAAGGAACCCATGTGTTTAAAGTAATAGTATCTCTCTCCCCTGTTATAATTTAAAAAAAAAAAGTGCATGAAAAGATGAGATGGTTTTCTCCTGAGTAGAGGGTTAGGAATGTTTCCAGAGATCCCAGTATTCTACTTGGTGAGGAATGATCACACAAAGGACTGGAAGGTAGTCGCTGACATTGTTTTTATTTTTCTTAGAGTCAATCGTTTTTGAGTCATTCGTTGTTTTATTGAGTGAAACTTTGTTGGAGACTGTGATATTTTTCTTGAATCTATTGTTCTGACTTTGCTTCTAAGTGACCATTATTACAGAATCAGTTACAGATTGACTAATGAAAAATCCAAAGGCTGACCAGTTAACTAGAAGACACTCATGTTTCTAGCAAATTTCTTTAAAGCCTTAGCCAAATTTTTGCACTTCATCGATGTGGGTAGTATTCATAGAGCTTGATTGCTCATTCATTTTTGACAAAGGAACCCATGTGTTTAAAGTAATAGTATCCCTCTCCCCTGTTATAAGTTAAAAAAAAATAAGTGTATGAAAAGATGAGATGATTTTCTCCTGAGTAGAGGGTTAGGAATGTTTCCAGAGATCCCATTATTCTACTTGGTGAGGAATGATCACACAAAGGATTGGAAGCGAAGCTAGGATTTTCCTATGATTGCCATTATTCGCCTACACCCTTTGATACATTGAGAGGGAAGAACCGGAGATTCGGTGGCAAACACCATCAATACTCGCGTCTCGAACCTTAATAAGCATATGCGAGAATATAATGAGAAATAAGTTTGGGGGGAGAGAAAATGATACCAAAAGTGTAAAAAATGGTGGTTCCTTATCATGATATTGTATGGGAAAGAATCTAGAAGGTTCTTGGTATTAATCACAGCGATGAAACTGGCGAGCAAAGCTTGATTGAACGATGTTGTGAAATAATATGTGTATTCTGGGAAGCTGCGAATGTCTACGGAGAAGTACATGGTGGTTGGGTTTGAAACTGGTTATGTGATATGTGGAGAACTAAGGAAAATGGTCATTGCAATGTTTCTCTGGTTTAGTCTTCTATTTGCTTGAGGGCAAGCAAAGGCTAAGTCTGTGGGAGTTGATATATCATAGTTTTTACCCCTTTTAAGCCATGATATAAGTCCATTTTATAGAGTCTTTATACTATTTTGTTGTTGTTTAGAGTCTTTTACAGGTTTTAGCACGTTTGGAGCATAATTGGAGATATTGGAGCTTTCTGGAGTATTTTGGATCAATGCAGACGTTCGTGTAGCTGAGTACCCGATTTGAAGCATGAGTCTCGATCGATACTGACTAGTATCGGTCGATACTCACTACAGCAAGACACGGACCGCGACTTAATGAAGAGTTGAAGAATTGCAAAATTGCCCAAAAGTCTTTATTATTTACAAGAAACCCCAAAACGTGATTTAGGTTATTTAATAGGATTTTACAGCCACTTTCATGACTATGCTTTATTTTACTTTGGTTTTGTGAGAGAGATTTTGAAGGGAGACAAGTCTGAAACTCTGTTCGTCCGAGAGAAGATTTCGAACCCTCTTGTTACTCTTTCTATTTTATTTGATGATTTATTCAAACATGTTTATTGCTTTAATTTCCATGTCTGAGTAGATCTCTTGTTAGATTTAGGGTTCTCATAAGGGTTTTCTCTGAATGCTAGGTTGATTAGTTCTTAGGATTCACTATCTGAATTAGTTTTTTGCCATAGGTTGTTTTCAAAGCTAATTCTAGATTGATCACCTAGAACTTAGATCTTAGGATAATTGATTAGGCACGAGAGTGCGATTAATTACCTGACAGAACCTAGGGTGAGCAAAATAACTATTCGCAAAGTGATTTGGTTTAGTTGTTTTGTGAACAAATCAAACTTGAACTAAAAGTTGGTATAGAATTTAGGATTCGCAAAGAGATTTGAGATTCTAGGATTTAGACTTAGATAGTTTCCGTAACGAGAGTTGGTTAATTATACCTTACTGATTTGAGTTCAAGAACCTCGCTAAATCTGAATCATGTTAGTTAGTTTATCTGCATTCATTGATTTTCTGAGAAATACCCTGAACCTATATTTCTCCAATCGAATTTACAACCATTTTAATTTACGTTTTGTTTTCATTACCATTAATCATTTAGCTTAATTCTCATCTATATAATATATTGTGTGTTTCCGTGAGTCATTGTGTTCGAACCCTACTTTACTACAACTACTGCTTTAGTACTTATAGGGTATTAATTTGAGCATATCACTACGCCAGTAGGCTATGCATAATTTCGTGTTCCAAGTTCAAGAACAAATAGATGATAAAATTCGCATTATAAATCCTAATTAATCGCTTATGATAATCGACCATGATCCCTAGAGACTTTTTCACGTTTCACGTCAACGTCTTGGCCATGCGATCGATCCTTACTCGTGTTCTCCATTAATGTCGTGGTGAAATAATCCACTCCGACTATTTAAGAAGTCTAAAAACTGAGCTCGTCGAACTAAAAGCCGAGATCTATCTCGCAGGCGTTCTCCATGGATGCTGTGGTGAAATAACCCATGTGTTCGAAACATAAGCTGAAAAACTTAGCTCGTTGATCTAAAAGTGAGGGCCAGTCCCGAATGGAGTTTTAAGTCAGACAAATTAATTAAGCCGAGCCCACCTCGCACAATTCGTACAAGACTTAGAAGTGTTAACATGGTAAACAGAGCTCAGCATCGTCCCTAACAATTAAGTCGAGTCCAATCTCGCACTTAATAAGGTAAGCCAAACCTAGTTTTCGTTCCTAGATTTCCAACTCGATTTGATCTTACGTCGATAAGAGATTCTTAACAAGACCATCAATTCAAAGGCAACCAAGAGCAAATCAAACCCAAAATTAAACTCAGTAAAGAAGAATGAAAAATCAAACATGTGCAGAAGATAACCATTGAAGGATCAAATTTACTTCATTAATATGCCATTCTTACATCGGAATGGCACGATAGAGTTTACAAAAAAAAAAAAAAAAAAAAGTACAAACAAAGATAAGACCAACATGGTCATTCTACAAGGCGAGTTTCGGGTGTGATGGGATTCGAGGGATCCTGCGGATTCTTATCTTGACCTTGTGGCTCATCCGAAGCACGAACTGGATCTTATGGAGCTAGAGGATTCTCCGAAGACCGGACATGGCTCTCTTGACCTTGCACCTCGTCTGCAGCTCGAACTTGATCCTCCATAGCTGGAGGATTCTTTGAAGATCGAACCTGACAATCTTGTAATTTAGACGCCACTTGACTCTGCTCGAGTTGTGACCCTTAAGGAGCCGATGTCAACCTCAGGTCGTCTGCGACCCTCGAAGTGACTAGTCCGACATTTGACCCGTACATGTTCACATCCTCGAGCTCAGGCACTTCTAGATCGCCATCTTCCAAGGTTACCACGTCGATTGCCATCGCATTCCCGGTCCAAGCGACCACTTTGCCATGAAGCTGGGCAATCCTATCTTAAGGAATGGGGACGCCATTTTCCTTATACAACTTCATACAATTCAGGGTCCCCATGGGCCTGGCAAAGCGCCATGAGGGTCTTCTTGGCCCGTTCCTGCTCGGCGAGATAATCTTTCACTTTCTGGAACTTAACTCGGAAGTCGGCAGCCATCCCAATTTTTGCCTTGCGAACCTCCTCCTCGCGCAACCTCCGAAGACGTGTTTGTCCTTTCAGAAAAACTTCTTCGAACTCCATCCTTCTAGTGTGCAGCTTCTTTTCAAGGATGGCCTTCTCGACCAACAAGTTATCATTCGACGTTGCCAACTTGCCATTTTTAACCTATAGTACGGCAACACGTTTGGCAACCCCCTGTAATTTCCCTTCGAGCTGGTCAGCCTTCTCCTTTTCGGCCGCCAGCTCGGCTTTGACAACTGATAACTCCTTCAGAGCCTCCCAAGATCCCTTCATCTCCTTCGCCAATTCTCCAGTGGAACCATGTGCCTCCCGCTGATAGGGTGATAATACCAATTACCCAAATGCTCGGTCATTGTAGCATTTGGGGATCAATTCAAGGAGGTATGAGAATAGTACAACGAGAATCCGATACACTACTTAATATAAGCGATTCAAATAGAGTTTTTTTCTAAATTCAAATTGATACAATGCGGGAAAGTAAACTAGAAAGCTAAAACTGGTTAATTAAATACTAAAAGGCGAATCCAAGGATGGGGTTATTGATTTCGGGTGATTCTATAGCTAATTCATGATGCCAATTATTCAAAAAAAAATTAATTCTTTTGTTTAGATCACTAGTTAAGATTAATCTATTTCTATGGCACTAATCACTTTGCTAATTATCTAATCAAGAACAAATTTCTATTTGTGATTAAGCAATCAAGAAGCCTTAATCATAAGATCATATAACCAATAAATTTCTTAGGCAGATATTTCTATAAGCTAAGTAAGTAAATCTCTTAAAAAGTTATTTGGAGAATTTCATTGAACACTTTCCGGGCGAGAAATTCCCTAAGTTCAAAATCAACCAAATCAAGGCTAATCTAGCATTAATCACACTTAATAAAAAATGATATTATCTAAAATATGCCCTAATATCATGGATCTACTCTAATCATCACCCTAATCTACCTCATCACATGGATCCTAAAGGAACTACTCACTAACCATGAAGAACCCAACAAGTCCCATGTAGAAAGTGTTAAGAATCATGTTTAGATGATAAAAAGAAGATAGATTAGAGAAATGAAATTTTAAATTGCATTCTAACCAAATATATCTCTTACAAAATATTTTAAAATCTAAAAAGAAAGAAGTTTGCAAAGCGAAAAGAACATAAGAAAAAACTAGCAAATAAAATTAGGTCTTGGCATATATATAAAAAAAACTCGGTCGGATCCGGGTCAACCCGGAACAAACCGGGTTTGACCCAGTTATTTTTGGTTTTGGGTGAAGCTACATTGGCTGGATCTGATCGATGCAGCCTGGTCGGTGGGAGCTGTTACGGTTGGATTTTACCCGCTCGAGATCAACGACCTGAAAACAACTAAGTATGGAGAGATGCGCCTGGCTGAGCCAAGCTAAAGAAGGAAAGAAGATAACCGAGCCAAGGAATAGCCCGATCTTGTTTCATTCGCCACGGCGGATTCACCTCGGTAGGATCACCTCGTTTTGTTCACCTCGGCCAGTTCGCCTCGGCAGGTTCACCTCGGAAATATCGCATCGGCCAGTTCACCTTCAGACAAAACGGGACCGAGCCGAGGCCAGATCGATATCATATCTTTGACGAGACCATGCCTCAGTTGAACCAAGACCAAATCGAGGCCCAACCAAGACCAAACTGAGGCCGAATCAAGATTAAACCATAACCAAACCGACCTGAACACTTCATGGGCCAATGCAAAGATTCAAGGGCCGAAGTGAGGTTCATCTTTCAAGCGTAATTGGCCGAAGTGAGGTACATCTTTCAAGCGTAATGGGCCGAGATGAAGGCCCTAGGAGAGATCTCGAGTCGCCCGCGCAAAAGGAAAATGAAATATTCCAAGTCTATCTTCTGAGATTCTCGCTTAGGCCGTTTACCAAGTCTGTATAAATAGATAGCATAGTCAATCATAAACCATGACACTTAGATTGGAGACAAAGTGTGGTGGAACTGTATCAATGAGGATAGAAGAGTGATGTTTCGTAGCTCAACTCATTCGTGCATCAATCACCATAACCTCTAGACCAATGAAATCTATAAACATCAAATAAAAACATTAGAAGGAACTAGAAAGAACGAAAATATATACAAAGATAATCATTGGCATGCCTCCAGAGAGCGCTTGTTTAACGTCACTAAGGTTGACTTTTCAAACCCTTTTAGGCGGGGAAAGAAGGAGTAGTGGAACTCCTTGGTTGGTCCTTGAGTTCGAGTGTGAGAACCTTGGTCATGACCTCTTGAATACCCGTCGGGCCTTTTTATTTGAGCTATGGTGTGATGATTGCTCGAACCATTGCAAAAGGCTTTGACCGTCCCTTACACATGATCTTGTACTCAACCACACCATCTTCATATCTCCACGGAGTTAGTGTCATGGTAGGAAGCTTGGGAGTTTTGTGAGGGGCACACTCATCCTCCTTTGGCTTACTTGGTTCGCCTTTGACAAGGGTGGGAGGGTGGGTGTCATTGGGTTTCTTTATCTTTGTCTTAGTGCCCTTACTCTTATTTTGACCCTTGATACTCTCAATCTCATCATCCATTGTGGTAGAGAAAAGAAATTTCAAGCAAGCACCATCCAATGCCAAGACATCTTCAACATTACCATAACCCAAAGCTTTCACCTCACGAGATTCTTTCTTCTTCTTAAAAGCTTTCGGGGGTGAAGCGACATCCATCTTCTAATAACTACCCATATATTTCACTTCTTTAACTTGAACCTCATCATCCTCATAAGTAAGGGTACCACAAAACTCGGTGGAAGAAGGCTTCATGGGGATAGAAGACCTTGTGATTCACATTCTTGAGTACAACCCATTTGTTTTGGAAGTCTATACTTGCACTGGTGGTATTGAGGAAAAGAGTTCCAAAAAGGAGAGGGAGCTTGTGTGTTTGCCTCATCTTTATAACTATGAATCGGTTGGAATAAGACAATCTTCAATCTTGAACGGATAATCTTCGATAAGGCCAAGTGGGTGCTTTGAAGAATCATCTCCAAATGTGATGGGTGATGGGTGGTGCTTCATTCTTTTGATCCCAAGACTCTTCACCATCTCAATCAAAATTACATTCACATTTGCTCTTGAGTCACACAAAGTATCATCAATCTTTAAATCACCAAGAGACCAGGAGATGGCAAATTTACCCGGATTTCCAAGCTTGAGAATATATTTGGGCTCATATGGAGGGGGTTCCATGCAAGAATTCTCCTTCTCTTCAACCGTCTTGGTTTCCACATCTCTTTCCTCAACCACTTCCTTTGAACCATTATCGACATTCATATTGCGAGCGACCCAATAAAATTCATCCTCGGAGCCATGGATAACTCTCTCAATCTCCTTTATAGCTTCTTCATTCTTATCACTTGAGAAGATAGTATTGCAATACTCCCTTAGGCTTGCATTGACTTTACCCTTTAGTTTCTATATGGGTATACTAGAAAGGGAACCTCCTTGAGTGCATTGTTGATCCAAATGTTTGATTCTATAATATAGATCTTCAAACTTTGTGTTGATATCATCGTAGGAGCAATCCACCTTGTTGTGAATCTCGGCTATCTTCTTATTCAACTCAATAGCTCCATTAGCTTGCCCAGTCAACAATTATTGAAGCATACCCTTCATTTCGACATCTTGTTGTTTTGAATTGCTTCCTTACCCTTGTGGCACAAATCCTTGTTGAAGATGTGGAGGGTAAGATGGTTTATTTTGGTAACCAAATTGATTCACTTGGAATTAGTTCTTCGGAACAAACCCTTGTTGTGGAAAGTTGGATCCATGAGCTTGGGGTCCTTGATTATAGACTTGGTTTGGAGAGATTTGGAACTTGGGGTTGAAGCATTTGTTGTAACCTCCTTGTTTTCCCATAAAATGAACTTCTTCTTGGTATTTTACTCAATCTCCTACATAGTTCACTTGTGTGGATTCCAAGACCTTGTCCAATTTCTCATTAAGAGCTTTCATATCCTTTCTTGTTCGGTCCTCATACTCCCCACTTCCTCTTGAAGCTCTATGATAGTCCTGATCATAATACCCATTACTTTGGGCAAGATTCTCAATAAGTTTTAACCTTTCATCAACCTCTTTTCCAAGAAATTTCTCGTTGCTGGCTGTGTCTAGAAGCATTCTAAACTTAGGCAAAACAAATCGGTATAGAGTACTCAAAAGTGATTCATCGGAGAACCCATGGTGAGGAAATTGCATCGTGTAGCCCTTGAATCTTTTCCAAGCCTCACAAAAGCTCTCGTTGCTCTTTTGAGTGAAGCTCGAGATCTCATTCCTCAACCTAGACGTTCATGTAGTAGAGAAGAACTTGGCTAGAAAGGCTTTCTTATATTGATCCCAAGAAATGATGGATCCTTGCGTTAGATTTTTCTCTCATTGGTGTGCTTTGTCCCCAAGAGAGAATGGAAACAATCGAAGCTTGAACCCATCTTCGGAAACTCCGTTGATCTTGACCATTCCACATATTCTATCAAAGTGATCCAACTGGTCCAAGGGATCCTCCACCGCTAAACCGTGGAACTTGATTACTTGCACCATGGAAATGAGACTCGACCTGATCTCAAAATTATTATTCTCTACCGGTGGTGGATGTATACCGGCGAGATTTTCATGGGCATTGGGAGCATCACCCGCTCCAATCAACCTCGGTGCTATTGGTCGATGGTTTGGTGCTCTTTCACCTTGATTATCTTGGTTAGCTCCAAGCTCTTGAGCAACCTCATTCACAACGTGATCTTGGTTCCCAACCGGTGGTTCTTGAATGTTGTTCATCCCTAACCGCTCCAAATGCACAACTCTTTCTCTTTCACGCCTTGCTCTACCAATTCCTGTTTCCAATAGGTGAATGTTTTCAATCAGTTCAACCAAGTTTGCTTGACCTTGACTTCGCAAGTTCAAGTTCATACACCTTGAGAGATAAAAGAAAACAAGGTAGAAAGATTACTAAACAAAGAAAAATAAAGCTTTGTCTCAAAAAGAGTCATAATCCCGATAGCTATTGCTAAACCTCCCCTGCAAAAACGCCAAATTGATATGAGGAAAAAATCAATTACCCAAATGCTCGGTCATTATAGCTTTTCAGAATCAATCCAAGGAGGTATGAGATTAGCACACCAAGAATCCGAGACACTACTTAATTTAAGCGATTCAAATAGAGTTTTTTCTAAATTCAAATTGATACAAAGTGGGAAAGTAAAATAGAAAGCTAAAACAGATTTATCAAAAAAAAAAGCTAAATTGATTTAATTAAATATTAAAAGGTGAATCCAAGGATCAGGTTATTGATTTCGAGTGATTCTAGAGCTAATCCATGATGTCAATTATTCAAAAAATGCTAATCATTTGGTTTAGATCACTAATTAAGACTAATCCATTTCTATGGCACTAATCACTTTGCTAATTATCTAATCAAGAACAAATTTCTATTTGTGATTAAGCAATCAACAAGCATTAATCATAAGATCATATAATCAATAAACTCCTTAGACAACTATTTCCATAGGCTAAGCAAGTAAATCTCTTAAAAAGTTCTTTAGGGAATTTTATCAAACTTCTGGGCGAGAAATTCCCTAAATTCTAAATCAACCAAATCAAAGCTAATCCAACATTAATCACACTTAATAAGAAATGATATTATCTAAACTAAACCCTAACATCATGGATCTACTCTAATCATCACCCTAATCTACCTCATCCCATGGATCTTAAAAGATATACTCACTAATCACGAACAAATCCCATGTAGAAAGTGTTAAGGATCATGTTTAGATAATAAAAAGAAGATAGATTAGAGAAATAAAACTTCAAATTGCATTAAAAACAAAGATATCTCTTACGAAATATTTCAAAATCTAAAAAAAAAAAGTTTGCAAAGGGAAAAGAACATAAAAAAAACTAGCAAATAAAATTAGGTATAGACATATATATATATATAAATCTGGGTCGGATCCGGGTCAACCTGGACAAACCGGGTTTGACCCGGTTATTTTTGTTTCTGGGTGAAGCTGTATCTGGTCGATGGGAGCTTCTAATTTTGCTGGATGAAGCCACAGCGGCCGCATCATATCGATGGGACTGCCCGATGTGAATCACTGGTTTAGCTCCGGATGAAGCTGCATCGGCTGCATCTGGTCGATGCAGCCTGGCCGATGGGAACTTCTGATTTTGCTCTGGAGGAAGCTGCATCGGCTGCATCTGGTCGATGCATCATGGCCTATGGGAGCTTCTGATTTTGCTCCGGAGGAAGCTTCATCAGCTGCATCTGGTCGATGCAGCCTAGCCGATGGGAGCTTCTGGTTCTGCTCCATCCTCCTTTCTTGAACCTTTCTCTTCCTCTTTCCTACATCTATTGCCTCGAACAAGCTATCTTTGGTCCATGGCCTTCTACCAAACTCTAACAAGCCTCCACAATCTCCAAACGTATCTAAAACCCTATGATATACACCAAACCATGCAAGAACTAATCTAAAACTCTCTAACTCTAAAATGGATGCAAACTAGATCAAAACCATGAAATGAATGCTATAAGGATGTAAAAACTAACTCAAATGGATGCTTAAATCGGACAAATAATACAACTATCACCCGCAAATCGTCTCTTTCCCGACACGTTCTCTTGAGATTGCGACGTAGCTTCCAAACAAACTGATTGGCGCAAGCGGCCACTTGATAAGGAACAAATGAAGTTAGATGGTGAAGTGAACCAAAATTAGCAAAAATAATCATCGTCATCAATGATAAACATATCCGCACACCAGCATGAGATACCTTATGATCATCCCTGTCATCAGCGGTGTTGGGGTTGGTTTTCGCCCACCCGAGATTAACATGAAGCATACCGAGCATACCGATTTGCAAATAGTATGGAGGGCCGAACCAAATCATGACAGTCCTATAAAACAGCTCCTCCCTTCGCCTCGTCTAGAAGAACAAAAGACTCACCAAGGTAATTATACCTTGAGAGGACGAAAGCCGAGCCTAGCCCAAAGTAATGACATCCTTCCGCTGCGGATCGGCTCATCTCGAAAGACTGATCTCATCAAAAAATGGGCCGAGATACAAATTCCTCATCATCTTTTCGGACGATTTCAAAGCCCAGATCATTGATTACCCGAAGTCGGTGGCCGCGCAAGAGAAAAGGAAATATTCCAGATTCTATCCGAGATTCTCGCCCACGAAACATATATAAATAAAGAGCATAGTCATTCATAGAAGGGACACGTTATTACCCTATCAGAAACATTTAGCAATATCAGGTACGCAATCGCTTTCTAAAAAACATATAACAAAACCACCATCTTTGGATCTCTTATTGTGTTTTTCCAGAAAATTCGGTTCCCACTAAAATTCTCAACAAAAATTGATTGTGTGAGTTTTGACGTCATATGCAGTCTGACTACTAAAATTCAGACTCTATTTGCAATCTGACGAAATATAGTCAGAGTTAACTACGAAGGCTATTCATGAAGTAATCAGACGAATCCCAAAAATCCACAGAACACAATATAACTCAAACCAAAAGATCTAAACATTATTGCTCAATTTGAATCTTTTACCCTCTATGGAAGACTTGAAGGAGCGGTGACAACGGCGAGGAGAGAGAAACCAGATCTTGAAATAAAAAAAGACAAGAGTTCAGCCCTGAGTTCTAGAAATCAGTATCGAGAAGGTGACGGTTTGCGGCGAAGAGAGGAGTAGAAGAATCTTACCGTCGAAGGCACAGGAGACGATGTAAGCGACGAATTCTGGCAGCGACAACGAAGATGTCGGTTCAGTTTCTCCGAGAGAGAATCGGTGTTTTTTTTTGTTATTTGCTTCGGTAACTGTAAAAATGTGTCCTTATAAGCATTTTGTTATTTGCTTCGGCGGTTAAAAAATGGTTTTACCACATACAAATACCGCTTTCGCAATCTGATGTCAGACTTCTTAACGCAGTCTGATATCAGACTCTTTTAGAAGTCTGATAGTGATGAGATAATTGAGCGAGAAGTCTGGAAATTTTGGGCGGCAAAATTCCCGCTTTTTCTGCGGTTTTTTTTAATATCTTTAATTGCCGAAAAATAGTTCTACTGCTAGACTCGTTTTGCAGTCTGAAATGGTGATATTTTCAGGACGAGACTTGTGAAAGTTTTCAAAAGTTTAAGTTTTTCAGACTTCAAAAGAAGTCTAATAAATTCAGACTTCATAAACAATCTGACATAGTAAAGAATGACACAGATAAACTAAACCGACTTCATAATCAAATATCTCGTTCCATGGAAAAAATAGAAATTTTGGTTACAAATTGTCACATATTACAAGAAACCAAAACAGATAAACATGACTAGGACGATAATAATCAGCGAACGTCAGACTCTTCAACTCGACGCCACGTATTATCTGGCCACATGACTTCTCCGTCAACCGCTCCTTCAATTGAGCTATCTCTGCCTTTGTTACCTTGACATCATCGAGCAACGTGGACAAATACTTGTCGCTTTGAGCATTAGAAACGAACATGCCATCAATTAGTTGACCAATTTGGTCAACATACAGCTTTACATCGTTAAACTCCTCAGTCATAGCCTCATCCCACCACTTCATTATATGGTAACCACCATCCTACACAGCCACATTTATACAATCATATTAAGATCCCAAATTATAATAAGCAGGAAAAAAAACCAACGAACCACATGACATATAGAGGCCATTACATCATAGTTACAACATCCGAAGAATCTTCTTCACGGATTATCGGCAGTAGTGGATGTTCGCATGACGGGCTCCAGACCGCATAAGCATTTCTTGGGGAATCCGTATGATGATCCGGATTACGTCAACCTGTTGAACATGAACTACTCAACGTTGGAAGGTGACTGAATCGCCCCATCCTGTGTACCAGAAAACAGTCGCAAAAATTAAAACAAGTCTAAGGCCAGACTTCTAATAAAGTCTAATTTAAAATCAAGTCGAAATTCAGACTTCTAAAAGAGTCTAATTCGGAAAAGTTTAATTTCAGACTTCTTCTCAATTCTAATTCGTACAAACTCAAATTTCAGACTTCTAACAGAGTCTATTAAATGAAAGTATAATTTCATACTTCTAATCGAGTCTAATTCAGATCAGGTCAAGTATCAGACTTCGTATCGAGTCTAATTCACTTTCAGACTTCTAATATAGTAATTTTCAAGTTTTTTTTGGACTGAATACAACCAAGAATCAAAATACATACCAGACCTAGAACTTTTGTTTGACATACATACCAAAAATGGACTTCTATCTTGTAGATCTAAAACGGAATTAATTAAAACCCCATCTGTTTGTTTAGATCTAGGCAATGAACATGGAAAAATGGTCTTATTTCGTATAGATCTAAAACATTTGCAGAAAAATTAGAGTCGAAGGCGGAAAACTTGTTTCTAGGAATCTTAACTCAGTTGCAAAGACGAAGTTGACGACGGCGAGGGCGGTGGCGGCGGCTGTAGCGATTCGACCTACAAGAAAATGGAGTTGTTGTGATGAAAAGATAAAGAGATATAGATGGAGGGACTGGTAAGGTGACACGAAAAAGGAGAGGTAATTACCAAACTGAAGAAGCTGACGACGGCGGTGGTGGTGGCGGTGGCGGTGGCGACGAGGGTTTCCGGAGAGATGTTTGAGAGAGTTTAGAGAGAGAGAGATTCTTCATGTTTTCGAGAGAGATAGTCGATATTGACTTTTACAGATTAGAGTTGGTAACTTTAGTTTATGTATGGGGTAAAATCACAAGTAGGGTAACTTATTTCAGGTTAATTCACAGGTTTCCATCAAGAAGTCTGATAAACCATGGACATGTTCAGACTGAAATGGTAGTCTGATAAACCTTAAACTTGATAATTACTACTTAAATACCATCATATTATATAGAAATAACAAACATCAAACTCGTTTAACTTAGTCACAAACTAACCAGTATATGTAAAAAAAAACATTATGAATTAAAAATTTAGAAACTCTCAATCTAACCCTATAGATAAGAACAGGATATCCAACTTCATATGTCGAACATAGACAAAACTCTTGTTTTCGTTGTTATTTGCACAATGCAATATATAACTCGATATTCACCCTCTTTTATAGTTAATTACACTCCAATGGCAAACTTTGAACCCTAATCCAACAAATATTGAACCCGTAAACCGTAAACTCTGACCTACATGGTGTTTAGATCCAAATTTATCTCATACTCACTCATTTTGACTAACTTTTATGTAATTTAAATTTATATACATCTACAATGAATATGTTTAATTTATGTATCAAAAATTTGTATGAAATTTTTTTAAATTATTTTTTAATTTAAATTTTCATATTAACTACAATTCAGACTTCTCGGAGAAGTCTCAGAAACTGCACACTTGTGTTTAGATCCAAATTCATCTCCAATTATTCAATTTGATTAAATTTTATGTACTTTTAATTTATATACAGCAACAATGAGTATGTGTAATTTATGTAGTAAAAATTTCTAAAAACTAATTTTTAATATTTTTTAAATTTAAATTTTCAAATTAAATACGTTTCAGACTTCTCTGAGAAGCCTGAGAAACCCCGATTCTCTGAGAAGTCTGAGAAACCACGACAACCACTATCGTCGACGAGTTAATGCAGTAACTAACCCATTTTCCGCCATTAAAGCTCAAGAATAGAGCTCGTAAACACTTTTCGCGACTTCTCTCTCCGATTTCTCCCATTTTCCCACTGATTTTCCGATTTAAACATACTGGGCTTGCGGGATTTCGGTGATATTAGACGTTATGGGCGCTCGACGAGGGTGTAAACAAACTCTAAACGGATATAGGTACGAATTTTTTCATATCGTCGATTTTCAGATCTGAGTTGTATACTCATACTGCTTTAGAAGTCTGATGAAACCCATATGGTAAACGAGAGGGTAGTTTTGCAATTGACTTTTAAAAAATCAGATTAAAATTGAAGTCTAGTAATCTCTGAGAAGTCTGAGAAATCCTGATTCTCTCAGGCTTCTCCGATAAGTCCGAGTAACCCTAAATATAATATTTAGCACTTATGTGTGACAATATTAAAACATAACTTCTAGGAAGCATCAAATTCATGAAATATATGAACATTACAACACATATGTGCAAATTTAAAATTTCAAATGTAAATTTGGTAAACCATGAATCTAACCCTAAAGTTATATGTAAATGTTTCCATTACAAATCATGTTTTGAGGTTTACGACCTACTTTTCCTTACATGTTTTTAATTTGATTCAATTTTACGAAATTTAATTTTAATACTTCGAAATCGTCTATATTTAATTTATGTATAAGAAATTAAATAATTTTTTACAATTTTTAACAAAATAATTTTTTACAATTTTTAAATTTAAATTTACTAATTAAATATGTATCATACTTCTTCGAGAAGTCTAATATTTATTGAGGTATAGGCATAATTAACTAACTTTGTTTAATTTGATTCAATTTTATGAAATATTAATTTATATACATCAAAATCATCTATATTTAATTATTGTAGAAAAAAGTTTTAACAACATTTTTTTTAATTTTTAAATTTAAATTTACTATTTTAATCTGTATCAGACTTCTCGAATACGTTTGAGAGAAGTCTGGTAAGAGAAATCAATCAAACTTCTATTAGAGTCTAAATATCAGACCTCTATAGAAGTCTGACATGTCGCGAAGGTTGAAATGGTAATAGAGGTTTCGCGTTTTTTGTTTAGTCATAAGGGGATAACTGTAATTTTCCACCCCTGAAAGTGTAGCGCAACATTTGATTGAAAGGACGGTGTATTTTTTTCATAAAAACAAAATTTTGGGGTAAAAACAGCAATTTGCCCTTGTTTTATTTTATATATTTATTTTTGTTTAATAATAAAGAAAATTGGAGAACACAAATTAATTATACAGTAATAAAACAAATTCATCAAATGGTCTCTATCTCGAATTAGGTTGTATTTGTTAAATTAAAATAAAAGTAATCATATTTTATTAAACACAAATTAGAAAATATATATAACATATAAACAAGACTCTTCCAGCGATGATTCATTTTGGAATATAAATGATCGCGAATTCAATCTCATGAATTACAAGGGGCAAGGCTAAAGATTTCGGACGAAGAAATGAGCAAGAGAGGAGCTTAAGGAGCCGAAGAAGAGGATTCTTAATCGAACGGCAACATGCGAACTTGCTTCAATGGGGCATGTGTCGTCGGAAAAGGGGCATCATCAGGCGGGTCCGGTGAAGATGGGCAAAATGTATTTACCGGTGGTGGAATGGATGCATCGCCGTTTATGCTAGGGAACCAATACCATCCGGTTTATGTAACTGGAATGTTGGGGAATCCAACTTTAGCAGCAGCAGCCGGAGGAGGTTACATGTATCCTATGTTGGCGAGTGCTCAAACCCATGGTGGGTTGAGCCATGATTAGTTGCAGTCGAGCCAGATGGGTGGTATTGGTGCTTCAGGCGTTGGTGATGGTCTATCAGTTCTGGGATCTTACTTTAGAGGTCAGAGCATGCCTAATGCTTATCTTGATTCGGATACCGGAAAAAGAGGGGATGGTAAAGATTCGGATGCTGGGGGCTCGTTTCATGGCTACTCAAACTATTCATGGTACGCTCTTGATGTAACCTCTTGTGTTTTATAGCAATGTATGTGCTCATATTGTGGTTTAAATGTCTTTGGATAAGCATATGTTGCATGATTCAGAGTAGGATGTAATGGATAGATATAATGGGTTACGACTTTGTTGTAGAAATCGGATTATCAGCTGGCATGATGTCTTTCTAGATCTGCATTTGTTACAAAAATTTTAAAAAAAAGAAGCACAAAAGAACATTTAAATAAAAATACATGCGCGTTAGCGCGGAGACTCATCTAGTATTATATAATAGGAGAGTTCTCTCTCAATCTAGAGTGTCCACCTCATCACCATTAAATTTTTTAACATTAACACATATTTAAAATATTCATTTAATTCATATCTATTTATATTTATCATTATTTTTATTCAATACAAATTACTAAAATACAAAATTTAGTGTAAATAAATAGAAAAAGTGATAATTCGATATTAAGCATCAAAGAAAATTGTAATACTAATTGCATAAAAAAAATAATGAAATATTTTATTGAAAATGATATATTGTTAGATTTTCAACCAAAAATTTGAATTTAAAATTTATCATATTTAAAATGTTAGAATGTGATTATGAAATTAAGAATGTAAAATACATATAGTGAAAAAAATAATTTATTCAATTTTGGTCCGAGAATATATAATTTTTATAATACAATTTACATCATTTGAGAGTCACAAAAATACTATAAATTTGTGATAAATATATGTTTTAACAATTAATTTTACAAAGCGAAAAATATGTAAAATAGGACAAAGATAAGGACAAATATAAAGAAATTATGGATAAACGATAGAAGAGAAAAAAAAGATTTTAAAAAATGACTAAATGATTATAAATAGTCAGAACTAAATAAAAACTGAGTGTTATGAGATTAAATTCAAAATAAAATTAAGGATAATTAAGTCTTTCGGAAATTTCTCTACAAATTTGTTCTAGAAAATAAAAAATTAAGTCAAGAATATCTTTTTTTTCTTTGCTTACATATACCATAGATGGAAGTCGAGTATTTACAAGTAAATTTCATTGGAACCACATAAGAAAAGCCTGATATTTTTTACATGGCTTGAAATTTTGAAGTGTTATGGTACTGTGTTTTTCACAGAAAAAAAAAATATATATTTATCAAGACTAAAATAGTAAAAAAAATGCTTGAGAATGTTCAAACACTACCGCAACAAAACATACATGTACAGAGGGATACAAGTTATATTGTACCATATCGCAAGTGAAAATGCAATTATACACCATTCTTTAAGAGAAACACATGCTTGAGAATTCTTTCTTGGTATCAAATTCTAATAGTTTAATGGATTCGAAGAAGCAAAATATTTAAAACATGCTAAGTTTTGTGAAGAAAATGTCATGGATGAAGTCCACAATTAAACATTTTTTAATAAAAAAATAGATTGCATGTCATTGGTGTTGTTGTATGTGCCAAATATTATGATGAATAACACTCCAACAATTTTTTTCTTTTTAAAGTATTTAAGCGCACAAGGACATAGGATCATGCAATTTTTAAAAAAGATAATTTTAGCAAAAGAGAATCAAATCAAAACATATATCGAGCTATTTTGGTATTTAGTATGTTGAGTTAGTTTCGATTTCTTATTATCCATGTACTATTAACGTGTAATCAATATAAACAAAGTAAAAAAAAGTGAAAAACAATTGTGGCACAAAAAATATCGTTAAACAATGTTGACATCACATACACAAAGAAAAACGATACATTTACTGTCATTATTTTAATAATGATGGCAAGTATAATGTATTTTTTAACCATAAATATAAGAAAAATAGTATGTAGGTTATGCTAAAAACAAGTATATAAAAACTTAGAAAAATAAAAATATTGAATTTATTTAATTAAATTATTAGTGACCAACTAAAACATTAAACGAGACTAAAAGCGTAAAAAGACAAATACTTATGATAAATTTTAAAAATAACAAATTTGAATTTGATATAATTTTAGTTCTGCGCAACATACATGTCACTTATCTAGTAATCATAAATAATATTAGATGGTCAAAAAAATATAACTAAACGACATATCCTTGTGTTCTTGGGAAGATGAAGTTATAACCTCTTTAATTTCTTATGAATAACTCTTCTCTCTACTTGTATTTTTGTAGTATTTATAATATCGTATTTTTTTAGCTGGCATATAACGTGGTGATTTAAGAAAGAGATCGTACTTTTTCTATACATATTTAACTAAAAAAAGATACATAACTGGATTACTATGACAACTGACAATCAAATATCATAATATTCGGATGGCAAAAATAATAAAATAATAAAATAAAATCAGATGATCTAAGAAAATGGAAGTAAACGACAGATACTTGTGTTCTTGAGATGATAAACCAATTAATTAAAATTAATTAAAATTAATTAAAATTTGGATTGTCCTTGTATTTTTTTTTCTTCAAAGTTATGTCATTTTATAAAGTAAAATCGTATTTTGTTTATTACAAAAACGATTGTGAAAACGACACCTAAACTCTTTCTAAAACAATAAATTGGCAAAAAATGTTTAAAAGTTTTCTTCAAAAAAAAATGTTTAAAAGTTCAACAAAAGGATTGATCAAAACTGCTCTATATATTCATACATAAACTGGAAAACAAAACTATGGACCCTTAGTTCAAGATTTTGACCGCGTCCCTGTCTTCATAGTCCATAGCTCAAAAACCAGTAGACCCAGGAGAGATTCCTAGTAGAGCTGAGACACTCAGAATCATTTAGAATATTTCAGGATACCAGGGAAGCAACAGTGATAATACTTGGCCACGTTCACGCTTACTATCAGTCAAAAGATATGGAAGGCTTACTATCATTACCTATTTTCCGACCAGATTAAGTCTTCATATTTTGAAAACCATTTCCAAACGGACAGGATGAAAGATCCATAATTTCTCTATTATTTCTGAATGAATGTTTATAAAGGAAAACTACTACTTCTCTATATACAATGATTTATCTAAACCCTAATCTATACAAACAATAAGCCTAATAGACACAATCATAATATTATCCAATAGATGAAGCTTCTTATGAAAGCCTAACGACAAAATCAATAGTGATGATGATCATATTTGTTTTAGCTATTTTCTCTCTTTTGATTTTTGTTCGTTTTAGCTATTTTCTCTCTTTTGATTTATGTTTGTTTTAGCTAATATATCTCTTTTGATTTATGTTCAGACCATTAAAAATCTTGTATGTGAACCTATAAAAGCTCAGCTAACATCATTGTACTTCACACTGGTCTTTTAAATTAATTAAAAATGATTTCAAACCACTTTGAGATAAAATCTAACTTACATAGCTATCTTGTCTACCTATTTTAGTTAAAGCCATTCACGGGAAAGCCTCCAAAGAATGCCAAACGTTTTATGCTTATGCACTGTCATGCTGGATCCAAACTCTTCGGTTGTAGATACCATCTTTGTTTGAATTTGAGGAGATTAAAAGTAGATATTTGAGTTTGAAACTAGATCTAGGAAAAACATGAGAGAGAATAAGTTTGTCACTAATTATTCTTTACAACCACATACAACAACAATAGATAAAAGAAGATGAACTTACAAGATAAGCTTCTTCCAAAATATCTAGATTAAACTAATCTATTTTTACTGTTCATATGCGGTTACTGTTCACCAGACTTCGGAATCCAATGGCTACTGTTCACCAGACTTCAGTTAGCATACTAGACTTCAGAATCCAGTGGCTACTGTTCATCAGACTTCAGTTTAGCACACCAAACTTTAGAATCCTCCAGGCTTTAGATAGATTTGATCAATACTCCCCCTCAAGCTTAGCCGTAGAGACACCAAAGGCTAAGCTTGGAAACCCGATGATCATCACCTCATTAAAAACCTTAACATAGAAAACCACTTGGAAAAAAACTATGTTAAGGGAAAAAGAGTATGATGTCCTCGGATTAGAGGGCATGAGATCAAGGGCGTGAAAGGTCTACAAGTCCAAGTTTGCTATGGATATGATTGCAAACTTTGAGACTTGCTGCCTTGGTGAAAATGTCCGCCAATTGATCGTCACTCCGAGTGTAGCATGGAAGGATCACGCCTTCTTCAATCTTCTCACGGACTTTGTGGCAATCTACCTCGATGTGCTTGGTCCTTTCATGGAACACCGAGTTTTTGCAATGTGAATGGCAGTTTGGTTATCACAATGCATGGTGATGGGCTCGAAGACTCAATGCCAAGGTCTTTGAGGAGAGCTTTGAGCCATGTCAGCTCGTTTGTGAGCTTACTCATTGCACGGTACTCCGCTTCCGCACTTGAACAAGACACCACCATTTGCTTCTTTGTCTTCCAAGTCACCAAGTTTCCTCCAATGAAGGTGCAATACCCGGTTGTAGACTTCCTATCAATCCTATATCTGGCCCAATCCGCATCAAAATACCCCACAATCTCGGTGCTAGCGTTTCTTCCCATCCAAATGCCTTGGCCCGGACTACCTTTAAGGTACCTTAGGATCCGTTCCACCATACTCCAATGGTACACTTTGGGAGCTTGCATGTGTTGGCTGGCCTGATTCATGGCAAAGCAAAGATCAGGTCGTGTAAGAGTTAAGTAGATCAACTTACCTACTAGCCGACGATATTGCGGAGCATCTACGAACCGTTCATCTCCTTACTCCCCCTTTCGATTGACCTTGTAGCCATCTTCAAGTGCAGTCTTGGCAGGTTTCGCTCCTAATTTTCCTGTCTCATTCAATAGATAAAGGGTGTACTTCCTTTGTGAGATAAAGAGGCCGTCCGGAGAATGGCACAATTCAATTCCTAGGAAGTACTTAATTTCACCAAGGTCACTAATATCAAATACGGATTTAAGAGAGGGCTTGATGGATTGAATACCTTCCTTGTTGTTCGTGGAGATGATAAGGTCATCAACGTAAATGAGAACAACAACAATACTTTGAGATCTTTGTAGTATGAACAAAGTGTGATCGGTCTCGGATTTTTGGAAATCACGTTCTTTGAGTGTTGAGCTCAACTTGTCATACCATGATCTTGGTGATTGCTTCAAGCCACAAATGGCTTTCCTAAGCCTTAAAACCGTCCCAAGAGCAAGTCAGCTTTGTTCCATATCCGCGAGTTCGCACCACCCGTATCTCGTGGTTATCAGTTATAAAAGTTTCTCCGAGGGGTCGAATTGTGGGGGTTGATGAGGAACTACCAATGCAGCAAGATCATTGCTCTGATATGCCAGAACTAAATGAGAGCAATGAAGACATCCTTTTGATAGATCCTCAAAACAGGCAAGTTGAATATCTCCCAGACGATACGGAGGAAGAAGATGAGGAAGATGAGTTCGAAGAAAGTGATGAACCAGATGATCAAGAAACGGATGTGTACTACTCTTCGGCCGAAAATGAATCAGAGTGACTGCGCTAGCTTGTAATTATTGTGAATTTAATGTATTAATATAATATTGTGATCGAGTAATTATTGTACAATTTAAGTGATATGATTTCTATGAAATCCCCTAAACCCCAAACTAAATTCCATCTCCGATCTCCACTCATTTCCTGCCGTAGGTGGGGAGATTAATAAATTACGAGACATATGTGTCTATGTGTATTGTAATTTATTAATTGCCCCAACAACGGTGGGAAATGAGTGGTGATCGGAAATGGGATTTAGTTTGGGGTTTAGGGGATTTCATAGAATCGTCGCTAAAACGTCGCTAATTGTGATTGTTACTAAATCGTTGCAACATTTGCGACGATTTGGCAACGAATTGAAACAAATCGTGGCCAAATCGTCGCAAACTATGAATGTCACAAAATTGATGCAAATTTGCGACGATTTAGCCACGATTTGTCATAAACCCTAAACCCTAAACCCTTTGCCCTAAACCCTAAACCCTAGCATGTTACCATCTCATTGTATTATGCATCTTTCAATGAAATTGATCGTGACTTTAGAGAATTGTCCGAAAATGAAAACTCGGTCAATCACAGTAATATCCGCAAACTGAATCATTGTATTAATAATCTAACATATACGCAAACTATATGTTTTACTCATTTTTCAACCTCGATAAACTTATTGATAATTTCATGAATTTGGATTTACAGTAAACATGTAAAGTTGTTTATAGAATGTCGGAATCGACGTTACAGTTTTGTACCTATACCCTAAACCCTAAAACAGATTTTACAAATTTCCTCACTAAATCGTTGCAACATTTGCGACGATTTGGCAACGAATTGAGACAAATCGTGGCTAAATAGTCGCAACATTTGCGACGATTCCGCAACGTATTATGAATTTAGTTTACGGCGTGTCGGTCAATTAAACTCCCGCGTGGGGGTGAGACTATTCGTCGCGAAATTGTCGCAAAGTTAGCGACGAATTAGCCATGCTCCGATTGCCTCGATTTAGCGACGATTCGTCGCTAAATCGATGCTAATTAGGATCGATTTAGCGACGATAACTAATCCTATATAATCACACGCTCAGAATTTTTCAAATCACTTTCAAAATTTTCTATAAACTTCTTTCTTGATCATTCCTCCGGAATTCCTTGCAAAAAAAAGGTAAATTTTTTTTAAATATTTTTAATTTTAATTAATTTAAATAGGAATATAACAATTTAGGTCGGTAGAAATGGAATCAAATTAGGAAAAATAGCAGACTGCTCGGATGTTTATAGATAGTAATTTTTTTCATTTTTATGCAGATGGCACATCGTCGTTCACATTACGCTCAGTTTTTGAGAGAGATTGGTGATGCTTCGGGTACCGGGTTGCCCGTTTCTTCTGAGGCTACAGAGACGGATTTCGTCCCGGCGACGGAAACACATAATACTCTGCCGCCACAACCACCTCAGATTCCGCAACCTGGAGGCCGTGCCCCGGCTCCATATGCACACATGACGGTTCTTGATTTGCTTGCACAGCCGGGCCGTCATAGGCTTAGGAGATTAGATCCAGATCATATTGACGGGTCGGAATGGTAATATATATATTTATTTTTTAACATTTATTATTACATATTTATATTTATTTATAACAATTCAAAATTTTACAATTTTTTGTTTCAGGTTTGGAGTTGAATCCAAAGTTGGACGGACCGTTTCTGAAATCATTAAGTGATATGCTCAATTTAATACCCTAAAAAGTACTAAAGCAGTTGCTGCAGTAAATCAGGGGTCGAACACAAGAACTCAAGAATCACTCAATAGATTCTATAGATCAGAAACAAGCTAAACCAGATGATGTAATTGAAAAACAGGGTTGCAAGTAAAACGTTTGTAAATTCAATTTGGGGAATGTAGGCTTAGGGTATTTCTCAGGAAATCAATGAATGCAGCTAAGTTAGCTAACAGGATCCAGATTAAGCACTGTTCTAGAACTCAAATCACTAAAATATAATTAACCAACTCTCGTTGCGAAAACTATCTAAATCTAAATCCTAGAAATTCCAAATCTCTTTGCGAATCCTAAAGTCTAAATCAGCTTTAAAATCAGGTTTGATATGTTCACAAATCAATTAAACCAAATCTCTTTGCGAATAATCAATTTGCTCACCTAAGGTTCTATCAGGTAATTAATCGCACTCTCGTGCCTAATTAATTATCCTAAGATCTAAGTTCCAGATTCGTCAACCTAGAATTAGTTTTGAGAACAACCTAAGGCGAAGAACTAATTTAGATAGTGAATCCTAACAGATAATCAACCTAGCATTCAAAGAAATCCCTATGAGAAAACCCTAAACCTAACAGGTGATCTACTCAGACATGGATATTAAATTAATAAACATGTTGAATAAATACTCTTATATTAAATCAGAAAGAGAAACAAGGTTTTGAGATCTGATCTCGGACGAAGGGAAACCAGACTTGTCTCTCACCAAAATCTCTCTTAAACTAAAGCAAAATAAAGCATAGCCTAAACAATGGCTGTAAAATCCTATTTATAACCTAAATCACGATTTGGGGCTTTCTTGTAATTATCAAAGTCTTCTGGGTGCTTTTGCAATTCTCCAAGGCTTCATAATTAGTCGCGGCCCATGAAATCTCGATGAGTGTCGATCGATACCAGGGGGTATCGATCGATGCTCGGTGCTCAGATCGGGCTCTTAGTCATCAGACTTCAGTCTCGCTCCAGAAAAGCTCCAATAATTCAAATTAAGCTCCAGACGTGCTATAACCTGTGAAAGACTCTAAAAGACTCCAAAACACAAGAAAAGACTCTATAAAAGGACTTATATCATGGCCTAAACAGGGTAAAAACCATGATATATCATTAAGTCCTATTTTATCGAGCCTCATACCAATTTTACCCAGCTCCCGACACACGTCAAGGAAACATGGTTCAAGATGTTTGCGGTACGTATGAAATTTTTTTTTTTCTCCCATAATTATTTTAATTATATTTAAATATATATTTAATTTTATTTTATAAAATATTTAATTATTTTTGTTTTTCATGCAGCAAAAATATCACTGGGGTCTTTCGATTCATGGCGAGGTTGAAACTTTATTTCTCGAGAAGGTGAAGTTTCGTATCCAAGGCGTGGTTAGTGAGTGGAAGAAAGCATGGAAGATTTCTGGTGATTTAGCAAAGCCCCTGCACATGGATAAAGCCGTTTGGGACGGCTTGGTGCGGTATTGGCAGGAACCGAAGTCCATCATGATTGCTGAGAAGTGTTCGGCTTCCAGCAACACCATTGGTTCGGACGGGAAACTGAAGGCTTTGCCTCATACAGCAGGGCAAACACCTTTTGCGGGTGTTCGTCTACAGATGGTAATTAAATTTATTTAAATTAATTTATTTATTTAATTTACTTCGTCAATAGCATAGTTTTTTTCTTTAGGCCGCCGAAGACGGAGGTGTACTCCCTCCGATGACCAAGGTTTTTGAGCGGACGCACCGGAAGAATGATGGTTCCTTTGTTTCCGAGACTGCCGAGCACATCTTCAATGAGGTGACTTCCAAGGTCACCGAACGAGAGACACATCTCTCTCAACAGCTATCTCCAGGTGGTTCGTCGGTCATGTCTGGAGGGTTGACCACACCCGATATTGACCGGATCTTCGAGCAGGTATATACAATAGTTAGTACTTATTAATTTTTAGTTTTTTATTTTTTTAAAATTTCTAATTGTAAATTTAAATATAGGTTGCCCCTAAGAGAAAGGGGAAGGTTGTCGGGATGGGATCTATTCGAGATGTCTCGGCTGCTTCTTCATATCCTCCGCGACGACGATCGCCAGAAGATGATCCAGTCGTGTTACGTGCCACGATTACGAGTCTTCAGGAGCGGGTTGAGACCGAGGCTACTCGGTCTACGGCATATCAGGCGAAGATTGCGAGTCTTCAGCAGCGGGTTGAACTGGATGCTACGCAGAATGACGAACTCTTCGACATCTTGGCAACAGGGAACCCGACAATGCAGGCCATGCTACGGGAAAAGCGAAGACTCCGAGCAGAGGCAGATGCAGCGGCAGCGGCAGCGACAGAGGCAGCGGCAGGCACATCCGGTTTGTCGAGACGTCCCGAAGACGATGTCAATCTCGACGAATACGATATAATTATTTAGATTTAGGATTTCGAATTCTAAATTTTGTTTTTTTTTTTTTGTAACAGATTCTAATATTTTTTTTTTAATAAAATATTATTATATATTATTTTTAAAATTTTCATTATATAATTTCGAAATTAATAAAATTTCAAAATTAATAATAAAAATCATATATATAATCGTTGTTAATTCGATGGTAAACAATAATCCTCGTTGATTCGTTGCTAAGTTAATCGTCATAAAATCGTGGCTAATTTACAGCGACTATACGACGATTTATTAGCAACGATTTTGCGACGATTATTTAGCAACGATTTTACGACGATTGATTAGCAACGATTTTGCGACGATTATTTAGCAACGATTTTATGACGATTGATTAGCAACGAATTAACGACGATAATTTTTTGCCATCGAATTAACAATGATATATTTCCCTTCGAATTTCCATCGTTTTTACGACGTATTTATATTCGTCGTAATTTCAATGTAATATTTACGACGATTTTACGACGAAAATTTACCGACGATTTAGCGACGAATTTTTTTCCCTCGTACTTTCCCGACGGATTTACGACGATTTGTGGTTTGCGACGATCAGTTAACGACGATCTCGTTTTCGTCGCAAATTCAATGCAAACCCTCTTTTGCAACGATTTTACAACGATATCGTTCGTTGCAAAAAGGGTGTTTTCTTGTAGTGGTTGTGGCTTCCTTTGGAGCATAAAATTTCAAGACATGGCTCCAAAGTCCGCGGCCACACAACGTGGTTTTTGTGGTTCTTGACCACATCAAGTAGTTTTCTCCCTTGAAAACGATCGGAATAACCACATGTTTTAAGTTTTCCATGGTGAAGCAACAAGATAACGTTGGAAAAAGGAGATAAGCACGTGAGAATAGAAGAATAAACAAAGATTTAGGAATGTATGAATGAGAATCTGGCTCTGATACCATGTTAGAATTTGTAGAAATTAGAAGTAGAGATTTGAGTTTGAAACTAGATCTAGGAAGAACATGAGAGAGAATAAGCTTGTCACTTATTATTCCTTACAACCACATACAACAATATATAAAGGAAGATAATCTTACAAGATAAGCTTCTTCCAAAATATCTAGATTAAACTATATTAAAATAATCTATTTTTACCGTTCATCCGCGGCTACTGTTCATCATACTCTAGTTAGCACACCAGACTTCAGAATCCAATGGCTACTATTCACCAGACT
This sequence comes from Eutrema japonicum, assembly GCA_030161315.1. Classification (NCBI taxonomy): domain Eukaryota; kingdom Viridiplantae; phylum Streptophyta; class Magnoliopsida; order Brassicales; family Brassicaceae; genus Eutrema; species Eutrema japonicum. Next base: position 40,999,564 of record BSQW01000011.1, read on the forward strand.
TAAGTTTAGCATACCAGACTTCATAATCCACTAGACTTTAGATAGACTTGATCAATAATCTTCACCAACTCGAAATAATTTGTTGCAAAATATATCGCCATCTTGTGGTTTGATATCATACAATGTGTGACCATATGAGTGCCTCTAATTCTGCGTGTAGGGGGGGGGGGGAGACTTCTTCGTAAATTTGTTTCTCCCATTATTGTTCCTTCGACGCCTTCCTGAAAACAGTGCCATCCTAGTCCAGAAAAATTATTAGTCTCCTTCCAAGAGTCGTCAATATAACACCACCATCCTTCATAATGCGAAATCACAAGGTTCATGGTCAATATTTTGAGATACAATGGCTTGATCACTACTTTGTGACGATCCCAGATTGTTGCCTCAGTTTCCGCAATCTTCAGTATTTCTTGTGGATCTCTATCCACATTTAAGAAAACCTTATCACTTATCGCTTTCCAAATATACCACACAATCCAAAGAAAGTTTCTATTCTGAGGGTCGTTTGGAAGTCTCCAAAAGAGATGATCAAAATTAGCGAATACCGATGACATTGGGAAACCACCCGGGGGCGTTTGTATCTGAGAGAGTACCTAGGGACATTAAAAAAGAACATGACTGATCGTTTTCTCTTCCGCTTCACACCGTGCACGTTGTGTATCAAAATTAATTACTCTAAATCGCAAACTTGTTGAAACCGAAAGACATCCTGATATGGTTTGGGAAATAAAATGTCGTAATTTCGGAGAACAATTCAGCTTCGCATATGCCTGCAGTTTCTTCACATCTGGACCATAGAGAATATTAGAACCGTTATATGAGTTTTCTTGTTCGATTTGATATCCTGACTTAACCATATATATGTTCAATTTTGTAAAATATCATCCAATAGTATATGATTTATAAGTACTGCTTATAAACATACTTCTAATAATTGTCACATCAGTCAATAAACATGTATTATAAGTAAATTTTATTTGAGTTTAAGACAAGAACATCAAAACTAAACATACTATGAGGATATCTCATTGTTTTAAATCTTAAACATATTCAAAAAAATTTCTCGTTTGCTTACTTACCTACAAAACTTACATTATTAATTAACAGTTTAAATACGAATAATTTGAATTAAATTTTTATAGTTTTGTGAGCTTATCTTCATCGGTACCTTCAGCATGTCCAATAAGATTTAGTGTACTTTGGAACATTCAGAGTAAGGAATATCGCTCCAGCCTTCTTGAATTCATCTTCACTAGGGCTTGAACTACCCCTACGTCTGCCACTTTGATCACATCTACCACTATCATGGATGAACTCATTCGAAGGGTGTGTATCATCGTCAAGGTTAACACGATACACTTCTTCATTTTCTTCGGCCTCAGGTACATGATTTTGAGGCATATCACTACCATCAATGTCTGAGTAATCATGCATATTATCATATGCATGTCCCTCATTCATTATCTCTTCTATTCTTTGCCGGGAGGACTGTTGATGCTGCGAATAAACATCGTGTAATGTAAAAAATCGTACATCACATCCCAAAACTGTGGCGTTTGTTGGTTAAATGATTTTGTTATTTTGCATCCCTATAAAAGACACACACATATATATATAATTTTTTAAAAACAAAATTTTCAAAATTATATATATATATATATATATATAATTAGAAATGTTATGATTTATTACCGACTCATGACCATCCCACCACTCATCTGATGCATAAATCATGGATGTCTCAGGATCAACCGAGATTCCGGTAGAATTCATCTGAAACTTCCACCTCTTGTACGATTTTTTGAAGTCATCGAATTTGTTTTTGAAAACCCCGTAAGTTATATTTATATTAAATGCAATGTTGCATTTTTCAACCATGTACTCTCTACCAAGGATAGTAGGATCTTTAAGAGTGTAATTATTCATGGAAATTGCATGATCGTACAATTCAATCAATATTTTTTCTTATTCGTAAGTCCATCTAAACCTTGCCATGCTCTACAAATTTGAAAAATTTGTAGAGTTAGTTTTATCTTTTTATATAAAATCTAACTACTCTGAAATATTTTATAAACCGAAATATAAATACTTACTCTTATTGTTGTCTCATTGGGAGCATTTGTGTCTCTTTGTCCAGAAGTATTTGTGTTCGACCGACGCCTAGACGATATATCTGCATTTATCACCATTATATCAATGATATTAAGTCAGCAATAATTTTCTCGGTAATAAATCATACAATTATTTTTTAATTATTAATATTTATTTTCATTATCGTTTCACTTTATGTAGTATTTATATTTGAATGTTTTTCAAATAATATTTGGAAAATATAAAATTACTCAGTTTCAATTATTTATAGCTTCCTAATATAACATTTAAATTTGGAGTAATTGCAATTTGAAAAAATTGTTAGTAAATATGAGTGCATATATTTTATTTAAAAACTACAAGTTTAAAAAAATCATAATCAAAATATAAAATACCAAATTTGGTTCAGCCATAAGATTAGTTAGTTGAAATGTTACGTAATAATTAAATGTAAACTGATTAAAATATGTCACACATTAAAATATTAAAGGGTGAATCCAGCTTGGGATATCACCCTTCATTCACAGATGCATTTTAGGGGGAGTAAGACAGACTATATTCTAGCCCATCTCGCTTTCCAAGCTACGATCTATAGCATCTGGCGAGAACGCAATGGTAGACGGCATAACTGGCCATGTCGCTCACCAACACAGCTTGCTCACACTATAGAAAAAGACCTTCAAACTCGTCTCATCGCGCTATACGGTGAAGAAGGCAGCAACTCCGACCTTCTCTCGCTGGTCAAGCATATGCAATATCCTCTCCACCTGATCGACATCACATTTCTGATATCGATTTGATTTAATTATGCCCACACTGTATTGATTTTTCCCTAAAATTACCAGACTGTACATATTTTTTTCTTATTGATCTATAAATTTTACATTTCAAAAAAAAAAAAGAATGATTGTGTAGTAAAGAAGTGTGGATTTATCTCAAATATGTATCGGTAGAGGATTTATATAGCCAAATTTTTATGATGTTTTTGTGTATTTTCCAAAAAAAACAATAATTATAAAAATAAGTCAACTGTGAATAAGGGTGTGAATGTGGAGCGCGGTACCAATAAACCACTAGGCGGGCCAGATTTTGGTCACCATTTACAACAAAATTTGTCATTTTATTTTTAATATAAAAAAAAAGAAAATAACAAAAAAAAAAAGCTGAGCGGGACAAAATAGAGGGTAATTGTACATGGACCACACATATAGGAGAGAAGAAGCCAAATACATGTGGTTTGTTATACTGTTGAAAGTTGACTACCTTTTACTATTATTATTGATTTTTTGTTGGATAATTAAAAAAAACATCACAAACTGTGCCTATAAAAACCAAATTCTCTAATATTTTAGCCACACTTCACTAGAAAGACTATTATGAATTTGTTTTTTTATTAATTCTTTCACGTTCTAAGAAGAAGTGAAGAGGTACATTTTTTTCTTTCTATTTTGAATGATTAAGTAAATTAAATTTTATATATTTATTTGGTATACCTTAAATATATGAAATTTAATTAAGTCAATTATCTTTTTAGAAATAATTAGAAGGAAAAAATTATTTGAATGTGTTTATAAGTTGAATTAGTTAAGTTTAACATATTTTAATTATCTCTTATTTAATTACTACACAATATTTCAACTAAGTAATTTTATGATCGAACCAAAGTTAGTATTTTATAGTTTTTAAATAAAACATTTTAATTGTTTGTGAATTCCCATGATATAATATTCACATACAAAAGAGAGTGATAATGGCTACAATGGGATTACGTAATTTTATCAAAATTTCAAATTTTTCATATGCAGATTTTGCGAAAGTAATGACAGAAACCAGAATGGAGAACACATATTGTGAGCCTGATTTAAGTGACATGGAAGCATCAGAGATAGCTGATGGAGAACATATGACGCAAATAAGGGATACTATTACAAATATGTTATGGGAAATCAAAGTAATCGATAGTAATTTTAATTTATAATTTTATTAATATTATTAATCTATTTTTATTTGTAAAATATTTATCTAAAATATAATTCACGCACCGCTTTTTATATTTTCACCATTCAAACATTTGTACCGCACCGCATGTTATTTTTTTCACCATTCATATATTGTCCCGCACCGCTTATTCCGCAATAACCGCACTTGTTCCGCATGATGCGTTTCTTCCAACCGCACCGCACTAAAACTGCACCGCACCTCCTAAACCGCTTGTCCCACACCGCTCAAACCGCTGTCACCATTCGAAACCTAAGAAAAAGAACCACATCAAGTGGCTTTCTTCTCTTGAATGTGCGTTCCATGCCTAAAGTTGTACCACACATTATTCTGTTTTTTTGTTTTTTGTCAAAAACACAAGTTACAAGAACTTATTGAATGGTGACCAAAATATCTTCCGCTTAGTGTGTCCACTTGTATTGTGATGTACATTCACAGCCTAATTTTACTATTGTATTAATTATAGTTTTCTTTGTCATAAATCATATTCGTCATAAATCCGCTACGATAAATATATTTATTGTAAACCTGCAACAATGTTTTAATAATATTCATATAAAAATATGCTGACAAAATTTATTTTGCTTCAAAATCAATATTTATTTATTATATTTTTAAGTTTAATATTTTTTCGCCGATGAAAATTGTTTCTAGATCTGCCATTGTTCAAAGAGCTAGCTACAATTTTTACTGGGGTCAATTTTAAATTATAATAAAAATATATTAAATTTTATATAGATTATTAAATATATAATAATAATTGATTTTTATGCCTATCAAAATATCAAAAAAGTTCTATAAAATTATGGGTTCAAATGTATTTTGAGAAAATTTTACAAGGCTCAATAAGCTATTTTTTCAACATTTCACCAATTTTTCTTTTAAAAATACAAGTAAATATAATTTTATAGGAATGCATAGGGGTCAAATGAGCCCCCTCTCCATTACCTACCTCCGCCAAACAAACCTATACATCACATATTATCAACAACAAAAATGCTTGTGATTTTAAAGATATTGCGAAGATGTTGGAAATAGAAAATTACATCTGATATAACGATGAGAACATGATGAAATATCAAAAATAGGGAATCAAATGTCTTCAAAACATGAATTTATTATGAGAATCTCATCCTCATAATTTCACAAAAGCAAAGGATTCTCATTCAATGTCAATATATATTGGTGACAAGAAGACCATTATTTGATTTATCTAAATTTGAATTAATTCTTTTAATATATTTATTGTAAATAATTTCTTGTAAGAGCTATAGAAATCTCATTGTTCTCATTGTAAAGACACCGCAAAAATTGATAATAAAAACTTAAAGTTTTATCTTGCAAAGGTTTTTCTTTTGTGTCTTTGTTCAAATGATTTTTTAGGTGGATTCCTTTATATTTCTTTTGTTCGTTGCTTGTCTATTCTAGTTGTGTGGATTTCATTCTAGATTACAAGTGTGGATCATAGTCTAATGTGTGGATTCACATAGGCTTGATTCGTGATATTATCAGAGGGAATTCCACAATCCTTTGTGGCGATCTTCGATCCATTCAAATTATAGGGCTTGAAACCGTGTGAATTAAAAATGTGGATTCCAATCTTATATCAGAACAACAACAAAACCAAATTTTGGTGTTTAAGAAAAAGAAGAGCAGAATGGATTTTGCTTACAAGACGCTGACTCAACTTGGACCCTATATAGTGCATAGTGCTGAAGACGGGAAGGCAATTAAAGGGAACTTGCGGCAAACTTCAAGACCGGTTGTTTCAGCTAGATAATACTCATCATCATCTCCTAGTGGTCTAATCTCGACTCTCCAGTTTAACTGATTCACAATGTTTGCCAGTGCGGCCTTAATTATTGCCAATGCAAAACCTATTCCAGGACATATTCTTCTTTCTGATCCGAATGGAATAAATTTGAAATTTTGTCCTAACAAATCCAAAGCTGGATCCAGATGTCTTTCTGGCTTAAATTTTTCTGCATCTGATCACCATGTTGCGGTGTCTTGATGGATTGCCCAGGCATTAATGATTACCTGCTCAACAACGTACTTATGATATAACTCTCTATAATTTACTTCGACAAAATTATTGTTCATGTTTCGTAGTTTAGATTTACCTGTGTGCCAGCCGTAATGTCATATCCCTTCAGCTTGACATCTTCACTAAGTTATCTAGGAACTAACAATGGACCAGGAGGATGTAGTCGAAGGACTTCTTTGATCACAGCTTTTAGGTACTTCATATTTTCAATTTCTTCTTCCGAAACATAAAAATTATTTCTCGAATATGTTCTTACCTCGTCTCGAACTTTTTTCATAGATTCTGGATGTCTTATAAGAAGCATCATTGCCCAATCGAGGGTCGTGGAAGTGGTTGTCATTCCTCCGAAGAACATATCCTATATATGAAATAATAACAAAGTTTCTTATGTTACTAACATTATGATTAATTAGTTTGTGTCTAATTTTAGATTTATTTACATAGATTTCTATTAAAAATATAATGTTGTTAGTAAAGGATGGTTTCTTTTAATTACCAAAAGGATGACTCTGATGTCGTTTCTGTCAAACTCGAATCCATTTGTGTTCTCTCTTTGAATTCGTACCAACATATCAACAAAATCAGATGTGTCTTTATTCTCACCTGCATCTACATGTTCTTGCACCACTCTTTCTATAAACTCCACAAACGTTTTGCTTGCTTCCTCCATTTTACGATCTAACCCACGAATTTTATCTATCCACGCCAAACCTGAGATGTAATCCCCGACCGGAAATGCGCCTAGAAGCTCTATAATTTTTCTCATATGATTTTTAAATTCCTGAGTGTTTTCCTGTCGGCCATATTTTGTTCCCATAGCAATTCTACATACCACATTGTTTGACATGTTAAGTAGCAATTCACTTAGATTTACCGGCAAAGAAGAAGAACTCGCTTTCATAAGCTTCTCCATCAATGAATTTATCTCTTCTTCTCTTACTTTCTCAAAGGACCTGACCATTTTCTTGCTGAGGAGATGGACAGTGCATAAACTCTTCATCCAAAGCAGATTCAAAAACATTCATGAGTTAATTAAAATATAAATGAGTCTAAGGCGAAAAAGATAAATGTGAGAATATGTCCACATCGGAAGTTGAGAATAAATTTGAGTACTATATAAGGGATTTTGGCCAATTTACTTATTGCCAATTGGTTTTGAGTTGGAAACCCAAGAAATTTAACATGGTAACAGAGCCCGAATACACGCTGCCCAATCCGAACTGAAATCGATCCGGTCCATAGAAAGAAGCCCGATCGATCTTAACCAAAATCGGTCTGACTCGAATTAGTCAGGCCGATCTAACCCGAAATTAATCTTATGATGGGATATTGTCGAGATTAATGGCTAGACGGGCCATTATCTAGATTCGAGGGGACGTGTGAGAATATCCTACATCGGAAGTTGAGAATAAATTTGAGTACTATATAAAGGAATTGGACAAATCCAGTCATTGCCAAATTGATTTTGAGAAACCTAAAAATCTTAACAATAAATTACTCCTAAGCAAAAAACATAAATTATTGTGAAATGGGAACATAATAGTCAGCAGCTTATCAATTTTCACCAAACTCGTTGATGTGAGACTTGTCAGTTTTAGAATCATACCTTCATCTGTCTCCAGTATTGGGCGTAGGAGGAAAAAGCAATATCTCGTCTGTTGGAACGTGTTTGAGCACGTCTCCTACAAATCAATTTGTATCGGGGAGGTTCGGGTATTTTTCTGTTAAGATAGAGCCGGTTGCGTTCCGGTCGGCAAATGAGGAGGAAAAGGTGATTTATAGTTGTGCCCGGAGGGCTGCCTACGTACCCCGGATTGGGGATCAAGCCATTCGTAGTTCGTTGCTGAGGCGGGTAGGAGAGAACTGGAGAGCTGAGAGCTAGTCAGGTCGACTGTCAGATCGGGTCGTCAAGTCGACTGTCAGATCGGGTCGTCAGGTCGACTGTCAGGTCGGGTCGTCGATCGGGTCGCCATGTCGACCGTCAGGTCGGGTCGTCGGGAGAGCTGGGAGCTCATCAGAGCTGCGGAGAGCTGGGAGAGCTGAGAGAGCTGCAGAGAGCTGGGAGAGATGCAGAGAGCGGAGAGCTGGGAGAGCTGGGAGAGCTGCAGAGAGCGGAGAGCTGGGAGAGCTGCAGAGAGCTGGGAGAGCTGCAGAGAGCGGAGAGCTGGGAGAGCTGCGGAGAGCTGGGAGAGCTGCAGAGAGCGGAGAGTTGGGAGAGCTGCAGAGAGCGGAGAGCTGGGAGAGCTGCAGAGAGCTGGGAGATATGCACCGAGCTGGGAGAGCTTGGAGAGAGCTCCTTTTAGAGAGGGAAAGATATTTAGAGAGAGAGAAAGAGAGTTTTTTTGTGTATGGGATAATGAACTTCAAATGGGGTATTTATAGTGGGAGTTGAGCAGACAGCTCTCCGGTTTTTGGGGATGACCCGGCATGTCGTGAACATTGTCGGGCAGATCATGAACAGTACTCGGCACGTCGTGAACAGTGCTGAGCAGGTCGGGAACAGTAACCGGTAGGTCGGGAACAGTACCGGCACATCGCGAACAGTGCCGAGCAGGTCGGGAACAGTAACCGGCAGGTTGTGAACAGTACCGGCACGTCGTGAACAGTGCCGAGCATGTCGGGAACAGTAACCGGCATGTTGTGAACAGTACCCGGCATGTCGTGAACAGTTCCGAGCATGTCGGGAACAGTAACCGGCATATCGTGAATAGTGCCCGGCATGTCGGAAACAGTAAAAAGAAAAAGAAAAAGGGGTGTGCTCATCACCACACCTACAATAGCCCTCCCCCAAGTTCGGCGAGTGAGTGTCGAAGTCGGCGGACGAAACAAGTTCTAGCTCGATATATGTTAACCTGCAAGTAAGGTTGAACTTGATTAGAGTTAAAAAAATTTATGTGTTAGTGCGAGACTAGGCTCGGCACTTGTCTTGTCAAGTTTGATGCGAGATTAGCTCGGCTTTGCTGACTCTTAAGCTTAAGTACGAGGCTAGGCTCGGTACTTATCTTGTCGAGTGTTTGCGAGATGAGCTCGGCTTTGCTGACTCTTAAGCTTAAGTACGAGGCTAGGCTCGGTACTTATCTTGTCGAGTGTTTGCGAGATGAGCTCGGCTCAAGGAGAATGAAAAAAGTAAAAAATAAATATAAGCTTGGCACTTATCGGTATGGAGTTGTTCGGAGATGAGGGCGATGTTCCCGACATTTGCCGAGCTACTCTTTGCGTGTAGAAAAATCCTCAAACTCCCTTCTTCTAGCGCCAATCTGGGAGAGTTGCCGAGCTGGGAGAGATGCCGAGCTGGGAGAGCTGCCGAGCTGGGAGAGCTGTGAGAGCTGCCGAGCTGGGAGAGCTGCCGAGCTGGGAGAGCTGCCGAGCTGGGAGAGCTGGGAGAGCTCTTTTTAGAGAGCGAAAGTTATTTAGAGAGAGAGAATGAAAGTTTTTTTTGTGTCCGATAATGAACACCCAAGGGGGTATTTATAGTGGGAGTTGAGCAGACAGCTCTCCGGTTTTTGGGGATGACGTGACGGATCGTGAATAGTACCCGACATGTTGTGAACAGTGCCAGGCAGGTCGTGAACAGTACCCGGCATGTCGTGAACAGTGCGGGGCAGGTCGTGAACAGTAAAAAGAAAAAGAAAAAGGGGTGTGCTCATCACCACACCTACAATAGCCCTCCCCCAAGTTCGGCGAGTGAGTGTCGAAGTCGGCGGACGAAACAAGTCCTAGCTCGATATAATTAAGGTTGAACTTGATTAGAGTTCAAAAATTTATGTGTTAGTGCGAGACTAGGCTTGGCACTTGTCTTGTCAAGTTTGATGCGAGATGAGCTCGGCTTTGCTGACTCTTAAGCTTAAGTACGAGGCTAGGCTCGGTACTTATCTTGTCGAGTGTTTGCGAGATGAGCTCGGCTTTGCTGACTCTTAAGCTTAAGTACGAGGCTAGGCTCGGTACTTATCTTGTCGAGTGTTTGCGAGATGAGCTCGGCTTTGTTGACTCTTAAGCTTAAGTACGAGGCTAGGCTCGGTACTTATCTTGTCGAGTGTTTGCGAGATGAGCTCAGCTCAAGGAGAATGAAAAGAGTAAAAAATAAAATAAGCTTGGAACTTATCTGTATGGAGCTGTTCGGAGATGAGGACGATGTTCCCGACATTTGCCGAGCTACTCTTTGCGTGTAGAAAAATCCTCAAGCCACCTCCTTCTAGCGCCAATTGTTGGAACGTGTTAGAGCACGTCTCCTACAAATCAATTTGTATCGGGGAGGTTCGGGGATTTTTCTGTTAAGAAATAGCCGGTTGCGTTCCGGTCGGCAAATGAGGAGGAAGAGGTGATTTATAGCTGTGCCCGGAGGGCTGCCTACGTACCCCGGATTGGGGATCAAGCCATTCGTAGTTCATTGTTGAGGCGGGTAGGAGAGAACTGGAGAGCTGAGAGCTAGTCAGGTCGACTGTCAGGTCGGGTCGTCAGGTCGACTGTCAGGTCGACTGTCAGATCGGGTCGTCAGGTCGACTGTCAGGTCGGGTCGTCGATCGGGTCGCCAGGTCGACCGTCAGGTCGGGTCGTCGGGAGAGCTGGGAGCTCATCAGAGCTGCGGAGAGCTGGGAGAGCTGCAGAGAACGAAGAGCTGGGAGAGCTGCAGAGAGCGGAGAGCTGGGAGAGCTGGGAGAGCTGCAGAGAGCGGAGAGCTGGGAGAGCTGAGAGAGTTGCAGAGAGCGGAGAGCTGGGAGAGTTGCAGAGAGCTGGGAGAGCTGCAGATAGCGGAGAGCTGGGAGAGCTGCGGAGAGCTGGGAGAGCTGGGGGAACTGCAGAGAGCGGAGAGCTGGGAGAGCTTGGAGAGAGCTCCTTTTAGAGAGGGAAAGTTATTTAGAGAGAGAATGAGAGTTTTTTTGTGTATGGGATAATGAACTCCAAATGGGGTATTTATAGTGGGAGTTGAGCAGACAGCTCTCCAGTTTTTGGGGATGACCCGGCATGTCGTGACCAGTACCCGGCTTGTTGTGAACAGTACCCGGCATGTCGCGAACAGTGCCGGACAGATTGTGAACAGTACTCGGCACGTCGTGAACAGTGCTGAGCAGGTCGGGAACAGTAACCGGTAGGTCGTGAACAGTACCGGATCGTCGTGAACAGTGCCGAGCAGGTCGGGAACAGTAACCATCATGTTGTGAACAGTAACCGGCACGTCGTGAACAGTGCCGAGCAGGTCGGGAACAGTAACCGGCAGGTTGTGAACAGTATCCAGCATGTCGTGAACAGTTCCGAGCAGGTCGGGAACAGTAACCGGCATATCGTGAACAGTGCCCGGCATATCAGGAACAGTAAAAAGAAAAAGAAAAAGGGGTGTGCTCATCACCACACCTACATCGCCGACCATTTAAAAGTATATCGACTGCTTTTGCTTTCGGGCGGTTGGCGAACTTGAGATCGTGTGTTTTCATGACGTCATGAGCTACGTCTGCAGATGAGACCACGAGAACAGGGACACGACCGAAGTGAAGGAGCATGAGCGGGCCATAGCGGAGGCTAAGGGAACGGAAGGAGCGGTGAGGGTGATGACTGAGCTGATGGAGGTTTCCGATCACTGGAAGCCGCCATGGAGACGGTGGTTGGTTAACTTTGGTGGTTCGATTAAGGATTAGTTTTAGGAATAGAAAGGCGAAGAGAGTTGTTAAGCACAAAGAGATTAATATCATTTCCATCTCTCACTACAAAGTTGATATCTCTAAATTTGTTTGGTGACCATTAATATAATTTGAGGACATGATGTTCCTTAAAACACTTTGTATTTTATAGTATTTAATTAGAATCCCAACATTTTAGCTGGCAGTAGTATTTTATTTGAACTAGAGACTGATCCGCAAAACGACCGGTTCAATTCTTTATTGCGTTAAAAGTTGTTTTCAAAAAAAAAAATTCTTAAGTTTTTTTGCTTTTTCGAGAGAGATATTGTATTTAAATAATTAAAGAAATAGAATTCTAATTATGGATGTATGTGTTGTGAATGAAATGTATAATGATGTATGGATGTGATTAAACTTTTTATGTGTTGTGAACAGTGGCGGAGGCAGAATTCTTTTTACCGGGTGCAAATATATCTAGCTATATATTAATATTAAATTATGGAAAATGTTTAGAGTATAATATTGTTACTTGAATAGATTTCAATTTTTTTTAAATAAATTAAAAAAAAAAACAAATTATAAATGTTTGGTCTTAATCTCCCAACAGTTCGGTCTTAATACGGGGATAGGTCAACATGAAGAATACAATGGCCTGACATGCTATATTGATGGTTCGTGGAAGGAAACGGATAACTATTCTGGTTTAGGATGGTACTGCTTTTAGGAGGGTGTCGAAGGAAGAATTATGGGGTCCCGAAATCTGCGAAGAAGTTTATCCCCGCTACACGTAGAATTGGAAGCGCCCATCTGGGCGATGCATTGCATGATTGCAAATCACAAGACGGCAATAGCCTTTGCAACGGACTGCTCAGAGTTGGTGAAGATGGTGTTTACACCCAAGGAGTGGCCGGCTTTTACACTACATTTGGAGGAGTTCAAGAGGAGTAAAGAGGTTTTCAGTTTTTTCTCTATCACACACATCCGACGCGCGAGCAACACAGTGACATACAAGTTAGCACGAGGTGCTCGAGTCTACCCATCAGATTTTACTTATGTAAACTCGATACCTTCGGTTTGGTAAACTGAACCGGTGTAGGTATTAAGGCTGTTGACAAAAAAAATGTTTAGCGTAGTATGAGTGGATATAATTAGTTGTTGTGTTTCTTTTGATTTGTGATATTTTAAAGAAAAATATGGTAAAAACAATTTTAAAGGAAAGTAAAGAAAAACGTTTTTGAAACGAAATGTTACAAAAGAAAAGAAAAAAATACGTAGGAGAAGAGCCAAAATATATATATATATATATAGCATGCAGTAAGAGTTAGAAATCTTAAAGAAAAGAACAAAAATGAAAAGGGAAAAAAATATAAAAATAAAAAGATGAATATGCAAGGGGGGCAAACGCTAGAGTCGGTCACATGAGACGGGAGTCATTGTAATCTGACAAATAGAAATGTAACCGACGTCTCTCTCTCAGAGAGCGATCGGAAAGACAATATTCTTCTACTCTTTGATTCCAATTTCCAATCAAGATCCGATCTCTTTTTTCATCAATTAAAGCGGTGAGAGAGCGATGGCTGATCTACAAGGCTTCTCTTCATGTTATCTCCGGAATCAAGCCGTTTTCGTAATAAAAATAACAATCATAACTTTGTTGATTCTAAAACCGATTATGATTTGAGAAACGCGATGTGAGGCGAGTCGTCAACGATTCAATTCAGATTTATTCCGATCTCGAATCGGAATTGTTAAAGCACGGGTCGAAGTGAGATGTTGCATCATCTACGTCTACTATGCATCAGTTATCTCCGACATGGTTATCATGTCCATGATCGATGGCCAATCACAGTGGTTTTTGAATAATGTTTTGGGGTCTTCTATCCCAAAACTAGTGAGGCGATATCGTTATCGGGGTTTCATCTTCCTTCTACTTATGGAAGATAATCCAATGGAGAAATTACATGATGAGATGATGGTGAACTGTCTTTTACGGCCATTGGTGTTTGATGTTTAGGGGTTACAAGCCATAGGTATGAGATTGATTTCAATAACAAAAGAAAATCTTTTTAAATTCATATTTTGATACAGTATATTTGGTATCGAAATATGAAAAATCCAGTATTATCGTTGATAACATGGAAACCGCCATGGAAAAGACGATTTTATGGAGCCAAAGATGTATTTCCTTTGTTGTATGGTGATATTCGTACAATCGTTGAAAATTGGCAGTCCCAATTTTTATTTATATCGATAGGATCAATATATTGGATTCTGTATCAAAGAATATCTATAAATCTAAATTGGGATTTGGCCAATGTTATACAACAAAGGAAATGGGTGTTAAAGTTTATGATGCGATGAAGAATTCAAGATCGCAATAAAACTAATAGAGTTGATACTATGTTAGTAAGTTATAGTAGGATTTTTACTACTCAATTACTCCAATTCCACTCATGTCATTGTGGTATTTAAGATATTGAACCAAAGAGGTTAAGATTGAAACACTAGGAATACATGAATCTTCCTAAGCTAGAGCAAATGTTTTGGGTTTTTATATTTTTAGATTAGAATGTAAAATGCTAGAAAAAACAAAAGATAGAAGTGTTGGATCATGGAATGAACTATCAAATGAATAATGATTAACAATCAAATAATGATGACAAAGATTGCATTAAACACTATCCTGGAACATGGGATTCACAATTATGACTAATCCACGCTCGTGGCACTAATCACTTTGTTTGTGATAAGATGGTTAACAAGCATTAATCTCTAATCCCAATTAGTTCACTAATCACCCTTGACATCAACTCTCATTGGCAAGGATGTGAAAAGCTCACAAAACGTTCGGTTCAAGCAATTCATTTAAACTCGGGTTAGAATTTAAATGCCTAAGTTCAAGACTCGTATGGATAAATCTAATCTAACACTAACATCGTTTACTCGAATCTCTCCCTAATGCATGGGATGAGACCATAAATCCTAGGGTGTAGCTCTATATTGGTTTGTCACGCCAACTAGAACTACCTAATCTAGGTGCAGTTCTAAACTTTGGTTTATCTTATCAAATCTAGCACTAAGAACCAACCTAAGTGAAAGATTTAACAAAGATCAACCTAAATCATCATCATCTAATCATCAAGACAATTAATGCTAATCCTTAGGTTAAGATCACTAATCTTGACTAATTCTCTTCCAAGCAACTAATCACTATGCTAATCACTCAATCCATTAGCAAACTCTCATTTGTGGATCAATGATTAGCAAGCATTAATAATATAAACAAGATCAACCAAAATACACCATAGACAACTAATCTCTTAGGCTAGGAGCATAAATCCCATTGAATAGTTCATCAAGGCATTTCATCAAACACTTGGTGTGCATGAAATGCCATATGATCTAGATCTACTTTCTCAAGCTAGATCTAGCATTAGGAACACTAAACAAGAAAGGGAAGCAAGGATTAAGAACATAAGCATCAAGAATCAATCACCAAATCATCAAAATCAAGCTAAATCCAAAATCCAACAAAAAGAGGTCTAAGGTCTAAACATGATGAACAAAGAAGAACACAAGAGAAAAAGAGACATAAAGATAAAGAACAAAGATTAAATAAACATAGTATAAAGATAGGTTGAAGAATCCTTCACTAGAGTGGCATGAATGATGAAGATCCATCCAAAATCATCATAAAAAGAGTTTGGGAGAAAATCCAACTCTAGGAAAATAAAGCTTAGATCTAAAAAATTAGGGTTTTCAATATTTAAATGAGTTTGGGTCGGACCGGGTCAACCTGGAACAAACCGGGTTTTGACCCGGTCAAGTATTTGATACGTGTTCAGTGAATCGGTCATAACTCCTGTACCTAACATCCGAATGACCTGAATCAAACTCCTATAGACAGCTAACTCGTCGCTCTACAACTCATATGAAGACCGTTTGAGTTGATTCATAACGGAAGGCTTTCGTTTTGCAGGTTCTTTGGACGGTGTCATCTTCCCTCGGCCAGACGGACATACCTCCAAATAACCCTATTCAAACTCCTGTGTAAAGCTGATTCACTCCTCTAAAACTCCTATGAAGGCAGTTGAAGCTGAATCGGATTGTAAGGTCCCCCTCTAGCCACATCTTTGAGACACTTTGGACGAGAGATGTAGCACCGGGTGGCCTCTGGCCGGGATGGGAGGCCGGGATGAGAAGTCTTCGGTGAGGGAAGGTGATTCCGGGAGATTTCTCCCTGTTCGAGGAAAGATGCAACACCGGACGGTTTGGAGCCGGGACACGAAGTCGGGATGAGGGGTTTGTTGCCGAGAAGTTGTGGCACCGTGCAGCTTCAGGCTGGGATTCTCCCTGTCCGAAGAAAGATGCAACACAGGGCAGTGTGAAGCCGGGACACGGAGCCGGTATGAGGGAAAGTTTTGTCTCGGGCCGGTGCATGCATCCGGTGAGGAAAGAGCTCATCGGCCAGGCAGAGATGTCTTCAGTAAATCCGTGGTAACTCCTTAACCAGATGTCCAAATAGCCTGAATCTAACTCCTGTATACAGATAACTCACTCTTATACAACTCACATGAAGAGCTTCAAGGCTGATTCATACCGGAGGGCCTTCGTCCAACTACATCTTTACGGCGCCTCGGATGGGCTTTGTATTCCACTTAGGTTCAACTTTCCAACTTTTCCCAAGTCCCTCCAATCACCTAGGAAATACTCCAAAACATCCAAGAGTGCAGTAAACCTAATGCAAATACCTAATACTCTAATTTAGACCTAAATGCCATAGAAACTATGCAAGATACATGAATGAGACACAAAACAATAACAGGAATGCATGCTAAAAAGAGGTAAAATATGGGGATATCAACTCCCCCAAACTTACTCATTTGCTTGTCCTCAAGCCAAAAACATCATTAAAAGAATCCTAGTCCAAGTGCAAGCTCTAAGGTGCGATCAAACATGTCTACTCAAAAGGAGCTAGCCATGTCCATCCTTACATGAACCAAGCCTAAGCCTCAACTTACACAAGCTTTACTATCATCCAATCCATTGACATTCGATTAGCGGTTTCTAGTGGATCATGCTCATGCAATGCAAACAAACTCATTTGGTTAAGGATAAGGGTTTTAGACAAAGATGATCTCAATACATGTGGCGGTTTCCGAACAAGGGATATCTCATTGAAGGAATGAACTTTGGCAAAATGCTAAGGGTGAAGAGCAATTGATGCATACAAGGCTAGACTTCCATCTACCCAATGTCCCATTACTAAATCAACCCACAAAGAAGCAATCCTAGCTACCCTTCACAATCACCAAATCATCAAAATCAAGCTAAATCCAAAATCCAACAAAAAGGGGTCTAAGGTCTAAACATGAAGAACAAAGAAGAACACAAGAGAAAAAGAGACATAAAGATAAAGAACAAAGATTAAATAAACATAATATAAAGATAGGTTGAAGAATCCTTCCCTAGAGTGGCATGAATGATGAAGATCCATCCAAAATCATCATAAGAAGAGTTTGGGAGAAAATCCAACTCTAGGAAAAGAAAGCTTAGATCTAAAAAATTAGGGTTTTCAATATTTAAATGAGGTTGGGTCGGACCGGGTCAACCCGGAACAAACCGGGTTTTGACCCGGTCAAGTATGTGATACGTGTTCAGTGAATCGGTCATAACTCCTGTACCTAACATCCGAATGACCTAAATCAAATTCCTCTAGACAGTTAACTCGTCGCTCTACAACTCTTATGAAGACCGTTTGAGTTGATTCATAACAGAAGTCCATTGTTTTGCAGGTTCTTTGGACGGTGTCATCTTCTCTCGGCCAGACGGACATACCTTCAGTAAATCCGTCTTATCTCCTTATCCATACGTCTACATAACCCGATACAAACTTCTGTGTAAACCTGATTCACTTCTATAAAACTTCTATAAAGGCAGTTGAAGCTGAATCGGATTGTAAGGTCCCCGTATTGCCACATCTTTGAGGCACTTTGGACGAGAGATGTAGCACCGAGCGCCTCTGGCCGGGATGGGAGGCCCGGATGAGAAGTCTTCGGTGAGGGAAGGTGATGCCGAGGGATTTCAAGCCGGGATGGAAGGCCGGGATTCTCTATGTTCGAGGAAAGATGCAACACCGGACGGTGTGGAGCCAGGACACGGAGCCGGGATGAGGGATTTGTTGCCGAGAGGTTGTGGCACCGGGCAGCTTCAGGCCGGGATGGAAGGCTGGGATTCTCCCTGTCCGAAGAAAGATGCAACACTGGGCGGTGTGAAGCAGGGACACGGAGCCGGGATGAGGGAAAGTTTTGTCCCGGGCCGGTGCATGCATCCGGTGAGGAAAGAGCTCCTCAGCCAGGCAGAGACGTCTTCAGTAAATCCATGGTAACTCCTTAACGAGATGTCCAAATAGCCTGAATCCAACTCCTGTAGACAGATAACTCACTCCTATACAACGCCCATGAAGAGCTTTAAGGCTGATTCATAACGGAGGGCCTTCGTCCAGCTACATCTTTACGGCGCCTCGTATGGGCTTTGTATTCCACTTAGGTCCAACACTCCAATTATTCCCAATTCCCTCCAATCACCTAGGAAATACTCCAAAACATCCAAGAGTGCACTAAACCTAATGCAAATACCTAATACTCTAATTTAGACCTAAATGTCATAAAAACTATGCAAGACACATGCATGAGACACTAAACAATAACAAGAATGCATGCTAAAAAGAGGTAAAATATGGGAATATCAACTCCCCCAAACTTACTCTTTTGCTTGTCCTCAAGCAAAAAACATCATTAAAAGAATCCTAGTCCAAGTGCAAGCTCTAAGGTGCGATCAAACATGTCTACTCAAAAGGAGCTAGCCATGTCCATCCTTACATGAATCAAGCCTAAGCCTCAACTTACACAAGCTTTACTATCATCCAATCATTTGACATTCAATCAGCGGTTTCTGGTGGATCATGCTCATGCAATGCAAACAAACTCATTTGGTTAAGGATAAGGTTTTGAGACAAAGTTGATCTCAATACATGTAGCGGTTTCCGAACAAGGGATCTCTCATTGAAGGAATGAACTTTGGCAAAATGGTAAGGGTGAAGAGCAATTGATGCTTACAAGGCTAGACTTCCATCTACCCAATGCCCCATTACAAAATCAACCCTAATTCTAAACCCACAAAGAAGCAATCCTAGCAACCCTTCACAAAGCATTTTTGCCTTCTTATGTCTCATCTCTTCATCATCCTTCTTTTCTTTAAGCGCCTAGGGGGTTTCTTCCTCAACCAATGGTTTGGCTTCCATTACTTTCCTTGGTTTAGCCCCTCCTTTAGCTTCTTAAGTCTCTTTCATTTTTCTTTATGTCTAAACTTCCATTTTGGTTTTTTCTATCTTTTTCAAGCTAGAGACTATCTTTTTAAAACGTAGAGCTAACCCAAATATATTCTTGCCAACCAAATCAAACTTATTGCTTCCCCCAATCATTCTCCCAAATCTCTTTCTTTCTCTCCACTTTTCCAATCCCAACATCCTTCGTTCTTTCCTTATCATCCATTTCCCGCGCCCCAATTAACAACCTATCTAGCTCATTGATGCGTGAGCTAGTTCTACATGAAAGCCTTTTTTGTCGCTCTAGACCCAACACGTTTTGCTAAGTTCATTCAAAAGCAAGGCCTCACAACGCTCACTAAACATGTAGGCTTGAAAGAAGGTTGGGTTCAAGGTGGGGTGAACCATTCCAAAGATGGGAATTTGCTACTTGGGCCAATAAGAGTGGTAAAAAGGAATAAGATGACCCAAGTATGTATGCGGAATCCATGAGTTCATTATGCAATGCATGAATACGATAATTAATGTGTCAAAGTTAAGGTTATCACTTAGAGATGATTGGATTCAAATCGAGACTTGCTTCGGCTAAGACCTAAGTAATGAGACATGAAATCCAAACATGGTTCGGCCTTGATTTCACACACGGTATCTAAAGCATAGGACTTAAACTCTTAAAATGACACTTTACAAGGAGAAGTTATCATTGTTCCCTATGAACATGCAATGCATTATCTCCATGCTATGCATCTAGACTCAATCATATATGGAATACACAAAAGTTCAAAAAATTTCAAATTTATTGAAAATGCATGACACTCAAGGTGCAAAAGGCAAAATAAGAACACCAAAGACGATGTTAGATAACACACAAACCCTCCCCCAAACTTAAATTACATAGTCTCTTGTGTAATAAAAGCTTAAGGAAGAGTTTAAACAATGCATGAAAGAAAGCAAGAAGATATGATTCTAAATGCTATGTACAAAGTTTGGAGTGTTACCTTGGAAAAGGATGGAGGGGAGAGGAGTGTAACATGTTGTGGACGAACCCTCCTTTCATCACATACCACGACCTTTGACCCAAGAGACCTTTATTGACTTGCTTGTTTTGTGTCTCAAGCTCGACAAGGGAAAGGCTCAGGGAGGTCCCCAAGGGGCGCGTTTAACGTCACTAGCTTGACGGTTGCTTCCTCATTGTCACTCCCTTCATGAAACTCACAAGAGAAGTGAAAAAATTAGCAAAAAAATAAAATAAAAAAGATTTAGTCTTAAGAAGAATCAAAATCCTAATGATCAATGCTAAACCTCCCCGGCAACGGCGTCAAATTGATAATAGGATTTTTACTAGTCAATTACTCAAATCCCACTAATGTCATTGTGGTATTTAAGATATCGAACCAAGGAGGTTAAGACTGAAACACTAGGAATACATGAATCTTCCTAAGCTAGAGCAAATGTTTTGGGTTTTTATATTTTTAGATTAGAATGTAAAATGCAAGAAAGAAAACAAAAGATAGAAGTGTTGGATCATGGAATGAACTATCAAATGAATGATCAACAATCAAATAATGATGACAAAGATTGCATTAAACACTATCCTAGAACATGGGATTCACAATTAGGACTAATCCACTCTCGTGGCACTAATCACTTTGTTAAACACCAAATCAAGAACAAACCATCGTTTGTGATAAGATGGTTAACAAGCATTAATCTCCAATCCTAATTAGTTCACTAATCACCCTTGACATCAACTCTCATTGGCAAGGATATGAAAAGCTCACAAAATATTCGGTTCAAGCAATTCATTTAAACTCGGGTTAGAAGTGAAATGCCTAAGTTCAAGACTCGAATAGATAAATCTAATCTAGCACTAACACCGTTTACTCGAATCTCTCCCTAATGCATGGGATGAGACCATAAATCCTAGGGTGTAGCTCTATATTGGTTTGTCACGCCAACTAGAACTACCTAATCTAGGTGCAGTTCTAAACTTTGGTTTATCTTATCAAATCTAGTATTAAGAACCAACCTAAGTTAAATATTTAACAAAGATCAACCTAAATCATCATCATCTTATCTTCAAGACAATTAATGCTAATCCTTAGGTTAAGATCACTAATCTTGACTAATTCTCTTTCAAGAAACTAATCACTATGCTAATCACTCAATCCATTAACAAACTCTCATTTGTGGATCAATGATTAGCAAGCATTAAGAATATAAACAAGATCAACCAAAATACACCATAGACAACTAATCTCTTAGGCTAGGAGCATAAATCCCTTGAATAGTTCATCAAGGTATTTCATCAAACACTTGGTGTGCATGAAATGCCTTATGATCTAGATCTACTTTCTCAAGCTAGATCTAGCATTATGAACACTAAACAAGAAAGGGAAGCAAGGATTAAGAACATAAGCATCAAGAATCAATCACCAAATCATCAAAATCAAGCTAAATCCAAAATCCAACAAAAAGGGGTCTAAGGTCTAAATATGAAGAACAAAGAAGAACACAAGAGAAAAAGAGACATAAAGATAAAGAACAAAGATTAAATAAACATAATATATAGATAGGTTGAAGAATCTTTCACTAGAGTGGCATGAATGATGAAGATCCATCCAAAATCATAATAAGAAGAGTTTGAGAGAAAACCCAACTCTAGGAAAAGAAAGCTTAGATCTAAAAAATTAGGGTTTTCAATATTTAAATGAGTTTGGGTCGGACCGGGTCAACCCGAAATAAACCGGGTTTTGACCCGGTCAAGTATTTGATACGTGTTCAGTTAATCGGTCATAACTCCTGTACCTGACATCCGAATGACCTGAATTAAACTCCTCTAGACAGCTAACTCGTCGCTCTACAACTGTTATGAAGACCGTTTGAGTTGATTCATACCGAAAGGCCTTTGTTTTGCAGGTTCTTTGGACGGGGTCATCTTCTCTCGGCCAGACGGACATACATTCAGTAAATCTGTCTTATCTCCCTATCCATACGTCCAAATAACCCTATTCAAACTCCTGTATAAATCTGAGTCACTTCTATAAAACTTCTATGAAGGCAGTTGAAGCTGAATCGGAATGTAAGGTCCCCGTCTAGCCATATCTTTGAGATACTTTGGACGAGAGATGTTACCCCGGGCGGCCTCTGGCCGGGATGGGAGGCCGGTATGAGAAGTCTTCGGTGAGGGAAGGTGATGCCGGGGGATTTCAAGCTGGGACAGAAGGCCGGGATTCTCTATGTTCGAGGAAAGATGCAACACCGGACGGTGTGGAGCCGGGACACGGAGCCGGGATGAGGGGTTTGTTGCCGAGAGGTTGTGGCACCGGGCAGCTTCAGGCCGGGATCGAAGGCTGGGATTCTCCCTGTCCGAAGAAAGATACAACACTGGGCGGTGTGAAGCAGGGACACGGAGCCGGGATGAGGGAAAGTTTTGTCCCGGGCCGGTGCATGCATCCGGTGAGGAAAGAGCTCCTCGGCCAGGCAGAGACGTCTTCAGTAAATCCGTGGTAACTCCTTAACGAGATGTCCAAATAGCCTGAATCCAACTCCTGTAGACAGATAACTCAGTCCTATACAACACCCATGAAGAGCTTCAAGGCTTATTCATACCGGAGGGCCTTCGTCCAGCTATATCTTTACGTCACCTCGTATGGGCTTTGTATTCCACTTAGGTCCAACTCTCCAACTATTCCCAATTCCCTCCAATCACCTAGGAAATACTTCAAAACATCCAAGAGTGCACTAAACCTAATGCAAATACCTAATACTCTAATTTAGACCTAAATGCCGTAAAAACTATCCAAGACACATGCATGAGACACTAAACAATAACAAGAATGCATGCTAAAAAGAGGTAAAATATGGGAATATCAACTCCCCCAAACTTACTCTTTTGCTTGTCCTCAAGCAAAAAACATCATTAAAAGAATCCTAGTCCAAGTGCAAGCTCTAAGGTGCGATCAAACATGTCTACTCAAAAGGAGCTAGCCATGTCCATCTTTACATGAATCAATCCTAAGCCTCAACTTACACAAGCTTTACTATCATCCAATCCTTTGACATTCAATTAGCGGTTTCTAGTGGATCATGCTCATGAAATGCAAATAAACTCATTTTGTTAAGGACAAGGTTTTGAGACAAAGATGATCTCAATACATGTAGCAGTTTCCGAACAAGGAATCTCTCATTGAAGGAATGAACTTTGGCAAAATGCTAAGGGTGAAGAGCAATTGATGCATACAAGGCTAGACTTCCATCTACCCAATGCCCCATTACAAAATCAACCCTAATTCTACACCCACAAAGAAGCAATCCTAGCTACCCTTCACAAAGCATTTTTGCCTTCTTATGCCTCATCTCTTCATCATCCTTCTTTTCTTTAAGCGCCTAGGGGGTTTCTTCCTCAACCAATGTTTTGGCTTCCATTACTTTCCTTGGTTTAGCTCCTCCTTTAGCTTCTTAAGTCTCTTTCATTTTTCTTTATATCTAAGCTTCCATTTTGGCATTTTTTCTTTCTTTTTCAAGCTAGAGACTATCTTTTTAAAACTTAGAGCTAACCCAAATATATTCTTGCCAACCAAATCAAACATATTGCTTCCCCCAATCATTCTCCCAAATCTCTTTCTTTCTCTCCACTTTTCCAATCCCAACATCCTTCGTTCTTTCCTTATCATCCATTTCCCGCACCCCAATTACCAACCTATCTATCTCATTGATTCGTGAGCTAGTTCTACATGAAAGCCTTTTCTTGTCGCTCTAGACCCAACACGTTTTGCTAAGTTCATTCAAAAGCAAGGCCTCACAACGCTCACTAAACATGTAGGCTTTAAAGAAGGTTGGGTTCAAGGTGGGGTGAACCATTCCAAAGATGGGAATTGGCTACTTGGGCAAACAAGAGTGGTAAAAAGGAATAAGATGACCCAAGTATGTATGCGGAATCCATGAGTTCATTATGCAATGCATGAACACGATAATTAATGTGTCAAAGTTAAGGTTATCACTTAGATAGGATTGGATTCAAATCGAAACTTGCTTCGGCTAAGAACTAAGTAATGAGACATGAAATCCAAACATGGTTCGACCTTGATTTCACACACGAGATCTAAAGCATAGGACTTAAACTCTCAAAATGACACTTTACAAGGAGAAGTTATCCTAGTTCCCTATGCACATGCAATGCATTATCTCCATGCTATGCATCTAGACTCAATCCTATATGGAATACACAAAAGTTCAAAAAATTTCAAATTTATTGAAAATGCATGATATGCATGACACTCAAGGTGCAAAAGGAAAAATAAGAACACCAAAGACGATGTTAGATAACACACAAACCCTCCTCCAAACTTAAAGTACACAGTCTCTTGTGTAATAAAAGCTTAAGGAAGAGTTTAAACAATGCATGAAAGAAAACAAGAAGATATGATTCTAAATGCTATGTACAAAGTTTGGAGTGTTACCTTGGAAAAGGATGGAGGGGGAGAGGAGTGTAACATGTTGTGGACGAACCCTCCTTTCATCACATACCACGACCTTTGACCCAAGAGACCTTTATTGAATTGCTTGTTTTGTGTCTCAAGCTCGACAAGGGATAGGCTCGGGGAGGTCCCCAAGGGTCGCGTTTAACGTCACTAGCTTGACGGTTGCTTCCTCATTGTCACTCCGTTCATGAAACTCACAAGACAAGTGAAAAAATTAACAAAAAATAAAAATAAAAAAAGCTTTAGTCTTAAGAAAAATCAAAATCCTAATGATCAATGCTAAACCTCCCCGGCAACGGCGCCAAATTGATAATAGAATTTTTACTAGTCAATTACTCAAATCCCACTCATGTCATTGTGGTATTTAAGATATCGAACCAAGGAGGTTAAGACTGAAACACTAGGAATACATGAATCTTCCTAAGCTAGAGCAAATGTTTTGGGTTTTTATATTTTTAGATTAGAATGTAAAATGCAAGAAAGAAAACAAAAGATAGAAGTGTTGGATCATGGAATGAACTATCAAATGAATGATCAACAATCAAATAATGATGACAAAGATTGCATTAAACACTATCCTAGAACATGGGATTCACAATTAGGACTAATCCACTCTCGTGGCACTAATCACTTTGTTAAACACCAAATCAAGAACAAACCATCGTTTGTGATAAGATGGTTAACAAGCATTAATCTCCAATCCTAATTAGTTCACTAATCACCCTTGACATCAACTCTCATTGGCAAGGATGTGAAAAGCTCACAAAATGTTCGGTTCAAGCAATTCATTTAAACTCGGGTTAGAAGTGAAATGCCTAAGTTCAAGACTCGAATAGATAAATCTAATCTAGCACTAACACCGTTTACTCGAATCTCTCCCTAATGCATGGGATGAGACCATAAATCCTAGGGTGTAGCTCTATATTGGTTTGTCACGCCAACTAGAACTACCTAATCTAGGTGCAGTTCTAAACTTTGGTTTATCTTATCAAATCTAGTATTAAGAACCAACCTAAGTTAAATATTTAACAAAGATCAACCTAAATCATCATCATCTTATCTTCAAGACAATTAATGCTAATCCTTAGGTTAAGATCACTAATCTTGACTAATTCTCTTTCAAGAAACTAATCACTATGCTAATCACTCAATCCATTAACAAACTCTCATTTGTGGATCAATGATTAGCAAGCATTAAGAATATAAACAAGATCAACCAAAATACACCATAGACAACTAATCTCTTAGGCTAGGAGCATAAATCCCTTGAATAGTTCATCAAGGCATTTCATCAAACACTTGGTGTGCATGAAATGCCTTATGATCTAGATCTACTTTCTCAAGCTAGATCTAGCATTATGAACACTAAACAAGAAAGGGAAGCAAGGATTAAGAGCATAAGCATCAAGAATCAATCACCAAATCATCAAAATCAAGCTAAATCCAAAGTCCAACAAAAAGGGGTCTAAGGTCTAAATATGAAGAACAAAGAAGAACACAAGAGAAAAAGAGACATAAAGATAAAGAACAAAGATTAAATAAACATAATATAAAGATAGGTTGAAGAATCTTTCACTAAAGTGGCATGAATGATGAAGATCCATCCAAAATCATAATAAGAAGAGTTTGGGAGAAAACTCAACTCTAGGAAAAGAAAGTTTAGATCTAAAAAATTAGGGTTTTCAATATTTAAATGAGTTTGGATCGGACCGGGTCAACCCGAAACAAACCGGGTTTTGACCCGGTCAAGTATTTGATACGTGTTCAGTGAATCGGTCATAACTCCTGTACCTGACATCCGAATGACCTGAATCAAACTCCTCTAGACATCTAACTCGTCGCTCTAGAACTCTTATGAAGACCGTTTGAGTTGATTAATAACGGAAGGCCTTTGTTTTGCAGGTTCTTTGGACGGTTTAATCTTCTCTCGGCCAGACGGACATACCTTCAGTAAATCCGTCTTATCTCCCTATCCATACGTCGAAATAACCCAATCCAAACTCTTGTGTAAAGCTGATACACTTCTATAAAACCTCTATGAAGGCAGTTGAAGCTGAATCGGATTATAAGGTCCCCGTCTAGCCACATCTTTGAGATACTTTGGACGAGAGATGTAGCCCGAGAGGCCTCTGGCCGGGACGGAAGCCGGGACTTTCTCTGTTCGAGGAAAGATGCAACACCGGACGGGGTGGAGCCGGGACACGGAGCCGGGATGAGGGGTTTTTTGCCGAGAGGTTGTGGCACCGGGCAGCTTCAGGCCGGGATGGAAGGCTGGGATTCTCCCTTTCCGAAGAAAGATGCAACACCGGACGGTGTGAAGCAGGGACACGGAGCCGGGATGAGGGAAAGTTTTCTCCCGGGCCTGTGCATTCATACGGTGAGGAAAGAGCTCCTCGGCCAGGCAGAGACGTCTTCAGTAAATCCGAGATAATTCCTTAACCAGATGTCCAAATAGCCTGAATCTAACTCTTGTAGACAGATAACTCACTCCTATACAACTCCCATGAAGAGCTTCAAGGCTGATTCATAACGGAGGACCTTCGTCCAGCTATATCTTTACGGCGCCTCGGATGGGCTTTGTATTTCCACTTAGGTCCAACTCTCCAACTATTCCCAATTCCCTCCAATCACCTAGGAAATACTCCAAAACATCCAAGAGTGCACTAAACCTAATGCAAATACCTAATACTCTAATTTAGACCTAAATGCCATAAAAACTATGCAAGACACATGCATGAGACACACAACAATAACAAGAATGCATGCTAAAAAGAGGTAAAATATGGGAATATCAACTCCCCCAAACTTACTCTTTTGCTTGTCCTTAAGAAAAAAACATCATTAAAAGAATCTAAGTCCAAGTGCAAGGTCTAAGGTGCGATCAAACATGTCTACTCAAAAGGAGCTAGCCATGTCCATCTTTACATGAATCAAGCCTAAGCCTCAACTTACACAAGATTTACTATCATCCAATCCTTTGACATTCAATTAGCGGTTTCTAGTGGATCATGCTCATGCAATGCAAACAAACTCATTTGGTTAAGGATAAGGTTTTGAGACAAAGATGATCTCAATACATGTGGCAGTTTTCGAACAAGGGATCTCTCATTGAAGGAATAAACTTTGGCAAAATGCTAAGGGTGAAGAGCAATTAATGCATACAAAGCTAGACTTCCATCTACCCAATGCCCCATTAAAAAATCAACCCTAATTCTAAACCCACAAAGAAGCAATCCTAGCTACCCTTCACAAGGCATTTTTGCCTTCTTATGTCTCATCTCTTCATCATTCTTCTTTTCTTTAAACGCCTAGGGGGTTTCTTCCTCAACCAATGGTTTGGCTTCCATTACTTTCTTTGGTTTAGCCCCTCCTTTAACTTCTTAAGTCTCTTTCATTTTTCTTTATGTCTAAGCTTCCACTTTGGCTTTTTTCCATCTTTTTCAAGCTAGAGACTATCTTTTTAAAACTTATAGCTAACACAAATATATTATTGCCAACAAAATCAAACTTATTGCTTCCCCCAATCATTCTCCCAAATCTCTTTCTTTCTCTCCACTTTTCCAATCCCAACATCCTTCGTTCTTTTCTTATCATCCATTTCCCGCGCCCCAATTACCAACCTATCTAGCTCATTGATACGTGAGCTAGTTCTACATGAAAGCCTTTTCTTGTCGCTCTAGACCCAACACGTTTTGCTAAGTTCATTCAAAAGCAAGGCCTCACAACGCTCACTAAACATGTAGGCTTGAAAGAAGGTTGGGCTAGGTGGGGGGAACCATTACAAAGATGGGAATTGGCTACTTGGGCCAACAAGAGTGATAAAAAGGAATAAGATGACCAAAGTATGTATGCGGAATCCATGAGTTCATTATGCAATGCATGAACACGATAATTAATGTGTCAAATTTAAGGTTATCACTTAGATAGGATTGGATTCAAATCGAAACTTGCTTCGGCTAAGAACTAAGTAATGAGACATGAAATCCAAACATGGTTCGACCTTGATTTCACACACGAGATCTAAAGCATAGGACTTAAACTCTCAAAATGACACTTTACAAGGAGAAGTTATCCTAGTTCCCTATGCACATGCAATGCATTATCTCCATGCTATGCATCTAGACTCAATCCTATATGGAATACACAAAAATTCATAAAATTTAAAATTTATTGAAAATGCATGATATGCATGACACTCAAGGTGCAAAAAGAAAAATAAGAACACCAAAGACGATGTTAGATAACACACAAACCCTCCCCCAAAATTAAATTACACAGTCTCTTGTGTAATAAAAGCTTAAGGAAGAGTTTAAACAATGCATGAAAGAAAGCAAGAAGATATGATTCTAAATGCTATGTAAAAAGTTTGGAGTGTTACCTTGGAAAAGGATGGAGGGGGAGAGGATTGTAACATGTTGTGGACGAACCCTCCTTTCATTACATACCACGACCTTTGACCCAAGAGACCTTTATTGACTTGCTTGTTTTGTGTCTCAAGCTCGACAAGGGATAGGCTCGGGGAGGTCCCCAAGGGGCGCGTTTAACGTCACTAGCTTGACGGTTGCTTCCTAATTGTCACTCCCTTCATGAAACTCACAAGAGAAGTGAAAAGATTAGCAAAAAAAAAAGCTCTAGTCTTAAGAAGAATCAAAATCCTAATGATCAATGCTAAACCTCCCCGGCAACAGCGCCAAATTGATAATAGGATTTTTACTAGTCAATTACTCAAATTCCACTCATGTCATTGTGGTATTTAAGATATCGAACCAAAGAGGTTAAGACTGAAACACTAGGAATACATGAATCTTCCTAAGCTAGAGCAAATGTTTTGGGTTTTTATATTTTTAGATTAGAATATAAAATGCAAGAAAGAAAACAAAAGATAGAAGTGTTGGATCATGGAATGAACTATCAAATGAATGATCAACAATCAAATAATGATGACAAAGATTGCATTAAACACTATCATAGAACATGGGATTCACAATTAGGACTAATCCACTCTCGTGGCACTAATCACTTTGTTAAACACCAAATCAAGAACAAACCATCGTTTGTGATAAGATGGTTAACAAGCATTAATCTCCAATCCTAATTAGTTCACTAATCACCCTTGACATCAACTCTCATTGGTAATATTGTGAAAAGCTCACAAAAGGTTCGGTTCAAGCAATTCATTTAAACTCGGGTTTGAAGTGAAACGCCTAAGTTCAAGACTCGAATGGATAAATCTAATATAGCACTAACACCGTTTACTCGAATCTCTCCCTAATGCATGGGATGAGACCATAAATCCTAGGGTGCAATTCTAAACTTTGGTTTATCTTATCTTATCAAATCTAGGTGAAATTCTAAACTTTGGTTTATCTTATCAAATCTAGCATTAAGAACCAACCTAAGTGAAATATTTAAAAAAGATCAACCTAAATCATCATCATCTTATCTTCAAGACAATTAATGCTAATCCTTAGGTTAAGATCACTAATCTTGACTAATTCTCTTTCAAGCAACTAATCAATATGCTAATCACTCAATCCATTAGCAAACTCTCATTTGTGGATCAATGATTAGCAAGCATTAAGAATATAAACAAGATCAACCAAAATACACCATAGACAACTAATCTCTTAGGCTAGGAGCATAAATCCCTTGAATAGTTCATCAAGGCAATTCATCAAACACTTGGTGTGCATGAAATGCCTTATGATCTAGATCTACTTTCTCAAGTTAGATCTAGAATTAGGAACACTAAACAAGAAAGGGAAGCAAGGATTAAGAACATAAGCATCAAGAATCAATCACCAAATCATCAAAATCAAGCTAAATCCAAAATCCAACAAAAAGGGGTCTAAGGTCTAAACATGAAGAAAAAAGAAGAACACAAGAGAAAAAGAGACATAAAGATAAAGAACAAAGATTAAATAAACATAATATAAAGATAGGTTGAAGAATCCTTCACTAGAGTGGCATGAATGATGAAGATCCATCCAAAATCATCATAAGAAGAGTTTGGGAGAAAACCCAACTCTAGGAAAATAAAGCTTAGATCTAAAAAATTAGGGCTTTCAATATTTAAATGATTTTAGGTCGGACCGGGTCAACCCGGAAAAAACCGGATTTTGACCCGGTCAAGTATTTGATACGTCTTTAGTGAGTCAGTCATAACTCGTGTACGTTACATCCGAATGACCTGAATCAAACTCCCGTAGACAGCTAACTCGTTCCTCTACAACTCTTATGAAGACCGTTTGAGTTGATTCATAACGGAATACCTTCGTTCTGCAGATTCTTTGGACGGTGTCATCTTCTCTCGGCCAGACAGATATAACTTTAGTAAATCCGTCTTATCTCCCTATCCATACGTCCAAATAGCCCGATTCAAACTCCTGTATAAAGCTGATTCAGTCTTCGACAACTTCTATGAAGGCTGTTGAAGCTGAATCGGATTGTAATGTCCCCGTATAGCCACATCTTGGAGACACTTTTGACGAGAGATGTAGCACCGGGCGGCTTCTGGCCGGGATAGGAGGCCGGGATGAGAAGGATTCGGTGAGGGAAGGTGATGCCGGGGGATTTCAGGCCAGGATGAAAGACTGGGATTCTCCCTGTTCGAGTAAATCCGCGGTAACTCCTTGACCAAATGTCCAAATGGCCTGAATCTAACTCCTGTAGACCGATAACTAACTCCTCTACAACTCCTATGAAGAGCTTCAAGGCGGATTCATATCGGAGTGCCTTCGTCCAGCTAGATCTTTACAGCGTCTTGGATGGGCTTTGTATTCCACTTAGGTCCAACTCTCCAACTATTCCCAATTGCCTCCAATCACCTTGGAAATACTCCAAAACATGCAAGAGTGCACTAAACCCAATGCAAATACCTAATACTCTAATTTAGACCTAAATGCCATAAAAACTATGCAAGACACATGCATGAGACACAAAACAATAACAAGAATGCATGCTAAAAAGAGGTAAACTATGGGAATATCAGTAAGCAAGACCTTTCAAAAAGAATCTTTGATATTTATTTACTTTCTTTATGTTATTGACATTCTGTAATAGTTGGTATGTCATGGTTTATAATTTTATTTTTGTACGTTTTCTATGTATTGTTTTTAATTTCATGCCGTTGAGATTTTGGAACGGCATGAAACAGAATTCCAAGGAAAGAATGTGAAGTTAGTCAAGGTATGTTAGGAGAGAGATGGTATTCGGGAAGAGATATGGGAGTCAGAAAGTCAGATGCATGAAGATTACCCCGAGCTCTTTGAGGACATGAGTAACAGACAGGATCACGGGCCGAATTCGAGGACGAATTGCTTCGTAGTAGGGGAGAATTATAACATCCCGGACCCAGTAATGAGCCATGAGGCTCAAGAACCCGAGTCTAGACCCGAACCCGAAACCGAACCCGCGTCGGATCCACCTCAAACCCTAAAACGCATGTATAAATGGAGAAAATTACCTTGGGATGCGAGCCTAGTTACTTCTGCGCATACCCTAGCCCTTGAGTCCTCTACTGTCACCGTCGTTGATCAAGGAGCCGCCGTCGACCGAGTCACGTCGTCAGAAAGGTAAGCCGTGAGCTTAACCCTAGGACCTTCTTTTGTTTCGGTCCGATTGAGATGAACCTAACCTCGATCGCTTTGGAGCCATCGTAGGTCCGAGACCCGCACCACCATCTAAGCTTCCAGACCCGTACGTCGCCGCCGGCCTCCCCGCCGTCTCGCATGGAAGTAATCGGGAAAGGTAAAACCGTGTTATTCACCTTTTCGTTTCGATCTGCATTAGCCCGAGACTAACCTGTTTGCTTCTGTTCGCCGGAGAGCGGCCGCAGTTCTTGGAACCACCGGAGCTCGCCGTCGTTGCCATCTCTGTTCATCGTCGCCGTCTGTTTCTCTTGAGGTAATCGACCGAATAGTCTTCACCCGAGAGATGATGCTGTTGTTGTTAATTATCATTCTTGGTTTAATCTGAATTGGGACTTGTGATATGCTCAAATTAATACCCTAAAAGTACTAAAGCAGTAGTTGCAGTAAAGTAGGGGTCAAACACAAGGACTCACAGAAACACACAATAGATTATATAGATGAGAATTAAGCTAAGCGATCAATAATATTGAAAACAGAGCGTAAATTAAAACGGTTGTAAGGTCAATTGGAAAAAGATAGGTTCAGGGTATTTCTTAGGGAATCAATGAATGCAGATAAACTAACTAACATGATTCAGATTTAGCGCGGTTCTTGAACTCAAATCACTAAGGTATAATTAACCAACTCTCGTTGCGAAAACTATCTAAATCTAAATCCTAGAATTCCAAATCTCTTTGCGAATCCTAAATCCTATTAAATAACCTAAATAACGTTTTGGGGCTTCCTGTAAATAATAAAGACTTCTGGGCAATTTTGCAATTCTTCAACTCTTCATTAAAGTCGTGGTCCATGTCTGCTTCGATGAGTATCGACAGATACTAGGCAGTATCGATCGACACTGATGCTTCAAATTGGGTACTCAGCTACACGAACTTCTGCTTTGATCCAAAATGCTCCATATAGCTCCAATATCTCCAATTATGCTCCAAACGTGCTAAAACCTGTAAAAGACTCTAAAACACTACAAAATAGTAGAAAGACTCTATAAAACGGACTTATATCATGGCCTAAAAGGGGTAAAAACCATGATATATCAACTCCCCCATACTTAGCCTTTGCTTGCCCTCAAGAAAAACATAAAACTAAACCAGGGAAAGAGGTTTGAAAACATAGAGACTCACCTGTTATTGAAACATTACAATGATCATTTTCCTTAGTGCTCCACATATCACCTAACCAGTTCCAAATCTAACCACTATGTACTTCTCCGTAGACATTCGCAGCTTCCCAGACTACACACATTATTTCACAGCATCGTTCAATTAAACCCATCATCACCAGTTTCATCGCTGTGATTAATGCCAAGAACCTTCTAGATTCTTTCCCATACAATATCATGACAAGGAACCACCCTTTTTCACACTTTTAGTATCCTTTTCTCTCCCCCATACTTATTTCTTATCATGTTCTCTTCTTTTTTCAGATATGCATATACACATCAAGGTATGAGATACGAGTATTGATGGTGTTTGCCACACAATCCCCGGTTCTTCCCTCTCAATGTATCAAATGATGTAGGCGAATAATGGCATCATAGGAAAATCCTAGCCTCGCTTCCAAACCTTTGTGTGATAATTCCTCACCAAGTAGAATAATGGGATCGCTGGAAATTTTCCTAACCCTCTACTTAGGAGAAAATCATCTCATCTTTTCATGCACTTATTTATTTTTAACTTATAACAGGGGAGAGAGACACTATTACTTTAACAAATGGGTTCCTTTGTCAAATACGAATGATGAATCAAGCTCTATGGATACTAACCACATCGATGAATTGCAAAAATTTGGCTCGGGCTTTAAAGATCTTTGCTGGAAACATGAGTGTCTTCTAGTTAACTTGTCAGCCTTTGGATTTTTCATTAGTCGATCTAGAATTGATTCTGTAACAATGGTCACTTAGAAGCAAGGTCAGATCAATAGATTCAAGAAAAAGATCACAGTCTCCAACACAGTTCTGACTCAATAAAACAAATTTTGACTTAAAAACGACTGACTCTAAGAAACACAAAGACAATGCCAGCGACTACCTCCCCCAGACTTGAACAGCACTGTCCCCAGTGTTATCTAGCCTAGAGTTGGTGAAAGAAAGCAAAAGAACCAATTGGAACTGTGAAAAACTAGAAGTTACCGTACTGGGGTACGAGTGTCGACCGACACCCAACTTGGTATCGATCGTTACCAAGTATTGGTCGACACAGGTAATTTATTTTCAACGTCTAAGGTCAGATGTAACTAAAAAAATGTGTCAAACGATCCAGGTGTTAAATGTAAGCACTGTTAGACCACTCAAACACAAGTTAGGTGCAACAAAAAATCATAGAAGCATAAATCCACAGGTCCAAAAGCATAAAGAGACACAAAAGTTCAAATGAAAATAAAAAGAAAAGGGGAAAGAAACACCAAACGTGATAATCAGATAGAAAGAGGACTAATCCTCCTCAGTGGCATCAGAGTCATCACCAGAAGTACCAGATGGTCCAACGTCAGTGGGCGTGCTCAGTGATCTTGGTGAGACAGGATGCCGAGACGAAGGAGCAGCGTCCGTGTCAGTCATGCAGCGGCAGCGAGAAATAGCAGTCCAGATGCTCCGCAAACTCTGTATCATCGCCTTCTGAAAGGCAACTGGCTCCATCGGAAGTTCTGAAGGAGAAGGAAATGATGGTGCAGGGATAGAGGAAGTCGCTGCTCACGATGGCTGGGATCGTCATCCCTGGCGGGAAGTAGATGGAATGTCAGCAGCAACAGGTGCAGGCGTGCTAGAAGAAGGACCTCGTCCTTGGCGAGTGCGAGGTGCGGCAATCAGTAGGCTCGGATCAGGTTCGAAACGCAGCTAAACGGGATCGTCATCAATGTCTGTCAGCCATCTGTTTGGGAGCTTAACCAAAAAATCCCCTTCCGTGTTGGAAAAACACCAATGTCGCGCATGCTTCAACCACCTGAGGTCTTGCATATGTCTCTCGTCCATGACAGTGCGGGTGGTGACTATCAAACAGCTCGATGTGCTGATACTGAAGTGCTGGAAGATAGGGGTAAGAAGACTACCCATTGTCTCGGTCTACCGAGCTGTTCCCACGAATGGTTTGGTCTTCAGAGAGACCAGGTGATGGGCAAAAACTACCCCTAGGTTGACCGCTAGATCGAGCTCAGGCCATGCATAGTTCTCATCGTCGATGATGTCTCCAATGGCCAAGGAGAGCATGATAAGCTCGAACAGCTGCATCTTGTTGGGCTCCATCTTACATAAGATAGTGTTGCTCAGGATCCTAACCATACACGGAGAACTGGATGACGAACGTCCATCTGAGTAGATGTCTTGGAGTAGTAGGCTCCGTTCCCGAAGTGCTCCCAGAAGACCTGCACATCGAGAAACTGAGTAGGCATGGCAACTTTTTGGAAATCTCTGCGGAAGCCATAAATGTCGCAGAGATCTGGGAGTGCAGCCTGTATCTCATTCCACGAATCATGAAGGTCATGGTGCCTTCCAGTGCGTCTTTCAGCACCTCATCCTGATAGTAAACTCGGACTGTCACGAGGAACTGTCGTACCAAGTCAGGGTACAAATCATATTATTGCATCGGCATAGTCCCCAAACCAATCTTCTCTATCAATTTCCTTAGTGCCATGTCGATACCCAGGCTGCGCATGGTCTGAGGGTCAACAACTCGAGTGGTATGTATATCAACGTCTTGCCAAGCGTTGTAGAACAACGTGTCATAATCGTCCCAAGTCTCGGAGATGGGCGTGAAGACACAGTCATCACTCTCAGCTATCTGCCTATCTGTTCCCTCCCAATCTCTGTTACAGGGAATCTTGGCCTTCTCGTTCCGCTTAGGCCAAGGGGCTCTAAACGTGGCGGCAGGAGCCACATGATCAGTGGTTGTGTGTGAATGAGGTGGCACTGGTGGTGGTGGTGGAATCTCGCGCAATGAAGCATACGGAACCTCGATGTTTGCCGACGCTCCATCGATCAGCACACTGTAGGTGTCATGGCCTAGGTAACCATTCACCAAACCTCTCCGCCAATGCAAACCATTACAGATCTTTGCACGTTCACCCAAACGGAAGTCTCTGTTTGGTGGGTTAGAGCTGGATGCGGTATCAGTGCGTGCTTTCTTCTTAGGTGCCATCTGCATCATCAGCAAACACAATACACAGCATAAATCCAACATCTCTCTCAAACACAGCAATCTCGGCCAAGTGAAACAATCAGCATCGACCGATACCAATGTGGTATCGATCGATACTCAAACAGGTATCGAGCATAACATGAAGAACACAAATCCGAAAATTCCAAAAGTGCAAACCAATGGTAAGTAAGTGTAATGTATGATTCGACTAGGCCTAGAACATACTAATCAAGTGATAATCATCCAGCAAAACGAGTTCTAAAAGCCAAAAAGTTGAAAATCAAACCTTGGTTCACGGATTGAAAAGATGAAAATTTGTGATTCATACCTTGTAGATCGTGAGAATGAGTGAGAGAATGAGATAGAGGATGAAAATCCGAATAGAGTAGGCTCAAAAATCACTCAAATCCGTTGAGAAACAAAGATTTGTGATTTTGAGAGATTTTCGGTATATGTATCGAGCGATGGAGGCGGTGGGAAAAGAAAGTAAAAACAGTAGGGTTTATAGGGAAACTTACCTGTGCGTGGAGTATCGATCGATACCAGTGGGTATGGGATGATCTGCTTGCCACACGGAGGTCGGTCCAGAATGTATACTTTTAATGACGGGTATCGATCGATACCACGTGGTATCGATCGTTACGGGACCTCTGAATCTGATTCACGTGACAGACGAAACACAAAGCAAAACTTAGAAAAATAAAAAGACTCATATATGCAGACTTACCAGTGGGTTGCCTCCCACTCAGCGCTTGTTTTACGTCACGAGCTTGACTGCACGGATGATCAGTCCGGATAAGAATGAGTGTTTGCAGTAAAACAGGCTCCACAACTTGACATTTCTAGGTTCAGAGTTCTGCTCAACATGCGCTCCACAACGTCTTGTCCTTTCTCTTTCAGCTCTGGAGTAAGAAGAACTCTAGCCTTAGAAAATGGTCTTGAGGTCCCTTTGCATTTCACCTTATATTCGATCGAATCTCCATCGCACTTCTGAGGGGTTAAGGTTATATGTGTAGCACTCTAGACTCTTTTGTTCTTCACCTCCTTCTTTGCCTTATTAGTTTTGATGACTTCCTTGGTGATGATAGGAGGGTGATCCCAAACTACTATGACAGTTGGCTCATCATAAGATTCTTCCAGAAGATCAACCATCAATGTTTCTCCTGCACCAACGGGGATGCAAGATATCTGTGTGGGAGCTTTTCTAGAAGGGATGGCCTCGTAGGAGACCTATTCGTCAATGTACGAGAATGAAATTTTCTTACTGGGCATGTCCATAACTGCACCGGCCGTGGCCATGAATGATCTTCCAAGAATCAAAGGTGTGCTAGACCTTGCATGCATCTCCACAAGCTGAAAGTCGGTAGGGACCAGACAGTCTCCTACTTTAACCATCAAATCGGGAGTTTCACCGTATGGAATCGATGTGGAAGAGTTCGCGAATGTGAGAGCCATCTGAGTAGATCTTATGTCATCTATTTTCAGTTTCTCTGCAAGTGCCCTTGACATGACATTGACGCTAGATCCTGAATCGACCAGAGATTCTTTGAACTCAATTCCGGAGTTAGAGCATGGAACCGAAAATTTTCATGGGTCTTCCTTCTTAGCCAACTATTCAGTGGAGGTGGTGTACTTCTGGCCTTGATGAAAAGTGCCTTAATTTCTTCCTCAGTCTCTCTGCAATCTTGGAAGTAACACTCCAAAGGACAGTTTTCAAAAGCTTATTAAAAAGATATAGTGTGGGGAATCCTCCTGACCTTCTTCTCAGAAGCTAGCAACTTCTCTGCAGTGATGGGTTTCATGAGATGTCTAGGTGGTCTAGGATACGGAATCCTAGGCTTGTAAACACGTTCCTTCATCATCCCTGGTCCCTTTACAATCTCCGGTTCTTCCTACGAGGGGTGTCGATCGATACAAGGTTGGTGTCGTTCGACACAAGGCTCATGTGTCGGTTCTTCAAGTTGGTATCGATCGATATCAGCAGTAGTGTCGATCGATACTGACGAATCAGGTTCAAAATCATCTTCGACAAGGTTTTCGAGATTTCCTGCACCTCTCAAATTGATTGCACTGACGTGTTCGTTATGTGCCTGAGTCGTCTTTCCCTTGACAGCTGCTGCAGTTTGAGCTACTTGCGTTTCCAGCATCTTCTGATGAGTACTGAGAGCCTCGATCCTTCCACTCAGATCCTTGTACATAACATCTATCTTTCCATTGAGATCTACAGTGAGGTTCTGCTGTCCTTGAACTAGCTGTTCAAACATAGACTCGATTTTGCTATCTGGGAGCTTAGCAGGTATTGGCTGATAAGACGAACTTCCATAGTTCCTGGTATACCATCTGTTCTGAGATGATTTCTGACCAAACTGATTTGAACCTCCTTGTTGAGAGTTGTTGTTGAAGTTTTGGTTGTTGTTGAATTGATTCCTCTGACCTTGAAAACCATAACCACCAATGTAGTTAACATCTTATACTTCATCTTCGTTGAGTACCTCAACATCTTCAGCAAAGTGAACGGCCTTCGTTGTCTTGCCCATCAGAAAACTATGCTTAGAATCTAACTTGGCTTGAACATCAGAAATTTGTGAACCATCCAAGCTACCAGCTAGCTTCTTCCGTTCAAAATCAGCATTCTTGGTGCTATTTCTAGACGCCAAGTTCTCAATTAGTACATAGGCATCATCAGGATACTTGGTGTTAAAGTTTCCATTGCTTGAAGCATCCAAAGCCATCTGATACCTCCAGTCAATTCCTCTGAAGAAGAATCCCATCAGCTGAACATCAGAGTATCCGTGATGTGGACAGTCTCTCTGGTATGATCTGAATCTCGTCCAAGCAGCCTTGAACGCTTTAGTAGGACCTTGAGAAAGCTGGGAGATCTTGTTCCTCAGATCCTCGGATCGTGCATCATCATAGAAGTTGTTCAGGAAAGCAGTCTTAGTCTATTCCCAGTTAGTCAATGATCTAGGAGGAAACTGCTTCAGCCAGTAAGTTGCATCTCCACCAAGAGAGTATGGGAAGAGCTTGCAGAAGAGGTAGTCGTAGAACACTCCATTTCTCTTGATGCTAGTGACCAAATCCTCAAACCTCTCGATATGGCCCATGGGATGTTCATTGGAAAGACCATGAAAAGGGTGCTGACCCACAAGAGTGTAGTATGCAGGTTTCAGCTCAAAGTAATTCCTCTGAAAAGCAAGAGGACGAATCGCTGATCGATTGGCATAAAACTGATCAGGCCTGTTGTACTCACCAATCATTCTACCACGATTAACCACAACATTCCCAGCGACGTTTCCAGCGACGTTTCCAGCGACAACAGGAGCAGGTGGAATGATGTTCCCCTCTCCATCCAGACGTTGTCCTCTCTCATTGCACAATTGACCCTCTTGGTCTCTGTAAGCACCAGCATCATCTTGAACCAAAATCACTGGATTGTTGTTCATCTCTGCTGGCTTCTTTGCTTTTCTGTTTGTGCGTTCCAAAAGTGCTAGCTGATCCAATGACAGTTCGACTAGCTAAGTGTTCTTGCTCCTTCTGGTTTCACGAATATACATACACCTGAAAACAAAAGTCAAGAATGTTAGTACACGGTAACACGATTAGTATCGACCGACACTGGGTGGTGTTGATCGATATCAACAAAAGAGAACGACGAGTATCGACTGACACTAGATAGTGTCGATCGATACCGACGAACTTAGTCGAAATTCTCAGACTAAAATCTAATGGCGAATTGAGTCCCCGGTAACGGCGCCAAATTTGATATGCTCAAATTAATACCCTAAAAGTACTAAAGAAGTAGTTGCAGTAAAGTAGGGGTCGAACACAAGGACTCACGGAAACACACAATAGATTATATAGATGAGAATTAAGCTAAGCGATCAATGATATTGAAAACAGAGCGTAAATTAAAACGGTTGTAAGTTAAATTGGAGAAAGATAGGTTCAGGATATTTCTCAAGGAATCAATGAATGCAGATAAACTAACTAACATGATTCAGATTTAGCGCGGTTCTTGAACTCAAATCACTAAGGTATAATTAACCAACTCTCGTTGCGAAAACTATCAAAATCTAAATCCTAGAATTATAAATTTCTTACTAAAGTCTAACCAGCTTTTAGTTCAAGTTTGATTTGTTCACAAAACAACTAAACCAAATCTCTTTGCGAATAGTTATTTTGCTCACCCTAGGTTCTGTCAGGTAATTAATCGCACTCTCGTGCCTAATCAATTATCCTAAGATCTAAGTTCTAGGTGATCAGTCCAAAATTAGCTTTGGAAACAACCTATGGCGAAGAACTAATTCAGATAGTGAATCCTAATAACTAATTAACCTAGAATTCAGAGAAAACCCTTATGAGAACCCTAAACCTAACAAGAGACCTACTCAGACATGGAAATTGAAGCAATAAACATGTTTGAATAAATCATCAAATAAAATAGAAAGAGTAACAAGAGTGTTCGAAATCTTCTCTCGGACGAACAGAGTTTCAGACTTGTCTCCCTTCAAAAGCTCTCTCACAAAACCAGAATAAAATAAAGCATAGCCATGAAAGTGGCTGTAAAATACTATTAAATAACATAAATCACGTTTTGGGGCTTCTTGTAAATAATAAAGACTTCTGGCAAATTTGCAAATTTGCAATTCTTCAACTCTTCATTAAAGTCGCGGTCCGTGTCTGCTTCGATGAGTATCGATCAATACTAGGCAGTATCGATCGACACTGATGCTTTAAATCGGGTACTCAGCTACACGAACTTCTGCTTTGATCCAAAATGCTCCAGAAAGCTCCAATATCTCCAATTATGCTCCAAACGTGCTAAACCTGTAAAAATCTCTAAAACACTACAAAACAGTAGAAAGACTCTATAAAACGGACTTATATCATGACCTAAAAAGGGTAAAAACCATGATATATCAACTTGGTTTAATATGGTGGTTTAATTGTATGATCCGGTTTAGTGGATTTAATGGTTGGAGCAATTCAATACGAGGTGTTGTTGTCGTTTGTGGCATCATGACCAATATGCAATTGGGATCTTTAATTGGTTTAATGGAATTTGGTTTGGTCTAAGAAATTGGAAGTTTAACCGGAGACTTAGGATTATTTTGGGATTAGCTAATTAAATCAGAATTAAAGAATTATTGTGGGTTTAATTAATAACCGATTTATTTTGGGTTTGGGTATTTATCCGGGAATACCAAACTAATTTAAATCGTGTTTTATTAATTGTGAACCAATGCAGTCCGTGTTTATTGCTAAACCGGAATCCCATTTCAGTCAGTTCCGAGATCTCTTCCCAATTTGTTAAGGTGAGGAACGAGTTCGTATTTTCTTCATATACCGTATATTCCCGTTAGTCAGTTAGTCTATTATTAAACCAGATATACATATGGGTTACATATAAATAAGTAACATGTATTTGTTTGAGTATGTATTATTACATTATATTATATATATATATATATATATATATATATATGAATATGTATAAAAATGTATCACCTAGAAAAAATAAATTAAAGGAAGAGAATACGGTTGGGTGTTGTTTGTAGCGTGGACTTGCTTGAAATGCATGTTAATTGAGGTATCATATAATTAGGTGCGGTTAGCCGCGGTAGTTCCTGCCTACGAGTAATCATCCATGGTTAAGACCGTGATGCCGGCTTAACATGGAGTGGCTAGCCTTGCAGTTGTGTGGTGGTCCATGGGGTGCTCGTGACTAGCCAATGGGTCAAGAGGGCTGACGAGCCAGGAAGGCGATGAAGTACTGAAAGCACAAAGGATCTGTTCGATGAAGTGCTAGCAGTACGAAGGATCGGTAGACGGGTGTGCGTGCTAGTATGGGCACGTAGGGCATTCATGGTAAAGACCGAGGTTACTCGTGATATCATGGAATGAAACTCTTTGTCAGTTAGTGGGTTCGAGTCCCACATATGTGTTGTGTGTCGTGTCGTGGACACGTGGTTGCCTGGCTGTTTTAGTTTTAGACTTTATGACCTTCGTGGATGTAATTGTATATGGTAAATTTTTGAGCGCTTAGGCTTGCCCTCGCTGAGTAATCCCCAATTACTCACCCCCTCTCTTCTTGCAGGTGAGAATGAGGAGTAACTGGTGATGTATGTTCGTCTGGTGCCGGATTCGGGCTTCGGGGTTTATTTACCGAATTTTATTTATAATTGATTTCAATTTTTAGACTATTGGATTTAATAAAGGATGTTTTAACTTTATTGGAAGGAGTGTTCAATTGAAATAAGGATTATGTTCGGTTATGATGCAATATACAAAAAGAGTGAATCAAGGTCATCAAAACATGAGTTTATTATGAGAATCTAATCCTCATAACTTCACAAAAGCAAATGATTCTCATTCAAAGTCAAAGACTAAATTGGTGGCATGAAGACCATTATTTGATTAGCTAATTATTCTCTTTTTATTTAAATTGTGCATATTTTTCTATTGTAATTAATTTCTTTGACCTTTAAGATCTTGTAAATGAGCCTATAAAAGCTCATAATTTTTCATTGTAAAAATATAGAGATTTTTGGAAAAATAAAGAAAGTAAGTTTCTTGTAAAGCTTTATGCTTTGTTTTGCTTGTAAGGATTCATCCTAAAATACAAGTATAGATCATTAAGGTATTGTGTGAGATTCCTTTACTCTCTTGTTCTTGTTCTTTAGAAACCAAGTGTGAGATTCACTTCTTTTCTATTGAAGATGAGGATTAAGTTTGTTTGTGTGATTCAAACACGCTTGTTCGTCCATCGATTGAGCGAGTCCATCAACTATCCATCATCTCCACCTCTATTTCGTCCACCTTCCGCCAAAGCTTGTCAACTCTTGACAACCTTTTGATTTATAAGATTTGGTGGATTCCAATCTTATATCATTTGGTATCAGAGCTAAAAGCTCATATCCCTTTTGTTTTCGTTTCATATTTTTATCAAAACAAAAATCAAAAAAAAAAGTTTTATGTTTTTGTCCTTTGATTTTATAAAATTAAAAACCCAAACAAAAAAA
Organism: Eutrema japonicum; assembly: GCA_030161315.1. Lineage (NCBI taxonomy): Eukaryota > Viridiplantae > Streptophyta > Magnoliopsida > Brassicales > Brassicaceae > Eutrema > Eutrema japonicum. The sequence goes on from BSQW01000011.1 coordinate 41,042,923, forward strand.
TATTTTTCTTTGTTTTCCCTTAAGTTTTAATTTGTTTCTCTCACTAAAAAAAAATACGAGTTGTTTTCAGATTTTTCTGTTTTTGAAAAAAAAAAAGTTTATCATTTGTTACAAAATTTCCTTTAAAGAAAAAAAAGGTTTTTCTGTTTTCTGTTTCACGTACAAATAAAACAAAACCAAAATAATACTATGAAGGTGAAACGGTTTTGAGGACAAAACCATTTGAAGAGAGAGAGAATGACGCAATATCAAATAACCGGATCGTGGCCTTAATGCAAAATTGGACGAACCATATCAAGATGGAAGAATCAAATCTAATCCAATGGCTCACGTTGAAGTTTGAGAATGAAGACTCCAACCATTTTCTTATAAATATCAAAAAGAGTGAATCAAGGTGGGTTTACTATGAGAATCTCAACCTCATAACTTTGAGAAAAAATCAAAGGAGTCATTCAAAGTCAAAGGCTAAATTGGTGGCAATAATAATATTATTTAATTTAGCAAATTTGTCTCCTTTTGTTTAAATGTAAATAATTTCTTTTAATGTATTTTCAAGCTCACCTTGTAAGAGCTATAAAAAACTCAATTGTTCTATTGTAATAATATATAGAGATTTTTGGAAAAATAAAGAAAGTAATTTTCTTGTAAAGCTTTATGCTTTGTTTTGCCTGTTTATTTTAGTTTGTGGATTCATCCTAAAATACAAGTATAGATCATTAGAGTATTGTGTGAGATTCCTTTACTCTCTTGTTCTTCTTCTTTAGAAACCAAGTGTGAGATTCACTTCTTTTCTATTGAAGATGCGGATTAAGTTTGTTTGTGTGATTCAAACACGCTTGTTCGTCCATCGATTGAGCGAGTCAATCAACTATCCATCATCTCCATCTCTATTTCGTCCACCTTCCGCCAAAGCTTGTCAACTCTTGACAACCTTTTGATTTATAAGATTTGGTGGATTCCAATCTTATATCAGGTTATTTCCGGTTAAGTGTGGTTACTTGTGGAATAAGTTAACTCTTGACATGCCGTCTTAAGGAAGGTAAAGGACGGGTGTTACAACCTTGATTCCAGACGACATCGATCCGGTCATCGAATTCGTTGAGTCTCTTTATCGGATAAATGAGAAAAAATTTAGCTTCTCCTGCGATTGGATGAAGAAACTTGTAAAGAAGAAAATCACAATCTTTTTTTTTTTTTGCCATAAAGTATGAATCGATTTTCTTAAAGTAATATCTATTACGCGACAATTTTCCAAATAACCAATTTTGGATAATTCATTAAAAAATAGCCATAGATAAAAAAAATTAAGCAAGTAACAATATGTGTAAGTTTGTGACTATTACGCCTTTGTGACTAAGTGAAAAAAAATAGACTTGTTATGGTATTCTTATCCAACTGCGAAATAGAATTTCTATAAACAAAATTCATATATTAAACCATCATTTATAACGTGCCAATACATTCTTATCCAACTACGAAATACACTTTCTATACACAAACTCCCAAAATCCATAAAATTAGGTTCAATTGGGTGATAACCCTTCTATACATAGAAAAATAGACTTTCTATACACAAAATAGACTTTCCATACAAAATCACCAAAATTCACAAAAATCTCAAATTACATTCCTGGGTAAAGAGTGATTCCGAGAGGGAGAGAATCAAATCAAAGAGAAAGAGAGAAGCTTCTCTGCAATTCGAGAAAATAATTAGAGAGAGAGAGAGAGCTCGTTTTGGGAAACGGCGAGGTATTGCCAAACTGCTTTCTGACATTGCACTAACCATTGATACTTCCGGATTTCTTGTCTACAACAGTCGCTACAGTGTCAAAAGAGAAGCAGGTGGAGCCACAAATACATAAGTAATTCCATCGATTGAAGCCTTGTGATGAGGGGAGGAAGGAGCGGCGGCGATCGTAGAGGACTTCGATTTTACCATCGGCGGTGAGGGATCAGAATTTGGGAGGAATCTAAGAGACGGAGGTGGGGCTTGTCATGTTGAAGCGGGTATCAAGGCGGTTAAGGGTTTTTGGTGGCCGGCGATCTGGTTTATGTTGAGTGGCTCCTCTTCTCTCACCTGGGTTACTCGGTGAGAGAGGCTGCGGCGGACCGGCGATATTGGGTCGGCGAGAGAGGCTGCGTCGGAGGAGGAGATCGACGGGACATGGCGGTGGATTGGCCGCGAGAGATTAGAGGGAAAGAGATTTTGTGAGGAAGAAGGTCTGAAAAAGAGCAAGAGAGAGAAGTGGAAAATAAAATAAAAATTATGAAGGGTAAAATTGCATTAATATATAATATATAGAGAATATCTTGTTCAGATTTCTTTTTGGTTAGTTAGTGAATTGTAATTTTTTTTATGGTTACACTGCAATTTCCATATCTATTACTATATATGTGATAATTAAATACGATTTATAAAACTAAGCTCTGTTTGTGTTTGATGAAGACGTCCTTCGTTTGCGTTGTCAAAGAATCGTGTCAGTGATCGGAGATCTCGATCGGTTAACACGACGAGAGAGATCGGAGATTTTTTTGGATTCCTAGGGTTTAAAAATAATTTTTCATTCCCCACAGACGGCGCCAATTGTTGAACCCAAAAATCATACATATCGTAGATTGATAAAATCGGTTTGGATTTAAGAAAATTATTTTATTAGAATCATAGCTGTACCCGAGGTGGGTTACCTACGTACCCTCGAAAGGGATCAAGCCGGTCGTAGTTCTAATTACATAGAATATTGAGGATGAAGATTATGAATGAGGAGCTCTCCTATTTATAAGTCTCGAGGTCGGTTGATTTTCTTTTTTCTTCTTGAATTGATATTGGCGATTATCCTTATTTCCCGGAGTTGATAAGGATAACTTCCTATTTTCTCGGGTTTGCTATAAAATAAAAGGAGATATTTCTATTATTTCGTAAGTCGGCTTTGATGGGTTTGAGACTGATAGTTGGGTTCATCTTAATTCAAACCGGGTTAAACCAGAGAGTGTTAAACTCACCACTAACACAAGCCATAAACAATCTTTCAAACATATATACATCTAAATGTAGTAAAAAACTTAGTAAACTAATTTAACGGTTACAAAAATTTCATACACAGTAAAACATAATTAAAGTACTATTATATTTCAAAATTATTTAATTACATATTTTCAATGTTTTTATCAATAGTCATTCATATCTAGTTATATATCTCATTTGAAAAAACATCAACACCAACATTAAAAATTAATTATCATCCCATGCATATCATTAAAAATTAATTAAATGTATCCAAACGAATTTTATTAATATTTCAATATGAATATTTGTTTCCTGTGATACAATTATTCGCCTACACCTTTGATTACTTTTGAGGGAAGAACCGGGGATTCGGTGGCAAACACCATCAGTACTCGCGTCTCGAACCATAATTTATACATGCAAGAAACATAATAAGAAATAAGTCTGAGAGAGAGAAATAATACCAAAAAGTGTGAAAAGATGGTTCCTTGTCATGATATTGTATGGGAAAGAATCTAGAAGGTTCTTGGTATTAATCACAGCGATGAAACTGGCGAGGATGGCTTGATTGAACGATGCTGTGAGATAATGTGTGTAGTCTGGGAAGCTGCGAGTGTCTACGGAGAAGTACATGGTGGTTAGATCAAAACGCTGGTTAGGTAACATTTGGATGCTTGGGAAATTGGTCATTTTAATGTTTCATGAACAGGTGAGTCTCCATGTTTTCAAACCTCTTTCTCTGGTTTAGTCTTCTATTTGCTTAAGGGTAAGAAATGCTAAGTCTGGGGGAGTTGATATATCATGGTTTTTACCCTGTTTAAGCCATGATATAAGTCCGTTTTATCGAGTCTTTATTCTATTATAGAGTCTTTTAAAGTCTTTTACAGGTTTTAGCACTTTTGGAGCATTATTGGAGATATTGGAGTTTTATGGAGCGTTCTGGAGCAAAACGGAAGTCTGGTGACTAAGTGTCCAATAAAAGCGTCAAGCATCGTTCGATACCCCCTGGCATCTATCGACACCCATCGAGCAGATTACAAGTCACGACTTTTAATGAAGTTTGAAGAATTGCAGAACTTGCCCGTAATACTTTAAGAATTACAGCCACTTTCATGGCTATGCTTTATTTTATTCTGGTTTTGTGAGAGAGCTTTTGAAGGGAGACAAGTCTGAAACTATGTTCGTCCGAGAGAAGATTTCGAACCCTCTTATTACTCTTTCTATTTTATTTGATGATTTGTTCAAACATGTTTATTGTTTCAATCTCCATGTCTGAGTAGATCCACTTTAGGTTTAGGGTTTTCTCATAAGGGTTTTCTCTGAATGCTTGGTTGATTAGTTGTTAGGATTCACCATCTGAATTAGTTCTTCACCTTAGGTTGTGTTCAAAGCTAATTCTAGGTTGACGAATCTGGAACTTAGATCTTAGGATAATTGATTAGGCACGAGAGTGCGATTAATTACCTGATAGAACCTTAGGTGAGCAAAATAACTATTCGCAAAGAGATTTGGTTTAGTTGTTTTGTGAACAAATCAAACCTGATTTAAAAGCTGATTTAGACTTTAGGATTCGAAAAGAGATTTGGAATTCCTAGGATTTAGATTTAGATAGTTTTTGCAACGAGAGTTGGTTAATTATATCTTAGTGATTTCAGTTCAAGAACCGTGATAAATCTGAATCCTGTTAGTTAGTTTACCTACTTTCATTGATTCCCTGAGAAAAACTCTGAACCTATACTTCCCTAATTGAATTTACAACCGTTTAAGTTTAAGTCTTGTTTTTCATATTCATTGATTGCTTAGCTTTATTCTCTACCTTATAATCTATTGTGTGTTTCTGTGAGTCCTTGTGTTCGACCCCTACTATACTGCAACTACTGCTTAGTACTTTTAGGGTATTAATTTGAGCATATCAGACGTTGAGTGCGATTGTTTCTTATGCTTCTTATAGGTTCGAGCTCCACTTGCATTGCATTGCATCTCTCATTATTGATCTTGTTTACTTGAGGACAAGCAAAGGTTTAAGTTTGGGGGAATTGATATGTTCATATTCTACATGTATTTAGCATGCATTTCATATAGATTTTAGGTCATTCTCTTGGATTTTCATGGCATTTCATACTTGTTTTGTCCCATTTAGAGTATTAGGAGCTGCATTAGGTCCTAGTGAGTCTTTTGCATGTTTTTAAGGAGTTTACTAGGTGTTTGGAGACACTTGGTGGAGTTTAGAGATTTGGTTCTTAAATACTAGAGAGAAACCATCCGTAACGTCTCAAACAACCGATCAGACGAAGGCGATCCGATTTAATCCAGCTCTTGAAATCTTCATAAGAGTTGTAGCCCGATGAGTCCTCTAAACACAGGAATTGGATTCATGCCATTCAAACAAGGGATGAGGGAGTTGTCGCAGTTCTCCCGAGACAGCTCCGCCTGGCCGCTAGGATAAGTTACAGTACCGGTCCGGGATCATCCTCTTCACCTGTCCGGTGCTGGACTCAAGCTCGAACAGGGAAATTACCGGCTTCATGTGCCGGACCCAGACCAGCCGGTGCCAAGAGAAAAGGTAAAACGAAGCTCCCATACCGGCGAACACATGGCCGGTACATGGATCCGGTATTGGAACTTCGCTTGGGCAGGGCAAATACCGGCCAAAGGTCACTCCCAACGCCGGCCATGTACCAGCATCAAGACCCTCCATACCGGCCTGCACAAGCCAGGTACACTGACCCGGCGTCAAAACCTCATGACGAGCAAAAATCCATCCCGAGCAAAACCCGTCCCGACCAAGATTCAACCTACGATTTTTAAGGTTTTTCAAGTTTCAATACCGGCCTCGTGTACCTCCCAACACCGGCCAGGTATGAAAGCTTCGACCAAACTCAACCTAGCTCTCCCATGTTGACCGGGTCAATATCCGGTTTGTTCCGGGTTGACCCGGTTGACTCTCCTTTTGATATAAAACCCTTCTAAACCTAATTTTGGAGGAGAGCATTTTTTTTCTCTCTTTCTCTTGACTAAAAACGTGGTGGCTTTGTTCTTTAAGGATTTTTATGGTTTTGTAAGAGATATCTTGATTTGAATGAGAGTTTGAATCATATCTTCTTCCCTAATCATCTTAATCATCTCTTTATTCTCTAATCATGAAATCCATCATCTTTCTCATGGGATTTGAGGGTTTCTTCATGGTTAGTGAGTAGTCTTCTTAGGATCTTGAGATGGGATAGATTTAGGGGATTCAAGGCATGATCTATGGTGTTTAGGATTAGATTATCTATTATCCTTCTGTGTTTAATGTTCTTAATGCTAAATTTAGCTTGAGAGAGTGGATTTAGATCATAAGCATTTCATGCACACCAAGTGTTTGATGAAATGTCTTGATCAATTATTCAAAGTATTTATGTTCTTAGCCTATGAGAATAGTTGTCTAAGGCATATTTTTGGTTGATCTAGTTTATATTCTCAATTCATGTTGATTGATAATTCACAAATGAGAGTTTGCTAATGAATTTGATAATTAACATAGTGATTAGTGCCTTGAAAGAGGACTAATCAAGATTACAGATCATTAACCTAGGGATAGCTTGTTTGTGTGATTGAATGCCTTGGATCATGCTTTGGTTGCCTAATATCGATTACCCCATCTTAGGATTCATTTTGCTTATTGCTTTTACAACCTTGTTTAGTTTCTTATCACTTGTTTTAACTTGATACTTAATCAAAAACCCCTTTTATTATCTCAACTCATTTAGTGCCTTGCATTCTTGGTGCTTGAAGTCATTTCCCAATAAGTTCGATAACCTCTTATGCTCAATAGGCATCTAGAGTAATTTATCTCTAGACTTGCAAAAGTCATGTATCCCATCTTAGGATTCGCTTTGCTTATTGCTTTTACAACTTTGTTTAGTTTCTTATCACTTGTTGGAACTTGATACTTAATCAAAAACCCATTTTATTAGCTTAACTCATTTAGTGCCTTGCATTCTTGGTTCTTGAAGTCATTTCCCAATAGGTTCGATAACCTCTTATGCTCAATAGACATCTAGAGTAATTGATCTCTAGACTTGCAAAAGTCATGTATCATACATTAACAGCCTAAAGTTAAGTCCTTACCAATCACCTCTCTTTCAGATCGAGGAACTTCTACCTGAGAATAATTGTGGAAGTGATATATAAACAAAAATTAAATAAATCAAACTCAAACTAATCGTTAAATTTTTTACTCGTATTATGATTATACAATAGAACCGTTCAAAATCTCAACTCAATCATTATCATCCGTCTCTTACTTATACTCGGATTTATACTCAAACTCAATCTTATCGGGTTTTCATTTGTAATCTCATATATAAAATCGTTCTTTTCTGGCTATCTTTACTGTTTTTTTTTCTTTGACAATCTTTGAAAACTTTTATTTTATTTTAATTGTGAGAATTTGAAGACATTTACTTTATTTTAAAATATTTATATCCATTCAAGGGTTAACACTTTTAAAACCCTTAAAATTCCACTAACACAGCCTAATATCACATTTTTGTTCTTGTGATGGTTTATTCTTTAAAATCCAACAAAATAAAACTTAATTTTTTTAAATCACTATGCATTATTTTAAAGTCAAATTTTCTATAATATTTTGTTGAAGTACATTAACAAACTAAAGTTAAAGTTCCAACCAATCACCTCTCTATTAGATCGAAGAACTTTCAACTGAGAATAATGGTGGGAGTAACATATCAGCAAAATAATTTTAAATCAAACTAATCGTTTAGACTTTTACCCGTATTGTGATTATACATTAGAGCCATTCAAAATCTAAATTACACTATTGTCATATGTCTCTTGATTATACACGGTTTATACTCAAACTCAATCTTATCGATTTTTTCATTTGTAATTTTCATATCTAAATCGTTCCTGTCTCGCTATATTTATTGTTTTTCGTGTGAAACTTTAAAAGAGTGTTATTTTATTTTAAATGTGAAACGACTTTAAAGACTTTTATTTTATTTTAAAATCTTTAAAGTTCTATCTTATCCAATCAATATGTTTAACGCTTTTAAAACCTTTAACAGTCTAGTAACATAATCTAATATCACCTATTTGTTCATGCGATGATCTATTTTTAAGAAGCAAACAAAATAAAACTTAATTTTTTTAAGAAACTTTACCCTTTTTTTTTAACTAAGATGAACATATCAAGGACGGGATCATGGTTTATGATAGGAGATTTTAATGAAATTAATTGTAATCAAGAGAAGAAAGAGGGACGTACGCACCCCGAATAATCTTTTTTACCTTTTAAAACAATGCTCTCTATTGCTTTATAATCTATGTTTCGCTATTGCTTTACAATCTATTTTTTCCCTTGTTCCCTTTTACGTACTTTACAATTTTTGACGCCAAAACCCCCTTTTTCATTTTAGATTTTCTTGCTAATTCTCTATCTAATATTTTTCAGAATAGTGTGCTCTCCCTGTAGATCGACACCCTAAGTACTACTTTGCATTACTATGTTGATATGATTCTCCTTGGATCGTCACTCAAAAAAATGGGTAAGGAACATGATAGATCTTTGCAAGCAATCAGATTGCTTCAAAGGTGGTGGATCGAACGGTCACACAAAGGTTGCGAAAAGTCTTTGATATACCTCTTACGGATATTACACACCTAAAGAACTCAAAGGATTTTGCTGAGAAATGATTCACAACAAGATGATCTAGAAATTCAGAGATTTTGATAAAAAGACTAGATAGGTTTTCGACAATGAGGGTTTACAAAATATAAAGAGAGTGCACAAGGCTCCATGAAAGAGAGAGAAAAGAAAACAACTCAAAAATAACACCAAAAATTAAACATAAGTTTTTGAATTTAAAAGATAATCTTGAACTCCCTATTGTTGAAGATGTGATTTGCTTAGCATGAGGAAGCTCGGCTAAATGGGCTAGTGACGATGTGAAACAATTGCCTCGTTAAACACCTTTCCAAGAAAATCCAATGGGACAAAACTTGGAGAAGGGAAAAGAGCACAAGTTGTTTCACATACCCATTTAGTGAGTTCTTTGAGCCTGAATCAAAACCAATGTGGTTTGATTGTTTCTTGAATGATCTTGAACTTGTATTTGCTTACATAATCCGCAAATAGCTTCTTTGAGCTTCTTGGCTTTAGCTCGGGTCATGGGACCAGTTGAAATGAGCAAATGATCTTCGGCAATGAATCCCTCGGCTAAATGTGCTTCGGCTAAATCTTCCTCAGTTCTCTCGGCTAAGTTTCCCTCAACAAGTCCCTTGGCTAACTTTCCATCATCATCAAATCCCTCGGCAATGAATCCCTTGGCTAAATGCTCTTCGGCTGAATTTCCCTCAGCATCAAATCCCTCGACAATGAATCCCTCGGCTAAATGCTCCTCGGCTGAATTTTCCTCAGCATTAAATTCCTCGGCTACATGTTTCTCCTCAGCTTCAAGCTCATTCTCCTTGGTGTTGGTTAGGATCACATCATCCCCCTCTTCTTGAAAAGGATTTGACCTTAAATCTGGTTCATTTGCAATAAAAGGAAATAAGTCAGAAACATTGAAGCTTGAACTAACTTTATACTTACCTTGGAAATCAATCTGGTATGCATTGTCATTGATTTTCTTGATTATCTTGAAAATACCATCAATCCTAGGCATAAACTTGGACTTCCTATCAGCTGAAAACCTTTCTTTCCTCAAATGAACCCATACGAGATCTCCAATCTCAAAAATCATCTTGCGTCTGCCCTTGTTGGCTTGATTTGCATATTGCTTGTTTTTTTTCGCAATGTTCTTCCTCGTATTTGCATGAATTTGTTTGACAATCTCTGCCTTTTTCTGCCCCATCTATGCTAACTCTTTCACTCAAAGGTAAAGGCATTAAATCCAGAGGAGATAAAGGATTAAAACCGTAAACAACTTGAAATGGTGAATACTTAGAAGCAGAATGTATGACATGATTATATGCAAATTCAGCATGTGGCAAACATTCCTCCCAAGTTATAAGATTCTTTTTGATTAAAACACGCAGCAAGGTTGATAAGGTTATATTAACTACTTCGGTTTGACCATCAGTTTGGGGGTGGCAAGTAGTTGAGAACAACAATCTAGTCCCTAGCTTAGACCAAAGTATCTTCCAAAAATGACTCAAGAATTTAATATCTCTATAAGAAACAATAGTCCTAGGCATTTCATGCAAACGAACTATTTGTTTAAAGAACATATTAGCTATATGCAATGCATCATTAGTTTTGTGACATGCTATAAAATGTGCCATTTTAGAAAATCTATCAACTACAACAAAAATGGAGTCCTTCCCTGTCCTAGTTCTAGGAAAACCAACCACAAAGTCCATAGATATATCAGCCCAAGGGTGAGCAGAGATGGGTAAAGGAGTATACTAACCGTGGGGTTGGACTTTAGACTTAGCTTGATTGCAAGTAGCACATCTTGAACAGATCCTCTCAGCATTTCTTTTCATGTTTAGCCAATAAAAGTAATCTTGCATCACTTTAATAGTCTTAGAGACCCCAAAGTGTCCAATTAGTCCTCCTCCATGAGCTTCCCTAACTAACAAATCTCGAACACAACAGTTAGGCACACACAAATGATTACCATAAAATAGATAACCTTCATGCCTATAAAACTGATATGCTCAACTTAATACCCTAAAAGTACTAGGCAGTAGTTGCAGTATAGTATGGGTCGAACACAAGGACTCACAGAAACACACAATAGATTATAAAGTAGAGAATAAAGCTAAGCAATTAATAAAATTAAAAACAGAACGTAAACTTAAAGGGTTGTAAATTCAATTGGAGAAAGATAGGTTCAGGGTTTTTCTCAGGGAATCAATGAATGCAGGTAAACTAACTAACATGATTCAGATTTAGCGCGGTTCTTGAACTCAAATCACTAAGATATAATTAACCAACTCTCGTTGCGATAACTATCTAAATCTAAATCCTAGGAATTCCAAATCTCTTTGCGAATCCTAAAGCCTAAATCAGCTTTTAAATCAGGTTTGATTTGTTCACAAAACAACTAAACCAAATCTCTTTCCGAATAGTTATTTTGCTCACCTAAGTTTCTATCAGGTAATTAATCGCACTCTCGTGCCTAATCAGTTATCCTAAAATCTAAATTCCAGATTCGTCAACCTAGAATTAGCTTTGAACACAATCTATGGTGAAGAACTAATTCAGATGGTGAATCCTAATAACTAATCAACCTAGCATTCAGAGAAAACCCTTATGAGAAAACCCTAAACCTAAAGTGGATCTACTCAGACATGGAGATTGAAACAATAAATATGTTTGAATAAATCATCAAATAAAATAGAAAGAGTAGTAAGAGGGTTTGAAATCTTCTCTAGGATGAACAGAGTTTCAGACTTGTCTCCCTTCAAAAGCTCTCTCACAATACCAGAATAAAAATAAAGCATCATCATCAAAGTGGCTGTAAAACCTAATTAAATAGTCTAAACACGAATTGGGGTCTTCTTGTAAATATTAAAGTTTTCTGGGCAAGTTCTGCAATTCTTCAAACTTCATTAAAAGTCACGACTCGTGATCTGCTCGATTGGTGTCTATCGATACCAAGGGGTATCGATCGATGCTTGACGCTTTGATCGGGTACTTCATCACCAGACTTCAGTTTTGCGCCAGAACGCTCCATAAAACTCCAATATCTCCAATAATGCTCCAAATGTGCTAAAACCTGTAAAAAACTCTAAAAGACTCTATAATAGAATAAAGACTCGATAAAACAGACTTATATAATGGCTTAAATAGGGTAAAAATCATGATATATCAACTCCCTTAGACTTAGCCTTTGCTTGCCCTCAAGCAAATAGAAGACTAAACCAGAGAAAGAGGTTTGAAAACGTGGAGACTCACCTGTTCATGAAACATTAAAATGACCAATTTCCCAAGCATCCAAATGTTACCTAACCAGCGTTTTGATCTAACCACCATGTACTTCTCCGTAGACACTCACAGCTTCCCATACTACACACATTATCTCACAGCATCGTTCAATCAAGCCATCCTCGCCAGTTTCATCGCTGTGATTAATACCAAGAACCTTCTAGATTCTTTCCCATACAATATCATGACAAGGAACCATCTTTTTCACACTTTTTGGTATTATTTCTCTCTCCCAAACTTGTTTCTTATTATGTTTCTTGCATGTATAAATTAAGGTTCGAGACGCGAGTACTGATGGTGTTTGCCACCGAATCCCCGGTTCTTCCATCAAAAGTAATCAAAGGTGTAGGCGAATAATGGTATCACATGAAATTTTCCTAACCTCGCTTCCACTTTTGTGTGATCATTTCCTCTGAAGTAGAATAATGGGATCGCAGGAAATTTTTCTAACCCTCTACTCAGAAGAAAATCATTTCATCTTTTAATGCATCTTATTTATTAACTTATAACAGGGAGAGAAATACCATTATTTCAAACACATGTGTTCCTTTCTCAGATACGAATGAGGAATCAAGATCTATTAATACTAACCACGTCGATGAAGTGCAAAAAGTTTGGCTCAGGCTTTAAGGAACTTTGCTGGAAACATGAGTGTCTTCTAGTTAACTGGTCAGCCTTTGGATTTTTCATTAGTCGATCTAGAACTGATTCTGTAACAATGGTCACTTAGAAGCAAGGTCAGATCAAAAGATTCAAGAAAAAGATCACAGTCCCCAACAATGTTTTGACTCAATAAAACAAATTTTGACTCAAAAACGACGGACTCTAAGAAAAACAAAAACAAAGTCAGCGACTACCTCCCCCAAACTTGAACAACACTGTCCCCAGTGTTATCTAGCCTAAGGTTGGTGAAAGGAAACAAAAGAATCAAATGGAATTATGAGAAACAAGAAGTTACCATGCTGGAACATCGAGTATCGACCGACACACGGCTTGGTATCGAGCGAAACCAGGCTTAAGTCGACATGATGAACTCCTCATTCGTGTAGGGTGTCGACCGATACCAACAGGGTATCGATTGACACTCAGGCGATTTCCTGTTTGCTCCTTGTTTATCCTGACACTGACGCAAAAACAAAAAATAAAAACGAAAATAAAAAAGTATGTACAGACTCACCAGTGGGTTGCCTCCCACCAAGCGCTCGTTTTAAGTTAGTATCTTGACTTTGGCTCAGGTGATCAGTCAGAACGAGGTTGAGAGCTTACTCCCAGGCAAGTTCCACAACTAGATACTTGCAGACTCAGAGTTCTACTCAACATGCTCTCCACAACCTCTTTTCCTTTCTCTTTCAGCTCCGAAGTAATAATGACTCTAGCCTTAGAGAATGGTTTTGAGGTTCCTTTGCACTTCACTTTGTATTCAATCGAATCCCCATCAAACTTCTGAGGGATTAAATTCATAGAAGCAGCACCTTGCACTCCTTTGCTCTTCACCTTCTGCTTTGCCTTAGCTGTTTTGACGTCTTTTATGGTGATGACAGAAGGACTATCGAGAAGGTCTATGACAGTTGGCTCGTCAGGAGGCTCTTCCAAAAGATCAACTACCAGTGACTCTCCTGTAACAACGGTGATGCAAGAGATATGTGTGGGAGTTCCTCTAGGGATGGCATTGTAGTACACCTCTTTGTCAATGTATGAGAACGAGATTTGCTTACTGGGTGTGTCCATAATGGCACCAACCGTAGCCATGAACGGTCTTCCAAGAATCAACTGCGTACGGGATTGTGCACTCATCTCCACAACCTGAAAATCAGTAGGAACTAGGCAATCTCCTACTTTAACCGTCAAATCAAGGATTGTACCATATGGGAGTGAAGTGGCACTGTTCGCGAATGTGATAGATGACTTGGGAGATCAAATATAAACTTCCAATCTCTCTGCAATTGCCTTTGACATGACATTGACGCTAGCCCCTGAGTCAACGAGAGACTCTTCGAATTCAACTCCAGAGATGGAGCATGGAACGGAAAATATTCCTGGGTCTTCCCTCTTGGTCAACTGCCTCAGTGGTAGTGACTTGCTTCTGGCTTTGAGGAAGAGTGTCTTAATCTCATCCTCAGTTTCTCTGCAATCTCGGAAGTGACTCAGCAAAAGCATGTACTATAGAGCTTCTTCAAAAGTCAGTGTGTGTGGAATTCTTCGTACCAACTTCTCAAAGCCAAGCAGCTGCTTTGGAGTGATGGGGGCTCGGAGGTGTCAAGGAATAGGATTCAGCTTCTTGGGCTTGTGAAATCTGTCAACACTCATACGCGGCTCCTTTGCAGTATCTGGGAGGGTATCAATCGATACAGGGAGTGTGTCGATCGATGCTTGCTCCTTCGAGACGTCTTTGACAGATTCTTTGACGAGTGTCGATCGATACAAGAGGGTATCGGTCGACACAGAGGTGATTTCCGAAATCTCTTCGTCATCCCTATCAAGATTAACCAAAATCTTTGCAGTTGAGCTCCTCTGCACTCCTGTGTGTACCTCACTTCCACTCCTCGAGGGGATAGCAGTGACGTATTCGTTCTGTGAATGACCCATCAGTTCCTTGACAGTCGCTGTAGTCTGAGCTACCTGAGTTTCCAGCATCTTTTGCTGAATATTAATAGCGTCGATCCTTCCACTCAGATCATTGTACATGACGTCGATCTTCCCATTGAATTCCACAGTTAGCTTATGCTGCCCTTGAAGAAGTTGTTCAAACATAGATTCAATCTTGCCCTTGAAGAAGTTGTTCAAACATAGATTGATGCTTGTAACCAAATCCTCAAACCTCTCAATGTGATCCATGGGGTGTTCATGAGAAAGACCATAAAAAAGATGCTGACCCACAAGAGTGAAGTATGCAGGTTTCAGCTCAAAATCATTCCTCTGATAAGGTGGAGGACGGATCGCTGATAGATTTGCATAAAACTGATCAGGCCTGTTGTACTCACCAATTGTTCTTCTGCGATTAACCACATCATTCCCTGCGTTCGCGTTCCCCGCGACAATCCCCACAACAACAGGAGCAGCGGGAATGATGTTCCCCTCTCCATCCAGACGTTGTCCCTGCGCATTGCACAAACGACCCTCTTGGTCTCTGTAAGCACCAACCTCATCTTGAACCAACCCTTCCTGATTGTTATTTATCTCTGCTGGTTTCTTTGCTTTTCTGTTTGTGCGTTCCACAAGTGCTAGCTGCTCTAACGACAGCTCAACTAGCTGAGTGTTCTTGTTTTATGATATGGCATACACCTGAAAACAGAAGTCAAGAACGTAAGTAACTCGGTAAGGGGTCGAACACAAGCACTCACATAAACACACAATAGATTATAAAGTAGAGAATAAAGCTAAGCAATTAATAATATTGAAAACAGAACGTAAACTTAAACGGTTCTAAATTCAATTGGAGAAAGATAGGTTCAGGGTTTTTCTCAGGTAATTAATGAATGCAGGTAAACTAACTAACATGATTCAGATTTAGCGCGGTTCTTGAACTCAAATCACTAAGATATAATTAACCAACTCTCGTTGCGATAACTATCTAAATCTAAATCCTAGGAATTCCAAATCTCTTTGCGAATCCTAAAGTCTAAATCAGATTTTAAATCAGGTTTGATTTGTTCACAAAACAACTAAACCAAATCTCTTTGCGAATAGTTATTTTGCTCACCTAAGGTTCTATCAGGTAATTAATCGCACTCTCGTGCCTAATCAATTATCCTAAAATCTAAATTCCAAATTCGTCAACCTAGAATTAGCTTTGAACACAACCTATGGTGAAGAACTAATTCATATGGTGAATCCTAACAACTAATCAACCTAGCATTCAGAGAAAACCTTTATGAGAAAACCCTAAACCTAAAGTGGATCTACTCAGACATGGAGATTGAAACAATAAAAATGTTTGAATAAATCATCAAATAAAATAGAAAGAGTAGTAAGAAGGTTTGAAATCTTCTCTCGGATGAACAGAGTTTCAGACTTGTCTCCCTTCAAAAGCTCTCTCACAATACCAGAATAAAAATAAAGCATAGCCATCAAAGTGGTTGTAAAACCTGATTAAATAGTCTAAACACGTATTGGGGTCTTTTTATAAATATTAAAGTCTTCTGGGCAAGTTCTGCAATTCTTCAAACTTCATTAAAAGTCGCGACTCGTGATCTGCTCGATGGGTGTCGATCGATACCAAGAGGGTATCGATCGATGCATGACGCTTTGATCGGGTACTTAGTCACCAGACTTTAGTTTTGCTCCAGAACGCTCCATAAAACTCCAATATCTCCAATAATGCTCCAAATGTGTTAAAACCTGTAAAAGATTCTAAAAGACTCTATAATAGAATAAAGACTCGATAAAACAGACTTATATCATGGTTTAAACAGGGTAAAAACCATGATATATCAAAAACCGACCAGAAGAAACTTCTCACAAGCTTTATATATTTCGTTGAACTCAGAATCAGTTTCATATAACTCTGTAAGTTGTTCAAAGCCTAGTAATTTGGCATCAAGAGTAGAGATTAAGGCATACCTCCTTGACAACGCATTTGCCACAATATTTTCCTTACCTTGTTTGTACTTGATAACGTAGGGAAATGTCTCAATGAATTCAATCCACCTAACATGCCATTTGTTGAGCTTTTGTTGTCCTTTTAAGTTCTTGAGAGATTCATAATCAGTGTGAATCAAAAACTCTTTATGCCAGAGATAATGCTGCCATGTTTGCAAAGCTCGAACTAAGGCATAGAGCTCTTTATCGTAGGTTGGATGATTCAAGGTAGCTCCTCCTAGTTTATCACTGAAATATGCAATAGGCTTTTGTCCTGCATCAAAACAGCTCATATGCCAATACCAGAAGCATCACATTCTATCTCAAAAGTTTAATTAGGCAAAGATAGAAGTGGTGCATTAGTAAGCTTCTCTTTAAGAGCCTGAAATGAGTTTTCTTGAGCTTCTCCCCATTTGAATCATACTTCTTTCTTGATAACTTCGGTAAGAGGGGTAGCTAGAGTGCTGAAATCTTTGACAAAGCGTCTATAGAACCCAGCTAGTCCGTGGAAGCTTCTCACGTCTCCTACGGTTTTTAGAATCGGCCATTCTTTGATTGCCTTGATTTTCTCCTCGTCAACCTTTATTCCATCTATACTTACTACAAAGCCTAGAAACACAAGGTTATCCGTACAAAAAGTGAATTTCTTAAGGTTGGCATATAGATTTTCCTTTCTAAGAACACTTAAAACAGAATTTAAATGACTAGCATGTTCTTATGTATCCTTTTTCCATAAGCTCTTCGACTTGTTTCTGAAGCTCTTTTGTTTCTGCTGGATTAGTTCGATAGGCTGGCCTATTTGGGAGTTATGAACTAGGAACAAAGTCTATTTGATGTACAATACCACGAATTGGTGGTAGACCTTTAGGATTGTCTTCTGGAAAGATAGCTTGAAATTCCTGCAAGATAGAAATCACTTCACTCGGCAATATCGTGCAAGGTCAATTAAGCTCACAAGAGCTTCCTTATAAATAAACAAAAGAACAGGTTGTTGTGAGAACAAAGTTTTCTTAACTCCACCAGTTCGCACAAAGAAGCTTTAGTGCTTCTTAGGCTTGTTCTCACCGTCCTTGGATTTGCTCTTTTGAAGCTGCTTAGTACTTGTAGTCTCATCTGAAACATCATCTATCTTTCTT
This sequence comes from Eutrema japonicum, assembly GCA_030161315.1. Taxonomy (NCBI): domain Eukaryota; kingdom Viridiplantae; phylum Streptophyta; class Magnoliopsida; order Brassicales; family Brassicaceae; genus Eutrema; species Eutrema japonicum. Next base: position 41,060,579 of record BSQW01000011.1, read on the forward strand.
TGCTCAAGCACCAATTGATCTTGATACACTTCCTGTGATGTCATAGGAGCTAAGGTGATCTTTTCCCTAGATACTCAAATGAATGCTGGTAAGTGTAGCCACCGTGAATGACTTTTCTATCAAACTGCCACGGTCTCCAAAGCAGAATAGGACCAGCTTTCATAGGCAGCATATCACAAAGGATCTCATCCTCGTACTTGCCGATTGCTATAGGAACTCTAACTTTGTTATTCACCTTCATTTCTCCACATTCATTAAGCCACTGCAACTTATAAGGTCTTGGATGTTTGTGTACTTCTAAACCGAGCTTGTTCACTATTGTTTCACTCACAACATTAGTACAGCTGCCTCCATCGATGATGATGCTGCATAGCTTTCCTTGAACGTGACACCTTGAATGAAACAGGTTCTCTCTTTGCAATTGTTCTTTGGTCTTGATTTGAACACTCAGTGTTCTTCTTGTCAAAAATAGCTCTCCTTTAGCAGGCTGCTCTATATATTCTTCAAAAGAATCATATCATGCTTCCTCTTCTTCTGATTCTATTTCTCCATTATCAATCAGAAACATGACCTTCTTGTTGATGCACTCACTAGCATAATGCCCTCTACCTTGGCATTTGAAACACCTCACATCACGAGATCTGGTTGAAATAGCTTATGTTTAACCTTTATCTTGAACTGTAGTGAATGGTTTAGTCTCATCTTTAGGGAATGACATTTGCTTAGAATCCATGTGGTAGTTTGGCTTCTCTTCTCGCTGATAACTAGACTTGTTAGGAGCTGCTCCAAAACCTGATCGTGTACTATTCTTTCTCTTTAGTTTTTGCTCAATCAGAATAGCCTTATGCATCATCTCTTCTAACTCGTCATAGTGTTGTATTTCCAATTTGTCTTGAATGTCTCTATTTAGGCCTGCCAAGAACCTAGACATGGTTGCTTCTTTATCTTCAGAGACATCAGCTCGAATCAAAAGAGTCTCCATCTCCTGATAATAGTCCTCTACACTTCTGCCTCCTTGAGTGAGTCTTATGAGTTTTTTATGTAGCTCTCTATGGTGGTGGATGGGAACAACCCGCTTTCTCATTAGAGTCTTCAGCTCAGTCCAAGATTCCACCGGAAACTCTTGGTTACACCTTCTAGTAGTGACTATTTGATCCCACCAGCTGAGGGCATAGTCATAGAAATCGGTTGCTACAACCCTCACTCTGTTGATCTCAGTATAGTGTTGGCAATTAAAAACCAACTCTATCTTCTTTTTCCACTCCAAATACGCATCTGGATCGTTTTTACCATGAAACAGTGGGATTTTGAGTTTTTGAATTCAAAAGATAACTCTTGAACTCCCTATTGTCGAAGATGTGATTTGCTTAGCTTGAGGAAGCTCGGCTAAATGGGCTAGTGACGATGTGAAACAACTGCCTCGTTAAACACCTTTCCAAGAAAACCCAATGGGACAAAACTTGGAGAAGGGAAAAAGAGCACAAGTTGTTTCACATACCCATATAGTGAGTTCTTTGAGCCTGAATCAAAACCAATGTGGTTTGATTATTTCTTGAATGCTCTTGAACTTGTATTTCCTTAAATAATCCACAAATAGCTTCTTTGAGCTTCTTAGCTTTAGCTCGGGTCATGGGACCAGTTGAAATGACCGAAGTATCTTCGGCAATGAATCCCTCGCCTAATTGTGCTACAGCTAAATCTCCCTCCGTTCTCTCGGCTAACTTTCCCTCAGTAACTCCATCGGCTAACTTTCCCTCAGCATCAAATGGCTCGGAAATGAATCCCTCGGCTAAATGCTCTTCGGCTGAATTTTCCTCAGCATCAAATCCCTCGACAATGAATCCCTCGGCTAAATGCTCCTCGGCTGAATTTCCCTCAGCATCAAATTCCTCGGCTAGATGTTTCTCCTCATCTTCAAGCTCATTCTCCTTGGTGTTGCTTAGGATCACATCATATGCACTTGCAGATGCCTAGGGTTTTACAAATTTTATTACCTGAAGCTGAATACAAACCCGACAACCATCACATATCCCCCTCTTTCTAGTGCCACACTGTTGTAACTGGAATTAGAATGGTCATAATTTATAAATAGTGATAATTGAAGGACTTTTTCTTATCTTTAATAATAGAAGAATCAAATGACTTTTGAGCAATAAACAAAAATTTGATGATTAGGAACAAGATGAATGGATCAAAAGTGGGATTTAGACACGAACTATGGGGGTAAATGAGTTTATTAGTATGTCGTGCTTGAGAGAGTGAACAAAAAAACAATAACAAAAAATTGTAAATGCAAACGTGTTGCGTAGGAAGCAGAAGTTGCCTTTATCTTTGTCTTTGCCCTTGCTTTTATACTCTAAATCTGTGTTTTATGTTATCATTTACTCTGCTTGATTTGTTATTAATGGTATTTACTCCGGTGGATTTGACCATTACTCTTTGGCGCTTTTAATCATTGGTTTGAATAAATGTTTGGCTCACTTCGGGGTTGACTGAGTTCAACATTTATTTTAATTTGACTGTAAATTACTCCGACGTGTCTTTCAACACTATTTCATATTTTCTTTGTCTTTCACTTCTTTGGTATTTTCTCTTTGCTTAATGGACCTATTTTATTGGACCGTTATTTCCACGTCCACAGTAGTATTATAGTGAAATTAGAGACTGATCGAGACAAGGCACATATTAATTAATTGCATTCTCAACATAGGGAGGATGAATTTTTTAAATACATATATTTAAATATATGCCATCTTCTAAAATTTATTTGTCTATAGCTATGACAATTATTTTTTTTTATAGATTTGATTGGTAACATAAGGTTGATATTGAGCTTTTAAGTGGTAAGAAGGGGTTGAGGCCCAATAACGGAATTACGACCTATAAGTTTTGGTAAAGTTGACTATAAAATTATTTCTAAGGTTTTATGTCAAAGATTAAAATTTTTACTCCCACACTTATATCGGAAACACAATCTACCTTTGTATCAGGTTGACTAATCTTCGATAACATTCTTATTGCTCTAGAGATGTTTTAAGGCTTAAGAACAAATAAATCATGAAAAAGTAAATTTATGGCAATCAAGACGAATATGAATAAGGCTTATTACTGGGTAGAGTGAGATTTTGTAGAACATCTACTCTAAAAATCTTGCTTTGCAGAAAAATAGATTAGCTGGATGATGTAGTGCATTAAATCGATCCAGTATAGAGTTCTCATCAACGGTATACAAGGACAGATAGTGCCACGGCGAGGACTTCGGCAAGGTGACATATGCCTTAATAGCAAACCTCCGAAAGGCTAAGCGAGAGAAAGCTCTTATTCGAATACGAATTGCGTGAGCAAGCCCATCGGTCTCTCATCTTTTATTTTTGGATGATAGCCTATTCTCTTGCAAGGCAAATAAGGAAGATTGTGAAACTATTCTTCACAATCTTAAGCAATATGAATCGGTATATGGCCAACAAATAAACTTCTCAAAATCCTCAATTCAATTCGTACACACGATGGACGACTATACGGGAGGAGATGAACCAAATTATAGGAATATCAACTACTGGGGGAATTGGGATATACCTTGGGATCCCAGAGAGTTTGGGAGGATATAAGAGTAAAATATATATTCAACTTTGTTACAGAACGATTACAAGATCAAGTAAGTTAATGGACTTCTAGGCTCTTATTTAGAGGTAGTAAAGAGGTACTCATAAAATTGGTAGCAACGACATTACTAACACACATAATGTCCTTCTTTTGGTTATCAAAATTAGTAGAAAAGAAGTTAATGAGTGCGGTGGCAAAATTTTTGTGGAGAACAAATGGGGAACAAAAAGGTTTACACTGGATGGTGATATGACCCATTTTTAAAAAAAAATTAGATATTATTTCAAGATTTTTTGCAGGTGTTTTAATTAGGATTCTAATTTTTTAAGTGATTTCAGTTTTTTGGGCTAAAATAACACAAAGTGAAGCAAAAATCCATTTTCAGACAGATTTGGACTGTCTGAAGTTCGACATCTGATGAAGACATTTCCACCATCTGGTCAAACTCAATTTTGGATACAAGATAGAGTGATTAGCCTTAGTTCACCTCTAATTAGTTTGAGGACGATCCAACGGTTTAATCTCCATTACCATGAAGAGTACTTAAGTCCTCTCAAGCTGTCTCAGAAATGAAGCAGACATGCAGAAGACACTCTGTCTGCGCCAAAATTAGTTGCACCCGTGGCCAGGAGCACCCCACCCTCGGCCAGCTTCAACTCGTACTGGGTCAGGCCCATTTTCAAGCCCACTTCAAATCCGTCACTTGATTGCACGAAGATGAACCCTAAGCACCTCAAGAGATGCTGAAGACCATATTAATACGTCTCTTAGGGCATCACATTACAAGAAACCGAAATACCATTGAAGGGACCACCACCATTGAGTTCGAGAGGTCATAGCGTAGTCATTTTTCTTTGTTCGTAAGGAGCAGATCTCAACTATGTACTTCATAGAGAAGATTTTAAAACCCTCTTATCTCTTATACTTTTACTGATTACGCAAAACTTTATTAATCTAAGGATGTTTTGTGATTCCATGTCTGAGTAGTGTACTTGTTGGGTTTTAAGGGTTTTTGAAGGGTTTTAATCTTGGATCTATCATATTAGGTTGTTAGACTTAGGATAATTATTAGGGTTTTTCGTTCTATTCTTGTTCGTTAATTCATGTTAATTTAATGATCACCTATCTACTGATCTAAGAAAGATAAAACAACGAAAGTGCTAAATTATTAACCTGAACTAGAGTTCGCGAGCAATTACGCTATAACATATGAAAGCATAGTTATAGAGTTTTGTGAATGTAAATAAACTTTACTTTATTGCTGATTTATATGCGTAGCTACCAACGAAAGATGAGTAATTAAGTTGTTTAGATCTAGGTGTTATGTGCTGCGAAAGTAGATATAATACAATTCTATGTTTGAGTTATAGAACCCAGTCGACTAAGTAACTAGAAATCCTAATTAATGCTTGTTTGATTCGATCCATGAACCCCGAAGAGTTCCCTACTGCTCAACATTTTTAATCCTTGCTTTTACATCTTTATTAACTCACATTTATTTACTTAATTTGCTAGCTACAAATCGTGACAACCAACTTCCGAACATTGATAGGTCTAGACACAAAATTAGAATTCTTAGAAATCCTAGGTACACAAGTCTATGTGGATTTGATCCCTTAATATAATGTCATGATTGTTGTGCACTAGCAGTTTGTTTTTAGGGGTAAAACTTGGAACGTTTACAACCACATCAAGTTTTTGGCACCATTGTCGGGTACTTTATCGTTACTTGTGATTTCGTGATCTAATTTTCTGTTCTAGACTACCTTGGTTTTTAAGCTTCAATTCTCATTTGATTTTTGACAGCTCTTTTTATTCTACTTTCTCTTACTTTCGGTTGTATGTCCACTAGAAGAAATTCTTCTAACATCTTGTCACCACTACAAGAGATCGACAAACACGAAAGAGAACTCTGAAGACTCAATAGACAGCTAAGGATGGCTTATAATCTCGACCACCCGGAAGACCAACAAAACCATGAAGCTCATCTTCACGATGATGACCGAGAAACTGTCGCTTGTGCCGACGGACAGCCACTTCTCGATGTTGAGGGCAATATGATCCTTAAACCCGCTGCATTTAAAGCAGAAGGAGAGGATGACCCAGCTGTTGATCCTCACAGAAGACAAGAACCAGCCGATGCTAATGCTCTTGGAAATGGTGGAAATCGAGCAAATCAAATCATTCCACCAACATATCCAAATGCAATCCGACATGTCTTACCTGCACAGCCACCTAGGAGACAAGTGCGTAATCACACCATTGCTGACTTTGAAACTCCGCACCAACACTTTGAGAATCGAGCAGCAATCCAAGTCCATATACCTCATAGGAATGACTACGAGATCAAACTGCATATCATTACATTAGTGAAACAAAATCAGTTTCACTGTCTCTCTACTGAGCATCTTATTGATCACTTTAAGTTCTTTGAAGAAATCTGCAGAACTACCATACCCAATAAAATTCTTGCAGGTTATTTGAAGTGTAAGTTGTTCCCCTTCTCTTTGAGAGAGAAAACTCATGATGGCTGAAATTTCTACCAGCCGGATCGATCAGTACTTTAGAAGAATGCAAATTTGCCTTCTTCAGTCACTTTTACACGAAGTCGAAATCGAATTTATTGAGAAACAAGTTCAAAGTTTCCAACAAGGCCCTGTCGAGGATTTCTACGAAGCATGATATCATTTCAAAGACTATGAACGTGACTGTCCTCATCATGGCTTTTCTCATTCGAATACAGATGTTTACAACCAAAGTATCAACTCTCTCTCGACACAACCAGCAATGTAGATTTCACCACAAAGACTGTCGCTCAAGGACGTGCTCTCATTGACAATCTTGCTACAAGCAACAACAACAATTGTCATGATTTTTATAGAAGCACGAGACCAAGTGATTCTAATTCTAAGCAAATTACTAAGCTTATGAGTATGATGAATCAACTCCTAAAGAGTCAAAATCGCTCGGTAAACTCATGTGAAGCCACCATTGGCGCAGAGGTAGATTCTCCTCAAGAGTTTGATGCAAAGGATTCATTCTTTCAAGAAGAAGAAGTGAACTAATTTGGAGCTTAAGGTTCTTACCAAAACCGCAACTTCAGCAATGGATTCAACAACAACTTCAAAAACAAGAACAAACTCTCTTACCATAATCCAAATGTGGAGAATCCTCACGATCAATTCTATACACAACAACCAAAACTATTTCAGAACAAGTTCCAAAACGTGAACTATGGTGGCAATGGAAACTTTCAGCCAAAAGAACCATTCAACTCTCAGCCCGTGCCTTTGACCTCTCAAAATGTGCCACTCCCATCTACACCAGCACCTCCTCACGTTTCTCAGGAGAACAAGATCAAACAGATGTTGAAATAGCTGATGGCATATGTTGGGGTCGGATTCCACCCGCTCAAGATTAACCGTTTGGAAATAACCAACTATGGAGACATCATCTTGGTCAAAAACGGAACTAAAGACAAGAAGAAAACAAAGAGAGAGGAAAAGATGACCAAGCCAAAGCATGGCTCGGTCCCATCCCATTCGCATCGACAAGATCCGTCTCAGCCAGATCACCTCGGGCAAAACAGGACCGAACCGAGGCAAACTCAACATTATTCCCTAGACCAAACTGAGATTAGATCAAGACTATATAGATCTGGTCAATCTTGGTTCAATATCATGGGCCGAAGTTAGGTCTCCCTAGGCCAAAGTCAAGATTGGGCCGAGTTTGTCAACCCATTAAACCACCGATCAACAAGAAACCCTAGGTGAGATTTCTAATCAGCAGCCGCGCGAAGCAAAAAGGAAATATTCGACATCTTCTGAGATCCCCGTTCATGGGATCTGTATAAATAGTTGTCATAATCATCTGTAAAAAGAGAGCTTTGGAGATCTTAGAAGACCCTTAGCAAAAATCATTCTTGTCTTGAAAGCTTACGAAACAACAATAAAAACCATATTTGGATCCTTGTTCTCGTGTTTTCGATCTCAGAAACTTATGTTCCCTGTAAGTTCTTTTACAAAAAATTGATTGTGCGAGTTTTGACTCCCACAATTTGGCGCCGTCTGTGGGGATAGTAGAAATCTTCTTACTCACGAAAATCACTAAGAACGAGGTCTAAAGAGATGGCCGAAGATCAGCAAAGAAGCGGTGACAACACAAGAAACGACGACGATAACCCTCCAATAGGAAGAGTCGATCCCGTCGGCACTCCCCCTACAACCACAGAGACCACCTCGGCGCCCTTACACGAATTGAAGAACACGCTCGCCACGCTGCTGAAGAAGGCGGAGGATTAGGACAAGCTGAACAAAACTATGTCGGAGATGGTTGAGATGCTAGCGTCGGAGAGCCGAACTTGAGACCTACATACTGGATACCTCGGCTCGGCAATGAATCCACCAATAATGCCAATGAGGAAGCTCGGCCTTAATCCGACAGTCCTTGATTTCTCAACACCCGCAGGTACCTCGCTAAACGCTGGAGGATTACCCCGATGAATCCGTCCGACGAGGTGACACCAGCAGCAACAAGACCACTCCTACCCAATCCACTTCGGCCGGATCGTGAAACGGATAAATAAGCTGACGATCGCACGAGATCTGGCCTCGGCATAACATCCGCGACGACCAATAATGGAGGGATCTGAGGTGGTAGAACGAACACCTCGAATCGTATCACAAGCGGCGAACTCGCCTCGACTCTAGAAGGGGCAAGAGTTGCAGCAGACATCCCTAGCTCCAGTCGGCTCAGTACCAATTTAACAGAAGAGAAGGAAAATCTTCTCCTGGTGGAACAGACACAACGCGCTGACAAGCAGAGAAGGGCGAATCAAAGTCAATATGACAAACCGACAAGGCCAAGCCGAGCCCATATAAAGCAAATGAACGAGATTAAAGCTTCCGTGGCCCGGAGTAATGCTGAAATGCGAACAATCCATTCAACGGTACATCACACAATCAATGCGGCGCCCGAGGTCAACCGGATGCTAGAGGAAACACAGAGAACTCCTTTCACAACTCGGATCACCGAAGCAATCATCCCCAACCTGGGAAAAATCAGGATTCCACTCTATAACGGAACAACCGATCCAAAGGCTCACATAACAGCTTTCCGCATAGAAATGGCCCGAACCAAACTCAATGAAAGCGAGAAAGACGCCGGATTCTACCTCATGTTCGTCGAACATTTGAAGGGAGCTGCTCTCGATTGGTTCTCAAGGCTGGAGAGAAACTCGATCGATAATTTCCAACAACTGTTTGCCGAGCTCCTTAAACAATACTCCGTATTCACGGAACGAAGGACTTTTGACGCCGGCTTATGGGCCCAGACGCAAGGACCAACAAAATCACTGCGGAACTTTATGGATCGTTTTAAAGTGGGCGTGAGCGACCGAGCCTCACTCAATGTATTAAAAAACGTTGTGGCATAAATCCGATTTCTGAAGAGAAATCACACTAAGAATGCCCCTGACAATCCATAATGCCTTGCATCGAGCCTCAAATTTCATAATAAAGGAAGAAGTCGATCATTTATTGGAACGGCTAACGCAACGAAACAACGCGGGGTGACAGACGAGCCAATTCTGATACGACAATCCAATCTATCCCCAGACTTTCACATCTCGATCACCTCTCTCAAGGTGAGCTATTCTCGTCACCAACATGAATGACGGGGAACCCACCAGTTATGCACCGTACGAAGAAATCCAAACCAACGAGGAGGTTGCAAGTTTTTCTTCAACGGCACTCCAACACCAAAGTAGCCCTCCCAAGGAAGTCGATGGGTCTAACATTGACGCCTATTACTGTCTTGACACAACAAACGCCTAATGTAAATCCCACTCAGTCTTTGAGCCGATTCATCATACGCCCGATAAGCACCAGCGAACTCATAACGAAATAAGAAAAGAAAATCTTGAAGAATTCAACCGAGCAGTCCGCTACTTACCCCCAAGGAATCACGTTTGCAAGAGCATTCATGCAATACATGCTTAGACGTTTCAAAGAAGCCATTGTGGAAATAGAGAATCTTTTCACAAATGTTAGGAACGAAAGACCAGCTCGAACACTCCATAAACTTCAAGACCAATGCCAATTTCTCATCTCTTGCGACACCGAAGGGTTATAATTTACCAATGTGCTATGTGACTCCGGGGCCTGCCTTGGCATCATCTCTAACTCAACCACCAACTACCTCGGTATCAAACATGTACACCCCACCAGAACAAGGATCAGCATGGGCGGCGAATCAAGCGCCACACCAAAAGGAATCGCTCGTGATGTACCCGTAAGAATTGGAAACTGCATAGCTCCAGTCGATTTCTACATCTTCAAGTTGACAAAGATTTAGCATACACCAATAATCCTTGGGTTAACCAAGTGGTGGTAGTGGGGTGGTTCCCTTCTGTGGTGAGAGTAGGTCCTGTTGGTCAAGGCCAGAGATCGACTCCCCATGGAAGCGGAATTGCAACATTTAATCCATTTGGCCACCAGAGCTTTCACATGGTCTCTTCAGGCCCCATGATTAGCCGGTGTTGGGGGGGGGGATGATGCGCGTACCCTCGGTGCAATAGGACTTGCCACCCTGCATCGGTCAGAGTCGGCGGTCCCCTAGTTCAGCCAGATCACCTGAGTTATCAAAAAAAAAATATATATATATCCTTGGGTTGCCTTTCTTAGCCACCACCGGAGGTTTCATGGACTGGCCGAATCGACACATCACCTTCATCAATATCGACAAAAACGTCTTTTATCCCGCTGTCCCACTCAAGAATGAAAAGGAAAAAGACTTCAACCCAAAAGCTCGTAACCCTAATTCACAATGGAGCAATGAGACATCATCTGAGAATTTAAAAATGGAGCGCCTATCATCTGAGGAAACCGAAAGGAAATTAAAAAGGACCTGCCTAAGGAGAAAACTTCCTTTCAACTAAGATTATATTATCATACCCATGAACTAATGGATGGCTTCATCCCTGCAAAGGGTATGTAGGCAACCAATCTTCGGAAAAGTTCAGCTGTCCCACCTCTCTAAAAAAGGGGGGAGTGGGAGCGGATACTCATATACTCCCATCTATGTAAACGCGATCTCTCACATATTCTAATTTTTTCACCAAATACAATTCTATCTTGACACATTCTTATCAATTTTGTGTGTTGCTGGCCACAACAACGAACCCACACAATCCTGTACGGATGTCCACTGCTATATCATATACGAATTAGGGATCTATTACTATCCATCGCGGATTAAAGAGCGCTATATAATTTAAAGGTCTTCGACATCTCAACAACATTTGCTTCTCAGCACACTGGTCTTCGACATCTCAACAACATTGTACTAAATGGATTGTTTTACAACACACCACTCAATATGAGATTTGAACACGCTCTGTCACGTTCTAAAATCAACTCAAAAATCAAAGACACATTATAAATCTCAAGTCATAAAACACCTCGTTCTCTATTACATCCTCATCTTTCAGGATTCACGATACCTCGGAAGTCAAATACAAAAACACACTTGAATATAAGCCATGCAAACATAGGTTCAATGCAAACAAAAATACAAGCCTAACAAAAAAACGATATTACAACAGGAACAAAACTATTGTCCTAGACGGTTTACTTCATTATCATCTATCGTGAGATCGGCAATTCCAGATACGTGCTCGTGGGACCCCGCAGGCTCGGTGACGCCGACACTAGCTGCAGTAGTTTTGATTGGCTTGTTCCCAAGAAGAGTTGCCACCGAATCCTCCGAAACAAGAGAAAATCTATGCCCTTCCCTTGAGCAGGAAGGGACCCTCTCGGATTCTCCATTCACCCCAACCAGGTCGGCCTTCCAACTAAACAACTTCGCTGCCTTGGCCTCGAGAGTCATAGGATTATCCTTTCGAATGATGACAAGAAACTCAAGGTTGCTGTTCACCTTGGTGATGCGCTCAGATTTGTCTCTGAAACTTCAGGTTTTAAATTTGTAAACCTAAAAGTTCTGCAAGTGCACATACATGCATTGTAGTACTTTAGGTATCAATCCACATGGAGGGAATGTTGTTCTGCGAGATCTTAGAAAGGGAATTAGTAGAGAAGTCTAAAACGATAATAAGGTTTATGGTTTTTTTTCGCCAAACGAGTGCTGGAAATTTGAACTAAACTAAGCGAGAAAGTAAAGAAAGCAAGTAAGTAAAGCGAGTAGGTAAAAAAAGAGGTTGTAAACTAATATGCGAGTACGCAAAATAAGATTGTAAACTAAACGAGAAAATAAGAAGGAAAACAAGTAAATAAGAAAGCAAGTAAATAAATTAAACGAATAAGCAAAGCGAAAACGTAAATGTAAACAATTAAACTAAGCGTTGGCCAATCTGGAACTCTCTAGGGATCTTGGCCGAAAATCAAAAGAATTTTTCTAGGGTTTTTAAAGTGACTTTTTGTCGTCTTTGGATTCTTAAACTTGGAACACGGATACTATGTGTTGTCTATTTTTGTACACCCTACACACCTACAACTTTAGTACTCGACCGGTAGCTTTCGTCTCCGGCCGCACAAAAAGTTAGTGATTATACTCAAAAGTTGTTAACGCTCACAACCCCACTACAAGTATACTTTGGAAATCTTGTGACAGTTTTGCTCGTCTACCCTAGGTCAAACATTTGGATCCAGTACTTTCGTAACTCTAAAAATAGTTAAGATCAGTTGCAAGGTATCTAATCAAGTAAACATGCATTAAGAATAAGGATAGAACGAAGAATCATAATCAATATCCTAATCTAAAACCTACTGATAGATCGATCCATGAGAGCCCCTTGAGAACCCTTTACCCAACGGGAGAACTACTTGGACACGATCATGCAAGACAAAATCGAGTTTCTGAATCAATAGATAAGAAATTAAACAAAAGGGTTCAAGGAAAATCCCTATCTCCCTAAACAAAGAACGAAGAACAAAAGTTTGGTGCAAAAAGTAATCTAAAAGTGACACAAAAGGTGGCTACGAAATTGTGTCTGTAAAACAAGTATTTATAAGTTTAAACTATTTCTTTGGTGTCCTTAGGGCTTCTTAAAAGAGAAAACGAAATGGGCTTTGTGAGAGCAGAATCTCACAACCTCAATGGAAGGAGTGAATATAGGGTCAGATAACATCGAGCTGAACCGCGAGGCGATGGTTGAGCCAGCCATCCTGCTGGTCGAAGCATCGAGATCGGAGAAATCTAGCCTCGTTACTAGTGAAGGGGGAAAAGTTAACCCCCTCCCCCTGGTGTAAACGGGGTTTGCGTCCCGGGTCGGAGAGTAGATCGTCTGATCGTGCCTGCCCGAGCCACTCTTTTGAGGTCGTCTTTGCGAGCTACGATTTGGCGATTCTGTTCTACGAAAACCGATATCAGGTTTCGGATCTCAACTATTTGATCCAGAGCCGACTGGTTTATGACTGCAGGTCCCGGAGGAATGATAGTTTCGCTGATCCCAGTCGTGATATTTGCTTCTGAGATGGTTATGGAAACATATGGTGTTCCATCCGAGTTCATCGAAGCGCTCGTGTCAGGCTGGGATGATGAGCTGGAGGTGTTCATAATTCTGAACGAAGCAGTGAATGCTGCGCTTATTGTATCTGACGTCTTCTTTGTTCAGAAGGCTGATTTCGTAGATTCTGAGAAGGAAATTGGTTTGCTCCTCCCCACAGACGGCGCCAAATTGTGAGAGCAGAATCTCACAACCTCAATTCTCAACGTGCAGGTTGTATGTTCGTAAGAGTTACTTAGAATATTTTGAGAGAAAAATGTGTATATTATTATTTTTGCCAAGAATTCGGTCCCTTTCGGGTAGCTCTCGCCTTTATCTTATACATGCTGAAATTGTAACTGTCTAGACCTATTAATTCACATTAAATACAGAATTAAATTTACAATCTAAGACTTTAATGCTGAGCTTGATCATGGGGTTTTGAATTAGCATGTTTTGACTTGGTGTAACGCAAACTCCTTCTCTCAGCGACCTCACCCCTTCCTGCGTGCTCGGCTCCTTCCAGCTTGCGGGCTCGCTCCATGATGTCTCATCGTAAACTGGGCTTCTTTGTTAGGCATGTTTAATCAAGATGGGCCTTGAGCGTGGAATTTGGGCCCAACAGGCTTGGAGGTGAGCTTCGAACATGTTGGTTTTGGGCCGAAACTGGTTCGACGCGTGTGCGTGGCTTAGACCAGCAGTCAAAGGGTGTTTCGCCATGGCTAGAGAGCCTAAACCATGGACAGGAGTGTATTCTCCTCGTCCAGGAGGCTTGGACCCGCGGTGGTTGGCGTATGAGGTTGAAACTTCAATTCTTCTCTTGCTTCTTTCGCGAGACTGCAGAACATGCCTTCAGTCAATTGGATGTATATCGAGATCTAACCATTGGCGAGTTTTGAAACAAACTGCGTATTAACGGTGGTTCTCCCTTCTATCTTGTATGAAAACTTGGGAGCTATCAGACGGTGATAATGTCTCCATTGGATGTCTAACTTCGGACGGTATGAAATTGTCCAAATATGGTTTTTCTCCAATTTGCGTCGTTTTGCCTAAGGAACCTGAAAAGAGTATTGAAATTACAAATATGCAAAAACTATGCTAAAAACATGTAAAAGAAAATGAAACACTTATTAAAGTGTTCTAAAATAAACGGTAAAACAGGTAAAAATACGGTGTTATCACATCCCCAGACTTAAACCTTGTTTGTCCTCAAACAAGACAAAACTTAAGCTTGGAAATGATCAAACAAAAATCATAGGAAAATAGAAATTTCGGTGACCGTCCTTCTAAACCATGACCATCGAACTACATCAAACGCAACCTAGCCTAGAAAATTATCACTATAAGTTTTGGCAACACTAGTCCACGGTATCTGTCATACAAAATATAAACTTTCAAAATCCTTAAATCAGGTCATATAGTTCTCTAAACTCATTAAGTGCAAACGTGAACTTCTCATCAAAATGATCAAAACAAGACAAATGAGTCTAGGTATCAAAGGCATTTAGAAGTGAGGTTGAAAGTGTTTCAGATTACCATAATTTCATCGGAGGGTGCGAGATATTATGCAAAACAGCAAGAGTGGAATGACCTATTGATAACCACAACTTCCAGTCACTTCTTCTTGCGTAAAAATGTTGCACTTCCTCCTTTCTCCAAAAACAGAAGTTTTTTGTCATTCCCCCAGACTTTGAATTTTCTGTAGGCTTAGAATGACATACTTCTCACAAACGAACCATTGATGCCTCATAAGTATTTCAACCAACCTAGACTCTTTTTAGGTTTTTGTTTCCTTTCCCTTTCGATTATTTTTGTTTTTTCTGTTTTTTTTTCGAAAGGGAGAAACGCCTTTTATTAAGATAGAGTCTTACGGGCAGAAAGATTTATCATGATTTAGAGTTTTTCCAAAGGCATAACCAAGCTCTTATCTTTGTTGAATTCTCCTCCACAAATCGCGTATTGTCTTTGTCTTTAGTGACTGAAAACTATGTCGTTCCTCCCTCTCCGGCGTTTTTGCACATATATGTACATAAGACACAAAGAGAGTTGCATGAGATTTGAACAATGGTTAAGTTTTGGGTGGGGTACCAACTAAAGATGAGTTGGCCATTCATGTATGACAAAGAGTGGTAAAAAGTAAAAGAACGTCATGAATGTATGATTCGTTATCTTTGCCTAAACATATGATGAGAAAATTAAGTCAATTTAAAGTCCAAGTATAATAGAGCTAGTATATTACATCCTAAAGAATCTCTACGATCTAAATTGCTATGGGGATTTTGCATTAACATAAACTCTAGCTACCGCCTTGTCTAGAACCAAATTACGAAAGAGCATGTTACTAGGAAATAGCGTAGAAGAACATTGGTCGGTTATCTTCATGAATTTCTTTCATCATTCCCTCAAAATATATCTTATTTTATAGAAAACCTTGAAAAGTTTTAAAGAAAGTTTTTAAAATATGCAAAATGCAAAGACTCATGAAAGAAAATGGTGGTTAGTAAGGGATGAAATCCTCCCCTAGACTTAAATCACATTTTCCTTAGTGTGAAATAAATCGAGTAAGGATGAATAATAGATGTATGTAATAATTGAAAAAGTTTAAGGGAAAAGAAAACTTACACGGATGCAGTTGGGGAATGGATTTGGGAATGAAATGGTGGTGAATGGGGGATGGTGATATGGTGAAGGGAATGGATGTGTGAATGGATGGGATTCGATCCGGGGTCGAAATGAACCGATCGGGATAAAAAATAGGCTCGTTTGATCGCGACCGCTGTGAATGGAGATCTGGCCACGGCTCACGTCTTTGCACCCGCGGCCGACGGCTTCTTTTGCAATTAAGTCTTTCCTCGCGGTTCATGCTGGATCGAGCAGTTCCGAACCTTGTCTCCATCTTTCTGTCTTTTCATTTTTTGATTTTTTGGTTTTTAAGATAGCTGAAACTAAGAAAAAGAAAATCTTAATAGAAAAAGAAAGAAAAGCTAAAAATAAAAACGTACCGAAATGGGTTGCCTCCCATTGAGCGCTTTTGTTTAAAGTCGTTTAGCTAGACGTTGGTAGCTAGGTGAGCTCATTCGAAGAAAGGCCTTGTCCAAAAATAAGTTTCCTTTGATTTAACCTTGTAATCCTTCGTATAAAACATATCACGCCATTTTCACTCGGGATTTTTGTCATCAAGTCCAAGATGGTGATCTCCTACGGGATCACAATGGAAAATCATACTTGGAGCTTCCTTGGAGTATGATTCTTCTGCTTTATCTGTGCTTCGCGAACGTGTTAGATGCTTGTATTTTGAGGGGTATAAGGATTGCATCATGTCATAAGATCGAATCATGTTGGAAGATACACGGGGAAATGGTCCTTCATGATCTGAAGTGGTGAAGCATCCCAGGTGAAGACGGTTTGCTCGAAAAGGTGTGGCAAGATCACGAACAATCGAAGGAATGAAGAAACAGGGGTTTGCAGCGTGTGGAGCAGGTGCAGACACGATAAAAGGAAGCTTGGCCGCGGGTGGGTGAAGCGCACCCTCGGTGGTAGGAGGGCTGGCCGCGCGTCGAGGAGGTGCGACCGCGGTGGAGGTGTCTCGGGTCGTCTTGCTCGGATCGTCGTCTCCTTCATCTCCAATGATGTTTTCTGGTCCTTGGGGAATATTCGGCTTCTCTTTAGCTTCATTTAAGTCTCCATCACGTCTCATATGAACAAGGGTACATTGTGCATCAAAAGGGATATTTTCGCACGTCAAAATTACCGGTTTGATTTTTTCCTCTTGTGTGATGAGTGCACCTTCTTCTAAAACGTTTTCAACGTTCTTTGTAGCTCCTACAGGGTCTAAGATGGGTTAATCTCTGCTGCATGTGTTCATAAAATAGGAATCACGAAATTTCATTACCTTGATCGAGCATGGAACAACAAGTTTTTTTGGATCCTTCATCTTAGAAAGCGTCTTCAATGGTTGATCCAATGTTACCATTAACGTCTCATCCTTCACGAGATCTGTCTCACACTCGAGGTGGTGAGGATCTAAAGAAGAAAAGAGCTTTGGTTCGTCGAGTAGAGGTGACTTGTAATCTTTTTATCGTCTTCAAGACCCTCGAACGAGTTGATAGAGATAATATCGTCACTAGGAATAGAAACATGTCCTTCTTTTCCTTCATGTTTTGCTTCGTTGAAATCATCATCTTTGTGCATAGATTCGTTGAGTTCTTGGAGAATATCCTCCATGTGTGTTTTGTAGACCATCAGCTTCACATAATCTCCATCGGTTTGTTGAGGTTGGTGGTTGAGCCAAGGGGTTTTAAAATCATAATCTTTGGAAGCAAGGGATATGATTATCGCATCGAGTCGCTCCAAACGAAGGCTGATTTCCAAGATATCATCGTGCTGGTTTGAGGTTTGATGAGGAAGACTGTAATAACTCTCTCGTGAGTTGACATACGGAGACGCAAAAGGCTCGTCTCAGTAGTAAAGAGGCTCGTAGCGTCCTTGAGAGTAATTGGTCGGTGCCGGTTTTCGATGCATGTAGTACGAATCACGGTAGTGGTGTGAATCGTGAGAGTAGTGAGCATAAGATGGTCGTAGAAACCCTGCTCGTAGTATCAAACTCGCTCCAAAGACGAGTTCATATTTCAAAACATGAAACGAAGAAAATAAAAACGAACATTAAAAAGAAAACGTTTATTCTAGAGTCGATTTACTAACCTCTAAAGTGTGACAGAACGAGTAGCGATTACCTCCCCGGCAACGGCGCCAAAAACTTGATGCACTTGGATTTGTCTCCGAAACTTCAGGTTTTAAATTTGTAAACCTAAAAGTTCTGCAAGTTCACAGACGTGCGTTGTAGTATTTTATGTATCGATCCACACAGAGGGAATGTTGTTCTGCGAGACCTTAGAAAGGGAGTTAGTAAGGAAGTCTAAAACGATAATAAATTTTATGGTTTTTGTCACGAAATGACTGCTGGAAATTTGAACTAAACTAAGCGAGAAAGTAAGTAAGCAAAGCGAATAGGTAAAAATGAGGTTGTAAACTAATAAGCGAGTACGCAAAATAAGATTGTAAACCTAACGAGAAAATAAAAAGGCATGCAAGTAAATAAGAAAGCAAGTAAATAAATTAAACGAATAAGCAAAACAAAAACGTAAACAATTAAAATAAGCATTGGGAAATCGGAAACTCTCTAAGGATCATGGTGGAAAATCATAAGAATTTTGCTAGGGTTTTTAAAGTGACTTTTTGTCATCTTTGGATTCTTGAACTTGGAACACTGACACTATGTGTAGTCTATTTTCGTATAGCCTACAAACTTACAACTTTAGTACTCGACCGGTAGCTTTCGTCTCAGGTCGCGCAAAAAGTTAGTGATTATACTCAAAAGTCGTTAACGCTCACAACTCCTCCACATGTATACTTTCGAAATCTGGTGACAATTTTGCTCGTCTACCCTAGTTCAAACATTTGGATCCATTACTTTTGTAGATTTAAAAATATTTAAGATCAGTTGCAAGGTATCTAATCAAGTAAATATGCATTAAGAATAAGGATATAACGAAGAATAATAATCGATACCCTAATCTAAAACCTAATGATAAATCGATCCATGAGAGTCCATTGAGAACCCTTTACCCAACGGGAGAACTACTCGGACACGATCATGCAAAACAAAATCGAATTTCTGAATTGCATAATCAATAGATAAGAAATTAAACAAAAGGGTTCAAGGGAAATCCCTATCTTCCTAAATAAAGAACGAAGGATAGAAGTTTGGTGCAAAAAGTAATCTAAAAGTGACACAAAAAGGGGGCTACGAAATTGTGTCTATAAAACAAGTATTTAGAGGTCTTC
Organism: Eutrema japonicum; assembly: GCA_030161315.1. Taxonomy (NCBI): domain Eukaryota; kingdom Viridiplantae; phylum Streptophyta; class Magnoliopsida; order Brassicales; family Brassicaceae; genus Eutrema; species Eutrema japonicum. Next base: position 41,079,528 of record BSQW01000011.1, read on the forward strand.
AACTCTTACTATGGTCGTCCTTACGGTTTCTTAGAAGAGAAAACGAAGTGGGCTTGAATGTGGGCTTCGAACAAGTTGTTTTTGGGCCGAAACTGGTTCAGCGCGTGTGCGTGGCTTGGACCCATGGCCAAAGGGTATTTTACCGTGGCTGGAGAGCCTAGGCCCGCGTCCAGGAGTGTATTCGCTGCGGCCAGGAGGCTTGGACCCACGGTGGTTGGCCTATAAGGTTGAAACTTCAATTCTTCTCTTACTTCTTTCGCGAGACTGCATAACATGCCTTTAATCAATTGGATGTATATTGAGATCTAACCGTAGGATTGTCTTGACACCAACTGGGTATAAAAGGTGGTTATCCCTTCTATCTGGTTTCCAAATTTGGGCGTGATCTGACTGTGAGAAAGTCTCCATTGTATGTCTAACTTCTGACGGTATGAAATTGTCCAAAATCTGTTTTTCTCCAATTTGCGTCGTTTTGCCTAAGGAACCTGAAAAGAGTTTTTAAACTATAAATATGCAAAATACGATAAAAACATGTAAAAGCAAATGAAATACTTATTACAGTGTTCTATAATAAACAGGTAAAAATACAGTGTTATCACTCGGCCGGCTCGAATACCTTATCCTTGGCGCCTTTACACAGATCGATGATGGCCCCAACTTTGCCCCTCTGGCCTTGGATCTTCCAAGCCAACTCGCACCTCGCTCCCTTCTAAGCGTTCTTGACGTTAGCATCGTGAAGAGAATCTTTTGCTTCAAGCTGCCTCTTCAAAAAAGCTACCTCGGCCTCCAACTTTTTCTTCTCTTCCACCAACTGGAGCGCAAAGCTCGCAGACTTTTTCGACTCTCCCCCTCAAAACTCTCGTCTCTTAACTACAAGAAAACTGTCTATTTCCAACGAAAATTTACGACCGTTTTAAATCAATGTAACTTTACATCGACATTACGACGAAATATGTGTTCGATGTAAAATCGTCGTAAATATGTGTCGTCGTAATATCGATGTAAATTTACGACTCGTTTACGACGACAACATAAATCGTCGTAATGTCGTCGTAAATTTACGTCGATATTACGACGAATATGTCTTCTGTATATTATGTTGATATTACGTCTTCTGTATATGTCGTAAATATGTGTCGTCGTAATATCGATGTAAATTTACGACTATTTGACGACGACATTACGACGACAACATAAATCGTCGTAATTTCGTCGTAAATTTACGTCGATATTACGACGAATATGTCTTCTGTATATTACGTTGATATTACGATGATTTGACGTCACATGTTCCCAGTTAGGTAGACCACGTTTTTTAATAGGTCCACCTACTAAATTTACATCGAATTTACATAGTAAAATTCGTTGTAAATCCGTTGGAAAATCGTTGGTAATTCTGAAAAAAATTTCTATAAATACAGCATAACTTCAAACGAAAGAATCAAAAAAAAAAACAAACAGAATAAAAATATATATATATATATATATATAAATGTCTATATACGAACTACGAAAATGGATGTATACGCAAAAGGATTCAGAGGGAGATTTGACGGAAGAATTCAAAGAATGGCTTGAAATATTCATGTATCAGGCCGGAAATATGCAAACAACCCTGGAAAGTGGTAAGATGTTCTGTCCTTGTCGTAAATGCAAGAATACGAGATATATGTTTATTGAGACGGTGTGGAAGCATTTACTAAATAGAGGGTTTATGCCGCAATATTATGTTTGGTATCAACATGGAGAGGGGTTTGAAAGAACTCAAGCAACGGATAGTAGTAGTAATTATCAAGGTCAAGTAGAATCAAATTATCAAGGTAGTTATGATCATGGTCAACATCAATTTGATCAGGGTGCAGATCATGATAGGATGCATGCCATGGTTAATGATGCATTTCATGAAACAAATGCTGATAATAGTACTGTTGAGGAACCGGACGTAGATGCGAAGCGATTTTATGATATGCTAGACGCTGCAAACCAGCCACTCTACGATGGATGTATAGAAGGTCAATCTAAATTGTCGTTAGCTGCTAGGATGATGACAATTAAAACTGATCATAACTTAGCTGAGGTTTGCATGGATGATTGGGCTGATCTTATTAAAGAGTATTTGCCAGAGGATAATTTGGCTGCCGAAACATACTATGAGATACAGAAGTTGGTGATTAGTCTTGGGTTGCCTTTTGAGATGATAGACGTATGTGTTGACAATTGTATGCTTTTTTGGAAAGATGATGATAAGTTGCAGGAATGTCGATTTTGCCAAAAACCGAGATTTAGGCCCCAAACAACTGGGCGTACTAAGATACCATACCAACGGATGTGGTATCTTCCTATAACTGATAGGTTGAAACGATTGTATCAATCTGAAAGGACAGCTGCATCGATGAGGTGGCATGTAGAACATTCACAGAGAGAAGGAGAAGTGACTCACCCGTCAGATGCAAAAGCTTGGAAACACTTTAACACGGTACACCCTGATTTTGCTAACTCTAAGTGAAATGTGTATCTTGGTCTTTGCACTGATGGATTTAGTCCATTTGGTATGTCTGGTAGGCAATATTCTTTGTGGCCAGTTATCGTAACTCCTTATAACCTTCCCCCAGATATGTGCATGCAAAGGGAATTTCTTTTCCTGAATATTTTAGTCCCTGGTCCCAATCATCCGAAGCGGTCCCTTGATGTGTTTTTGCAGCTCATTCATGAGTTGAAACAGTTGTGGTATACAGGAGTGCGGACATATGATTATTCGAGGAAATTTTTTTTTACGATGCGTGCGGTGCTTATGTGGACAATAAGCGACTTCCCTGCTTATGGAATGCTATTAGGTTGGACGACGCATGGGAGGTTATATTGTCCTTATTGCCTCGATCGGACAGATGCGTTTCAACTGAAACATGGTCGAAAAACATGCTGGTTTGATTGTCACCGCCGGTTTTTACCAATCAATCATCCATATAGGAGAAACAAGCGGTTGTTTAGGAAGAACAAAATCGTGCGTGTCTCCCCACCAGTGTATCTATCTGGGGAAGATCTAGAAGCGCAAATATATCATTTTGGGGGACTAGAAACTGTGAATCGTGGGGGAAATTGGCACACTCCAGCTAATATGCCTGATGGATACGTGGTTAATCACAATTGGCACAAGAAAAGCATTTTTTGGGATCTTCCGTACTGGAAAAATCATCTACTGAGACACAATCTTGATGTCATGCACATTGAGAAAAACTTTTTTGATAACATCATGCATACAGTGTTAAACGTGAAAGGAAGAACCAAAGACAGCGGAAAGTCAAGGTTGGACTTGCCAGATATTTGCAACAGAAATGAGTTGCATATAATGAGCAATGGAAAATCACCAGTTCCTATATTTCGGTTGGGTGCAGAACAAAAGGAATCGTTGTTCAATTGGGTTTCATCTGACGTGAAGTTTCCTGATGGGTATGTATCCAATCTTGCTAAATCTGTTGAGAAAGGAGAAAAGTTTTCAGGGATGAAGAGTCATGAATGCCACGTGTTTATGCAACGTTTACTTCCTTTCGCATTTGCCGAACTCCTTCCAGAAAATGTTCATGAAGCAATTGGAGGTAAGATACTTCATCACATATAAAATTATTGAGATTAATTATATATATATATGTTACAATGTATATAATTTTGTCTTTGCCGGCATCGGAGCGTTTTTCCGGGATCTTAGTACACGGACGTTGTCAGAAGATGTAATTGCACAACTGGCTGCTAATATTCCAATCTTGTTGTGCAATTTGGAGAAGATATTTCCCCCTGCGTTTTTTGATGTTATGGAACATCTTCCCATTCATCTCCCCCACGAAGCAGAACTAGGAGGCCCTGTTCAGTTTAGGTGGATGTACCCATTCGAGCGCTTCATGAAACATTTAAAGGGAAAGGCAAAAAATCTAGCAAGGGTTGAAGGATCAATTGTTGCGGGAAGTTTGACAGAAGAAACTTCACACTTCACTTCATATTATTTCGCTCCAAAAGTTCGCACACGCAAACGGACTCCCCGAAGATACGATGATGGCGGTGTGGGACGAATTTATGCAGTAGAGGGTGTCCCAGATATATTCTCACCAATTGGTCGTCTTAGTGGAAAATTGAAGGAAGTTTGGTGGGATAACGAGCATGACAGGCACAGCGCACATACGTACATCCTCCTAAACTGTGATGAAGTGAGTCCTTACGAAAGGTAATAACAAAACTATTTAATTAATCAGTCATTAATAATTAATTAATATAATTATAATTAAATGTGATAATTTTTATGTCTATATATGTATTTTGCAGCTTATTTGTTACCCAGGTACGAGAATGCATTGAAGGGGTTTCAGATGATGAAATAAACGACCGTAAAGATCGTCACTTTGTTGAGTGGTTGAAGACGCAAGTAAGTTAATATAGTTATAAATATTTCATTTAATTATATCGGCTTTCAATCTAACTTTTACACTTATCATAGGTTGATCATGGCGATCCCGCATATCCATTTTGGTTTCATGAGTTACTCCTAGGCCCCATCGGGAATATAACGACCGCACCCATGTATTTTACCCGTGGTTATGTGTTTCATACATACAAGTATGGCCTTTGTCGGGCAACTACCAACTACGGAGTATGTGTTATGGGTGAAATAGATTTTTATGGGGTTTTGCAGGAAATAATTGAATTGGAGTACCCCGGACTGGTTAGGTTGAAATGCGTTTTCTTCAAATGTGATTGGTTCGATCCAACAGTCGGTCTAGGGGTACGAATTAACAAATTTGGTGTGGTTGACGTCAACAAACCACGACGTTACAACAAGTTTGAGCCATTTATCCTAGCATCACAAGCAGAACAAGTAACGTTCGTTCCATATCCGCGAGTTCGAACATCTGGGATCTCATGGTTATCGGTTATTAAAATAGCTCCAAGGAGTAAAATTGTTGGTGTTGATGATCTTCCAATTCAACAAGATTCTTGCCTTGATATTACAGAACCAGAGATTACGGAGAACGTTCTTTTAATTGATCCACGAAACAGGCAACTTGAATATCTACCTAACGACACAGAAGAAGAAGGCGATTCCGACGAGTTTGAAGAAACTGACGATGATGATGGACCTGAATATGATGAACCAAATCAAGATGATGAGCCCAACGAAGATGATGATTCTGATTGAAAGCTTATATATATATGTAATTTTTTGTTTGTTAAATGTTTAAGTTTTTGTTGTAAAATTATATATTAAACTAATAAAACATCGACGAAAATTGATGAATTAACAGTTTTGTGAATGAAACACGTAGATTAGTATTAATTTAACTTTATTACATAATGCTAAACCCTAAATATACAGTTATTTAATGTAAATCTGATGGTACTTAACGATGATTTTACGACGAAATTATTTAATGTAAACACGTAGAATGTTGTATTCCCACTTCTGATGATCTGGCCAACAAAGAATTCTGGGGGTCGAGTTTTCTAGATTCATAAAGATCAACCACCATAAGTGAAAGATACATAGAATTGGACATCCTTATATTACGAAGGATTTACATCGATGTCCAATTCTATGAATCATTCACCTATGGTAGATGAAGACTGTCTTCACTTGAAAACAAGATCCTACAGGATTATTTGTTGGCCAGATCATCAAGAAGTGGGAACACAATGATCAGCGTAAAAACTCAAGGAAAAGTGGGTATGTATATATTTAATGTGTATTTTTTTTTTGAGTTAGCATTGAATGTGTGGAATGTATTTATAGAAATGTTTTAGAAATTACCAACGGATTTGCAACGAAAATTTACAACGGTTTTACATCGAATAGCATTACAACGATTTTACATCGAATATGCGACGAAATTACGTCGACAAAATGCGATGTAAATAATTAGGTGACCTATAAAAACCGTGTTTTACCAAACTCGCAGAGTCGACGTGAAATCGTCGTAAACTCGTTGTAAGTTAACAACGATTTTACGACGAATCCGTCGTAAAATCGTTGTAATACCTAAAATATAGGGTTTTGGGTTTGATTTACATGTTTGTTTTTTTTTATCTTAGATCTTGTTTTACGTAAGTTCTAATCATAGTATAAACAAGTTTATGTTTTTACAAAATCATTTACATTATTTAAGTCATCCATGTTACGAATATACTAATATATAAGAACGAATGCTATACATTATTATGTATGATATGGAAATCGACGACGATATAGATTCAATCGTCGTTATTGAATCTATTGTTAAATATTAGAATTATTAGATGCACAAATAAACTTCGTTCTTACTTCCAGGATATGTGTATTGTGATTTAGGGTTTAGGGTATAGATTTATTTTATTACAACGATTTGACGACGGATTCGTCATAAAACCGTTGTAAACTTACAAGGTTTTTACGACGGATTCGTCATAAAATCGTTGTAAACTTACAACGATTTTATGACGAATCCGTCGTAAAAGTGTTGTAAGTTTACAACGATTTTACGACGAATCCGTCGTCAAATCGTTGTAATACCTAAAATATAGGGTTTAGGGTTTGATTTACATGTTTGGTTTTTTTATCTTATATCTTGTTTTACGTAAGTTCTAATCATAGTATAAACAAGTTTATGTTTTTACGAAATCATTTACATTATTTAAGTCATGCATGTTACGAATATACTTATATATAAGAACGAATGCTATACATTATTATGTAAGATATGGAAATCGACGTCGATATAGATTAAATCGTCGTTATTGAATCTATTGTTAGAATTATTAGATACACAAATAAACTTCGTTCTTATTTCCAGGATATGTGTATTGTGATTTAGGGTTTAGGGTATAGATTTATTTTATTACAACGAAATTACGACGGATTAGTCGTAAAAGCGTTGTAAGTTTACAACGATTTTACGACGAATCCGTCGTCAAATCGTTGTAATACCTAAAATATAGGGTTTAGGGTTTGATTTACATGTTTGGTTTTTTTATCTTATATCTTGTTTTACGTAAGTTCTAATCATAGTATAAACAAGTTTATGTTTTTACGAAATCATTTACATTATTTAAGTCATGCATGTTACGAATATACTTATATATAAGAACGAATGCTATACATTATTATGTAAGATATGGAAATCGACGTCGATATAGATTCAATCGTCGTTATTGAATCTATTGTTAGAATTATTAGATGCACAAATAAACTTCGTTCTTATTTCCAGGATATGTGTATTGTGATTTAGGGTTTAGGGTATAGATTTATTTTATTACAACGAAATTACGACGGATTAGTCGTAAAAGCGTTATAAGTTTACAACGAATTTACGACGGATTCGTCGTAAAAGTGTTGTAAGTTTACAACGATTTTACGACGAATCCGTCGTAAAAGCGTTGTAAGTTTACAACGATTTTACGACGAATCCGTCGTAAAATCGTTGTAATACCTAAAATATAGGGTTTAGGGTTTGATTACATGTTTGGTTTTTTATCTTATATCTTGTTTTACGTAAGTTCTAATCATAGTATAAACAAGTTTATGTTTTTACGAAATCATTTACATTATTTAAGTCATGCATGTTACGAATATACTTATATATAAGAACGAATGCTATACATTATTATGTAAGATATGGAAATCGACGTCGATATAGATTAAATCGTCGTTATTGAATCTATTGTTAGAATTATTAGATACACAAATAAACTTCGTTCTTATTTCCAGGATATGTGTATTGTGATTTAGGGTTTAGGGTATAGATTTATTTTATTACAACGAAATTACGACGGATTAGTCGTAAAAGCGTTGTAAGTTTACAACGATTTTACGACGAATCCGTCGTCAAATCGTTGTAATACCTAAAATATAGGGTTTAGGGTTTGATTTACATGTTTGGTTTTTTTATCTTATATCTTGTTTTACGTAAGTTCTAATCATAGTATAAACAAGTTTATGTTTTTACGAAATCATTTACATTATTTAAGTCATGCATGTTACGAATATACTTATATATAAGAACGAATGCTATACATTATTATGTAAGATATGGAAATCGACGTCGATATAGATTCAATCGTCGTTATTGAATCTATTGTTAGAATTATTAGATGCACAAATAAACTTCGTTCTTATTTCCAGGATATGTGTATTGTGATTTAGGATTTAGGGTATAGATTTATTTTATTACAACGAAATTACGACGGATTAGTCGTAAAAGCGTTATAAGTTTACAACGAATTTACGACGGATTCGTCGTAAAAGTGTTGTAAGTTTACAACGATTTTACGACGAATCCGTCGTAAAAGCGTTGTAAGTTTACAACGATTTTACGACGAATCCGTCGTAAAATCGTTGTAATACCTAAAATATAGGGTTTAGGGTTTGATTACATGTTTGGTTTTTTATCTTATATCTTGTTTTACGTAAGTTCTAATCATAGTATAAACAAGTTTATGTTTTTACGAAATCATTTACATTATTTAAGTCATGCATGTTACTACTATACTTATATATAAGAACGAATGCTATATATACATTATTATGTAAGATATGGAAATCGACGACGATATAGATTCAATCGTCGTTATTGAATCTATTGTTAAATATTATAAGTATTAGATGCACAAATATACTTCGTTCTTACGTCCAGGATATGTGTATTGTGATTTAGGGTTTAGGGTATAGATTTATTTTATTACAACGAAATTACGACGGATTCGTCGTAAAATCGTTGTAAATTTACAACGAATTTACGACGAATCCGTCGTAAAATCGTTGTAATACCCTAAATATTTAATTTACCGCGTGGGGGAAAATTTTGATACGTTGAATTTTCGGTTCAGTATTACGACGATTTTACGATGATTCCGTCGTAAAATCGTCGTAAATTCCCAACGATTTTACGACGACAACAAAATATATATATACGTGACCAGATTTTTCCTTCTCACAATCTCAAATCACTCTCTCTTTCTAACATATCACTCTCTCTCTCTAAAAATCTCTACCCTCTCTCTAAAAAAAGGTAACATTTTTTTTTGTATTTTTAAATTATAGTATCATTGTAAGGATTTTGAATTGTTAGTTAGGATTGTAATATTTATTAGTTAGGATTGGAATTATTAGTTAGGAATGGAATTATATTATACTAGAATTGAGTTATTTTTAAATATTTTTTAGATATGGCGCCACGTAAATCACACTATCGGTACTTTCTCGAGACGGGACCGAGTGCTAATTCGCAACTCCCGTCATCTTCTGCGACACAGTCCGCTGTTCCGGATTCTTTTCACGGACCAGCGCCGCCTCCGGAAGCAGATGCTCGACTGCCGTTGTTGTATGCGGGATTGACGGTCGAAGATATTTTGCAGTCGCCGGGGCATGATTCTTTAGACCGGTTAGATCCGCGACGGCTCCCGAATACTTTTTGGTACGTAACTAAAATTTTATTTTTTTTAATAACATTATGAATTTTTTTTTTTTACTAATAATTTTTGTTTTATTTCTTAGGTTTAAGGAAGATAACAAAGTTGGACGGAGTGTGGCTGACACCATTAAAGCCTATTTCATGGAGCCTCACCGCAATTGGTCTTCGGTTCCGGAAGACGTTGTCGGGACATGGTTTAAATGTTTCGCGGTAATTTTTTTATTTTTTATATTCATTATTATTTTGGTCAATTCTTTATCTTTAATATATCATTTCTAATTTTTTTTTGTATAGCAAAAATGGCATTGGGACGTTGCGATCAACGAGACGGTGAATACGGAATTAAAAAAGAAGGGAAAATTGCGGCTCAACAATGCCGTCTCCGATTGGAAGAGGAAGTGGGAGGTTAAAGGCGATCATGGGAACCCGCCATACAGCATACTGGAGAGATCCGCATGCGCAGCATGTGGCCGCTAAGTGTTCAGCTTCACGAAACACTATGGGTCCAGACGGTCTTCCAGAGCTTATGCCTCATACGTCGGGTCAAACGACTTTTGCGGGAAGACGCCTTCAAATGGTAATAATATTTTCGGTTATAATTTTATTTATGTAATTTTAATTTGTTATTAATTTATATTACCCATCAACCGTTTGATTTCTTTTTGAATGTCTTTTTTGTTAGGCAAATGGAGACGAACTTCCTCCAATGACCCGAGTTTTTGCGGAAACTCACAAGAAGAAAGACGGAACTTTTGTAGATACTCGAGCAGAGGCGATCTACAATGACGCGCATGCAAGGATCGACGAGAGTCAAACTCAGCTTCCTCAGCAGCTATCACCCGGCAGTAGTTCGGTCCAATCCACTGCGACTTTGACGGTTGCCCAGATGGACGAAATATACGCAGAGGTAATTTAACGTTTTTTTTTTCAAAAGTTAACGTTTCTTTATACAATTTATTAAATTTTACGTTTCTTTTTTAATGGTTGCCCCGAAGAAAAAGGGCAGAGTTTTAGGGATGGGATCGATCGTAGATAGTGCCGCCGCGTTATCCCGTCGTCAGCTTTTCGACGATCCGGTTATTTTGTTGACGGAGTTAAACACCGCCAACTCCGAGATCAACACTTTGCGGGCGAAGCAGGTGGTATACGACGAGAAGATCCAAGGATACGATAAAACAATCCAAGGATACAACACTCTCTTCGATATTATTGCCCTGACTAACCCGACTTTGGCGGCTGCACTGAGGCAGCAAGAAGGATCGACATCGGGCCAGCCGACTGATCCGCTCGCGCAAGAACGAGCGAATATGGAGCAGAATGGATCGGACGACGAGCTTTTTGATAATTTACGTTTTTCAGGTGGACAATAGTTTGTGTTAAGAATTTTATTTTGTATTTTAAATTTTATTTTATATTTAGAATTTATTTATAAAATTTTAATTTATAAATATAATTTTATTAATTATTTTTTTAAAATTTTATTTAATTTATTTAATTTATATAAAATTATATTTAATTTACGACGACTTTACATCGAAAATTTTACATCGATTTTATATTGAATTAATAATTTACATCGATTTTACATCAATAATTTAACATCGATTTTACATCGTTCAATAATTTACGACGAATTTACATCGAATATTTTACATCGATTTACCAACGGATTTACATATACATATTACGACGAATTTACGACGTATTGTCAAAACAGAAATTGTATAATTCGATGTAATGTTTCATCCTATTACGACGCATTTACGACGGATTTTCGAAAAAAAATTGTATAATCCGATGTAAAATCGATGTACTGTATTCGTCGTAAAATCGATTTATATTTACATCGATTTTACGACGAATAATATACGACGATCTTAAGACGGTTTTTAGTGCTCCTTAATGTTACGACCAATTTACGACTATCTCCGATTAATGACGATCATATTACGACGAATTGTTAATTGTCGCTAATCCGTCGTAAACCATGTTTTACGACCAATTTACGACGATTACGTTAGTTGTAAAATGGCAGTTTTCTTGTAGTGCAAAGGGTATGTAGGCAACCAATCTTCAGAAAAGTTCAGCTGTCACACCTCTCTAAAAAAGGGGGAGTGGGTGCGGATACTCATATACTCCCATCTATGTAAACGCGATCTCTCACATATTCTAATTTTTTCACCAACTACAATTCTATCTTCACACATTCTTATCAATTTTGTGTGTTGCTGGCCACAACAACGAACCCACACAATCCTGTACGGATGTCCACTGCTATATCATATACGAATTAGGGATCTATTACTATCCATCGCGGATTAAAGAGCGCTATATAATTTAAAGGTCTTCGACATCTCAACAACATTTGCTTCTCAGCACACTGGTCTTCGACATCTCAACAACATTGTACTAAATGGATTGTTTTACAACACACCACTCAATATGAGATTTGAACACGCTCTGTCACGTTCTAAAATCAACTCAAAAATCAAAGACACATTATAAATCTCAAGTCATAAAATACCTCGTTCTCTATTACATCCTCATCTTTCAGGATTCATGATACCTCGGAAGTCAAATACAAAAACACACTTGAATATAAGCCATGCAAACATAGGTTCAATGCAAACAAAAATACAAGCCTAACAAAAAAACGATATTACAACAGGAACAAAACTATTGTCCTAGACGGTTTACTTCATTATCATCTATCGTGAGATCGGCAATTCCAGATACGTGCTCGTGGGACCCCGCAGGCTCGGTGACGCCGACACTAGCTGCAGTAGTTTTGATTGGCTTGTTCCCAAGAAGAGTTGCCACCGAATCCTCCGAAACAAGAGAAAATCTATGCCCTTCCCTTGAGCCGGAAGGGACCCTCTCGGATTCTCCATTCACCCCAACCAGGTCGGCCTTCCAACTAAACAACTTCGCTGCCTTGGCCTCGAGAGTCATAGGATTATCCTTTCGAATGATGACAAGAAACTCAAGGTTGCTGTTCACCTTGGTGATGCGCTCAGATTTGTCTCTGAAACTTCAGGTTTTAAATTTGTAAACCTAAAAGTTCTGCAAGTTCACATACATGCATTGTAGTACTTTAGGTATCAATCCACATGGAGGGAATGCTGTTCTGCGAGATCTTAGAAAGGGAATTAGTAAGGAAGTCTAAAACGATAATAAGGTTTATGGTTTTTTTCGCCAAACGAGTGCTAGAAATTTGAACTAAACTAAGCGAGAAAGTAAAGAAAGCAAGTAAGCAAAGCGAGTAGGTAAAAAAGAGGTTGTAAACTAATAAGCGAGTACGCAAAATAAGATTGTAAACTAAACGAGAAAATAAGAAGGAAAACAAGTAAATAAGAAAGCAAGTAAATAAATTAAACGAATAAGCAAAGCGAAAACGTAAACAATTAAACTAAGCGTTGGGCAATCTGGAACTCTCTAGGGATCTTGGCCGAAAATCATAATAATTTTGCTAGGGTTTTTAAAGTGACTTATTGTCGTCTTTGGATTCTTAAACTTGGAACACGGATACTATGTGTTGTCTATATTTGTACACCCTACACACCTACAACTTTAGTACTCGACCGGTAGCTTTCGTCTCCGGCCGCACAAAAAGTTAGTGATTATACTCAAAAGTTGTTAACGCTCGCAACCCCTCTACAAGTATACTTTGGAAATCTTGTGACAGTTTTGCTCGTCTACCCTAGGTCAAACATTTGGATCCAGTACTTTCGTAACTCTAAAAATAGTTAAGATCAGTTGCAAGGTATCTAATCAAGTAAACATGCATTAAGAATAAGGATAGAACGAAGAATCATAATCGATATCCTAATCTAAAACCTAATGATAGATCGATCCATGAGAGCCCCTTGAGAACCCTTTACCCAACGGGAGAACTACTTGGACACGATCATGCAAGACAAAATCGAGTTTCTGAATCAATAGATAAGAAATTAAACAAAAGGGTTCAAGGAAAATCCCTATCTCCCTAAACAAAGAACGAAGAACAAAAGTTTGGTGCAAAAAGTAATCTAAAAGTGACACAAAAGGTGGCTACGGAATTGTGTCTGTAGAACAAGTATTTATAAGTTTTAAACTATTTCTTTGGTGTCCTTAGGGCTTCTTAAAAGAGAAAACAAAATGGGCTTTGTGAGAGCAGAATCTCACAACCTCAATGGAAGGAGTGAATATAGGGTCAGATAACATCGAGCTGAACCGCGAGGCGGTGGTTGAGCCAGCCATCCTGCTGGTCGAAGAATCGAGATCGGAGAAATCTAGCCTCGTTACTAGTGAAGGGGGAAAAGTTAACCCCCTCCCCCTGGTGTAAACGGGGTTTGCGTCCCGGGTCGGAGAGTAGATCGTCTGATCGTGCCTGCCCGAGCCACTCTTTTGAGGTCGTCTTTGCGAGCTACGATTTGGCGATTCTGTTCTACGAAAACCGATATCAGGTTTCGGATCTCAGCTATTTGATCCAGAGCCGATTGGTTTATGACTACAGGTCCCGGAGGAATGATAGTTTCCCTGATCGCAGTCGTGATATTTGCTTCTGAGATGGTTATGGAAACATATGGTGTTCCATCCGAGTTCATCGGAGCGGTCGTGTCAGGCTGGGATGATGAGCTGGAGGTGTTCATAATTCTGGACGAAGCAGTGAATGCTGCGCTTGTTGTATCTGACGTCTTCTTTGTTCAGAAGGCTGATTTCGTAGATTCTGAGACGGAAATTGGTTTGCTCCTCCCCACAGACGGCGCCAAATTGTGAGAGCAGAATCTCACAACCTCAATTCTCAACGTGCAGGTTGTATGTTCGTAAGAGTTACTTAGAATATTTTGAGAGAAAAATGTGTATATTATTATATTTGCCAAGAATTCGGTCCCTTTCTGGTATCTCTCGCCTTTATCTTATACATGCTGAAATTGTAACTGTCTAGACCTATTAATTCACATTAAATACAGAATTAAATTTACAATCTAAGAATTTAATGCTGAGCTTGATCATGGTGTTTTGAATTAGCATGTTTTGACTTGGTGTAACGCAAACTCCTTCTCTCAGCGACCTCGCCCTTTCCTGCGTGCTCGGCACCTTCCAGCTTGCGGACTCGCTCCATGATGTCTCATCGTAAACTGGGCTTCTTTGTTAGGCATGTTTAATCAGGATGGGCCTTGAGCGTGGAATTTGGGCCCAACAGGCTTGGAGGTGGGCTTCGAACAAGTTGGTTTTGGGCCGAAACTGGTTCGACGCGTGTGCATGGCTTAGACCAGCAGTCAAAGGGTGTTTCGCCATGGCTAGAGAGCCAAACCATGGACAGGAGTGTATTATCCTCGTCCAGGGGGCTTGGACCCGCGGTGGTTGGCGTATGAGGTTGAAACTTAAATTCTTCTCTTGCTTCTTTCGCGAGACTGCGGAACATGCCTTCAGTCAATTGGATGTATATCGAGATCTAACCATTCGCATGTTTTGAAACAAACTGCGTATTAACGGTGGTTCTCCCTTCTATCTTGTATCAAAACTTGGGAGCTATCAGACGGTGATAATGTCTCCATTGGATGTCTAACTTCGGACGGTATGAAATTGTCCAAATCTGGTTTTTCTCCAATTTGCGTCGTTTTGCCTAAGGAACCTGAAAAGAGTATTGAAATTACAAATATGCAAAACTATGCTAAAAACATGTAAAAGAAAATGAAACACTTATTAAAGTGTTCTAAAATAAACGGTAAAACAGGTAAAAATATGGTGTTATCACATCCCCAGACTTAAACCTTGTTTGTCCTCAAACAAGACAAAACTTAAGCTTGGAAATGATCAAACAAAAATCATAGGAAAATAGAAATTTCGGAGACCGTCCTTCTAAACCATGACCATCGAACTACATCAAACGCTACCTAGCCTAGAAAATTATCACTAGAAGTTTTGGTAACACTAGTCCACGGTATCTGTCATACAAACGATAAACTTTCAAAATCCTTAAATCAGGTCAGATAGTTCTCTAAACTCATTAAGTGCAAACGTGAACTTCTCATCAAAATGATCAAAACAAGACAAACGAGGCTAGGTATCAAAGGCATTTAGAAGTGAGGTTGAAAGTGTTTCAGATTACCATAATTTCATCGGAGGGTGCGAGATATTATGCAAAACAGCAAGAGTGGAAGGACCTATTGATAACCACAACTTCCAGTCACTTCTTCTTGCGTAAAAATGTTGCACTTCCTCCTTTCTCCAAAAACAGAAGTTTTTTGTCATTCCCCCAGACTTTGAATTTTCTGTAGGCTTAGAATGACATACTTCTCACAAACGAACCATGGATGCCTCATAAGTATTTCAACCAACCTAGACTCTTTTTAGGTTTTTGTTTCCTTTCCCTTTCGATTATTTTTGTTTTTTCTGTTTTTTTTTCGAATGGGAGAAACGCCTTTTATTAAGATAGAGTCTTACGGGCAGAAAAATTTATCATGATTTAGAGTTTTTCCAAAGGCATAACCAAGCTCTTATCTTTGTTGAATTCTCCTCCACAAATCGCGTATTGTCTTTGTCTTTAGTGACTGAAAACTGTGTCATTCCTCCCTCTCCGGCGTTTTTGCACATATATGTACATAAGACACAAAGAGAGTTGCATGAGATTTGAACAATGGTTAAGTTTTGGGTGGGGTACCAACTAAAGATGAGTTGGTCATTCATGTATGACAAAGTGTGGTAAAAAGTAAAAGAACGTCATGGATGTATGATTCGTTATCTTTGCCTAAACATATGATGAGAAAATTAAGTCAATTTAAAGTCCAAGTATAATAGAGCTAGTTTATTACATCCTAAATAATCTCTACGATCTAAATTGCTATGGGGATTTTGCATTAACATAAACTCTAGCTACCGCCTTGTCTAGAACCAAATTACGAAATAGCATGTTACTAGGAAATAGCGTAGAAGAACATTGGTCGGTTATCTTCATGAATTTCTTTCATCATTCCCTCAAAATATATCTTATTTTATTGAAAAACTTGAAAAGTTTTAAAGAAAGTTTTTAAAATATGCAAAATGCAAAGACTCATGAAAGAAAATGGTGGTTAGTAAGGGATGAAATCCTCCCCTAGACTTAAATCACATTTTCCTTAGTGTGAAATAAATCGAGTAAGGATGAATAATAGATGTATGTAATAATTGAAAAAGTTTAAGGGAAAAGAAAACTTACACGGATGCGGTTGGGGAATGGATTTGGGAATGAAATGGTGGTGAATGGGGGATGGTGATATGGTGAAGGGAATGGATGTGTGAATGGATGGGATTCGATTCGGGGTCAAAATGAACCGATCGGGATAAAAAATAGGCTCGTTTGATCGCAACCGCTGTGAATGGAGATCTGACCACGGCTCACGTCTTTGCACCCGCGGCCGACGGCTTCTTTTGCAGTTAAGTCTTTCCTCGCGGTTCGTGCTGGACCGAGCAGTTCCGAACCTTGTCTCCATCTTTCTGTCTTTTCATTTTTTGATTTTTTGGGTTTTTTGGTTTTTAAGATAGCTGAAACTAAGAAAAAGAAAATCTTAATAGAAAAAGAAAGAAAAGCTAAAAATAAAAACGTACCGAAATGGGTTGCCTCCCATTGAGCGCTTTTGTTTAAAGTCGTTTAGCTAGACGTTGGTAGCTAGGTGAGCTCATTCGAAGAAAGGACTTGTCCAAAAATAAGTTTCCTTTGAATTAACCTTGTAATCCTTCGTATAAAACATATCACGCCATTTTCACTCGGGACTTTTGTCATCAAGTCCAAGATGGTGATCTCCTCCGGGATCACAATGGAAAATCATACTTGGAGCTTCCTTGGAGTATGATTCTTCTGCTTTATCCTTGCTTCGCGAACGTGTTAGATGCTTGTACATTGAGGGGTATAAGGATTGCATCATGTCATAAGATCGAATCATGTTGGAAGATACACGGGGAAATGGTCCTTCATGATCTGTAGTGGTGAAGCATCTCAGGTGAATACGGTTTGCTCGAAAAGGTGTGGCAAGATCACGAACAATCGAACGAATGAAGAAACATGGGTTTGCAGCGTGTGGAGCAGGTGTAGCCACGATAAAAGGAAGCTTGGCCGCGGGTGGGTGAAGCGCACCCTCGGTGGAAGGAGGGCTGGCCGCGCGTCGAGGAGGCGCTACCGCGGTGGAGGTGTCTCGGGTCGTCTTGCTCGGATCGTCGTCTCCTTCATCTCCAATGATGTTTTCTGGTCCTTGGGGAATATTCGGCTTTTCTTTAGCTTCATTTAAGTCTCCATCACGTCTCATATGAGCAAGGGTACATTGTGCATCAAAAGGGATATTTTCGCACGTCAAAATTACCGGTTTGATTTTTTCCTCTTGTGTGACGAGTGCACCTTCTTCTATAACGTTTTCAACGTTCTTTGTAGCTCCTCCAGGGTCTAAGATGGGTTAATCTCTGCTGCATGTTTTCATAAAATGGGAATCACAAAATTTCATTACCTTGATCGAGCATGGAACAACAAGTTTTTTTGGATCCTTCATCTTAGAAAGCGTCTTCAATGGTTGATCCAATGTCACCATTAACTTCTCATCCTTCACGAGATCTGTCTCAAACTCGAGGTGGTGAGGAGCTGAAGAAGAAAGAGCTTTGGTTCGTCGAGTAGAGGTGACTTGTAATCTTTTTATCGTCTTCAAGACCCTCAAACGAGTTGATAGAGATAATATCGTCACTAGGAATAGAAACATGTCCTTCTTTTCCTTCATGTTTTGCTTCGTTGAAACCATCATCTTTGTGCATAGATTCGTTGAGTTCTTGGAGAATATCCTCCATGTGTGTTTTGTAGACCATCGGCTTCACATAATCTCCATCGGTTTGTTGAGGTTGGTGGTTGAGCCAAGGGGTTTTAAAATCATAATCTTTGGAAGCAAGGGATATGATTATCGCATCGAGTCGCTCCAAACGAAGGCTGATTTCCAAGATATCATCGTGCTGGTTTGAGGTTTGATGAGGAAGACTGTAATAACTCTCTCGTGAGTTGACATATGGAGACGCAAAAGGCTCGTCTCAGTAGTAAAGAGGCTTGTAGCGTCCTTGAGAGTAATTGGTCGGTGCCGGTTTTCGATGCATGTAGTACGAATCACGTTAGTGGTGTGAATCGTGAGAGTAGTGAGCATAAGATGGTCGTAGAAACCCTGCTTGTAGTATCAAACTCACTCCAAAGACGAGTTCATATTTCAAAACATGAAACGAAGAAAATAAAAACGAACATTAAAAAGAAAACGTTTATTCTAGAGTCGATTTACTAACCTCTAAAGTGTGACATAACGAGTAGCGATTGCCTTCCCGGCAACGGCGCCATAAACTTGATGCACTTGGATTTGTCTCCGAAACTTCAGGTTTTAAATTTGTAAACCTAAAAGTTCTGCAAGTGCACAGACGTGCGTTGTAGTACTTTAGGTATCGATCAACACGGAGGGAATGTTGTTCTCCGAGACCTTAGAAAGGGAGTTAGTAAGGAAGTCTAAAACGATAATAAAGTTTATGGTTTTTGTCACGAAATGACTGCTGGAAATTTGAACTAAACTAAGCGAGAAAGTAAGTAAGCAAAGCGAATAGGTAAAAATGAGGTTGTAAACTAATAAGCGAGTACGCAAAATAAGATTGTAAACCTAACGAGAAAATAAAAAGGCATGCAAGTAAATAAGAAAGCAAGTAAATAAATTAAACGAATAAGCAAAGCAAAAACGTAAACAATTAAACTAAGCATTGGGCAATCGGAAACTCTCTAAGGATCATGGTGGAAAATCATAAGAATTTTGCTAGGGTTTTTAAAGTGACTTTTTGTCATCTTTGGATTCTTGAACTTGGAACACTGACACTATGTGTAGTCTATTTTCGTATAGCCTACAAACTTACAACTTTAGTACTCGACCGGTAGCTTTCGTCTCAGGTCGCGCAAAAATTTAGTGATTATACTCAAAAGTCGTTAACGCTCACAACTCCTCCACATGTATACTTTCGAAATCTGGTGATAGTTTTGCTCGTCTACCCTAGGTCAAACATTTGGATCCATTACTTTTGTAGCTTTAAAAATATTTAAGATCAGTTGCAAGGTATCTAATCAAGTAAATATGCATTAAGAATAAGGATATAACGAAGAATAATAATCGATACCCTAATCTAAAACCTAATGATAAATCGATCCATGAGAGTCCATTGAGAACCCTTTACCCAACGGGAGAACTACTCGGACACGATCATGCAAGACAAAATCGAATTTCTGAATTGCATAATCAATAGATAAGAAATTAAACAAAAGGGTTCAAGGGAAATCCCTATCTTCCTAAATAAAGAACGAAGGATAGAAGTTTGGTGCAAAAAGTAATCTAAAAGTGACACAAAAGGGGGCTACGAAATTGTGTCTATAAAACAAGTATTTAGAGGTCTTCAACTCTTACTATGGTCGTCCTTAGGGTTTCTTAGAAGAGAAAACGAAGTGGGCTTGAATGTGGGCTTCGAACAAGTTGTTTTTGGGCCGAAACTGGTTCAGCGCGTGTGCGTGGCTTGGACCCATGGCCAAAGGGTGTTTTGCCGTGGCTGGAGAGCCTAGACCCTCGTCCAGGAGTGTATTCGCCGCGGCCAGGAGGCTTGGACCCACGGTGGTTGGCCTATTAGGTTGAAACTTCAATACTTCTCTTACTTCTTTCGCGAGACTGCATAACATGCCTTTAATCAATTGGATGTATATTGAGATCTAACCGTAGGATTGTCTTGAAACCAACTGGGTATAAAAGGTGGTTATCCCTTCTATCTGGTTTCCAAATTTGGGCGTGATCTGACTGTGAGAAAGTCTCCATTGTATGTCTAACTTCTGACGGTATGAAATTGTCCAAAATCTGTTTTTCTCAAATTTGCGTCGTTTTGCATAAGGAACCTGAAAAGAGTTTTTAAACTATAAATATGCAAAAATGCGATAAAAATATGTAAAAGCAAATGAAACACTTATTACAGTGTTCTATAATAAACAGGTAAAAATACGGTGTTATCACTCGGCCGGCTCGAATACCTTATCCTTGGCGCCTTTACACAGATCGATGCTCGCCCCAACTTTGCCCCTCTGGCCTTGGATCTTCCAAGCCGACTCGCACCTCGCACCCTTCTAAGCGTTCTTGACGTTAGCATCGTGAAGAGAATCTTTTGCTTCAAGCTGCCTCTTCAAAAAAGCTACCTCGGCCTCCAACTTTT
Source organism: Eutrema japonicum (assembly GCA_030161315.1). NCBI lineage: Eukaryota > Viridiplantae > Streptophyta > Magnoliopsida > Brassicales > Brassicaceae > Eutrema > Eutrema japonicum. The sequence continues at coordinate 41,100,158 of BSQW01000011.1, forward strand.
TCTTCTCTTCCACCAACTGGAGCGCAAAGCTCGCAGACTTCTTCGACTCTTCCCTCAAAACTCTCTTCTCCCCCTCAAGACACGCAATCTTGGCAGTGGCGAGATTTTTTTTTTTTCGCCTCGTCATTTTTGTCTCTCACCGTCGAGGCACTTTTCCTCGTATCCTCGACGCGACGTCTATCCTTACGAGCTTCCAATTAGTAAGCAGAAACCATCTCGTTGATAGAGGCGACAAACTGCAGGAAAAAGGGGACGAATGAGGATCCAGACAACTACTAAACCTTCTGCAAAGACCAATTTGTACCTTGGTGCCACGTTGCGACATGTTGGCATATGCCTTATCCTTTCCAAGATTATCCGGCGGAGTGAAATGGATATCGGGTCCATCAAGTTTTTGTAAAAACAGCCGCAGATGCAACAGCATCACTAACAACTAGTTCTGAAGGCATATGGGTGGTAGCATGAGTATTGTGTCTCTTCTCTTTTCAGGCATATTTATCCAGGCCGTCTCTCGAGGCAGAATGCCTTCGGCTCGGCGCCTCGGCGTATTTCGTCAAATCAGAAGCAGATAATCTAGAAGTCGGGTGAAGGGCCTGCACAATTTATGTCCCTTCATCAATCGGGATTGGGAGCTGTGAAGGAATGACCGGATTGCCCCCCCCCCCATGTCATCACTAACGATCGCCTCAAGAACAGTCGCCTCGGGGGCAGAAACGATCGCCTCAGAAGTTGTCGCCTCATGAGCATGTATTGTGGATTCTTCGGCAGCTTGCCTCTCTGCCTCTCTCCTTTCCCTCTCTTTCCTGTCGCAAATCGACACCCATCTCACCATAGTCTCCTTGAGGTCCTCTGAAGATGAAGAATCCGAACTGATCGAAGCTCCGATAAAAAGAGCTCGGGCCCTCTCTATCCTCCTTTGGAAAAAATGTTTTTCCTAGTGAACCTTCCTAACCTTTAACGCGTCAAATACATTGGCCACGTCGTTTGTAATCGGAGGAAGGAAGTCGCAATATGCAAGAACAGGAGGATAAAATCAGAGATCGAAACTAAACAACGCACCAGTCCAAAAATCTACAGGCCGGCTACCAAGTGGTCCCCAGCTCATCCTAATCAAGCGAAGACAATTGCCACCGACGGAAGCCTCGAAAATACGGACAAAAAATAAATAATCCTCCCAGCCACTCTCCTTGGTCGGGAACCCCATGATGATCCTCTTAGTTCTTTTGTTGCCAATATAGACCTTCTTTGACTTGGGAACTCTATGAATCTGCAACAGATTCCGAAGATGATCGACGGTGATTTAAAAATCGCACTCGTAACTCCGAACTAAAATTCCTATGAGATGACGAAGCCCCGCACCCACCGCACCCGAATCATGACTTGAGCCAAAGCAAGTCTATGCCTCCACAAATTCTGAAGAATCACCTCAGGGATTGGGAACCAAAGAAAGCACATGTGGAAAAAGCCTTCGTAGACAATGAAGCATCCCGGTGGAGGCCCGCTTGCTCGATCGGTTGGTTTGGGGATAATGAACTCGACATCATCGGATATATTAAAGCGCAGTCGCAAATCCTTCAAAGATGCCTCGGTAGACAGCGTAGAGCCTGGAGAATCCGCTCTTTTTTTCCTTGCTTTTCTTGCATATCTCTGCTTCGATGGATCTGGCTGTAGAACCTCGACAAAGCGATCTATTTCTATTATCGCCTAGACAGGATCCCACGGCAAAAGAGGTGAAGGGTACCACGGCAAAAGAGGGAACCAATCCTTCGAAAGGAACCTCCTCAAGAAATTCGATTCATTCACATCCTAGAATCTCAGTCAAAGGAAGATTCGCCTCGGAGGCCTTATTCACCTCAGGTGATCTATTTACTTCGACGTCCCCCATGATATTACGACCAAACTTTGCTGGGCAATTAGTTGAGCCAACCGAACCGTTCAAAATGTCGTGATCTGATATCACACCTCGGCAAGAAGTGACTAATAGGGACAGATAGACAGATTCGAAGACTCGTCGTGGTTTGAAGAAAGGTGGATCAGATAACTTAAACGATGCGGCGATAGATCGGAAGTTAAATAAATAAAGGGGAAAGGAAGAGAGAGAAGAGAACTACCTTATCTTTCGAAAATTTTTGGTATGATATTTATAGGTGGCTAGCGCGTGACAGCACCTAATTTCGGAAATTAAGAGTGCGTGACCTCAGGAACTAACAAAGAACTCTCGTGATTCCCGAGGTAATTAACTCCACAAGAATTGCATGAGATAAAGAAAGCCATGACAAAAGTAAATAAGCTAAGTAAAACCAATCTTTATGTAACACCTACTACTGTCTTGAAATCTCTTGATTCACAAGAAAATGTGCTACTAATGATCTTCAAGGAATGTTTGTTTTCATCACAAGAAATGCTAGACTTGCCACCCAAGATGCTTGGACTCCTAGATAAATTTAAGGAACTGTTTCCTGAAGAAGTACCACCGGGACTGCCACAAAAATAGAAATCGAGCATCAAATTGATCTAGTCCATGGCGCACCTTTACCTAACCGAGTTTCTTATAGATTGAATGTAGAGGAGGCAAATGAGTTGGAAAAGCTAGTTCAAGATTTAATTTCTAAGGGCTATATCCGAGAAAGTCTAAGCCCATGTGATGTTCATGTCCTATTAGTGCCTAAGAAAGATGGAACTTGGAGGATGTGCGTTGATTGTCGAGCCATAAAAAATATCACTGTCAAATATAGACATCCCATTTCCATGCTAGATGGCATGCTAGATGAGCTCAATTGGGCGATAAACTTCTCCAACATCAATCTAAGAAGTGGATACCATCAAGTGAGGATTAACGAAGGAGTTGAATGAAAAACGACTAATCAAGTTTCGTACAATATGGATTGTATGAATGGTTGGTCATGCCATTTGGACTTACAAACGCGCCTAGCACATTCATGAGACTAATGAATCACATCTTAAGGGCATACATCTGTAAGTTTGTAGCGGTATACTTTGATGATTTTTTTATTTATAGCTCAAACCTTGCATATCACTTAACCCACCTTGAACAGGTCCTTTAAACACTTAGGGCTGAAAATATATATGCCAATCTAAATAAATGTACCCTCTGCACTAATCAAGTTGTGTTTCTAGGATTTGTTGTAAGTTCACAGGGTTTAAAGCTATACAAGACTGGCCAACTCCAACAACAATAGGACACGTGAGTAGCTTCCATGGTCTGGCTAGTTTTTATAGAAGATTTGTGAAGGATTTTAGTACCATTGATGCACCCCTGACCTAAGTGATTAAGAAGAATGTGGAATTCAAGTGGGGTCAAGCACAAGAGGATGCATTTAACTATATCAAAGATAGCCTCACACACGCACACGCCTGTTTTGGTACTTCCTAACTTTGATAAAATATTTGAGATTGAATGTGATGCTTCTGGTACAAGTATAGGAGATTTCCTAACTCAAGGAGGAAAACCAATAACATACTTGATATTCATATATTTTACATGTTCTAGCTTGCATTTTAGTTACATTTTGAGTCATTTGCCTGCATAAATAACTTTGTTTAGCATTTTGGTCTCATTTAGAGTTTAGGACATTTTCATTAGGTCCTAGTGGGTTTTTGCATTCATTTGGAGTGTTTCTAGGTGTTTTGGAGACATTTGGGATGATTGGAGTGATTGAGCTTAAGAGAAGGAAGAGTTAACCCGAGGTGTCTCAAAGATGTGGCTGGACGAAGGCCTTCCGATCTGATTCTTCAACGGTCTACATGGTTTTTAGAGAAACGAGTTAGCTGTGTACTGGAGTTGGATTTAGGTCATTCGGATGTGTGGTTCAAGAGATATGGCCGCTTTACTGAGGACATGTCTGTCTGGCGTGCATACGGACCACGAGGTAAATGATCGATCGATCGGTGCACAAATGATCGACCAGGAGCAAAAAGGATCGACCATAAGCAAAAAGGATTGATCCATCATTTCCCATTCGACCCACTTTTGTATAAATACTCTTGAAACCTATTTTTTTGTGGCTACTTCTTCTTCTCCCATGAGTTGGGCACGACCCAAACTCCTTTTTGAGGGATTTTGATTGTTCTTCATACATATGCAACTCTATAGAAGATTTCTTCACCGTTTATCTTTTATTTATGCAATTTCCTTATTTTTATGTCTTTTTCTCTTTTGTTATTCATGTTCTTTAGATTATAGACATTTTGTTGGATCATGGTTTGTTTGATTTTAATGGTTTGATGATTTATTTGTGTTGCTTATGTTCTTAATCCTTGCTATCCTTCCTTATTTAGTGTCCTTAATGTAAGATTTAGCTTGAGAAACTTAAATCTAGATCAAATGGAAAATCATGCACACCAAGTGTTTGATGAAATTCCCAAAGAACAAAATAAGGGATTTACATATCTTAACTCATGAGAATGGATGTCTAAGGTGTATTTTGGTTAATAGAACTTGTAGTTAATGCTTGTTAATCATCAAATCACAAATGAGAATTTGATTCTTGATTAACTAATTAACAAAGGAATTAAGACCATGAGAGTGGATTAATCTTATTCAAGTGTTCTAAGCATAAGGAATAGCATAGATTGTGTGCATTAGCATCGTTACTCAATTGTCTTGATGGTTATATGATGATGATTTAGGTTGATTCTTGTTGGACCACTCACATAGGTTAGTTCTTAATGCTAGATTTAGATTGAGAGATCAAATCTAGAACTAAGGCATTTCACGCTCGAGGGGTGTTCTATGAAATGCTTGAACCAAGCCTTTTGTGAGCTTTTCACATCCTTGACAATGAGAGTTGATGTCAATGGTGATTAGTGAACTAATTGGGATTTTTTATTAATGTTCATCGATTATCTAATTGAAAACAAGAGTTTATGTTAATTAGGTGATTAGTGAAGTGATTAGTGCCATGAAAATGGATTAGTCATATTTATGAATCCCATGTTCTAGGATAGTGTTTAATGCAATCTTTATCATCATTATTTGATTGTTAATCATTCATTTGATAGTTTATTCCATGATCCAACACTTCTATCTTTTGTTTTTTTCTTGCATTTTACTTTCTTAGTTTCTTAATCTAAAAATATAAAAACTCAAATAATTTGCTCTAGCTTAAGTCATTTCTTGCATTTCTAGTGTGTTGTTCTTTGTGTCTCCTTGAATTGATCCTCTTGTACTACAATGATATGAGTAGACTTGAGTAATTGATCAAGACTCCAAAAAGTCTATCATCAATACTGCAGTGAGAAAGTTAGTGTAGCTTCCCTCAATTACCCAACATATGATAAGGAACTCTACGCATTGGTAAGGTCTCTTGAACTTGGCAACATTATTTACTGTCAAAAGAGTGTGGTATTCATACACTACAAGAAAACACATCAAATTACCACGGAAATATCGGTGGGGAATTGGTGGGAAAAGCCTATTTCCAACGATTTTCCCACGGAAATAAACGGTGGGACATCGATCATTGCAAATTCAAAAACGGTGGGAAAATGGTGGGAAATTTCCCACCGAAATATTCATTGCTAAAGTGATCAGAAATTGGTCACGAATGTTCCGACGATTTCCCCACCATTTTTTCCCACCGTTTTCCCACCACTATTTCCCACGGTTTTCCCACCATACTTCAAACCTTTTCCCACGAATTTCTCACCATTTCGTATAAAATTTAAATCAGAATTTTATTATTATATTAATATTATTTTATAAATTGAAAAAATTAATAATTAAAAATCAAATTTAAAAACGTAAAATTTTACATAAAAATAAGTTTTCATACATAAAATGTAAGTTTTACAACACAAATACACACCTAAAATGTTAAACCAAACACACAAAAACCAAAATTCAAATCTACTCTTGAGTCGCATCTGCATCGTCTTCTTGCTACAATTCAGGAAACTTAACGAGCATCCGCTTTGCAAAGCATGACAAGTAATCCTAGCTATAGTCTTGATCTTCTTGTTTTGCCAACAGCAATTGTTCTTCCTATTCCACAAGAAACGTCTTCATCGCTCCACAAGTTGATGAAACCCTTCCAAGCTCCAACCCATATCCATTATGGTTTGTCTTTATGAAGCTTCCATTTGTCCTTGCAATCGCTCAAGTTGTTTGTGAAAGAAGTCGAAGCTCAAATTCTTCACGGCCCATCATCTACGAAAACAACACAAACACACATCACAAACATTTAAGCTTAGTCAATCATCAATAAGAATTAAGATACCGAGTCAATCGAGTCAATAGAATAAAAACCCATTTACAATAAAAATTAAGATACTTAGTCAATCGAGTCAATACAACCGTGCTTTGTCAGCCAGAACATATATTATATCGAACGAAAATGAAGATCAATGATGATATGGACACATGATCTAAACATACCAATTACCAGAAACAAGTCATAGCTACCTAACATAATAAGTAACTCAATCCAAGCATCTTGATCACTAGAAGAAAAAAAGAGACCTTTTGAAAAACAGGGTATTCGGCCTGAAACCGTGTACAATCAAATTCATGAGCCTCTTGACTCGTGTCGGGCTCCTGGTAAAGAAACTGGTTGCAAGGGAATGCCAAGATCTCAAACCCTGACATAATGATGGTAATAAATTAATCAACAAAAAAAGAGCATTGAAATTGCATAACAAAAGACCCTAAAATTTATTAATTAAAAAAAAAAAGGAAGAAGACCTTGGTCCTTGTATATCCGGTAAAGTTCGGTGAGCTGGGTATAATTGGATTCGGTGAAACCGCTGTTTGCACAAACCTTTAATCCAATCAAATCATTAAGAAGAAAGAAAGCGAGTAATTTTGTGAAAAGAGAGACGAACCATTTGGAAGCGACATTGACGACGAGGAGGACTTTCCCTTGGTAAATGCTTAAATTCACCTCTTTGCCGGAGCTATCATGTGATTCCCAGGAAACACTAATCAGAGAGACGATTCGACACAAAAAGGGATTTCGTTTTACCTTTACGGTGAATTTTTCGCTCTCTCGAAGAGGATGGAGGCGTCTGTGATAATTTTTTGATGGAGGCATCTAAACGAGAATGAAGTTTATATCTAGGGTTAATTAGAAGTGGTGGGTCGCAATCTGTGGGAGATATATTGGGAATTACCAACCGATTCTCGACGAAAAGTAATATTACTTCAAAAAAAAATATCCGTGGGAAATCAGTTGGTAACCCACCGTTTCCCGACGAAATAAATAAGTGGCAAATTTCCGATTGATTTCCCACGAGTTTCCAATGTAAATTTTGGCGGTTTTTATTTGGTTGGTAATCGATTGTAAATTTTCCACGGAATCTCAATCGATATATTCGGTTTCAAATAAGCAACCATTTTCCCACCGAATTACTAAACCGTGGTATTTTGGTGGGAAATCGGTGGGTAATATTTGCAACAAAGATTTCAGTGGGAAATTCCTTGGTATTTTGACATGTTTTCTTGTAGTGATACAGCTCATGAGAGGCTCAAGCACCTGAGAGGTCAAACCACACTTAAGAAGAGACATGCGAAGTGGCTGGAGTTCATAGATACTTTTCCTTATGTGATCAAATACAAGAAGGGTAAAGAAAACACTGTAGTTGATGCATTATCAAGGAGACACACCCTAATCAGTACAATGGAGGCTAAGATCTTTGGGTTTGAGCACATTAAAGATTTGTATGAAGCTGACCCAGATCTTTGATGCATGCAGGATTGTCACTCAGCTTGAGGTAATATAATTTAGACGTATGCAAGTGCACAGTAGTGCGAAGTGGTACTTAGGGTGTCGATCCACAGGGAGGGCACGCTTTTTCATGAGACCTTAAAGAGAGAATTAGTAAGGACGTCTAAAACAAAAAGGGATTTTATAGGATTTTTGGTGTGTCACGATTTTGTAGCTATTAATTAAATAAACTAAGCGAGAAAATAAAAAAGCAAACAAGTAAATAAACAAGTAAGAAAAGCAAGGTTGTAAGTGATTAAACGAAACGTTGGGCAATCGAAAACTTTCTAGGGATCATGGTAGAATCATCATAAGCGATTAATTAGGATTTTAAAAGTGACTTTCGTACATTCTACACACTTATAATTTATATACTCGACAAGTCGCTTACGTCGCTGGCCGCGCATAAAATTATGATGACAAAGACAAGTTCGTTAACGCTCACAATCCCTCTACAAGTATGCTTTCATATCTTGTAGCGGAATTGCTTGCCTACCCTAAATCAAGCAAATAGATCCAGCATTTTTGTGGTTCTAAAAATATATAGGTTCAGTTGCAAGGTGATTAATCAAGCGAGCATGCATTAACAATAAGGATAGAACGAAGAACCCTAATCGATATCATAATCTAAAACCTAATGATAAATCGATCCATGAGAGCTCCTAGAGATCTCTATACCCAACAAGAGAACTACTAGGACATGATGATTAAAAAAACAAAAACATGATTAAATAAAAAACAAAAACATGATTATACCATGTTTTTGAGATTTCCAAGGGAAAACCAAGCTCTCGTCTTTGTTGATTTCACCTCCACCAATCGTGTACAATCTCTGTCTTTAGTGACTGAAAATTGTGTCGTTCCTCCCTCTGCAGCGTTTTTGCACATATCTGCACATGAGACACAAAGAGAGAATGCAGGTTTGAAAAATGGTTAAGTTTCGGGTGGGGTACCAATTAAAGGTGAGCTGGCCATTCAGGTGAGACAAAGAGTGGTAAAAGGTGAAAGAACGTCATGCATGTATGATTCGTTATCTTTGCTTAAACCTTTGATGAGAAAATTAAATCAAGTTAAAGTCCAAGTATAGTAGAGCTAGTATATTCTATCCTAAAGAATCTCTAAGGTCTAAATTCCTCTAGGGTTTCGCATTAACATAAACTCTAGCAACCGCCTAGTCTACAACCAAATTACGAAAGAGCATGTTACTAGGAAATAGCGTAGAAGCACACTGGTCGGTTATCGTCATGGATTTTTGTCATTATTCCCTCAAAACGTATTTGTACTTTTGAAAATTTTGAAAAATTTAAAAGAAAGCGTGAAAAATACAAAATGCAAAGACTCATGAAAGAAAAGGTGGTTAGTAAGGGATGGAATCCTCCCCCGGACTTAAATCATATTGTACTCAGTGTGAAATAAATGGAGCAAAGATGCGAAATAGAGTATGTAATAATTAAAAAGTTTCGGGAAACAAAACTTACCTGGAGGTGGTCGGGAATGGTGATGGGGAATGGACTGGAAATGGAATGGGGATGGATTGGGGATGCTGGACACACCCTTATGGGGTTGGAAATGTTTGGCAACAGGTGGATTGGACGGTCGGGAATCAATCACGGATCGAAAGAGCTCGAACGTGATCGACATGCGGTTGGCCACAGGTCGGTTGATCGTGACCGCGACCAAATGGAGGCTCGCCGCGGGTCAGTTGGTTACGACCGCGGTGGAAGTAAGGCTGGCCATGTATCAGGGTGTTTCACCCGCAGCTGGGCCTCTTTTACGGTCATGAGTATTTTCTCGTGGTTCGTGATGGACCGAGAAGTTTTGAACCGCGATTCCATCGTTTTGTCTTTTCATTTTTGATTTTTTGGGTTTTTATTTAGTTTTTAAATCTGAAACTTAACAAAAAATGTTAATAGAAAAAGAAAGAAGAAATAAAAATAAGAACGTACCGAAAATGGGTTGCCTCCTATTGAGTCGTTTAGCATGACATTGATAGCGAGACGAGCTTAGTCGAAGAAAGGTCCTGTCCGAAAACAAGTTTTCTTCGATCTACTCTTGTCATCCTTTGTATAAAATTTATCACGTCTTTTCCACTCGGGATTTCCGTCCTCAAGTTTGAGATGGTAGTTTCCTCCAGGATCAAAATAAAAAATTAGACTTGGGGCTTCTTTGGAGTATGATTCGTCAACATTGTTCGTGCTTGGCGAACGTGTTGGATGCTTGTATGTTGAATCAAATGAGATATGCGTCACGTTATAAGACCGAATCATGTTGCAAGATTCATGGGGAATGGTTTCTCATGATCAGAAGTGGTGGTTAAGTTCAAACATCCAAGGTGAAGACGGTTTGCTCGAAGACGGTTTGATCCGGTTTCTGTTTTGTCTCCTTGAGAACCGCTAACAAATCTGGAACTGATTCTCCGGTCTTTGTCGCCTATAAAAATATCATAAAATCATAGGATTAAATTAAATTATCAATGAAGGATTTAAATAGAGAAAGAAAAAACGTACTATCTTTCAGCCACGGGATTTAAACGAGATATGTCCAGAACGATGCTTAGAAGGCCTGTAGCCATCAGGATCGGAGTACCGGGCCTTGCGGCTATTGGCACTCTTCTTCTCGCTCAACGGATGCAACCAATATCAAACAAGACCGTCCCAAACATTAAGATCAATCCACCTAGGTTTCGACTCATTGCCTTTAATCTTCAACTTTTCTTTCCACCGTCCAACCTAGCCGCACATGCGAGCCTTCAACTTCTTCTCAAGTTCTTTGCGGACCGTGGCGTTAATCGCAAAATCCCAATGAAACGATTACTATAAGAAAAAAAGTTAAAGTCATAGAAAATAATATTAAATAATGAAAAATTAAAATTTGATAAAATTTTAAAAACTTACAACAAACGTTTTATACCACCGTTCAATGACATAGTTCGGTGTTTGCGTGTAATTGGCATGAGGTTCTTTGAAATCTGTTTCAAAGATAGAACGGATCTGCGCAGCCACATCTCCGTCATCATCAAGCCTGAAATAAGAAAATATCGTAAATTAAAAATAAAATGATTGTAATTGTAAACAAAAACATAAATAAGTTAGAAAAAATAAATTATACCATAAAACTCCTGAGAAACGGTTTGGCTCGAGCCATGATAGACGATCATGATCGGGACCATCAAGAAGCTGATGTATCACAATATCAATGATTGCGGAGTTAGCCGGTGTGGGGTCCGTCGGAATAGCAGAAGTAGATGTAGTACCCATCGATAGAAAATGAGTGTAGTCATTAAATCGAAATCCCAACATCTAAAAAAAAGGAAAATGATAATTAAATTCAGTATAAAAATATTAAATTAATTATCAAAAATCTAATTTAAATCCAAATTTCAAAATGGATTATCATTAAATCTAATTAAATGCAAAAAAATAAAATTATCAAATTCCAAATTTTTAACAAAAACAATTACTAAATTTACAAGTTTTTTTGTGTGATAAAAACTAAATTTACAAGATACTAACAACTAATCCAAATTCATAAACCTAAATTTACAAATCTAAAAATCTAAATTCATCCTAATTAAAAAAAAAATATAACAATCTAATTTCTAACAAACCTAACAACCTGATTTCTAAAAAAATCTAGCAACCTAATTAAAGTAAAATCAATAAAAAAACAAAAATCTAGAACACTTATAGTGGGTTTTTGCATTCATTTGGAGTGTTTCTAGGTGTTTTGGAGACATTTGGGATGATTGGAGTGATTGAGCTTAAGAGAAGGAAGAGTTAACCCGAGGTGTCTCAAAGATGTGGCTGGACGAAGGCCTTCCGATCTGATTCTTCAACGGTCTACATGGTTTTTAGAGAAACGAGTTAGCTGTGTACTGGAGTTGGATTTATGTCATTCGGATGTGTGGTTCAAGAGATATGGCCGCTTTACTGAGGACATGTCTGTCTGGCGTGCATACGGACCACGAGGTAAATGATCGATCGATCGGTGCACAAATGATCGACCAGGAGCAAAAAGGATCGACCATAAGCAAAAAGGATTGATCCATCCTTTCCCATTCGACCCACTTTTGTATAAATACTCTTGAAACCTATTTTTTTGTGGCTAATTCTTCTTCTCCCATGAGTTGGGCACGACCCAAACTCTTTTTTGAGGGATTTTGATTGTTCTTCATACATATGCCACTCTATAGAAGATTTCTTCACCCTTTATCTTTTATTTATGCAATTTCCTTATTTTTATGTCTTTTTCTCTTTTGTTATTCATGTTCTTTAGATTATAGACATTTTGTTGGATCATGGTTTGTTTGATTTTAATGGTTTGATGATTTATTTGTGTTGCTTATGTTCTTAATCCTTGCTATCCTTCCTTATTTAGTGTCCTTAATGTAAGATTTAGCTTGAGAAACTTAAATCTAGATCAAATGGAAAATCATGCACACCAAGTGTTTGATGAAATTCCCAAAGAACAAAATAAGGGATTTACATATCTTAACTCATGAGAATGGATGTCTAAGGTGTATTTTGGTTAATAGAACTTGTAGTTAATGCTTGTTAATCATCAAATCACAAATGAGAATTTGATTCTTGATTAACTAATTAACAAAGGAATTAAGACCATGAGAGTGGATTAATCTTATTCAAGTGTTCTAAGCATAAGGAATAGCATAGATTGTGTGCATTAGCATCGTTACTCAATTGTCTTGATGGTTATATGATGATGATTTAGGTTGATTCTTGTTGGACCACTCACATAGGTTAGTTCTTAATGCTAGATTTAGATTGAGAGATCAAATCTAGAACTAAGGCATTTCACGCTCGAGGGGTGTTCTATGAAATGCTTGAACCAAGCCTTTTGTGAGCTTTTCACATCCTTGACAATGAGAGTTGATGTCAATGGTGATTAGTGAACTAATTGGGATTTTTTATTAATGTTCATCGATTATCTAATTGAAAACAAGAGTTTATGTTAATTAGGTGATTAGTGAAGTGATTAGTGCCATGAAAATGGATTAGTCATATTTATGAATCCCATGTTCTAGGATAGTGTTTAATGCAATCTTTATCATCATTATTTGATTGTTAATCATTCATTTGATAGTTTATTCCATGATCCAACACTTCTATCTTTTGTTTTTTTCTTGCATTTTACTTTCTTAGTTTCTTAATCTAAAAATATAAAAACTCAAATAATTTGCTCTAGCTTAAGTCATTTCTTGCATTTCTAGTGTGTTGTTCTTTGTGTCTCCTTGGATTGATCCTCTTGTACTACAATGATATGAGTAGACTTGAGTAATTGATCAAGACTCCAAAAAGTCTATCATCAATACTGCAGTGAGAAAGTTAGTGTAGCTTCCCTCAATTACCCAACATATGATAAGGAACTCTACGCATTGGTAAGGTCTCTTGAACTTGGCAACATTATTTACTGTCAAAAGAGTGTGGTATTCATACACTACAAGAAAACACATCAAATTACCACGGAAATATCGGTGGGGAATTGGTGGGAAAAGCCTATTTCCAACGATTTTCCCACGGAAATAAACGGTGGGACATCGATCATTGCAAATTCAAAAACGGTGGGAAAATGGTGGGAAATTTCCCACCGAAATATTCATTGCTAAAGTGATCAGAAATTGGTCACGAATGTTCCGACGATTTCCCCACCATTTTTTCCCACCGTTTTCCCACCACTATTTCCCACTGTTTTCCCACCATACTTCAAACCTTTTCCCACGAATTTCTCACCATTTCGTATAAAATTTAAATCAGAATTTTATTATTATATTAATATTATTTTATAAATTGAAAAAATTAAAAATTAAAAATCAAATTTAAAAACGTAAAATCTTACATAAAAATAAGTTTTCATACATAAAATGTAAGTTTTACAACACAAATACACACCTAAAATGTTAAACCAAACACACAAAAACCAAAATTCAAATCTACTCTTGAGTCGCATCTGCATCGTCTTCTTGCTACAATTCAGGAAACTTAACGAGCATCCGCTTTGCAAAGCATGACAAGTAATCCTAGCTATAGTCTTGATCTTCTTGTTTTGCCAACAGCAATTGTTCTTCCTATTCCACAAGAAACGTCTTCATCGCTCCACAAGTTGATGAAACCCTTCCAAGCTCCAACCCATATCCATTATGGTTTGTCTTTATGAAGCTTCCATTTGTCCTTGCAATCGCTCAAGTTGTTTGTGAAAGAAGTCGAAGCTCAAATTCTTCACGGCCCATCATCTACGAAAACAACACAAACACACATCACAAACATTTAAGCTTAGTCAATCATCAATAAGAATTAAGATACCGAGTCAATCGAGTCAATAGAATCAAAACCCATTTACAATAAAAATTAAGATACTTAGTCAATCGAGTCAATACAACCGTGCTTTGTCAGCCAGAACATATATTATATCGAACGAAAATGAAGATCAATGATGATATGGACACATGATCTAAACATACCAATTACCTCAAACAAGTCATAGCTACCTAACATAATAATTAACTCAATCCAAGCATCTTGATCACTAGAAGAAAAAAAGAGACCTTTTGAAAAACAGGGTATTCGGCCTGAAACCGTGTACAATCAAATTCATGAGCCTCTTGACTCGTGTCGGGCTCCTGGTAAAGAAACTGGTTGCAAGGGAATGCCAAGATCTCAAACCCTGACATAATGATGGTAATAAATTAATCAACAAAAAAAGAGCATTGAAATTGCATAACAAAAGACCCTAAAATTTATTAATTAAAAAAAAAAAAGGAAGAAGACCTTGGTCCTTGTATATCCGGTAAAGTTCGGTGAGCTGGGTATAATTGGATTCGGTGAAACCGCTGTTTGCACAAACCATTAATCCAATCAAATCATTAAGAAGAAAGAAAGCGAGTAATTTTGTGAAAAGAGAGACGAACCATTTGGAAGCGACATTGACGACGAGGAGGACTTTCCCTTGGTAAATGCTTAAATTCACCTCTTTGCCGGAGCTATCATGTGATTCCCAGGAAACACTAATCAGAGAGACGATTCGACACAAAAAGGGATTTCGTTTTACCTTTACGGTGAATTTTTCGCTCTCTCGAAGAGGATGGAGGCGTCTGTGATAATTTTTTGATGGAGGCATCTAAACGAGAATGAAGTTTATATCTAGGGTTAATTAGAAGTGGTGGGTCGCAATCTGTGGGAGATATATTGGGAATTACCAACCGATTCTCGACGAAAAGTAATATTACTTCAAAAAAAAATATCCGTGGGAAATCAGTTGGTAACCCACCGTTTCCCGACGAAATAAATAAGTGGCAAATTTCCGATTGATTTCCCACGAGTTTCCAATGTAAATTTTGGCGGTTTTTATTTGGTTGGTAATCGATTGTAAATTTTCCACGGAATCTCAATCAATATATTCGGTTTCAAATAAGCAACCATTTTCCCACCGAATTACTAAACCGTGGTATTTTGGTGGGAAATCGGTGGGTAATATTTGCAACAAAAATTTCAGTGGGAAATTCCTTGGTATTTTGACATGTTTTCTTGTAGTGATACAGCTCATGAGAGGCTCAAGCACCTGAGAGGTCAAACCACACTTAAGAAGAGACATGCGAAGTGGCTGGAGTTCATAGATACTTTTCCTTATGTGATCAAATACAAGAAGGGTAAAGAAAACACTGTAGTTGATGCATTATCAAGGAGACACACCCTAATCAGTACAATGGAGGCTAAGATCTTTGGGTTTGAGCACATTAAAGATTTGTATGAAGCTGACCCAGATCTTTGATGCATGCAGGATTGTCACTCAGCTTGAGGTAATATAATTTAGACGTATGCAAGTGCACAGTAGTGCGAAGTGGTACTTAGGGTGTCGATCCACAGGGAGGGCACGCTTTTTCGTGAGACCTTAAAGAGAGAATTAGTAAGGACGTCTAAAACAAAAAGGGATTTTATAGGATTTTTGGTGTGTCACGATTTTGTAGCTATTAATTAAATAAACTAAGCGAGAAAATAAAAAAGCAAACAAGTAAATAAACAAGTAAGAAAAGCAAGGTTGTAAGTGATTAAACGAAACGTTGGGCAATCGAAAACTTTCTAGGGATCATGGTAGAATCATCATAAGCGATTAATTAGGATTTTAAAAGTGACTTTCGTACATTCTACACACTTATAATTTATATACTCGACAAGTCGCTTACGTCGCTGGCCGCGCATAAAATTATGATGACAAAGACAAGTTCGTTAACGCTCACAATCCCTCTACAAGTATGCTTTCATATCTTGTAGCGGAATTGCTTGCCTACCCTAAATCAAGCAAATAGATCCAGCATTTTTGTGGTTCTAAAAATATATAGGTTCAGTTGCAAGGTGATTAATCAAGCGAGCATGCATTAACAATAAGGATAGAACGAAGAACCCTAATCGATATCATAATCTAAAAACCTAATGATAAATCGATCCATGAGAGCTCCTAGAGATCTCTATACCCAACAAGAGAACTACTAGGACATGATGATTAAAAAAACAAAAACATGATTAAATAAAAAACAAAAACATGATTATACCATGTTTTTGAGATTTCCAAGGGAAAACCAAGCTCTCGTCTTTGTTGATTTCACCTCCACCAATCGTGTACAATCTCCGTCTTTAGTGACTGAAAATTGTGTCGTTCCTCCCTCTGCAGCGTTTTTGCACATATCTGCACATGAGACACAAAGAGAGAATGCAGGTTTGAAAAATGGTTAAGTTTCGGGTGGGGTACCAATTAAAGGTGAGCTGGCCATTCAGGTGAGACAAAGAGTGGTAAAAGGTGAAAGAACGTCATGCATGTATGATTCGTTATCTTTGCTTAAACCTTTGATGAGAAAATTAAATCAAGTTAAAGTCCAAGTATAGTAGAGCTAGTATATTCTATCCTAAAGAATCTCTAAGGTCTAAATTCCTCTAGGGTTTCGCATTAACATAAACTCTAGCAAACGCCTAGTCTACAACCAAATTACGAAAGAGCATGTTACTAGGAAATAGCGTAGAAGCACACTGGTCGGTTATCGTCATGGATTTTTGTCATCATTCCCTCAAAACGTATTTGTCCTTTTGAAAATTTTGAAAAATTTAAAAGAAAGCGTGAAAAATACAAAATGCAAAGACTCATGAAAGAAAAGGTTGTTAGTAAGGGATGGAATCCTCCCCCGGACTTAAATCATATTGTACTCAGTGTGAAATAAATGGAGCAAAGATGCGAAATAGAGTATGTAATAATTAAAAAGTTTCGGGAAACAAAACTTACCTGGAGGTGGTCGGGAATGGTGATGGGGAATGGACTGGAAATGGAATGGGGATGGATTGGGGATGCTGGACACACCCTTATGGGGTTGGAAATGTTTGGCAACAGGTGGATTGGACGGTCGGGAATCAATCACGGATCGAAAGAGCTCGAACGTGATCGACATGCGGTTGGCCACATGTCGGTTGATCGTGACCGCGACCAAATGGAGGCTCGCCGCGGGTCAGTTGGTTACGACCGCGGTGGAAGTAAGGCTGGCCATGTATCAGGGTGTTTCACCCGCAGCTGGGCCTCTTTTATGGTCATGAGTATTTTCTCGTGGTTCGTGATGGACCGAGAAGTTTCGAACCGCGATTCCATCGTTTTGTCTTTTCATTTTTGATTTTTTGGGTTTTTATTTATTTTTTAAATCTGAAACTTAAAAAAAATGTTAATAGAAAAAGAAAGAAGAAATAAAAATAAGAACGTACCGAAAATGGGTTGCCTCCTATTGAGTCGTTTAGCATGACATTGATAGCGAGACGAGCTTAGTCGAAGAAAGGTCCTGTCCGAAAACAAGTTTTCTTCGATCTACTCTTGTCATCCTTTGTATAAAATTTATCACGTCTTTTCCACTCGGGATTTCCGTCCTCAAGTTTGAGATGGTAGTTTCCTCCAGGATCAAAATAAAAAATTAGACTTGGGGCTTCTTTGGAGTATGATTCGTCAACATTGTTCGTGCTTGGCGAACGTGTTGGATGCTTGTATGTTGAATCAAATGAGATATGCGTCACGTTATAAGACCGAATCATGTTGCAAGATTCATGGGGAATGGTTTCTCATGATCAGAAGTGGTGGTTAAGTTCAAACATCCAAGGTGAAGACGGTTTGCTCGAAGACGGTTTGATCCGGTTTCTGTTTTGTCTCCTTGAGAACCGGTAACAAATCTGGAACTGATTCTCCGGTCTTTGTCGCCTATAAAAAATATCATAAAATCATAGGATTAAATTAAATTATCAATGAAGGATTTAAATAGAGAAAGAAAAAACGTACTATCTTTCAGCCACGGGATTTAAACGAGATATGTCCAGAACGATGCTTAGAAGGCCTGTAGCCATCAGGATCGGAGTACCGGGCCTTGCGGCTATTGGCACTCTTCTTCTCGCTCAACGGATGCAACCAATATCAAACAAGACCGTCCCAAACATTAAGATCAATCCACCTAGGCTTCGACTCATTGCCTTTAATCTTCCACTTTTCTTTCCACCGTCCAACCTAGCCGCACATGCGAGCCTTCAACTTCTTCTCAAGTTCTTTGCGGACCGTGGCGTTAATCGCAAAATCCCAATGAAACGATTACTATAAGAAAAAAAGTTAAAGTCATAGAAAATAATATTAAATAATGAAAAATTAAAATTTGATAAAATTTTAAAAACTTACAACAAACGTTTTATACCACCGTTCAATGACATAGTTCGGTGTTTGCGTGTAATTGGCATGAGGTTCTTTGAAATCTGTTTCAAAGATAGAACGGATCTGCGCAGCCACATCTCCGTCATCATCAAGCCTGAAATAAGAAAATATCGTAAATTAAAAATAAAATGATTGTAATTGTAAACAAAAACATAAATAAGTTAGAAAAAATAAATTATACCATAAAACTCCTGAGAAACGGTTTGGCTCGAGCCATGATAGACGATCATGATCGGGACCATCAAGAAGCTGATGTATCACAATATCAATGAGTGCGGAGTTAGCCGGTGTGGGGTCCGTCGGAATAGCAGAAGTAGATGTAGTACCCATCGATAGAAAATGAGTGTAGTCATTAAATCGAAATCCCAACATCTAAAAAAACGAAAATGATAATTAAATTCAGTATAAAAATATTAAATTAATTATCAAAAATCTAATTTAAATCCAAATTTCAAAATGGATTATCATTAAATCTAATTAAATGCAAAAAAATACAATTATCAAATTCCAAATTTTTAACAAAAACAATTACTAAATTTACAAGTTTTTTTGTGTGATAAAAACTAAATTTACAAGATACTAACAACTAATCCAAATTCATAAACCTAAATTTACAAATCTAAAAATCTAAATTCATCCTAATTAAAAAAAAATATAACAATCTAATTTCTAACAAACCTAACAACCTAATTTCTAAAAAAATCTAGCAACCTAATTAAAGTACAAATCAATAAAAAACAAAAATCTAGAACACTTACCTTAAACTCGCCGGTGGGAAGCGGAGGAAGAGTTGCCGGTCGCCAGTGGGAAAGAAGGACAAGGGCTCGCCGGAGGAGGAGTAAGAGGGGTAGCGAAAGAAGAAGAGAGGCTCGTAGAAGGAAGACGAAGAGGGCTCGCGGAAGGAAAGAGGAATCGATGGGCTCGTCGGAGAAGGAGGATGACTCACCAGAAGGAGGAAGAGGACTCGCCGGAGATCCCTGAATACGCCGGTTGGAGAAGAAGACTCAATCTCCGGATTTCCTTTTGGGTTTTTAAGATATGTGAGTGAAGGAAGAAGAGATGAAACAACATGTCAATCTTTTCGAAAATAATCTGATTCTGATACTACGACCGAGTCATTTAAGAAGTCTTATATATATTCTCTATTAACATAAACAACATGTAAGGCTATCTTACATTCATTTTATCACACACAGACTTCTCCAAATCTTTGGTGGTGCGTAGCCATATCATCAACTAACTTTAGAAATACGGCACTGTGGATTCACTTTTATCAGCGATAAACATGTGTCACATCTTTTTGATGTCAAAAATAAGGAATGTAATATTACGAGAGAGTTGCAAGTAACTTGCTAGGGAGCCGTCGCAATTCCGTAGAAAGTTGGCGATGGATTTGAGACAGCTCCATCGCAACTCCGTCGCAAATCCATCGCAAATTGTGGAGATATTTTTATTAAAAACATTAAAGTACATAGGTTTTATGATTGCAATGAAATTTATGATGCCTATGCCTAGTTTATGGTTTAGGGTTTATAATCTCATTAGAGTCTTGGCCATCAACAATCTTTCCGAAAATAATCCGATTCTGATACTACGACCGAGTCATTTAAGAAGTCTTATATTTATTCTCTATTAACATAAACAACATGTAAGGCTATCTTACGTTCATTTTATCACACGGAGACTTTTCTAAATTTTGGTGGTGTTTCGCCACATCATCAACTAACTTTAGAAATACGGGATTGTGGATTCACTTTTATCACATATAAACATGTGTCACGTCTTTTTCGATGTCGAAAATAAGGAATGTAGTATTGCGCGGGAGTTGCATGTAACTTTATAGGGAGCCGTCGTAATTCCGTAGCAAGTTTGCGATCCGTCGCAAATCCATCGCAAATGCTGGAGATATTTTTAAAAAAACATTATAGTACATAGGTTTTATGATCGCAATGAAATTTATGATGCCTAGTTTAGGGTTTAGGGTTTATTGTACATATAACAAAATATTCGGATTCGTTTTCAGATTCATTTTCTGACATATAGGAGTATTCACTACGCTCATCAGAGTCTTCTCCGCTATCGTTCACCTCGAACTCATCAGATCCGACTGTATCTTCACTTGAATCATCCACGATGTCTTCTACTTCTCTGTCTTGTGGATCGATATGTATGATATCTTCTGTTGATTCGACTGCGATGGAGACTTCTCCGACTCTTTCATTTTGCATAGCCACATCGATGCCTAACCCAATTATACGGCCTCTTGGGTTCACTTTTATCACCAATAACCATGTTTCACGTCTTTGCTTAATCCGAGGATATGGAATGAAACACACTTATTCTGCTTGCAATGCTAGGATGAAGGGTTCGAACTTGGAAAACGTCGATTTGCATTGATCTCGATCACCCTTAAGTTGTTTGCGCGAATCCCTCGGCCGGTTGTTGGATCGTACAAATCACATTTGAATAAAATGCATTTCAAAACAATAATTCCAGGATATGTGACTTCTATAATTTCTTGCAAGACGTCGTAGTAGTCGTTTTCACCTGGCACATGGATTCCATAATTTGCGGTTGACCTCCGAGAGTTATGCTTATATGTATGAAATATATATATTCGCGAGTGAAGTACATTGGGGCAGTAGTGATCTTCGCAATTGGTTCTTGAATAACCTCGTGCAACCATAGTGGCAAGGGCTGGTTTGCACATACATTTATTACCTATATATATATATATATATATATATATATATATATATATATATATATATATATATTATTTGAATAACAATTAATTTTAACAAATTATGTTAAAAATATTCGTGAATAGATAGATCATATATATATATCTTACATAGTATTTTACCCATCCAGCAAAGTCACGTTCTTTGTACTTCTCATAATCTTTTTCAAGTATACCGGGATAGGCTTCTCGGATCTGCATGTCGAATATGCTGCAATAATTTTTTTTGAAAGTAATTAAAAAACGAGTCAGATATATATTATATAAATGTAAGTTAATTGCAGCTAATTTCGCAATATATAATTGTGAGATGCACGATAATATTCATGGTCTTCCCACCAAACTTCTTTCAACTTTCCAGTAAGTCTCCCTATTTGGGCGAAGATATCTGGGACATCAACGTTATACGTAGGTGCAACCCCACCATTGTCATATCTTCTTGGAGCGGGTTTTTTCGTTCTGACGGTTGGGCTAAAGTAGTATGATGTGAAGTGAGATGTGTCCTCGGTCAAACGACCTGCAACGATGGAACCCTCCACTCTTGCAAGATTTTTGGGCTTTCCTTTCAAATATTCCATGAATCGCTCGAATGCGTACATCCATCGGAATTGCACCTCCCCCCCCCCCCCCAATAGTGGTGGATTGGGAGAGGTTCCAACACGTCAAAAAATGAAGGTGAAAATATTTTTTTCCAAATTACAAAATAAAACATGGATATTATTAAGTAATTGCGCTATGACATCCTCTAAACAGTGTTCGAGTGCATAGATCCCTGAAAAGTGCTCCAATGCCTACCAATAATATAATTAATTAAATAAGAAAATAATAATATTTATAAATATTATTAAAATATACATATTTGAATACTTGTTTACCTGCAATTTCTTCGTGAACAGCTGTCGGTAAGAGCTCGAGTAATGCAAATGGTAGTAGTCGCTACATGAATATCTGGCAATCGTGGCTCTTCATACTCGAAAATTTATTGCCTTGCTCTATGCATCTTGAGAATTTAGACACATATCGATCAGAAAACTTTACTTCTGAGCCAACCAAGTCAAATAACGCTCGTTTCGCATCCCCAGACAATCGAAAA
The DNA here is from genome assembly GCA_030161315.1 of Eutrema japonicum. NCBI lineage: Eukaryota > Viridiplantae > Streptophyta > Magnoliopsida > Brassicales > Brassicaceae > Eutrema > Eutrema japonicum. The sequence continues at coordinate 41,122,449 of BSQW01000011.1, forward strand.
GTCAGAATCGGTATTTTTCCGTCCAGTGTAATATGCAACTCGCTTCTTACGCATATTTCGGCCTAGTCCAACCTTGATTTTATATTTTCTTTACTCTTTTCATTTCTCTGCACATTCAAAATCGTATTCATGATGTTATCGAACAAAAAATTCATGATGCATCGTATTCATGATGCACATCAAGGTTATGTCGTAATAGGAGATCCTTCCAATATCGTTGTTCCCAAAAAATATTTTGTTTGTGCCAATTGTGAAAAACGTTATATCCGGCATGCATGTTTGCCTTAGTGTGCCAATTGCCCCCACGTTTACATGTTTCTTGAGCACCGTAATAATCAATATGTTCAAACAAATCATTCCCTGAAAGATAGACTGGGGGGGGGGGACACACACGACCTTCTTCTTCCTAAACAACTTCTTGTTCTTTAGATGTGGATGATGCATGGGATGAAACCGACGGTGACAGTCAAACCAACATGGTTTCCTTCCCTGCTTGAGCTGAAAGGCCTCTGACCGATCAAGACAATATGGACAAGATAACCTTTCATGCGTAGTCCACCCCGATAAAATTTCATACGCCGGGAAGTCACTAATGGTCCACAATAGCACACCACACATCTTGAAGTTCCTTTGTTGCGAATAATCGAATGTGCGAACACCTGTCTACCACAACTGTTTCAACTCATGAATCAAAGGTTGGAGGAATACATCAAGGGATCGCTTCGGATGCTTAGGACAGGGGACTCATGAACAAAAATTCTCGTTGCATGCACATTTCCGGAGGAAGATTTGTGGGGTCAATACGACAGGCCATAGAGAATATTGTCTCCCACACATACCAAATGGACTAAATCCATCGGTGCATAAGCCAAGATAGACATTCCTGCTCTCGTTACCGAAGTCTGAATGTACAGTCTGAAAGTGTTTCCATGCCTTTGTATCTAACGGATGTGTAACCTCCCCATCCTCCGTGGTATGTTGTGCATGCCATCTCATTGTCGCATATGTCTTTTCTGATTGGTATAACCGTTTCAATCTATCAGTGATTGGCAAGTACGACATACGTTGGTATGCGACGCGTGTCCTTCAAGTAGTTAGTTGATATCTCGGCTTCCCACAAAATCGATATTCATGCAACTTATCATCATCTTTCTAGAAAATCATGCAATTGTCAATGCATAGATCAATCATTTCTAATGTTAACCCCTAGACCCGCTTATATAAGATTGAATCTCACAATCTTATTGATCACAATATGTCAAAGTGGACAAGCTTGTTGCGGATTGAAGTTTGCCACTCAAAGATGCGGAAGTCTTTGAGATAAGAACACAAATCAATGTCTATGTGAATCACACACAAAGACAGAAATCCCACTTGCTTTTTAAGGGAATCATACACAATAGAAAAGACAAGCAAACAAAGCCTAAGCTTCAAGGGTGAGAAAAATGTCTCTTTTATATTCCAAAATTTTATATATATTTTTACAATAGAACAATTGAGCTTTTATAGCTCTTACAAGGTGATCTTTACAATAAATTACATTAAAAAAAATTATTTACGTTTTAACAAAAAGAGGAAAATTTGGTAAATCAAATAATAGTCTTCTTGCCACCAATTTAGCCTTTGACTTTGAATATGAGTCCTTTGATTTTTTGTGAGGTTATGGAGAGGAGAATCTCATAATATATCCATATTGAAGACTTTGATTCACTCTTTTGATATTGCATCATTCTCTCCCTCTTCAAATTGTTTTGTCCTCAAAACCGTTTCACCTCAATAGTATTATTATTTTAGTTTATTTTTGAACGCAAAACAGAAAACGGAAAAAAGGTTTTGGTATTTTTTTTTTTTTTTGGATTTCTTTAAAAGAAAATTTTGAAACGAATGAGAAACGTTTTTAAAAAAACTTAGATCAATACGATTAAATTCAACAAAAAAAATTGTATGGATATCTGGATTTATAGAAACAAAGACAAAAACAAATTGAAACAAAACTTTCTTTTGGTTTTCTTTTTATGAACCAAAAAAGTAAACTAAAGTGAAACAAATATTTTATTTGGTTTTTGAGTTTATGAGAAATCAAATAGGAAAAACAATGAAGAACAAGAATTAAATGAAAACACGATGATGCAAACGGCGAGATACTCAGCCGATTGAAACCACGGAAAAATGATTTTTATAAAATCAAAGTACAAAACCATAAAACCCTTACTTTTTTTTTGAATTTTATTTTTGATAAAAAGATGAAACAAAAAAAACAGTAGAGGATATGAGCTTTTAGCTCTGATGCCAAAATGATATAAGATTGAATCTCACAATCTTATTGATCACAAGATGTCAAAGTGGACAAGTTTGTTACGGATTGAAGTTCGCCACTCAAAGATGCAGAAGTTTTTGAGATAAGAATACGAATAAATGTCTATGTGAATCACACACATAGACAGAGATCCCACTTGCTTTCTAAGGGAATCGCACACAATAGAAAAGACAAGCAAACAAAGCTTAAGCTTCAAGGGTGAGAAAAATCTATCTTTTATATTCCAAAAATTTTTATATATACATTTACAATAGAACAATTGAGCTTTTTATAGCTCTTACAAGGTGATCTTTACAATAAATTACATAAAAAAAAATTATTTACATTTAAACAAAAGGAGGAAAATTTGGTAAATCAAATAATAGTCTTCTTGCCACCAATTTAGCCTTTGACTTTGAATATGAACCCTTTGATTTTTTGTGAAGTTATGGGATGATATTCTCATAATAAACCCATATTGAAGACTTTGATTCACTCTTTTTGATATTGCATCACCCGCAACCAACCTATGTATTTCATAGTAACTCTCATCGGAAAGATTTTCTTCTGGCAAATACTCTTTAATTAGCTCAGCCCATGAATCCATGCAAATCTCATTTAGGTTATGATCACTTTTAATTGTCATCATTCTAGATGTTAATGACAGTTTAGACTGCCCTTCTCTACATCCATCGTAGATGGGCTGCTTCGCAGTGTCTAACATATCATTAAACCGCTTTGCTTCTATGTTGGGTTCTTCCATAGTATTATCATCAGCAAATGCAATTGTACTTTCATGAAATGCATCTGTAACCATATCATGAAATCTATTTCCCTGTTGATACCCTTCATCAATATTTCCGAATAAATGATCATGACCATAATTATAACTAGGTTGATCAATGCCATGACTCGTACTACTACTTCATGCATCAACAGTACTACAACCTTCCCCATACGAAAACCAGATATAATAGTTTGGCTTCAATCCTCTATTATATAGATGCCTCTTCACAATATCAATTTTCACATATTGGGTGTGCTTACACTTTCTACATGGACATCAAATTTTACCGTCACGAGTCATACATGGTTGGTTTGTTGTCTGGTACATGAATTCTCGCAACCTGTCCTGAAACTCTTTCGTCACTTCACCCATCCCTGGATCTCTTTATTTATACATCCATGATCGTAATGCGTATATTTCGTGCCCCGAAGACAGTTTTTAAACACCCACCACTGTTTTTTATGATCGAAGTTGTTTGTTTGAAATTCTCATCTCACGATTCTGTATTTATAGAATTTCAAAAAACTTTGCGAGGGATTTGCTACGGAAATTTGTGAGGGATTTGATACGGAAAAAGAATTTGCGAGGGATTTGCTACGGCTTTGCGATGGAAAAATATTTTTTCTTTAAAACGTGTTCCACCTACCTCCACCTAACTCCACCTAACTACACGAACCCGCCCTCACAAATCCCTCGCAAAAAAATATGCAGCAAAGACGTCGCAAAGCCCTCGCAATTTTGCTAAAGAGCTCCTCGCAAATCCCTCGCAAAATTGCTACGAATTTGCGACGACAAACTGTCCCTTGCAATATCGTTGCTAAAGCGTAGCAAAGTCGTCGCAAATTATGACGACTTTTTCCCTCGCAAATTTGCGAGGGAATTGCGACGACCTTGAGTGCACTCGTAAATCTCTTGCAAGATACTCGCAAATCCATCCTACACACCTACAACTTTAATAATTGACCGGTAGCTTTCGTCTCCGTCCGCGCTAAAAGTTAGTGATTATACTCAAAAGTCGTTAATGCTCACAACCCCTCCACAAGTATACTTTTGAAATCTTGTGACGGTTTTGCTTGTTTACCCTTGATCAAGCATATGGATCCAGTAATTTCGTAGTTCTAAGAATAACTAAATTCAATTGCAAGGAGATCAATCAAGCAAACATGCATAAAGAGAAATAATAAAATGAAGAACCCTAATCGGTATCATAGTCTAAACACTTAATAAGAAATCGAACCATGAGAGCCCCTTCGAAATCTTATACCCAACAAAATAACTACTCAGCCATTGCTGAGGTAAACATAATCACTATATTTAAAACAAAACAGTAAAGAAAAGGGATGAAGAAGGCTTCTCTATCGAAGAACTCGAGTCGAGAGTCCTCGCTCCAAACCGAAGAACAAAGTTGCAATAGTATTGCTTCTGCCTCAAAGCGTGAAAGAAAAAGTGTCTAATGATGTGTTTCTGTCTTAAAATACCTAAAAACGAGAATATATAATCTTCACTTTGTTTAGGGTTTGATGAGAAAATACGGAATTGGCTTTGTGTGAAGAAACGAGATATTGGTTGCAGCAGGGCTTGGCCGTGGGTGCGTGGCTTCTGGCCGCGGCGAATATGTGTTTGGCTGCGGGTCAAGCTCCTCTAGGCGGGGCGAAATGCTTCTTGGCCGCAGGTCGGGGTTCTCCTGCCGTGGTGGTTTTCTCTTCGAGGCAGCGTCATCTGTATTTAAGGATCCAACCATTGGATCGTCTCCAATCTAATTGCATTTGAAAGCTGGTTGTATCTACTTTGTTATGTCCAAATTTGGTGATGATCAGACGGTGAGAAGGTTTTCTTTGATTGCAAGACTTCTGACAGTCCGAGTTTATCCAAAAATATACTTTTGTTCTGAAATGCATTCTTTTATCCCAAGTTACCAGAAATGTCTTTCAAAACACTAAAACATGGAAATCACTTGAAAACCATTGAAAACGGAGTTAAAACACCTGTAAAAGATATTAAAGTGATCCATAAAAATGGTCAAAAACTGGTGTTATCAACTCCCCCAGACTTAGACCTTTGTTTGTCCTTAAACAAAACATAAATCTAAACTCGGAAAGAGGTTTTCGAAAATATAAGAACTAACAAAAATCTCAGTGACCGTCCTTCTAAACTATAACCAACGTAAAGGATCAATCGGACTTAGTGTAGAAATTTCTCACTAAAGTACTACAAAGCTAGTCCACGGTATCCGTCATGCGAAAATCTAACCATTTTTAACCTAACTTTCAGTCAACTATCTCTTTACATTCATTAAAATGTTGAATGATTCTTATCAAAAATACTAACCAAGACAATCGAGGCTAGGCATTAAGGGCATTTAGAGGTGAGGTTAAAAGTGTTTCGGGTTACCGTATTTTCGTCGGAGGATGCTAGATATTATGCAAAACAGCAAGAGATGATGGAGCTGTTGGTATCCACATTTTCCAGTCATTTCCTACTCGCACAAGTGTAGTTACGAATTCTTTCTTCTTCGGGACTTTTCTCCCTTTGACAAATCGTTTATGTTTTTCCCTCGGCCTTAGATTTATTTCCGGGAAACAGTTCTCACTCCTTATAAACGAAACATGGTTGTCTTGGTATTAAAAATATCGACTCTCCTAAGACTCTTAGGCTTTTGTTTCTTTTTCATTCCGTTTTTTTTTAACTGGAAAGGAGAAACGCTTTTGAATGGGAGTAGGGAGGAAGAAAATTACCAGTGATAAAAGATTTCCAAGGCAACTTTTAAGCTTGATTTTTGTATCCCTACATAACTGAATCCATCTAGTCTTCCGTCTTCTCGAGTGACTGAAAATTATGTCGTTCCTCCCTCTCCAGCGTTTTTGCACATATCTACACATAAGACAACAATAGGGGCAAGAGTAAGGTTCAAAAATAATGGCTAAGGTTTGGGGTGTGGTACCAGCTAAAGATGAACTGGCCATCTAGGACAAAAAAGAGTGGCAAAAAAAAAACAATATCCTAAATGTATGATTCGTTGTCTCGCCTAAAACCTTTGATAAGAAAATTAAATATCGATTAAGTTCAAATAAAGTGAGCTAGTATATCATGTTAAAAAGAATCTCTATGGGTCAAAATCCTCTGGGGATGTCGCATTGCAAACACTCTAGCTACCGCCTAGTCTAGTACCAAACCACAAAAGAGTAGGCACGTGGAGATAGCGTAGAAGCACACTGGTCAAAATCATCATATATTTTGTTCAATGTTCCTGAAAAATACTTAATAAGTTTTCGGTATCCATCTAGGTGATGCTCCTTCTCGGAGTCTAAAGACAAAGTTAGAAGGTAAGAAAACAAACTAAGACTCACCGACGTTAGTGCCATATTTGAAGCGAAATATATCGGGGTCGAGTGAAGCGCGAAAGATAGTGAGATCTCGTGAAGATTGCACGAGATCGAACCAAGTTCCTTGAAGTGGACTCTCGGCCGAGAAATCAAAGTAAACGACTTGTAAAATTGCTGTGATGATGCTTCCAAAAGCAGTAGTAGTTTCTTCGGGCTTAGCGGCGAGTGGTTCGTGTTTTACCATCACCAAATTCTTCGCGATGATACAAGCGAAGCAAGCATAGCGCAGGTTGGCGGTGAATGGAAGTTGAAGAGTAATGAGCTCGCCTTTGCGGATACTTCCCATGTTCGCTCTTGATAATATGGTGTGCACTAAGAGCTTGTGCACGAAGCGGATAGTAGGATGTGTGAGTAGGGAAGCTTTAGATCTTCCATTGCAGTAGACGCCTTGTCCCATTATGCTCCATAGATCTTTATCGGGATCCTCCTCGGGGTGAATTTCATCGAGATATTGAAGTTTCAAAGCATCACAAAGTTTCAGGATAGTTATAGCATAAGAATATCCATGTATGGTAAAATTAAGTGTACCGTCATTGTGAGGTCGTTGTGGGCCCATGGTTACATCGATAACACCGTATTTTTACTTATTTTATAGTTAATTTTAGAGCATTTTAATAATTGTTTTACTCGCTTTTATTGTTTACTACGGTTTTCGAATATTTATAGTGTCAAGACTCTTTTCAGGTTACTTAGGCAAAAGTAATGCAAATTGGAGAAAAACTATATTTTCGGCTGTAAGTTCAACTGAGGTTCTTCTCACCGTCAAATCCAGCCCAATTTTGGACATATTCATCAAAGTCACCTTTCCATTCCACCTGATTTGAAGACGATCCAACAGTTCAATCAAAAGATACATGAAGATCAAGAAGTCTCATTCGGCCACTCCTGGAGCAGCTCCAACCGCGGCCAAGAAGCAGTTCACTGTGGCCAGAAGCTCTCCACCCGCGACCAAGAGGCAGTTCGCCGCGGCCAACACCAATTTCATCTTGGAAACCCATTTGCAAGCCCGTTCGAAACCCATCAAGCCCAACTACGAAGAAATCCTAAAGACCAACGAAAATAGAGCAGAAAACATATAAATATGTAATTTTAGAAACCCTATTTGGTGTGCTTCTTTTGTGCCACCTTTAGTTTACTTTTTGCTCCAAGATTTTGTTCTTAGTTCTTTGCTTAGGGAGATAGAGCTTTCTCTTGAACCCTCTTGTTTTAGTTCTTATCTATTGATTATGCAATTCAGAAACTTGATTTTGTTTTGCATGGTTATGTCCGAGTACTTTAGTCATTGGGTTTAAAGGGAACATTGAAGGGGATCGATATATTCGATAAGGATTCCACGAGGTAGACTTAGCCGTATTCTAGAACTCTTTCTTCTAAGTTTGTTTTTATTGCATGGAGAAAGCGTCATGAACTAGCTGGTTATCCGAGGATTAATAAAACCACGAAAATTTTGCATTTATTAACATGAACCTAGCTTGAGAAGAGCAATCGTGTTATAAGATACAAAAGCATACTTATAAGGCATTGTGAGCGTTGACAAACATATTCAATCTTGAGTTATCTCCTACGCGGCCAGCGACGAAATTAACTAGTCCAGTAGATAGATAATATTTGGTTAGTTCTACGACAGTAGGCTAGCCATAATTATGTGATTCGAGTTTGTATAGTTCACTAGAATCGATTTTAAAGAGCTTTGTTATCGTGTTTGAATCTAACATTCCCCGAAGATATTCATGTCGCCCCAACATCGTTTTATTATTGCTTACAACTGATTTGTCTATTGCTTTTTAATTCGGGTCTTCCTTTTTGCTTTTACAATCGTTTTTACCTTTTACGTACTTTACAATTTTTGACACCAAAACCCCTACAAAAACCCCTTTTCGTTCTAGACTTCCTTACTAATTCTCTTTCCTGTTTCTGACCTAGACGAGAAGCCAAATGACTCCCTAGAACCGGAAAACACCATTAAAGACGAAGATGACGACGATCCGAGCAAGTCCGCCCAAGATTCCTCCACCGCAGTAGCATGCCCTCCAGCCGCGGGCAAACTATCTTTCACCGCGGTCGCGACTCTTCATTACGCGGCCAACATCCCCTCCACTGCGGTCGCGTTATCCCCTGCCGCGACCAACCCCTGCTCGTCTCACCTTGGATCTCTCATGTCCCGATCATGCCACTTCGAGCAAGCAGTCTTCTCCATTGCTACTCAAGCTTCAGTCGAGCCCTCAAACAACTTGGAACAAGTTTCTTATGCACCTTGTAAGACAATCCAATCTCACGACGAAGCCACATCCTCTTCTTCAACACTACTTCAAAGGAGTCCGCCAAGGAAGATCGATATGCCTTATATCGATTCTTACATTTGTTTTGACACCAAGGATTCTTACTATGAATTCTACTCAGCCTTTGAACCAGCACCTCCTACAAGTCAACTAATAAAGGAGCCAAGAACGCAAAGCATCTCCCGAGAAAGATTTATCGAATTTAACAACTTCGTGAAATCAATCCCAATATTTTTACCTTTCACTGACATTTGGAAAAGAGATTGTCTACAAGCTTTCTTCCGCTACAGCAAGGAGAGCAAAGAAGATATGTGCACCTATCTCATGCCATCTAGACACTCGTCTACACCTTATGCCACTTCCTATGCCATTCGTCTATACCATCCCGAGAAGCATCGATCGTATCCAAACAAGATAAGCTAGAAGAATTCAACTGAGTAGTTCGTGATTTTCCTCAATGAATCACGTTTGCTAGAGCTTGTATGGACTACATGATTGGCCAGTTCTTTTGTGAAAGCAAGGAATCCATCCCAGAGATAGAAGATCTCTTCACAAATGCTAGAAACGGATGACCGGTCCGAACTCTCCATAAGATTCAAGACGAAGGTCAGTTTCTAATCTCTTGCAATATCCGTGGAGTCGAGTTCAACAACATTATTTGTGACTCCGGAGCCTGCCGTATCATCATGTCTACATCGACCGTTAAACGCCTCGGTATCAAGCACGTTTATCCAACTAGAACAAAAATCAGCATGGCTGATGAGACTTATGCTACACCAAAAAGAACCGCCTATGATATGCCCGTAAGAATTGGAGATTGCATATCTTCCGTCGATTTCTACATCGTCAAGACGACGAAGGTTGATTCTACACCAATAATCCTTAGATGGCCTTTCTTGTCAACTACCGGAGCCATCATGGATTGCCAAATCGACGTGTCTCCTTCTCGAACATCGACAAAGATGTGTTCGACACCGCTGTCCCACTCAAGAACGGAGGAGAAAGACCTCAAGTCGAAGGATCCCGATCCCGACTAGCAATGGAGCTATGAAACATCTACCGAGGAGACCAAAAGGAGATCGAAAAATACTTGTCAAAAGACATTGTCTTTCTGCGATTAAGCTCATCTTGTTATCAACGTCGAGCTAAACAACTTTAAAAAAAAGCGCTCAATGGGAAGCAACCCATTTTCGGTATGTTTTTCTTTTCAATTTTTTTTTTCTATTAACGTTTTCTTTTTCTTACTTTCAGCTTGCAACAAAATAAAAAAAAACACTCAAAAATTCAAAAAAAAATGAAAAGACAAAAACACAAAATCACGGTCCAAACTGCTCGGTCAAGCACAAACCGCGAGGAAGCACATTTGGTCGCAAAAGAGGCCCGGCCGCGGGTGCATCATCCCGAGCCGCAACCAGCCCTATCTCCACCGAGGTCGCGATGGACCGACCATCGAGGAGCCTTCTCTTGGTCGCGGTCGCGTCTCTCCGACCCGTGGCCAACCGCTTGGCGATCACGTTCGAGCTCCTTTGATCCACGATCGACTCCCATCCTTTCCTGACCACTCCCAATCACCACCATCACGACAATCACCATACCACCATTTACCATTCCATTCCATCCCCAATCAATTTCCAAATCACCCATCACCATTCCCGACCACTTCTATGTAAGTTTTCTTTTTCCCGAAACTTTTTCAATTTCATTACATACTATATTTCTCGTCCTTACTCGATTTATTTCACACTGAGGACAGTGTGATTTGAGTCTGGGGGAGGAATACATACCTTACTAACCACCTTTCTTTCATAACTCTTTGTATTTTTCCATTTTTGCGCTTTCTTTTAATTTTTTTAAAAGTAGGAATACGATTTGAGGGAATGATGACATAAATCCATGACGATAACCGACCAATGTGCTTCTATGCTATTTTCTAGTAACATGCTCTTTCGTAATTTGGTTCTAGACTAGGCGGTAGCTAGAGTTTCTGTTAATGTGAAATCTCCAGAGGAATTTAGACCGTAGAGATTATTTAGGAAAGAATATACTAGCTCTATTATACTTGGAGTTTAACTTGACTTAATTTTCTCATCAAAACTTTAGGCATTGATAACGAATCATATATTCATGCCATCTTTTTCACTTTACTACTCTTTGTTGTACCTAAATGGCCAGCTCACATTTAGTTGGTACCCCACCTGAACCTTCACCATTTTTCAAACCTCATGCATTCTCTCTTTGTGTCTCATGTGCAGATATGTGCAAAAATGCCAGAAAGGGAGGAATGACGCAGTTTTCAATCACTAAAGAAGAAGACTATACACGATTGGTGGAGGTAAAATCAACAAACACAAGAGCTTGGTTTTGCCTTGGAAAATTCAAAAAGCATGGTATATTTTTGTGCGCCTAAGACTCTATCTCAAGAAAAGGCGTTTCCCCATTCATTAAAAAAGGAGAAGAAAATAAAATCTGAAGGGAAAGGAAATAAGATCCTAAAAGAGAGTCTAGGTTGGTCGAAATTCTTATGAGGCATCCATGATTTGTTTGTTCGAAGATCGAGAAGACTGTCATTCCAAGCCGATAGAAAAATCTAAGTCTTGGGGAATGACAAGAAACTTCTATATCTCGAGAAGGAGGAAAGTGAAACAATTTTACGCAAGAAAAAGTGACTAGAAGCTGCGATTCTCAACAGATACATCCTCTCTTGCTGTTTTGCATAATATCTCGCACCCTCCGGTGAAATTACAGTAACCTCACCTTAAAAAGCATTTAATACCTAACATCGAATATCTTGGTTTGATCCTTTTGATGAGAATCTCACGCTTATACTTAATTAATTTAGAGAGCTAGTGAACCGGAATTTTGGATCTTGAAAGTTTTGATTTCGTATGACGGATACCGTGGAATAGTGTTACATAACACTATGGTGAGAATCTTCTAAGCTAGGTTGCGATTGATGTAGTCCGATGGTCATGTTTAGAATGACGGTCTCTGAGATTTCGAGTTTCCTATGATTTTTGTTTGATCTTTATGAGCTTTGGTTTTGTTTTGTTTGGGGACAAACAAAGTCTAAGTCTAGGGGAGTTGATAACACCGTATTTTTACCCATTTTACCGTCTATTTTAGAGCACTTTAATAAGTTTTTTACTCGCTTTTATATGTTTTTATTACGGTTTTCGTATATTTGTAGTGGCAAGACTCTTTTCAGGTTACTTAAGCAAAAGCAATACAAATTGGAGAAAAACCAGATTTTCGGCTCAAAGTCAAACCATCATAAGTTAAACTACCAAAGAGGTTCTTATCACCGTCTGATCGAGCCCAATTTTGGAGATATTCAAGAATGACCAGTCACCTTTCCATTCCACATGATTTGAGGACAATCCAACGGTTCAATCAAAATATACACAAAGATCAAGAAGTCCCATTCGGCCACCCCTAAAGCAGCTCCAACCACGGCCAAGAGGCAGGTCATCGATGCCAGAAGCTCTCCACCTGCGGCCAAGAGGCATTCGCCGCGGCCATAAGCCTTGGACCCACGGCCAACACCAATTTTATCCCGAAAGCCCATTTGCAAGCCCGTTCGAATCCTGTCAAGTCCAACTACTGAGAAACCCTAAAGAACGATGCAAATATAGCAGAATACTTAAAAATATGTGATTTTAGAAACCCTATTTGGTGTGCTTCTTTTGTGCCACATTTAGTTTACTTTTTCCTCCAAACTTTTGTTATTAGTTCTTTGTTTAGGGAGATATAGATTTTTCTTGAACCCTCTTGTTTTATTTCTTATCTATTGATTATGCAATTCAGAAACTTGAATTTGTCTTGCATGGTTATGTCCGAGTAGTTTAGTTGTTGGGTTTAAAGGGATCATCGAAGGGGATCGATATGTTCGATAAAGATTCCACGAGGTAAACTTAACCGTATTCTAGAACTCTTTCTTCTAAGTTTGTTCTTATTGCATGGAGATAGCATCATAAACTAGATGTTGATCCTAGATTTAATAAAACCACGAAAGTGTTGCATTTTATTAACTTGAACCTAGCTTGAGAAGAGCAATCGTGCTATAAGATACGAAAGCATACTTATAGGGCGTTGTGAACGTTGACGAACCTATTCAATCTTGTGTTATCTCATGCACGGCCAGTGACGAAAGCGACTGGTCGAGTAGATAGATAATAGTTGGTTAGTTCTACGATAGTAGGCTAGCCATAATTATGTGATTCGAGTTTGTGGAGTTTGCTAGAATCGATTTTAAAGAGCTTTGTTACCGTGTTTGAATAAAACATTCTCCGGTGATATCTATGTCGACCCAACATCGTTTTATTATTGTTTACCACCAATTTTCTACTTCTTTTTAATTCGAGTCTTCCTTTTTGCTTTTACAATCGTTTTTACCTTTTACGTAGTTTACAAATTTTGACACCAAAAACCCTACAAAAACCCCTTTTCGTTTTATACTTCCTTACTAATTTTCTTTCTGAGGTCTCGCAGAAAAGCGTGCTCTTCCTGTGGATCGATACCTAAAATACTACAACGCACTTATGTGCACTATCATACACTTAGGGTTACAAATTTAAAACATGAAGCTAGGATAACACATGCACCGCATCACACACGAAGGATTCGTCAGTGAGTTGACCAAACGGCTGATGAGCCGATAATGTTAATGATAAGGAAAATGTAAAAGAGAATGTGAAATAAACGTTAACTTGTTAGGGTGAATGATGTGAAGTGAACGATTGCATATATGAGTGAACCATGATATGTAGTATTGTTAGTAAGGATATGTAGGTTTTTTGCATGTGTCTATTGTCTAAATTGTGCATACTCGTTTTGCTCTTATAAATGGTGTGTCTAAGAATCATGTGTACTCCAAGAACACACCCTCACTGAGTATTTCTCCAAAATACTCATCCCTTTTTTCTTTTTCAAGTGAAACCAAAGAATAGGACTTGTGGCTGACCGTTGTGGTGTTATTACCTGGAAACCATAGGCGCTTTTTTTATCTTCTTATCATTTTATCTGTAGATTTTAAAAGACATTATTTTGCTTACGTTTTCTAGACTTATGTGTTTGCTTTTTGAGTTCCCGGTTTGGTTTTAATAGATGATATTTCAGACCTTTAATTGTGTATTTAATTAGTTTGTTATTATATAAAAAAAATTTAAGTGCGTCGCTAGGTTACATTTTACGAGATTAGGGTGTCTCATATTCTCTCATCACACTGTCTACACCCTTCCTCGGCCTTGCTTTACTTTTTATAGGCTTTAGCATCTCTGTTGTTGATGCAAACACTTTTGTGATAGCGTTTTCAGGTCTTTGATGAGGACCTACATCTGTTGACCTCCCACCCTAATATGACTTGTTGTTTGGAGACACATATCCGAAAAAAACAACTTCTTCCTTGTAATATGTGCATCTTCCTACACCTATAAAAGGAGTAGTCACGCCATGTAATGCAGTATCATCGAATTCCCACATTGTTTGGTCCAAACGTGACAAATAAATTTACGCTTTTGTCTGCCTTGTGTATCTCGCAGAAATTTCTCATCCCTGCATTGGTTGTGAAATCCATAGGAGAATTACGTGCACCTGACAGTGCTAACATTCCACACGGCACCCAGTATGTGACCACCACCGCAACATTGTCTATGACATTAAATTCACTCGCAATGGCTCCAACATTATCTCTTTCTTCCTTTCATAACATCAATTTCTTTCTCTCTTAGCTTTTCTCTCTACTCAATGGTACACTTGTTTCCTCTCTTTCTTTACTATATGTCTTTCGCACGACGTACCTTTAATATTTGTCAAGCGGTGAGGAGCGGTTGGGAACACGACGACTTCTTGTGAAGGTAAGGCTATATTGAGAGAAAATTGTAGGACCAAAAATTTGCACAGTAACATGATAGCGATTTAATCACGAATATACAAATAAACGTTAAGGAAAGACGAGTTTAAAAAACGATGTAAAAAAGACGAAATTAAAACGAAACAATGGAGGCAAGAGAACTCTCTTTCCTTAACTCAAAGAATTTCCCATAGTACGACGGTATAATATATAATTCATGAGTCACATGATACATCCATTGAATCCGTTATCGCGAACACTCAATAACGGATATAACGACTTCGCGAGTCTACACACTTTTTCTCTTGTCCAGGAACGACATAACCTTCGGTTGATTCATATATATTTCTTCCTCTAAATCTCCATTTAGGAAAGTAGTCTTGACATCCATTTGATGGATTTCAAAGTCTCTTAATGCTGCAATCCCAATAAGCATACGGATCGAAGTTATTCTTGTCACCGGAGAATAAGTGTCAAAGAAAGTCAGTCCTTCCTTTAGACGAAATCTTTGCACCACAAGTCTGGCGTTATACTTGTCTACAGAACCATCGACTTGAAGACCCCTTTTAACCCAATAGGTGTACACCCTTGCGGTAAATCTACCAATTCATATGTATGATTTTGCATAATGGAGTTGATTTCACTATTAGAAGCCTCCTTCCAGAAAGGTGCATCAGGTGTAGACATTGCCTCAATGAAAGTTCTTGGACCACTTTCTGCGAGAAATACCATTATGAACTCAAACCCAAGAAAATTTTACATACGCACTCTTTTTTTTTCTTCTTCTTCTTCTTCTTATGCTTCTTCGTTTATAGAAGTGTCTGAAGTGCTTGCCTTGTTGTTAGCATCTCGTTCATCACGAGTTCGTTTAGGATGTCCTCTATCCTTACATGGAAACACACCTTCGAATAAGGAAGCATTTATTGACTCCATTATCGTGTTCACATGAATATCTTATCTTATACATCTGACTTGTGTACCAGAAAAAGATAGGCACTACTGTTATGCACATATCCAATGAAAATACAGTCTATCGTCTTAGGTCCGATGGTGGTACCTTTTTCGGAGGTGGAACTGCAACTTTTTCCAGGCACCACCACACTTTCAGTTATTTATACAAAGGTACATTACCTTTCCAAAGTTCCTAGGGAGTTTTCCCAGTGACTTTGTGCGGTATTTTGTTCAAGATATAATTTGAGGTAAGCAGCGAATCCTTCAACATTGCATTCATCATTTCTTTGAGAGTTTGGTTCTTTCGTTCAGCAACTCCGTTGGATTTCGATGAGTAAGGAGCGGTCGTTTGATGAATAATACAGTGTTCTTTGTAGAACGCATCAAATGGTTCATTATATTCTCCTCGTCTATCACTTCTAACCATTTTGATAGTCTTCTCAAGTTGGTTTTTGACTTCCAGCTTGTATTCTTTGAATTTCTCCAAGGCTTCATCTTTACTGCGTAATATATATACATAGCAGTATCTCGTGCAATCGTCTATGAAGGTCACAAAGTATTTCTTTCCACCTCTAGTTTGAACGTATTTTAAGTCACATAACTTTGTGTGAATTAAACCTAGAGGCTCGATTGTTCTTTGAACGCTAGGTGATGGCGTTTTAGTGAGTTTGGCTTGGATACAAACTTCACATTTGTCTTTGCTTATTTTGCATTTAGGAATCAGATTCATGTTCATCAATTTACTCGTAGACTTATAATTAACATGTCCTAAACGTTCGTGCCAAGTATTAAAAGACTCCACGAGATAAGTAATTGATTTTTTATCATTCATCTTAAGGTTCTTTGAGATGGAAGCCTCGGTTACATTTTCCTTACGAATTACTGCCTCAACAGACATCTTGAACAACCCATCACAAACAAAACACTTTCCCAAAAACATCTCATTCTTTGATAGGATCAGCTTATCTCCTTCCAGCTTGATGGTGAATCCATGCTTGCTCATGAGAGATCCTGAGATCAGATTCTTTCGCATGTCTGGCACATGGATGACATTCGTGAGAATGAGCTCCTGTCAAGAGGTGAGCTTCAGAACAATTTTCTTGTGACCTTCAATCTTTGACGAAGAAGAATTTCCCATTAAGAGCCTATCACCGCTCTTGTTCTTTGTGTATATCAAGAACATCTCTCGATCCATGCAGATGTGCTTCTTTGCACCAGTATCGAATTTATAGACTCAAGAAATCACACAATATATTATATGGGTCGAATCCACAGACTCAAGAAATCACACAATATATTATATAGATGTAAATTAAGCTAACTGATCAATGGAATTGAAAGAAAATACGTAAATTAAACAAGTTGTGATTCGATTGGGAGAAAGATAGGTTCAGAGTATTTTTCAGGAAATCAATGAATGCAATTAAACTAACATATCAGGGTTCAGGTTACGCACGGTTCTTGAACTCAAATCACTAAAGTATAATTAACCAACTCTCGTTGCAAGAATTATCTAAATCTAAATCCTAGAATTCCAAATCTCTTTGCGGATCCTAAAGTCTAAACCAGATTTTAGTTCAAGTTTGATTTGTTCACAAAACAACTAAACCAAATCTCTTTGCGAATAGTTATTTTTCTCACTCTAAGTTCTGTCAGGTTTCTCAATTGCACTATCGTGCCTAATCGATTAACCTAAGTTCTAAGTTCCAGGTGATCAATCTAGAATTAGCTTTGAGAACAACCTAAGGTGAAGAACTAATTCAGATTATGAACCCTAGTCAACCATTCAACCTAGCATTCAAAGAAATCCCTTACGAGAACCCTAAACCTAACAAGAGATCTACTCAGACATGGAAATTGCAACAATAAACATGACTGAATAAATACTTGAATAAATAATAAAGAAGAGAGTAAAACAAGGGTTCGAAATCTTCTCTCGAACGAACAGAGTTTTAGACTTGTCTCCCTCCAAAAGCTCTCTCACAAAACCAAAGTAAAATAAAGCATAGCTCAAAAAAGTGGCTGAAAAACCTAATAAATAACCGAAGTCACGTTATGGGGCTTCTGGTAAATAATAAAGTCTTCTGGGGTAATTTGTAGTTTCTCAAATCTTCATAAAAGTCGCGATCCTTCTGTCTCCTCGACGGTGTCTCAGCTAAAAGATCTCTGCTTGGCTCCAAAAAGCTCCAAAATGCTTCAATATTTCCAATAATGCTCTAAACGTACCTAAAACCTGAAAATACTCTAAAAGACTCCAAAATACTAGAAATACTCTATAAAAATGACTTATATCATGGCCTAAAACGGGTAAAAACTATGATATATCATGCAACATCTCTGATAGGTTTTTCACAGCCGCATTCCCTCAGCGTGAATGTCGTGAAGGAGCCTTTGCACCTCTTCAACTTGCTCCATCAATGGTCTTGAGTCCACCATCTTGTACTGCATAAATTTCGCCAGAGTGAATTTTTGAGTACCAGAATCCTCGATGCGATACTTCTTGTCTAGGGATCCCATAGTTCTTTAGAAGTTTCAGCGTTTTCGTACACCCCGAACAGAGAGTCCGAAAGGCTATTCTGTATATAGCCCTTTCACAAGAAGTCACCGTGTTCCCAAGCATGAACACTCGTAAGCGCACGTGGATCATTGTTATCTTCTGGAAGAACAGGTTTCACTTCGTTGGTGAATTTCTGCAAATTAAGCGTTGTCAGATAGAAGAACATTTTCTTCTTCCACGTCTTAAAGGCAATCCCATCGAACTTGTTAGGAGGAGGGACATGGTTCCCAGATGGAACTTTGACCGTCTCGATCAGACTAGCAGTCGTTTCTTCGACTTTGTCGTTGGTGTCTCCACCTTGTCAGAGTTATTATCGATGTCGATTGTCATTCTGTGTAGACAAAACAAACACAGCCTCTAATCAATAACGATTTAATTAGAAAAATATTTAAATCACAAGATTTTCGATACGGAATTAAATCGTAATTTAGAAACCACTAGCGAACTAATTAGAACCGCTAAAAGCGCGTTATGAATCGAACCTCCTCAGAGCGTTCTGATTCGAACCTCCACAGAGCGTTCGTCAAAGCGTTTAATAAAACGCGTTTGATAATCGTTTTAGAAAACACAATTTGTTAATTGACGAATGCCAAAACAATTTTAAAACGTCGCAAACCCAAACACCGTTTATTAATCGCAATTAATAACGTATGTAAAAGGCGTTAAAATAAAACCCTTCTACTACACGTTTGAGAGTCGTTAGATTAGTGCTTGATAACGTTTTAGTATCACAAGCGGTAGAACATCTTTTTAAAAATTGTTAAAATAAAACCGCTTCTAATACACGTTTGAGAGTCGCTAGATTAGCGTTTGATAACGTTTGAGTATCATAAGCGGTAGAACATCGTTTTAAAAATGTTTATTTACTCGTGATTAAAATCCATTTGATGTTTATAAAACATAAACGGATTTTTTTGAGTAAAGATTGTAGGACCAAAAATTCGCACAGTAACAGGATAGCGATTTAATCATGAATATACAAATAAACGTTAAGGAAATAAGAGTTTAAAAAAACGATGTCAAAAAGACGAAATTAAAAAAAAACAATGGAGGCGAGAGAACTCTCTTTCCTTAACTCAAAGAATCTCCCGTAGTGCGACGGTATAATATCCGATTCATGAGTCCCAGGATACAAACCATTGAATCCGTTATCGCGAACACTCGATAACGGATTTGTCGAACGTAATACTACGATACTCTCGAATAAAAGACTTACTCTTAGCGGTAGGGAATTGAAAGAACTTTTTCTCATAAATTTATGATATGTTTTCTGTGTGTTTTTCGGATGCCTTTCTCTTAAGAGAGGCCATCGTATATATAGGAAAATAGAGAGTTAGGGTTCGGCCTTTTTGATCAAATTTAACCGACTTGATAAACACGCACAAGAATATTCTCGCAGAATATTCTAGAAGGGCGGCGATTCAAAATCGGCCCAAAAAATAATTGCTCGGAGGCCCAACGAGCATTAACCTATAAGAGCCATGAAAAATGCCACGAGACACGGCCAGGCGGCGGCGCATCGTGTGGTCTTTTCTTCTCTCTCTCCAACTCCTTTGAAACACAAATAAGAGATGGTCTTATATATACAAGAGAAAATATTTTCAACTTCCAAATTGGGACAAAATACACTTTCAAAGTTAGCTAATTCACAAAGTTTTTTCACTTAACCCATAGACCTCATTTCAATTCACATATACATATTTTTATAAAGCCCACAAGCTCTTAAAAATTATTCTAACAATATTAATAAACTATGAAGACTTGTTTTACGTTTATTTATGCTATACTAGGGGTTATCCCGCCCTACGCGCGGATTGTGAATAACATTTATTTTGTTATTATTTTTTCCTTTTTTGTTTTACTTCTAGTTGATAAACAATTGTACGATATTTTTGGGTTTTTTTTTTGATTAGTTATTATTTTTTGTTAAGATGTGTCCTTTTGTAGAATTATATTTTATTACTGTTATCGTTGTTAGATAAAAAAAAAATTTCATTTCCATTATTATTATTTAACTGTTAAGACCGTCTTTGATTGGTATTTGTATGATTTGAGGCGTGGGGATTTTTTTTTTTAGTATTGATTTTCCACATTATCATTTAGAAAGAAATTATACAATTAAGAATAAAGTTATATTGATATGAATAACTATAGATTTTATACTTCTATTATCTCATGTTAGCATGTTAACTTAAACTTTTTTTAATAAGTATATTTGCATGGTTCTATATTGTCTATCTTGCAATGTTGAATCCAATAAAGAATACTTTATATAAAATATAAGATATGAGGAGATCCCTTCGTTTTTTTTGTTTTTGTTGGCAAAAAACAATATTTTAATAGGTCTATAAAATTAAAATAAAATTTATCATTCAACAGTTCTTTGGATGCCCAAGAAATCCCTTAACTTTCTTTGTATTATAGCCATTGTCTTGATCTTCTATTGAGGAGGTCCAATATCATGCTCGAATTTGTCTTCAAATATATTTTTTCCCTTTTCCCAATTTTTTTCATTGTGTTTGTAGATTAATCGAAGATAAATCTTTTTGTTGACATTGAATGGAGTTGTAATTTCCCCGCAGTAATAGAAGATTTAATCATTTGGTAGACTATTTTCATAATTGTTTATTAAATTAGTTTTTATTGTTTATGTACCTTGGTATATTTTCGGGTTGATACTTTGTGACCAGCATTAGTGAGTGTTTCCGGTTGATTGATGTCTGAAATTTGTTGATTGTTCATCCCATATAGATACTTTAACAAAAGTTTCTCCGCAATAATTTGATAAGTGATTGTGTTATTTTGTTTTTATTTTTTTAGAGCTTTGAACATAGTAGAACTTTTTCAAACTTTTGTAAAATATTTAGCACTTTTCAAAAATATTGGTAAATATAGCACTTAGTATAATGTACACGCGTTGACTTTCCAGTCTTAATCATGTCATAGTATAACGCGCCTCAACGTATATTGTACATAAACCAATAAAAAATAGGGGCAAAATTGTCATTTTACACAGAAGAAGACAAAACAAAAAAAACAGAAAAAACAAAAAAATGAAAAGCAAAAAATACTAAAAGTTTCCAGATTAAATGACATGTCATACAAATAAGTGTTTTAAAAAATTTTAGTAAAATAATTTTGCATGTACTACCTTTTTAGTTGGAGACCTATTGAAATTTTAGCTTTTTAACTGTGGATTTTTGAGATCTATACCATGTATGATGCGTATCTTGGCGATCACATCTTCAATTAATTTGTATATTAGTTGGTGGAGTTATATTCTTTAATACTTTTTATGTATGTAAAGCATAATAGGCATATCTAGTAGTTCTGACTTTGTACCTCCTAGACTTTAGAGTTGACTGTATCTTTTTATCCAGGAGTTGTTGGTAGGTATTTGTGGTAAATTTTTCTTCAATGCGACAATTATGGTTTTTCTTGTCATTTTAATGACATATTGATGTGGTGTGAGTTTGAACTTATGGTTATTTTCACGAACTATGAAATTTGAAATTTCACATATTTCTCCTTCCATTAAATTTTTCTTGTGTTGCTATGTTAAAGAATAATGCATTGTACTCTCGATCATTTCACCATGTTTACACATAGTTTTTCATTAGTAAAAAAGAAGATAAGTCATTTAATTTAATAGAAATATGTGTATATATTTACGTTTAGGAGGAGGATAACGGTGTTTATTTTTTCTGCTTTGTTTATGTGATTTTGTGTTTTCCAAATGCGACTGATACGAACGTTGATTGTCATGTTTGATGGGGCCATTTCTAGTTTTGTAAAATCGGAATATCTCGTGCTTGTAGATATAATCACCATTCATGTAAGAAATTTACATGATCATTGAGTAAATTATTTCGTGTATGAGTAAATGTTTTAATTTTATAAACATATTTGAATTGGCATTTTTATATTTATGATTATTTAAAATTGAAAAAACTTGTTTTACATGTTTGTTTGTATGTCTTCTCCCTTCTCTTTTGCGACTTCGTTGTATATTGTCTTTCACCTCTTTTTTTTTTTTTGAGGAGAATATTTTTGTTTTGTTTGTTAAGTGTCGATTGTTTGTTTTTTTCTTTGTTTATATCTTATTTGGTTTAATATTCCAAAATTTTTATGTATTTTGAAAAGTAACCTCTCTTTTAAAACCTTTGAAAACTAACATTTTTATTAGGTAAAATGACAATTATACCCATCTTGAATTTCGAGAATATACAAATACAATAATTAGTTTTATTTTTTATTTTTCGGAATAAATATATATTGTAAAATAAATATTCAATAATAATATTATATATATATATATATCTACTAGAATAAAATTAATTAGTTTAATTAAAATTTATATTTAGATATAAACAAAACAATTTAGATATACACAAATATATTCTTATATTTATCATTAGTACATACTCAAACTCTATATATATACATCACCATCGTACAACAAATTAAACAAAAACACGTTTGTGAAACCGTAAGTTCATACGAACTGATCTGTTATCATAAATCCTTGCATTTACACTAAGGTAATTTATAACAAATTTGATACCCTAGCCGCTCGTGAAATCAGGCCTCTCAAAACTTTCTTTTTCTTTCTCATCAAGGTTTTCCGACCATGGCCTCTCTGGCCAAGGGTTCGCCGCCTCCGCCACCGGTTCAGTCGGCAAGCCCAAAGCAAACAACTTCCCCAACTCACAAAGCATATTGGGCATCCGTCCTTCAGGACAACCATGACCTGCCTCTATCTTTTTCCTCGGGTGAAATCGTCAATGGAGAGGCTCTCGCCTCGATCCCTGAAGAAGTTCTAGCCAATTCTCAGCCACTATGGAGGAACTATATTGTTGGTTACTTTATAGGCAATGCACCACACATAGGAAAGGTCCATGCTACGGTCAATCGTTTATGGACAACTCCCGACAAACTCTCAAGAATCGATGCTCAGTTTATCAATTCCAAGACGGTTCTTTTCAAGATTGAAGACGACCATATGCAATCAAGAGTTCTTAAGCGTAATTTCTGGCACATTGCGGACATTCCGCTTGTCGTTCAGGAATGGAATCCATAGACCTCTTCGCTCAAGCCTGACATCTCTTTGATGCCTATTTGGGTAGATCTGAAGGAAGTGTCAGATTATCTCTATTCTGACAAGGGGTTAACCTCATTGGCAATGCCCATAAATTGCATCCGAATACAGAACGGTGTATCAGACTGGATGTAGCCCGGATTTTGTCGTTGTAAACCTGGAAAAACCACTATCGGAGAAGATTCGATTGACATCTAATCCGGAAGTTGTTTTACCCGTTAGTTATCCGTGGCTACCCCTTCGATGGGGTCATACTAACAAGGAATGCGAACAAATGGGACGTGGTGATGTAGTAGACTTGGAAAAACGTGAAGAGAAACTGCGAACACTAGTTCAGAATCATAAAGCCAAATCTCCTAGCTCAGGGGACAAACATCCGTGGCTACCCCTTCGATGGGGTCATACTAACAAGGAATGCGAACAAATGCGATGTGGTGATGTAGTAGATTTGGAAAAAAGTGAAGAGAAACTGCGAACACTAGTTCAGAATCATAAAGCCAAATCTCCGAGCTCAGGGGACAAACAGAACAATCATTAGCTCGCTTGTGGAACCACCAAGACGATTCGCTCTGTTGTGACCATAGTCGATGATTGCTCGGAGGATAGCAAGGAGAAGGAGCAACAGTCTAAATCACTTATCCAAGAAACAAGGGAGGAGGAATTGGACTCCTCACCGGAAAAGGAGGTGGAGTGGACTTTGGTTAAAAATGGGAAGTCGTCGCCATCCAAGACTCCACAACATTTATAATTGAGGGTAAAGGACGTGCAAGACAATGATAAAGAATCTCCTTCTTGCTTTAATATCCTCTCAACTGTCTCGGAGGCAGATGAGGAATAGGAGGAAGGGGAAATACCAAAAGAAGAAGTTGAAGACGGAAGTACCTCGGAAGAAGACGTGATACCAAATACCAACTATTAATTTAAAGCTAAAACAGAATGTAGGGCAGCCTACTAAGAAGAGCAAGACCCCAAAGAAAAAGGTTGGAACTCGCAAAGGCCATACTACGTCACTTCAACTTACAACAAAGAAGACCTCCTTACCAAGGTTCTAATGATAATGTCGTCCTTTTTTGCGTGGAATACTCGTGGATTCAACAAAATGCGCAAACATGAAAATGTTCGTTCTTGGATCCGTTCTTCTAATGCTCTTTTTGGATGCCTTCTGGAAACGTGTGTTCAAGAAGATCTTTCTCATACTATTATTGATTGTACCTTTCCTGGTTGAAGCGCAGTAAAAAATTATGACTACCACCGTCTTGGAAGGATCTGGTTCGTTTGGTCTCCTGCCGTCACCGTCACGATGCTGTATAAGGGGCCCCAAATAATTACAGTCTTAATCTCTCTACCCTCGGGTGACGATTTTCTTGTTTCAAGTGTCTATGATTCAAACTTCCGAAGAGAGCGCATGCTGCTTTGGAATGAAATAAGAGCGCATCACGATCTTTTCAATGCTGGAAACGTGCCGTGGATAATTTTAGGGGATTTCAATGAAATCCTTGCATCTGATGAACATTCGCGGGTCCTAGAGTCTCTGGGTGATCAAGGGGGAATGAGGGAATTCCAAAGTCTCGTGTCTTATTGCAATCTCATGGATCTCGGATTCTCTGGGCCGAAATTCACGTGGTGGAATCATAGAGAGGAGGATCCTATCGGGAAAAAAAATTGACCGTGCATTGGTGAATGAAGCTTGGACAAGCAAATTCACGAATTCTTTTGCCTGCTTTGAAGCAAATGGTATCTCCGACCATGCTCGTTGTGTTGTTCATCTCATTCCTCCTCCCTCTCCGGGTAAACGTCATCATTTCCAATTCTGGAATTATCTTGTTGATCATCTTGATTTCCTTGCTACAAGAGCTAGCATCTGGGACACGACAGAACCTCTATATCATTCTAGAACAGCCCTGCATCTGCTTCACAGGAATCTGAAGCTTCTTAAACCTCTGCTCAAGGCTCTAAACCGGAAAAAATATGGTGATATAACCAGACGAACCCGCAAAGCTTTTGACAGCTTATGCGAAAGACAAAATCAGGTTCTACTGGACCCAACAACTGAGAATTGTATGGCAGAAACTCAGGCATCGGCAGTCTGGCTTCACTATGCTTCCATTGAGGAATACTTTTTTCAACAGAAATCCAGAATCACTTGGCCTACCCATGGAGATCGAAACACTCTGTTCTTCCATCGCATTGTGCAGGCGAGGAAATCTCGGAATTCTCTGAGACAGCTTGAAACAGAGGATGGCGTTAACCTCACCGATCCAACAGAAATAAAAGAGGAAGCATCAAATCATTTTAAGAGGTTTCTTCAAACTCAACTGCAGCAATCTGATATACATATGGAGAGACTTATGGAACTAATCCCATATCGATGTCCTCCTCAACTTGTTGATATTTTGGTTAGTCCAGAGACAGCAGACGACGTTAAAAGCGCCATACGCTCTATGCCGTCAAATAAGACTCTGGGACTATACGGTTTTACAAAAGAGTTCTTTATTGCAGATTGGTCCATTGTTGGTCATGATATAACAGTGGCTGTCCAATCAATTTTTATGAACGGGCATATGCCTCATGGTGTCAATGCCACCATTCTTTCTCTCATTCCTAAGATTTCGGACGCACAGAGAATGAAAGACTTTCGGCCTATAGCATGTTGTAATACTCTTTACAATATTATCTCCAGGATTCTTGCGAAGAGACTCAAACTTATTATGCCCGATGCTATTAATCCAAACCAGAGTTCCTTTGTTCATGGTCGTCTTCTGCTTGAGAATGTGTTGCTTGCCAGGGAACTTGTCAAGGATTACCATAAGAACTCAATATCTCCTCGTAGTGCTCTCAAAATTGACATCTCAAAGGCTTTCGATACTGTTCGATGGGATTTTATTATAGCTACGCTGCAAGCCATGGGTCTACCGGACATCTTCATTACATGGATTCAAAGCTGCATCTCTACAGCTTTCTTCTCCGTGTCTATTAATGTAGATATTTAGGGGTTCTTTCCAAGTGTAAGGGGACTTCGTCAAAGTTGTTCTCTATCACCGTATCTCTTTGTCATTGCCATAAATGTGTTATCTCTTCATCTCAACCGAGCTGCGTCGGAAGGAAGAATTGGTTACCATGCTTCTTGCCGGGAACTTAATTTAAATCATCTCAGTTTTGCGGATGATATGATGGTTTTCACAAATGGTTCGGTGGACTCTCTGAGAGGTACGATAGAGGTATTGCATAATTTCGCAACAGAATCAGGACTAGCGATCAATTCTACAAAATCACTATATGTTGTTGGGCGAACTACAAAAGCGATACACGATTATGCTCGAGAACTCGGTATTCCATTGGAACAGCTCCCCATTCGGTATCTGGGACTCCCTCTTACTACAAAAAATTTGAAGCGTCTTGACTATGAACCGCTTATTGACAAAATTAGATCTCGAATGGTGAACTGGTGTAGCAAAATGTTATCTTTTGTGGGGCGGTTACAACTAATTCAGTCCGTCATCACCAGCATTATAAATTTTTGGAGTGCGGCATTTCGACTTCCAAAGAGATGCTATGAAACTATTGAAAGCATGTGCTCAGCATTTCTTTAGTCAGGTTCCCCACACACTACGTCGAAAGCTAAAGTCGCGTGGGAAGATGTTTGTCGTCCAAAACGTGAAGGCGGGTTGGGTATTCGGAAAATGCAAGATGTTGGCCTGGTTTTCTCGCTGAAACTTATCTGGAGATTATTTATAAATTTAGGGAGCTTATGGGTCGCGTGGACAAGACATTACTTGCTGAGGAACACATCTTTCTGGGATGTTAAAGAGGGCTTCTGAGGCTCTTGGATATGGGGGAAGCTTCTCCAATTGCGTCCACTTGCTTATGAGTTCTTCAAAACAGAGGTGCGGGATGGCAAATCGACATCTTTTTGGTTTGATAATTGGCTGAATTTGGGTCGGCTAATTGATGTTCTCGGAGAATTCGAGACAAGAATGGTGGGGTTACATCGCTCGGCTACAGTTTATGAGGCAGGAAACGGAACGGAGTGGATATTTCATCGCAGTCGTGAAGTGCAGATCCAGTTGCTGTTGCAACAAATTAGGGGTCTTCCCCCTCCCTTCTCCTCCGCAGGCTCCGATATCCATATGTGGAAACAAGGTGACGATGACTTTAAACCCCGCTTCTCGGCGAGGAAAACTTGGGATCAGATTCGAAGCCAAAAAGCAGTGGTTCTATGGCATAAGCTTGTTTGGTTTACACGGGCCATGCCGAGACAAGCCTTCATAGTCTGGTTGGCGTTTCGTGATCATCTTGCTACGGGCGCTCGTACCCATCACTGGGTAATCATACAACATTGTCTCCTCTGCGGAGAAATTGACGAGACTCGAGACCATTTGTTCTTTGCATGTCCTTACACCCACACTATCTAGACGAAGATGGGAGCAAAACTACTTGGTAATCGTATCAATCCGGACTGCATTTTAACCGTTCAATCTCTGATGCGGATTCGATTGGATGCGCATGATACTCTGTTGGTCAAAATAGCATTACAGGCTGTGATTTACCATGTCTGGAGAGAGCGGAATGGAAGACGGCATCAGCGTTCGCTCCACTCCCCGCTTGCCCTCGCTCGAATAATAGACCGAGAGATCCGAAGTCGACTTCTCTCCCAATCTCCTGCTCACGATGTAGGCAACACGCTGATGCAGAGATGGGTTTCTAAATGTCAACTAGACTGAGGGCAAATGTTTTGCCGATTATCTCCTCCTTTTTCTGAAACTATCACCCACGCTCGGTTCTGTTCTTCTGCTGTTTTTTTTTATTTCTCAAAGTTTCATGCTGATCAATTAGGCCCAATCTTGTAGATAACCTTATTTTTCTTTGTCGATTAATATAATCTCACATTTCAACAAAAAAAAAATTATAAAATTTAGTAATGTTTTATTGCAAGAACGTGCATGAAAGTCAGTGAATTTTGCGTTATTTGACCCATTTTATATCATCATGTTCTTTTGAAGTTGATATGATCCTCCCAAGGATTCTCACTTGAAGGTGGTAAAAGGATAGAATCGATTTCCTTGAAACCGTAAAGTCTCAAGAACAACGATTTGGATGGATTGAATGGTCGCACAAGAGCTGCGAAATGACTCTTGATATACCAGTTCGATCTATTGGATATGACACACCAAAGAGATCGGGTTGTGATTTATGGATATGACTCACCAGACAATCAACACGGATACGACTCACCGTGGGTTGATCAAAGGATAAACGTCCAAATGATCGAAAATGTTCACAAGGAACAAAAGAGAATCACTCTCAAAGAAAAGAAGTTTTATAAAAGTTGTATATTGATCTCAAAGAGATTACATTGCTTAAATAGACTAGAGATGTGCTAAAAACAAAGCAATCTCGAAAATAGACAAAGACTATAAATTAACACACATGTGGAATGACTCTTAAACTACTTAGACCATAAAACTTGCCCCTTGAACTACTTGGTCGAATCTGAACTTCATGGACCACTAATTGAACACTTCTTGGGCTTGTAGAAATATTCCTGGATGCCAAACATAAGTTTGATAGCTTCCAAACCAAGTGGGCCTAGCATTCTCCAAGTATAGCATCAGGTTGACCCATTTAGGAAAATGGTGAATAACTTTGTGATCCGATGTCCATTTCTTCCGATTTTGGGCTTGTTGGAAACACAGGAGATCCATTAAAATTCTCCAATTGGTTTCATGTAGATATCGTACCTGAGTTGGGCTGTGCAACATGATCGTTGACTCAGTCGCGCAATAGGGCCTGTAGAAGATTCTTGGGTTTGTAAAATTCATAACTTTCACGTCTGAACCTGTTTTGAGATGAATCCAATTGTCCCGGCTTCTCTTATGAACCAAGCTTCTAGAATAATTTGGTTCATAGCTTAACTCCTTCTGGGGAGCGATTGGTCGGTTATGGTTCTCTCCTTTTGAGCAAACCGAACTTGTAGCTGGACTCTTCCTCCAGTTTTCTTGGTATCCTTTGGCGTTGTGGTGATAAGTTACCACAATGGCGGTAATATTTTTCAGCCTTTTCGTCTCTTGGCTGCATCAAACAGGTTTCTTCTCTTTGGTAACTTGAGCTGGCCGTAGATGTCTCAGTTTTTAATAGACCAAAATTTTGCGTAGAAATCTTTTCTCTCCTTGGAGCTTTCTCTTGTGTACTTTTTAATAGACCGAAAGACATCTTGTTTTCTCTTTTTTTATATATATAAAATATGACAAGAAGAAGAAGAAGAAAAAAAGAAAAGAAAAAAACGTGGAGAGGTAAGGAAAATGATAAGAAAATTGAATATCGAACTTCAAGTGGTGCTCTGATACCACTTGATATGATCCTCCCAAGGATTTTCACTTGAAGTTGGTAAAAGGAAAGAATCGATTTCCTTGAAACCGTAAAGTCTCAAGAACAACGATTTGGATGGATTGAATGGTCGCACAAGAGCTGTGGAAAGACTCTTGATATACCAGTTCAATCTATTGGATATGACACACCAAAGAGATCGGGTTGTGATTTCTGGATATGACTCACCAGACAATCAACACGGATACGACTCACCGTTGGTTGATCAAAGGATAAACGTCCAAATGATCGAAAATGTTCACAAGGAACAAAAGAGAATCACTCTCAAAGAAAAGAAGTTTTATAAAAGTTGTATATTGATCTCAAAGAGATTACATTGCTTAAATAGACTAGAGATGTGCTAAAAACAAAGCAATCTCGAAAATAGACAAAGACTAGAAATTAACACACATGTGGAATGACTCTTAAACTACTTAGACCATAAAACTTACCCCTTGAATTACTTGGTCGAATCTGAACTTCATGGGCCACGAATTGAACTCTTCTTGGGCTTGTATAAATGTTCATGGATGCCAAACATAAGTTTGATAGCTTCCAAACCAAGTGGGCGTAACATTCTCCAAATATAGCATCAGGTTGACCCATTTAGGCAAATGGTGAATAATTTTGTCATCCGATGTCCATTTCCTCCGATCTTGGGCTTGTTGGAAACATAGGAGATCCATTAAAAAAATTCAATTGGTTTCATGTCGATATCGTACCTGAGTTGGGATGTGCATCATGATCTTTGACTCAGTCGCGCAATAGGGCTTGTAGCTGATCCTTCGATTTTTAAAAATTCATAACTTTCACGTCTGAACATGTTTTGAGATGAATCTAATTGTCCCGGCTTCTCTGATGAACCACGCTTCCAGAATAATTTGGTTCATAGCTTAACTCTTTCTTGTTTGGTCGGAAACCTCCATTGAAAGCG
Source organism: Eutrema japonicum (assembly GCA_030161315.1). NCBI lineage: Eukaryota > Viridiplantae > Streptophyta > Magnoliopsida > Brassicales > Brassicaceae > Eutrema > Eutrema japonicum. The sequence goes on from BSQW01000011.1 coordinate 41,152,945, forward strand.
CGTAGGTCCAAATCGTGTAAACATGAGTTCGCTTGAATTGAAAGTTGAATAACGTCTTTACCCGGACTTAGATTGGACTGATTCCACTTCGAGAAGTGCCCTAGTTGAGGTGAGAATGTAGTCCAGGTGGTCGTTTTACCATTCGAGTTGATCACGGACTTCGTTTGTGCAGAACAAGTCACATGGGTCTTCTCCGGTGATCTTATGATCACATCATACTCTCTCTATTCAAAAGGATTTATCCTCAAATCTGATCCTTCTCCATCAGGAGTCAACAGAATTTTTTACTCAAATATCATCGGATCTTGGTAACTCTCCTTTGGCTCCATTTATGTTGATAGGAAACCAAAAAATAAACCGTCTTTTTTGAACTCTATTTCTCCATTGTTGAGAAGATCCACGGTTTTCTTTTTAGAGTACTTGTTTGCAAAGTGTCCTCTCCCTTGGCACTTAAAACATTTCACATCACGTGCCTTTGTAGTAGCATCCTTGATCAGCATGGAATATATGACTCTATGATTTTCCTTAATCGTTTTGGTGCATGGTTCCTTCGGGACATCTTTGGTATTTTTTTCCTCGAACTTTCCCTCGGTATCTACCCTCATAACTTTTCTTCGGAATTTTCCCTCAAAGATTTTCCTCGGATCTTCCCTCCGAATTTTCCCTCAAACATTTCCCTCAGATCTTCCCTCTGAATTTTCCCTCAAAAAATTCCCTCGGATCTGGACGAGTATCTTTGACAGCAAGTTATTTTGGGGGTTGTACTCGAGACGTGGGGAGCGATTGGTCGGTTCTGGTTCTCTCTTTTTTTGAGCAGACCGAACTTGTAGCTGGATTCTTCCTTCGTTTTTCTTGGTCTCTTTTGGTGTTGTGGTGATGAGTTACCATCATGGCGGTAATATTTTTCAGCCTTTTCGTGTCTTGGCTGCATCGAACAGGTTTCTTCTCTTTGGTAACTTGAGCTGGCTGTAGATGTCTCAGTTTTTAATAGACCAAAATTTTTCCTAGACATCTTTTCTCTCCTTTGAGTTTTCTCTTGTGTACTCCTTAATAGACCGAAAGACATCTTGTTTTCTCTTTTTTTTTTATAAAATATGACAAGAAGAAGAAGAAGAAAAAAAAGAAAAGAAAAAAAACGTGGAGAGGAAAGGAAAATGATAAGAAAATTGAATACCGAATTTCAAGTGGTGCTCTGATACCACTTGATATGATCCTCCCAAGGATTCTAACTTGAAGTTGGTAACAGGATAGAATCGATTTCCTTGAATTCGTAAAGTCTCAAGACCAACGATTTTGATGGATTGAATGGTCGCACAAGAGTTGTGTAAAGACTCTTGATATAACAGTTTGATCTATTGGATATGACACACCAAATAGATCGGGTTGTGATTGCTGGATATGACTCACCAGACAATCGACACAGATATGACTCACCGTGGGTTGATCAAAGGATAAACGTCCAAATGATCGAAAATGTTCACAAGGAACAAAAGAGAATCACTCTAAAAGGAAAGAAGTTTTATAAAAGTTGGATATTGATCTCAAAGAGATTACATTGCTTAAATAGACTAGAGATGTGCTAAAAACAAAGCAATCTCGAAAATAGACAAATACTAGAAATTAACACACATGTGGAATGACTTTTAAACTACTTTGACCATAAAACTTGCCCCTTGAACTACTTGGTCGAATCTGAACTTCATGGGCCACGAACTGAACTCTTCTTGGGCTTGTAGAAATGTTTATGGATGCAAAACATAAGTTTGATAGCTTCCAAACCAAGTGGGCCTTACATTCTCCAAGTATAGCATCAGGTTGACCCATTTAGGCAAATGGTGAATAACTTTGTGATCCGATGTCCATTTCCTCCGATCTTGGGCTTGTTGAAAACACAGGAGATCCATTAAAATTCTCCAAACTGTTTCATGTCGATATCGTACCTGAGTTGGTGATGTAATCCTCGACAGCAAAGGAAATATGTAACTTGAACCTGAGGATGAAAAGCTTGTAGCTGAGGATCATGAAGCAGTTCAAGATGATTATGATGATGCTTTGCTTGTTCCGAGTGGTCCAATGACTCGTTCAAAAACTAAGAAGCTCAATAAGGATATTGGAGCATTCATCAAGCAAAGTTATCTAAGTCAAGAGGGAAAAGAGATGGTTACTTCTACACTGGTTGTAATCCAAGTCTAAGATGGCTAAGTGGGCTTGTGATTCAACTGTGTGCTCTTTTTCCCTGTCTCAAGTTTTGTCCCATTGGGTTTTCTTGAGATAGATTTTTAATGAGGCGAGGTTAAATCACCACATCCAGTCCACTAAGCTATGGCGAAGCCCAAGTCCACAAAGAGAGAAATACGACTAAAGAAGGCAAATTATCTTCTATCTTTTGAATTCAAATTTATGTTTATTTCTAGTCTTAATTAGTTTCTAGTCTCGAGAGTTGATGCTTTGACTAGAGAGCAATTGTGTTCTTTATATTCCTTGTAAAATCATTTGTCGAGATTCAACTTTCTTTTCAATCAAAAACCTTTCCAGAGTAAGATTATTTGTTCTTTGAACATCTTAGCTTGTTAGTGTGTCATATCTCTCAAGCAACTTGATCTGTTGGTGTGTAATATCCACTGGATCATTCGGTGAATCAAGAGACTATCCGCAATCTCTTGTGTGACCTTTCGAATCTACAACCCTTGAAACAGAACCGAATGTTTGCTAGGTGTATATGTTCCATTTCAGTCCAGAGAGTGTAGATCAAGGGCAGTTCCTTTCTAGGGGCGTATTAAATGGTAGCAGTGCTCCATTCTCTGCACTACATCGATTAATCATCAGGTTGTATCCTTTCCTTTTAATCGATGTAGTGCAGAGAATGGAGCACTGATACCACTTAATGCGCCCCTAGAAAGGTTTTAAACCATTATATCCTTTGGATCTAACCCCCATTCCCTTGAGTGAAAGATTAAGCTTTGATGGACAGAAGAAAGCAGAATTAGTTAGACAGATCCCTGAGAAGGCTAAGCTAAACATAGAAGAGAAAACTAAGCTTTATGCAAAGCATGCCAATAAGAACCGGCGTGAGATGAGTTTTGAAGTTGGATACCAAGTTTGGGTTCACTTGAGGAAAGAGAGGTTCCCCGCTGAAAGAAAATCAAAGCTAATGCCAAGAATTGATGGTCCTTTTGAAATAACAAGGAAGATCAGTAACAACGCCTATCAGCTTGATCTCCAAGGTAAGTATAAGATCAGTCCTAGTTTCAATGTTTCTGATTTAGTTCCTTTTCTTGCAGATGAAACAGATTTGAGGTCAAATCCTTTTCAAGATGAGGGAGATGATGTGAGCATGGACATCAAAGGAAACATGGAGCTTGAACCTGAGGATGGAAAGCTTGTATTTGAGGATAATGAAGCAGTTCAAGATGATTATGATGATGCTTTGCTTGTTCCGAGTGGACCAATGACTCGTTCAAAATCTAAGAAGCTCAATAAGGCTTTTGGAGCATTCATCAAGCAAAGTTATCTAAGTCAAGAGGGAAAAGAGATGGTTACTTCTACACTGGTTGTAATCCAAGTCCAAGATGGCTAAGTGGACTTGTGATTCAACTTTGTGCTCTTTTTTCCTGTCTCAAGTTTTGTCCCATTGAGTTTTCTTGAGATAGATTTTTAATGAGGCGAGGTTAAATCACCACATCCAGTCCACTAAGCTATGGCGAAGCCCAAGTCCACAAAGAGAGAAATACGACTAAAGAAGGCAAATTATCTTCTATCTTTCGAATTCAAATTTATGTTTATTTCTAGTCTTAATTAGTTTCTAGTCTCGAGAGTTGATGTTTTGACTAGAGAGCAATTGTGTTCTTTATTTTCCTTGTAAAATCATTTGTCGAGATTCATCTTTCTTTTCAATCAAAAACCTTTCCAGAGTAAGATTATTTGTTCTTTGAACATCTTAGCTTGTTAGTGTGTCATATCTCTCAAGCAACTTGATATGTTGGTGTGTAATATCCACTGGATCATTCGGTGAATCAAGAGACTATCCGCAATCTCTTGTGTGACCTTTCGAATCTACAACCCTTGAAACAGAACCCAATGTTTGCTAGGTGTATATGTTCCATTTCAGTCCAGAGAGTGTAGATCAAGGGCAGTTCCTTTCTAGGGGCGTATTAAGTGGTATCAGTGCTCCATTCTCTGCACTACATCGATTAATCATCAGGTTGTATCCTTTCCTTTTAATCGATTCATGTTCTGTTCTTCCGCGAAAAATCATACCAATCGTTTTTATCATTTGTGTTAGATCGTTTTATAAATATCATATTAGGATTGATAGATCGAGAGTTTGAGTATTCATCCAGAATCATAATCATCATATGTTCATCTTATCTTTCCTTCCACTGATCTGATCATTTGCGCGCATAAGTTTAAATCCGTAGATCTAGGGTTTATGATTTCGTGTGTCACACAAAGAGTCACATCTGATTTATGAACAATTGGAAACTCGTACTGGTGATTTGTTTGTTCTCTGTTGCAGGAGAAGATGTCTGATCATCAAGAGGAATCCAACCGCACTGTGCAAAACAAACTGATGATGGAAGCTATGATGGCCGAGATGAAGAAATTGATGGCTGCTCAGATGGACGAATTTAAACAAGAAATTATACGGCAATCTGATTCTAAGCAAGACAAAGAAACTCGGAGAAAGAGAAATGGAAAATCTCCAGAAAGAGATCCAGACAAAGAAAGAGAAATCACGCCAAGGGATGAAGCAGCTGATGAGTACTACGGCCATGACAGTGGATCAATAAGGAGAAATCATAGGAGGCTGAGACGAACAAATGAAGACAGGACTCAGATTCAAGATGGTTTTGGAGGTGTAAAGCTTCGTATTCCTCAATTCCACGGCAAAAATGATCCATACGCTTATCTAGAGTGGGAAAGGAAGATAGATTTGGTTTTCAATTGTCAGCATTACATAGAAAGCAACAGATTGAAAGTCGCAGCAACAGAGTTCTACGACTATGCCCTTAGCTGGTGGGATCAAATTGTGACTTCTAGGAGGCGTAATAGAGAGTTCCCTGTGGAGTCATGGAATGAGCTCAAGAATTTGATGAGATAGAGGTTTGTACCAAACCATTATCAGAGAGAGTTGCATCAAAAGATTAGAATATTGGTTCAAGGTCACCGTTCTGTTGAAGACTACTACTAAGAGTTGGAAACTCTTATCCTTAGAGCTGATATCTCTGAAAATAGTGAAGCCGCCATGTCAAGGTTTCTAGGAGGATTAAATAGAGAAATTCAGGATAGATTGGAGATGCAACCATATGAAGACATAGAAGAGATGTTGCATAAAGCTATATTGATTGAGCAGCAGCTTAAGAGGAGGAGTACGGCCAGATCAAGCTATGGAATGGGTTCTGCAGCTACTAGACCCAGTTACCAGAAAGATGTGAAGCCCGTAGCAACTCCAAAGGTGGAATCAAAACCATATACAGTCAATACTAGTCACCAAAGCAAAGCAGAAGCTTCTACAACAAGGTCTCGAGATGTCAAGTGTTTCAAATGTCAAGGCAGGGGTCACTTTGCGAATTAATGCTCCAACAGGAAGGTTATGATTCTATTAGACAATGGGGATATAGAATATGAGGAGGAAGGAGGTGATTCCGTAGTACTGTCTGAACATGAAGAAGCAGCTATTTCTGGAAGTTTACTTGTTGCTAGAAGATACTTGAGTGTTCAGAGTAAAAACGAGGAACATGAGCAAAGAGAGAATATGTTCCATACTAGATGTCTTGTGCAAGGGAAAATATGCAGTCTCATCATAGATGGAGGAAGTTGCACCAATGTAGCTAGTGAGCTTATGGTTCAGAAACTTGGACTCAATCTGAGAAAGCATTCGAGACCATACAAGCTACAGTGGCTTAATGATGAAGGCGAGATGAAAGTAAACAGTCAAGTGATGGTTCCCTTGAGCATAGGCACATATGAGGCCGAAGTCTTATGTGATGTATTGCCTATGGAGGCAGGACATATACTTCTTGGCAGACCATGGCAATCAGATCGCAAGGTAATTCATGATGGTTTTACTAATAAGCATTCATTTGTTTTTAAAGTCAGAAGGACCATCTTGTTACCTATGACGCCCCAAGAAGTTTATGAGGATCAAAAACAACTCAAACAGAAGGATAAACCCAGAGCTAAGTAATCTAATTTCTTTTTAAAAGATGGTGAAGTTACGAAAGCTTTGTTATCTAAACAGCCGATGCTATTATTTGTGTTTAAAGAAGCTTTAACAAGCTTAACTAATCTTGCACCGGTTCTGCCGAGTGAAATGAAAGCTCTTTTGCAGGATTACAGTGATGTGTTTCCATAAGATAACCCAAAGGAGTTGCCACCAATTCGTGGGATTGAGCACCAAATTGATTTCATTCCAGGGTCTTCTCTGCCACTAATCCTGTAGAAACAAAGGAGTTACAAAGGCAAGTAGATGAGCTTATGGAGAAGGGGCACATTAGAGAAAGCATGCGTCCTTGTGCCGTTCATGTGCTACTTGTGCCTAAGAAAGATGGCAGTTGGCGCATGTGCGTTGATTGTAGAGCAGTCAACAATATCACTGTAAAGTATCGCCACCCTATCCCTAGATTAGATGATATGCTTGATGAATTGTATGGTTCTAGCATATTCTCAAAGATTGACCTTAAAAGTGGTTATCACCATATTAGGATGAAAGAGGGTGATGAATGGAAAACAGCCTTTAAAACTAAACATGGGTTATATGAATGGTTAGTTATGCCATTTGGGTTAACAAATGCGCCTAGTACCTTTATGAGGTTAATGAATCATGTTTTTAGAGCTTATATAGGTTTTTTCGTAGTGGTTTACTTTGATGATATCCTGATCTATAGTAAAACCCTAGAGGAACATGTTATGCATTTGCAATATGTTCTTAATGTGCTTAGAAAAGAAAAATTGTTTGCTAATTATAAGAAATGTACATTCTGCACAGATAATCTTGTGTTTCTAGGTTTTGTGGTGAGTGCAGATGGAATCAAAGTAGATGAGGACAAGGTAAAAGCCATTAGAGATTGGCCCAGTCCCAAAACAGTTGGTGAAGTGAGGAGCTTCTACGGCCTTGTTGGTTTCTATAGAAGATTTCTGAAGAACTTTATTACATTGGCCGCACCTCTCACTGAAGTTATTAAAAAAGATGTTGGGTTCAAGTGGGGAGATGCACAGGAAGAAGCATTTCAGGCTTTAAAGGATAAACTAACCAATGCCCCTCTTTTAATACTACCTGATTTTCTTAAGACATTTGAGATTGAATGTGATGCTTCAGGTATAGGCATTGGAGCTGTTTTAATGCAAGATAAGAAGCCTATTGCATTCTTTAGTGAGAAACTCGTGGAGCCACTCTCAACTATCCAACTTATGATAAAGAGCTTTATGCATTGGTCTGAGCCCTTCAAACATGGCAACACTATCTCTGGCCGAAGGAGTTTGTCATTCATACCGATCATGAGTCCCTAAAATATCTTAAGGGACAGCAGAAGCTCAACAAAAGACATGCCAGGTGGGTAGAGTTCATAGAGACATTTCCATATGTCATCAAGTATAAAAAAGGTAAGGACAATATTGTTGCCGATGCATTGTCGCGCAGGTATGCTCTAATCTCTACTCTGGATGCCAAACTGCTAGGTTTTGAACAACTTAATTTTATGTATGCATCTGATTCTGATTTCAAAGAGAAATACCAGTCTTGTGAAAAGTTTGCTAAAGATCATTACTTTAGACAAGATGGTTTTCTCTTTTATAAAAATCGCTTGTGTATTCCTAATTGTTCTATTCGAGATCTTTTAGTCAGGGAAGCACATGGTGGTGGTCTTATGGGTCATTTTGGCATTGCTAAGACCATGAAAGTGATGCAAGATCACTTCTACTAGCCGCACATGAAGAGAGATGTTGAAAGAATCTGTGAAAGATGGGTAACTTGCAAACAGTCCAAGTCTAAGGTTAAGCCCTACGGTTTGTATACTCCATTACCTATTCCTTCTCATCCTTGGACTGACATATCTATGGATTTTGTGCTTGGATTACCTAGAACTAGAAGATTCCATATTTGTTGTGGTAGATAGGTTTTCTAAGATGGCACATTTCATAGCTTGCAATAAAACAGATGATCCATCTCATGTAGCTAGTTTGTTCTTTAAAGAAGTTGTTCGTTTGCATGGCATGCCTAGGACTATTGTTTCTGACCGTGACACCAAGTTACTTAGTTATTTTTGTAAAACATTATGGTCCAAACTAGGTACTAAAATCTTGTTCACCACTATATGTCATCCGCAAATTGATGGGCAAACTGAGGTAGTCAATAGGACCTTATCTACTTTGTTGCGTGCATTAATCAAAAAGAATCTTAAGTCATGGGAGGATTGCTTGCCGCATGTAGAGTTTGAATATGAAGCAATCTGTTGCGTGCATTATTCAATGCATTCAGCTTCTAAGTTTTCTCCATTTGAAATCGTTTAAGGTTTTAAACCATTATATCCTTTGGATCTAACCCCCATTCCCTTGAGTGAAAGATTAAGCTTTGATGGACAGAAGAAAGCAGAATTAGTTAAACAGATCCCTGAGAAGGCTAAGATAAACATAGAAGAGAAAACTAAGCTTTGTGCAAAGCAGGCCAATAATAACCGGCGTGAGATGAGTTTTGAAGTTGGAGACCAAGTTTGGGTTCACTTGAGGAAAGAGAGGTTCCCCGCTGAAAGAAAATCAAAGCTAATGCCAAGAATTGATGGTCCTTTTGAAATAACAAGGAAGATCAGTAACAACGCCTATCAGCTTGATCTCCAAGGTAAGTATAAGATCAGTCCTAGTTTCAATGTTTCTGATTTAGTTCCTTTTCTTGCAGATGAAACAGATTTGAGGTCAAATCCTTTTCAAGATGAGGGAGATGATGTGAACATGGACAGCAAAGGAAACATGGAGCTTTAACCTGAGGATGGAAAGCTTGTAGTTGAGGATCATGAAGCAGTTCAAGATGATTATGATGATGCTTTGCTTGTTCCGAGTGGACCAATGACTCGTTCAAAATCTAAGAAGCTCAATAAGGCTTTTGGAGCATTCATCAAGCAAAGTTATCTAAGTCAAGAGGGAAAAGAGATGGTTACTTCTACACTGGTTGTAATCCAAGTCCAAGATGGCTAAGTGGACTTGTGATTCAACTTTGTGCTCTTTTTTCCTGTCTCAAGTTTTGTCCCATTGGGTTTTCTTGAGATAGGTTTTTAATGAGGCAAGGTTGAATTACCACATCCAGTCCACTAAGCTATGGCGAAGCCCAAGTCCACAAAGAGAGAAATACGACTAAAGAGGGCAACTTATCTTCTATCTTTTTAATTCAAATTTGTGTTTATTTCTAGTCTTAATTAGTTTCTAGTCTCGAGAGTTGATGCTTTGAATAGAGAGCAATTGTGTTCTTTATATTCCTTGTAAACTCATTTGTCGGATTCATCTTTCTTTTCAATCAAAAACCTTTCTTAAGTAAGATCATTTGTTCTTTGAACATCTTAGCTTGTTAGTGTGTCATATCTCTCAAGCAACTCGATCCGTTGGTGTGTAATATCCACTGGATCACTCGGTGAATCAAGAGACTATCCGCAATCTCTTGTGTGACCTTTCGAATCCACAACTCTTGAAACAGATCCGAATGTTTGCAAGGTCTATATGTTCCATTTTAGTCCAGAGAGTGTAGATCAAGGCCAGTTCCATTCTAGGAGCGTATTAGTTGGAATGTGCAACATGATCTTTGACTCAGTCGCACAATACGGCCTGTAGCTGATCCTTCGGTTTTTTAAAATTCATAACTTTCACGTCTGAACCTGTTTTGAGATGAATCCAATTGTCCCGGCTTCTCTGATTAACCAAGCTTCCAGAATAATTTGGTTCATAGCTTAACTCTTTCTGGTTTGGTCGGAAACATCCATTGAACGCACGTAGGTCCAAATCGCGTAAACATGAGTTCGCTTGAATTGAAAGTTGAATAATTTCCTTACCTGAACTTGGATTGGACTGATTCCACTTCGAGAAGTGCCCTAGTTGAGGTGAGAATGTAGTCGAGGTGGTCGTTTTGCCATTCGAGTTGATGACGGACTTCGTTTGTGCAGAACAAGTCACATGGGTCTTCTCGGGTGATCCCATGATCACATCAGAAGTGATGACCAGTTTTTATATCAAGTTTTTTTTTTTGCAAGATAACTTCAAAAGATCCAATGGTGAAGAACGAATATTTGTGCATTATTGAATTGAACAACATAATTACCATTTTTTTAAGAAGCTTATTAATTATGAAATTGGTGATATCCAATCTGGGCCTCTGGCTATTTCGATTCCTCGCCAGCAGATTGATGGGTATGATAGCAGTGTTGTGCATACTAATGACAAAGACTTATATCAGTTTGTGAAGCCGTATGCGAAACTATTTCCACATTTCATCAGATCGTTAAGTCTTTCAGTTGATCAAATTGTAAGTGTTGCCCAATACACGATTAAGATGCAAAAAAGAAATGATAAAGATTTTTTTTTTAAATTTTCAACGCACAAAATGATCAAATTTTCACATCCATTATTTTTTAATTCTTATTTTAATTAATAAATTTAAAATAATATATTTTTATTCATTTTTAAATTAATCAAATATAAACATAATTAAATTCTAAACAAGAAAAAATTTGTTTGATTTATCTTGGGTATTTTGGTAATTTTAGATGTTAAAAATATTAGTTTTCAAAAAAAATTAAACATGGGTTAATTTCCAAAATATATATTTTGTTTGGAATATTAAACCAAATCTCCATTTTATCTAAAGTAGGGGTGTCAATTAGGACCAAAGCCCGAGGGCCGGCCCGGCTCTGAAAAACAGCGGGCTCGGGCCTAGAAATATAAGCCCGAAAAAAATCTGGCATTTCGAGCTAGTGTGTTTTTCGGGCTTAGCCCGAAAAGCCCGGAACTTTACATTTTAATTAGTTAGAGATTTGATTTCAACATTTATCTTTCTAAAAATAATAATTTGACATTTTTCCAATACATTTTGTGATCCATGTACCATTATCATTCATCCATATTTACTTCATTTTTTTAGAATCACTATCTATAGACTTTCAATGACATTTCTATATGATTTATTCATGTCAAAACTTAATATTATTATTATTATATTTTTTTGTACCTCTTGATGGTGATGAGGATTTAGAATACGATGAATGATATTCTAATCTAAACTCTACTACCTAGATTTGAAGTGTTTTGATTTTATGTTTTATTTGGTAATACAATTTATTTGAATTTTATTTGTTTTTGTGTCAAAATTTTGCTTTTAAATTTAATTGGATTTGATATAAATATTTTGTTTTAATTATTCATTTGAGAATTGTGAATTTTTGTGTTTGTAAATAAAAGCCCGAAAAAGCCCGGAAAGCCCTAAATCCCTGTCCGGGCCGGGGTTTGGAATATAGGCCCGATTTTTTTCGGGCCGGGCCGGGCCGGACTCAAATATATGTGGGCTTTACGTATTTCAGGCCGGGCCGGGTTAGCCCGATTGACATCCCTAATCTAAAGTATATTAAAGAGAAAACACAAAAGTACACATGGCAGCACCACAATTAAAATTAGCATTTGCCTAAATTATTAACTCATTTATTTTTTCATACTATCTCTATTGCCAAATACTTTTATTAATGACAACTAATTATTTTGCTTACATAGCAGCACCTCATTAATTCAAAAATCAAGTAATAAAACTTTAATTGTTCATTAATTCAAAAATCAAGTAATAAAACTTTAATTGTTTTCCAATTTTCTTGCTATCGCTACTTCCAAACATTAATATTCAATTGACTAATTTTTAAAAATTATTTAAATACACACGTTTGAAAAAGACATTTTGATTATTATTTATAATTCCTATGATTGTTTTTCTTTATTCTTTGCATTGGATTAAAATTATGAATAGTTTACATTCTATGAAAACTATAACATTCTGATTTATAAACAATCTATAAATAATGAAGAAGGCGCAAGTGGGCCAGTGGTTGCCACACCTTTGCTACCATCTTACCGGTGTCGAGTTCGACTCTACCTGCCCTCCATGTGTTGGGATATTTGGCTATTGGACCAACCTGTTGTGGCTCAAAATGATGACAAAAAAAAGACATAAAATGACTAATTATTTAATATTACATAACAATATTCATTAACGAGTAAATATCTTTTGTTTAAGAATTTAATCGAATGAAATGAGCTCATTTACCATAATGGTGGGATACGTTAACTACACATAATCCATTAAATGCTTTTTCCAGAAATATAGCAGCGTTAAGGTTGTGAATTTTAACCGAAATATTTTACCTAAAATTACGATTGCTTGATAACAAATTACGGTAATCTACATCGTCGGAATATTTTACCAATGAAAACATCCCTAAAATATAGATTTTATAAAATAAATCTTAACAATAAATATACAATATAAAAAAGTAATCTCATAAATATTTTTAAGATTTGAGTATCTTATAAACAAACTTCTAAAAATATATGCGATATTTTATTCCAACAATTACAGAATAAACTAATAAATATATAGAAGATTTCACAGCAAACTAAACAAAATATCTTTATGAGGAACCCTAAATCAACATTTTGTCTTCATTATATAAGACCATAACATTCCATTAGACGAAACATCCACCTTATTTCAATGTTATCGTTAGATTTTTTTTTTCAATGTTACTGTTTTCGTTGCTCTTGATTTATTAAAATGTTATTAGATTTTTATTTATTTAAAAATGCATTAACAAAATGTTTATGTTTTATTTGTTTAGATTGCTCCGGCTAAGCTCGAGTCTCTCATCGTTCCATCAACAATGTCACAGTGTCTAAAATATTCGTAATTCACAATCCTCTGTTACATTAACTAATTTTGTTTACACAAGGATAACAAGGAGGAATACAAGATGAAATACAAAACTAAAATACATAAGCCGGCTGCCAACGAATACGACACCGGAGACATTAGCCCAAAAGAGGGATTCTGGTGACATACTTAGAAGGTTAGAAATCTTACTAAGTGATAGATTCATGGACACGTCTGCTTTGGACGAGGTTTCAGAGGAAGTTTTGATCATTCCCAAAGGTCCCGTTACGCGGTCCAAGACGAAGAAGTTAGCCGGAGCTGTTCGGAAACTACTTAACGACGTTCGGAACGAGGATGAAGACCAACTTACACATTACACCGGAGCTGTTCGGAAACTACTTAACGACGTTCGGAACGAGGATGAAGACCAACTTACACATTACGCCTTGACCTCAATATCGTTCACGGATTCGTCTTGAGGTTGGCCGAGTGTAAGTTGTTGTACTCTTTTTCCTATGCTCGGTTTTGTCCCAATGGGTTTTCCGAGTAGAGATTTTAACGAGCCAACGGCTTACACTTTCATATCCGGTCCAATCGAAAGTTGAATTCCAAGGGATAATTTCCGAGGGACTTTTCCGAGGGATAATTTCCGAGGGACTTTTTCGAGAAATTATTTCCGAGGGACTTTGCCGAGGGATCACTTCCGAGGGAGCATTTCCGAGGGAGACTAGTCAAAGCAATCCAAGAGAAATTCAACCCTTTTAGTCAAAGTCTTTGGTCTTAGTCTTCATCTTTATGTAACTTTGTTATTTCCCATGCATTGTTTTTAGTGCTTTCTTCTTCACCCCTTCACATTCTCTTCCTATAAATACTCTTTGTAATCCTTCATTTCAAATCATCCAATTTTATAAATATTTCTTTGAGATTTTCTCCTTGGTGGTTAGCCAAATAAATTATTTCGGTCATTGGGTGGTTAGCTCGTGATCGTAAAACGTTCACTAGGTGGTTAGCCGACGTGTTCAATCCGATTCCGAGGTGGTTAGCCGAAGAGTCACAACGTTCCTTAGGTGGTTAGCCTTCGGATCGGGATTACCGAGTGCAGTCCATAGCCCTCGACGCAACCATTCACTTCCCCCGCCTTGCTCGTTCAAGGATTATCCCGTTTCTATTCCGCTTCGTTACCGTCAAGAGTGTGCCATTTTTGGGAGGATCTATCAAGTGGTATCAGAGCCACGCTCTTGATTACCCCGGTATTTTCTAATCTTTTTCATTCTTTTCATATTCTTCTTCTTTATATCTTTTGTATCAAAACCGATTTTCAAAAAAAAACAAAAAACGTAGATCAAAAAAAAAAAAACGAAAAGACATCTCAAAAAAAAAAATATATATCGGTTCGTAATTCTTCACTATCTATCTATATCTTTGTTTGACGATTTGGTTTTTGAAGCTACCATCGATTTGTTTCGATTTAGTTCCTTAAGAACCGAGGAGAACTTCTAGTGTGTTGTGAGGATATTACGAGTGTTGAGTGAACAAAAATTGAGAGAAATACTTGTGAGTATATTGCTAACGTGTTTGTTCAAATTTTGCGAGGTACAAAATGACTGAGGAAAGCGATTCCAATACTTCGTGGACGAGGAGGGAACGAGATGCCGCGATGAATCGCAAGGTGGATGTCATAACTCTTATGATGAATGAAATGAGAAATCAATTGGCCGCTCTTAACATTAGGACGCCGGTGAGACAAGAAGGAAACAACGGCGCAAACTTGGCCGAGAGTCACGGATCTGATCATAGCCGAAGAAATCCCGTGTCCCGCCGAGACATAGATGAGCCAACAATCAAATCCGGCAACAAAACCCACAAGGCGATAACGGCGAGAACGGCGAGAATCCGTTTCATGATTTAGCCGATGAATCCGAGGGAAACCAAGGTTGGCAACAACCGGCTAGGAGGAGAAACGATAACGATCTCGGCGGTTTGAAATTTTGCATTCCCCCGTTCTACAGAACGAACGATCACGATGCGTTTCTCGAATGGGAAAAAAAGATTGACATCCTCTTTGGATGTCAAGACTTTACCGAACAAAAAAGGTTAGGTTGGCCGCTACGGAATTTCATGGTTATGCTGTTGATTGGTGGGATAGTGTTGTGACAAGCAGGAGACGCCAAGGAGTTAATCCCGTTGAGACATGGGACGAGGTGGCGAGATTGATGCGGACTCGGTTCGTGCCGATACACTATCACCGCGAGCTACACCAAAAGTTGTGTAGGCTATCACAAGGTAGTAAGGGAGTTGAGGATTACTACCAGGAGATGGAGAAACTCATTCTCAAAGCCGATGTTGATGAGCCACGTGATGCGACTTTGGCCCGATTCCTAACCGGGATGAATCGCGATTTGCAAGATCGTATGGAGATGCAATCCTATAACACCGTTGAGGAGTTGTTGCACAAGGCGATTCTCGTGGAGCAACAACTTAAGAGGAAAGGTATCTCACGGTCACCGTTTGTATCCAAGCCGAGCTACACCAAAAGCGATAAGCCAAGTTATCCGGCCCGGGTCGATACTAAGCCAAAGACGGATTACAAGCCTAGTTCGTCCGGTCACGACTACAAGGGTAAGGCTGAAGTTTCTACTCCTTTGAGAAACCGTGATATCGAATGCTTTAAGTGTAGGGGCAAAGGTCACTATGCGAACAAATGTCCAAACCAACGAGCTATGATCATGTTGGACGAAGGTGAGATCGTGACCGATGATGATGAGGATGATAAGGAGGATTTTGACTCCGCACCCGTCTATGATGACGATGATGAACACGCAGTTGAGGGAGAGCTACTTTTAGCTAGACGTGTTCTTCTTTCTCAGGAGCCATTCGTGGTCGATGAGAAACGTGAGAACTTGTTTCACACTCGGTGCAAGGTTAACGGCAAGACATGCAGTCTCATAATCGATAGCGGTAGTTGCACGAACGTTGCTAGCACGACAATGGTGGAGAAACTTAACTTGGAAATGAAGAAGCATCCGCGGCTGTATAGCCTTCGATGGTTGGGTAACCAAAAGCAACTCAAGGTAACCCATCAAGTCTCGGTGCCTTTATATATTGGCCGTTATGAGGATGAGATCCTATGCGATGTATTGCCGATGGAAGCTGGTCATATCCTACTTGGAAGACCATGGCAATACGATCGGAGAGCCGTTCACGACGGTTATGCCAACAAACATTCCTTTGAGCATAAAAGACAGAAGATCACTCTTGCCCCGTTGTCTCCACACGAGGTGTATCTAGATCAGCTCAAGCTCGAGCAAAATAGCAAAGGTAAAAGCATTGTGAGTGATCCCCCAAACACTTTATCTACTAAAAACGAGAGTGAGAGTTCGAGAAAAGCCAAGTCAAAGGCCATTGAGGGAAAACCCGTGAGAAAAGAAACTCTTTTTGTGAGGCCGAGTGAGATTAAACACGTTCTCGTCACTAAGCAACCTTTCGTTTTACTTATCTTTAGAGATGCTCTCGTTAGCATTACTAATCCCGATCCGGATCTCCCGAGCAATGTGTTGTCTCTTTTGCAGGAATATGGTGATGACTTTCCGGAAGATAGCCCAGGCGGCTTGCCACCCATTCATGGGATATAACATCAAATAGACTTCGTTCCTGGAGCAACACTTCCTAACCATCCCGCTTATCGAACCAATCCGGTCGAGACCAAGGAGCTCCAACGACAAGTCGGTGAACTTATGGAGAACGGTCATATCCGGGAAATTATGAGCCCGTGTGCCGTTTCGGTACTACTTGTGCCCAAGAAAGATGGTTCGTGGAGGATGTGTGTTGATTGCCGAGCCATCAACAATATCACGGTAAAGTATCGCCATCCGATCCCTAGGCTAGATGATATGCTAGATGAACTTCATGGATCTAGTATCTTTTCTAAGATAGATTTGAAAAGTGGTTATCACCAAATCCGAATGAAGGAAGGTGATGAGTGGAAAACCGCTTTCAAAACTAAGCACGGATTATATGAGTGGCTTGTTATGCCGTTTGGTCTTACGAACGCACCTAGCACTTTCATGCGTCTTATGAATCATGTTCTTAGGTCGTTTATAGGTGTCTTTGTGGTTGTTTATCTTGACGACATATTGATTTATAGCAAGACCCTTGATGAATATGTAGGACATTTGCGTTTGGTCTTAGACGTGCTTAGGAAAGAACTTCTTTTTGGCAACTTTAAGAAATGTTCTTTTTGTTCGGATAACGTTGTGTTTCTAGGTTTTGTGGTGAGTTCACATGGTATACAGGTTGACGAGGACAAGATTAAGGCGATCCAAGATTGGCCGAGTCCTAAGACGGTTGGTGAGGTCCGAAGCTTTCACGGCTTAGCTGGTTTCTATCGACGGTTCGTTCGGGATTTCAGCACCATTGCCGCACCACTAACCGAAGTGATCAAGAAGGACGTGGGCTTCAAATGGGAACAGGCTCAAGATGACACTTTTCAGCTCCTAAAACACAAGCTTACTCACGGCCCTCTTCTCGTTTTACCGGATTTTATGAAAACATTTGAGATTGAATGCGATGCTTCTGGTGTAGGTATAGGTGCCGTGCTGATGCAAGAGAAGAAGTCAATCACCTTCTTTAGTGAGAAACTCGGAGGAACAACTCTCAACTACCCGACGTACGACAAGGAATTCTATGCCTTAGTCCGTGTACTCCAAACGTGGCAACATTATCTATGGCCGAAGGAGTTCGTGATCCACACTGATCATCAATCACTTAGGCATTTGAAGAGCCAATAGAAGTTGAACAAGCGACATGCTCGTTGGATGGAGTTCGTGGAAACTTTCCCGTACGTGATCCAATACAAGCAAGGCAAGGAGAACGTCATGGCCGATGCCTTATCACGGAGGTATACTTTGCTTTCGACTCTATATGCCAAGGTGCTTGGATTCGAGATTATCAAGGGAGGTTATGCATCCGACCCCGATTTCCAGGAAGTATTTCTAACTTGTGTTAAATTTTCTTCGGGAAAATACTTTCGTAGTGATGGTTTCTTATTTTATGAGAACCGATTTTGTATTCCTAACTCTTCTTTGCGAGATCTTCTTGTTAGGGAAGCACATGGCGGTGGCTTAATGGGACATTTCGGTGTGAACAAGACTCTTCAAATGGTGCAAGACCATTTCTTTTGGCTGCACATGAAGCGAGATGTTGAAAGGATTTGTAGCCGATGCACGACATGTAAGTTAGCTAAATCCAAAAGCCAAAGCCAAGGTATGTACACTCCTTTACCGATTCCTAGTGCACCGATTACCGACATTTCAATGGACTTTGTGTTAGGTTTACCGAGAACTAGGAGAGGTAGTGATTCGGCCTTTGTTGTTGTAGATAGGTTTTCTAAGATGGCTCATTTCATTCATTGCCATAAAATCGATGATGCATCTAACATTGCCGATTTGTTCTTTAGAGAGATTGTCCGTTTGCATGGGATGCCTAGGACGATAGTTTCGGATAGAGATACGAAGTTCCTTAGCTATTTTTGGAAGACCCTTTGGTCTAAACTAGGAACTAAGCTATGTTTCTCTACGACTTGTCACCCGCAAACCGATGGTCAAACCGAGGTGGTCAATAGGACCTTAGGGACACTTTTGCGTATGGTAATAAAAAAAAATCTTAAGTCGTGGGAAGATTGTTTGCGTCATGTTGAGTTTGCTTATAATCGTGCTGTGCATTCTACTACTTCTTTTTCTCCGTTTGAACTTGTTTACGGTTTTAATCCGCTTACACCTTTGGATCGAACTCCTTTGCCTTTGAGTGAACGTGTAAGCATGGACGGAAAGAAGAAAGCCGATTTGGTCAAGCAAATGCACGAGAAGGCAAAGCAACATATCGAGCACAAAACGGAGCAATTCTGCAAGTATGCCAACAAAGGTCAGAACAAGAAGACGTTTGAACCCGGAGACCTTGTTTGGATCTATTTGCGAAAGGAGCGGTTCCCGGAGGAACGGAAGTCTAAACTATTGCCGAGAGTTGATGGACCATTCAAGGTTTTAGAGAAGATCAATGACAACGCTTACAAAATCGATCTTCAAGGTAAGTACCCCGTTAGCTCTAGCTTCAAAGTCTCTGATATCATTCCCTTTATTGCAGACGAAGCAGATTTGAGGACGAATCCTTTTCAAGAGGAGGGGGATGATAGATTCATGGACACGCCTACTTTGGACGAGGTTCCGGAGGAAGCTTTAATCATTCCGAATGTCCCGTTACGCGGTCCAAGACGAAGAAGTTAGCCGGAGCTGTTCGAAAACTACTTAACGACGTTCGGAACGAGGATGAAGACCAACTTACACATTACGCCTTGACCTCAATATCGTTCACGGATTCTTCTTGAGGTTGGCCGAGTGTAAGTTGTTGTACTCTTTTTCCTATGCTCGGTTTTGTCCCATTGGGTTTTCCGAGTAGAGGTTTTAACGAGGCAACGGCTTACACTTTCATATCCGGTCCAGCGCAAGTTGAATTCCGAGGGATAATTTCCGAGGGACGTTTCCGAGGGATAATTTCCTAGGGACTTTTCTGAGGTATTATTTCCGAGGGACTTTGCCGAGGGATCACTTCCGAGGGAGACTAGTCAAAGCAATCCAAGAGACATTCAACCCTTTTAGTCAAAGTCTTTGGTCTTAGTCTTATCTTTATGTAACTTTGTTATTTCCCATGCATTATTTTTAGTGCTTTCTTCTTCACCCCTTCACATTCTCTTCCTATAAATACTCTTTGTAATCATTCATTTCAAATCATCCAATTTTATAAACCTTTCTTTGAGATTTTCTCTCTTGTTCATTTGGAACTTTTTGATCTCCTTGGTGGTTAGCCAAAGAAATCATTTCGGTCATTGGGTGGTTAGCTCGTGATCGTAAACCGTTCACTAGGTGGTTAGCCGACGTGTTCAATCCGATTCCGAGGTGGTTAGCCGAAGAGTCACAACGTTTCTTAGGTGGTTAGCCTTTGGATCGGGTTTACCGAGTGCAGTCCATAGCCCTCGACGCAACCATTCACTTCCCCCGCCTTGTTCGTTCAAGAATTATCCCGTTTCTATTCCGCTTAGTTACCGTCAAGAGTGTGCCGTTTTTTGGGAGGATCTATCACTAAGTATTATATCAATAAGAAGATTTTATTATAATATTATGTATTTGGATTGCACTGCAAGATAAAATAAGATTTTGTGAAAAGATGGGAATAACAATCAAAATATTGAACTTACCATCCCTAGAAATACGTACACCCTTTTGAAAGATATCAATTGAAACATCTTCCGATATCTATTTATAATTTTTTTTGTTTTGTTAAAGTTCTTTTTTTGTCAACTGTTTTGTTAAAGTTCTTTTTTTTGTCAACTGTTTTGTTAAAGTTCTATTTGTAAATTTCTTTTCAAGCTTTTTATTTTTTTTTAATGTTTTTCTAACAATTTTGAAGGTTATTTGTGCAGATTTACTTTCGACTTTTGAGGTTTCGTCAATATATAAATTGTTGGGTAAATAGAGATAAGTTTCTTCTGGATTTCAGATTTGATTTTTTCACATTTGCTGAATTTGTTGTTTTTTCTTTCTGAATTATGTTTATTTGTCTTTCTAATATGTTTCTTCTTCCACATTCTTTTCTTAGATGAGGTCATTGACATTTTAATATCCCGATTTCTGGTATATCCGGAGAGGCTTATAAGAATTGATTTGGCTACATATGTCACCAAAGTGCACTTATCTTTTCGGTCACTTGTCCAGAGAGAACTCCAGAGTTAAACGTGCTTGAGCTGGAGAAATTTAAGGATTTGTGACCTACCGGAAAGTGATTCGCTGTACTGTGCGAGTGAGGACAAAACACGGGGAAAAATCATGTGGTGATTACATGATCAGTAAACAAGTCTTACGAGCCTCCCGGACTAACGCACCGGCCGTCGGACAAGGGTAGGGCCCACGAGCCAAGAGAGGGTGTGGGGCCCACAAGTAGTGGCGGTTGGGGCGTTATAGACATGCTTTCAGAATTTCGAGAACAAGAAGAAACATAATTGAACTATTCTTTTGTATTCATTCCGGTTTAGTTTGGCTTTTGTTTTTTTTTTAATCGAATGTAAAATTTATCGAACCAAAAAAACGTATTTACAACAAGTGCTTCTTTGTTTTGAGATTGTTAAACGTAAGACTTAACGATTCAGAAAAAAACTTCTTCAGACTTCTTCAAGGCTCGAAATCAGCTTCTAGAGTCGAGCCAGAGCTCAAGCGCTCCTTCATATTTCGTATCCTTTAGTGATCGTATCGATAGTAGCCGATTGCGGATTTGCCGATCAATGAACTTTATCATCGTGGCTGCAGGTGTGGGGATTTCTCTGTGACGTCTTGTATTCTTTTCTCTCTATATGCTATGTAATGTTGCTTGGAAAACATACCTAGCGAGGAAGAGAAAGATACGGTCCGCGTGAGTTTGCGGAGATGATAGCGATGCGGCATTGCCAATCCGCTGATTATCGTGATTTGAGGAGTCCTTGGCTCAGTGCTTTCCAGACTTCCATCGAGTATCCGCATGAAAAAAACAGGTGGTTTCGGCTCTCCATCGGATCTTGACATAGAACACAAGCAGTTCTTGTACCCGTATTCCATGTCGCCATACGATCAGTGGTAGCTAGACGATTATGAATCGCTAACCAGACTAGGAGAGAGTACTTGGGTGTTGAATGAGTAAACCACACACCTTGGTGCCATGAGATTTCGGAACCAGCACCCCTAATCATCATCCATGTTCTTTTGGAGTTGAATGTCGGCTTATAGATATGATCTTTCCATCTCCATAAAGGTGTATCCTCGACATCCAGACTCTGTTCTGATCAATTTGCCAATAACGTTTCAATTGCGTTCAAGTATTCTAATCGATTACGCCTTCGTATGCGGCTTACCAATGTTTGGGCTACCGTAGAGTGAATAGAGACCTCCATATCGATGCATCCTCTTATTCTGGTTAGATCGAGTAGACGTCCCAAATGCGACCATGGGTCAAACCAGAAAGATGTCGATTGCCCATTACCTACATCTACCTTGTAGAGGCTGGTGGCTTTGACTTTCTCCTTAAACCACCGAATTTTAATTTTTAATTTTTAATTTAGTTTTACACTGAATAAAGTCTTTTTGTGGACAAAAGCTTCATTAGTATGTTTTTATTAAAATTGTTGAAAGATCTATGATTGTAATTTCAATTTACATTTGTCTTTTGTAATCTAAAGTTGGTGTAAAATTTATGATTTTACCTCAATCTATATATTGTTCCTAATTTCGAAATTGAAGAAAAAAAATAGAATACTCATGATCGAAGAAAAATAAATGTTAAGAAAATCCAATGAAAAAAAATAAGTTACAAATTCTAAAAGTTGGATGTGTTTTTGCAATGTTTCGTTGTTTGGAATGGAGCACTTGAAACTTCAGATTGCTTCAAAATCAGTCTGGTGCTCATTTTTTGTAAAATCTAATGTTTTGTTCTAATTAGATGCAATAGTATAATAAGCTATAATTTAAAACTGATTTATAAATTAATTGTCATATGATGTAGTATCTAAAATTAGTTAAAACAGATTTATAATTTAATTGTCATATGAGATAATAGCTAAAATAAATAGGTTATTAATTATATAATCCATTGCAGGATACTCAAGTTGCAGTTTTGGAGTGGCGTTTTTCAGGTTTACCGTCTTATATGGAATCTAACCACACCCAAATTTGTAAGCTCTGCCTTGATGGCAAAATGCATAGTTCTACGAGCGGCTATTGACCATATTCTGCCTTAATATTTTTTTGTTTTCTTTTTTAGGCTCAGATCAAATTTTGTGTTACCTCATTGTTCAATGAAGAGGATAAATCTGATGTATCAGATTTTTGAGTAGAAAGCATTCCGCATGACCATTCCACAGAAGATATAAAGAGACATATTCAATATTCCCGTCGAAGGTATTTTTTCATGAGTATATAGTTTGATGTCTTATGGTAAATTTAAAAGCTATGGTGATTGTGTTATGATTCTCCCACGATTTACAGGTACGTAGAGAACGTAGAACAAGGAGCAATTGCACTTATAATCTATCAAAACAATATCTGGGAAGCAATAAGCTGGCAAAATGATAAACAATTGCTTTGGAACTCATTTTTTATCGAAATTTCTTTGAAAAAGGTTAGTAACGTTATAAATCTTAAACCACTGCTTTGTGTTTTATGATTTCATTACAATACTTTAATAGAAACTTTGTAATTTCTTACATGTTTTATAGTAAATGGTATTCACTTCGTCAATTGAGACATTTTTCAAGTCTTGAAGAAATTTTAAACCAAGCAGTTTCTTTTAGCTTTTAACAAGAATTATGTCTCCCTTGCTTTGTTTATTTTCACATAGCTTCCTTGATCGTTGTAGATGTCAAATATGCAATTTTATGATGAAAAAAAGGAGACATGAAGAAAAGAAGGGGATGTATTATTATCCGGGTTGTCATTGGTCACACGTACTAATTCAATTTTCTTAAATATAATTCAGTTTCTTATGTGAGTTTCATTTGTGTTCTCTGTATATTGATCATGTCTCATTGATTTTGTAGTACCACCCACAGTTGGGGAACTCTAAATTGAGCCATAGAAGCTGAGGACAAGAAGCATGGAAATTTCTTGAGACTGGTATAGTTCTGATTTTAGTTTGCGTTTAGAAGTATAAATTTTTTGGAATGTGTTTATGGGTTATACAAAATATAGAGATATATAACTATATTAATATATTATTATACGAATTATATACAAATATATACATATGACAATCATATTTGTGTATGATCCAACTCTTATTTGTCAATGGTTTAATTATGTTCTTCTATTCGTTAATGTTGACAGTTACATGCTTTTAAATGTAGCATTGTAGTGGCTAATTAGCTTGATCCTTCTGATCTTGCTAACAAAAAGACCAAATGAAGCCGAAACCGCAGCTTTTAAAAGTTCAAGATCCTTCTGAACTTGATATGGTATGAATCATTATCTACAATAATTTCAGCTATTTAGAATGATGATGTTTCTTACCATCTATTTATACTAAATAGTATGCATGTGAAGGTATAACCATCAGTGGGTTACTTTTGATCAGGCAAATTTAGAGCCATTGTCAAATGAGATATCAATAGATGCTGCTAAAGCTGGTCATGTACTAGGAGATGCATCACCACAAAAGCAAGGTACTTTATGAATTGGAGTATGAAAACTGAGTCATATTATATGATCATCACTTACGGACATGTTTGATTTTGTAGGGATGTGTTCTTGATTGTAATGAAAATATGGAGGAATAATTGTCACTTACGAACGGATTTGTTCGGGTAATCTTTTTTGAATTCATACATGAAACTCTTTAATATCTTTCGAAAGTTGTTTCTAATATTTGTAGATTTAGATTTCAAATTGATCGTTTGAATTTATACTTTGCAGACATGGGCTACGAAAAAAAATTTATTGTGTTAAGATTGACAAGAAGGTAACTTGATTTTAGCTGGTACATGGAGAACGCAGAAGAATTGGCGTTGAAGAATGATTGGATTTGTCCCAACTGCAGGGGCATAAAAATATAGCATCAAACAAAAATTAAAAATATGATAGATGTGAATTCCATCCGTTTAGTGTTCTTTTTTTTTATTGATAGTTAACAGATCCTTTTGGTGAATGAGTTTTATATATGTTGCAAATTACAATATCATATTTGGATGATGGAGTGTATGCGTTATTTTCTAATTTTGTCTCTAATTCGTTATCATTATTTGACGAATTGCCCATGTTTATGCTCATTTGCTTCTACTTTCGTCTCTTCCTCTATGTGTATATCAAATTTCGAAATATGCTTCTAGTTGCGCTACATCATTGAATGTTTGAGCTCCAGTAGATCTTTAAAAGCAGTAGCCAATAGTGAAAAGTTTTAGCCCATAGTTTATATATCTATATTTTTGTGGATATATTGAAAGTTGACATATCGTATGTCGGAAAATTTAAAGTTGTGTTACTTATTTTGTTAGTCAAGCTCTCCTTACAAAAGATCAAATTTATAAAACATTTTGTAATAATTTTAGAGTTATTTAGTAAAAAAATTAAATTTTAATTACAGAATGAATATTAAATTTTATTAGTCGAAAAAGAACGGAGGTAAACATCTTTATCAAATCTGCTTAATATTTGGAAATATAGGAAATTGTAAAGCATATTTATATCTTTTTGTGGTTATAACTTAGCATAAATATCAGAAACAAAATAAAAAAATAAATCAAATATAAAAATATTAAACCGAAGTTACAAATTTTGGATCCACCATCTCCTTAAAGTCTTTCGCTCTGATTAGGTTTAGATAAATATTAGCTTTATAAAAACGACTTTCTTTTTCTATTATTACCTCAAAAAAAATTTTGTATAGTTGCTATGAATCTCTCAAAATTAACCAAATTCATGATTTACGACTGTGTTTCGTATATTGTTGCAGATTTGAACTTCATGTTCGCTTATCTATCAGTCTTGGCAAACTTACTATAATCATGCATGTAAGGAACACCAACCGAAGCCATTCTCTTTTATGTTTTCATTTCGTAACTACTTATATGTATCCGACATAAGCTATGTCGCTTTTCCTCTGTTTTTTCATGGGCTCATTTAAAGCATTCTTGTTGTATTAGTTATCGGTACCGATTAACTCTTATATCTACTTTATAGAAGGGACTCGGAGAATTACGTTGAGTTAAAGTCTTAGGTCGGTGAATATTAAGATCAAGCGAGGTCGGTTTGAATCAAGACTTTAGATGAATGTTCCCTTTAAATTGATGATAGATAGGTTTTTTTCCTTTGAAGATTACAATGTTAGTTTGGTTTTTTCTAGAGCTCTTTTTCTTTCTTTCTCCAAAAATCAGTCTCCCCTTACAAATGAGGGAACTCTCCTATTTATACCAAACTTAGAGCGGTAGTTTAGAGACCTTTGAAACCCTAATTCGTACGGTCGGTCAGGACAACTCGTTAGTCGGGCAGGACGGATCGATGGTGGGGCAGGACAGATCGCTTGGTTGGGTAGAGTGCACTGACCGGTCTCGGTGGCAATCCACCTAATCCTCCTTGTACGGCTGACCTGGGTGGGCTCTGTTCGTTCGGTGGGCCGGCTGCTTATTGGGCCGATTACTTAGATGGGCCGATCTTGATTTGATTGTGGGCCTTTAAGAAAAGTGGGGGGTCGCGAGACCCACCTCCAACAATCCTCATGATCAAAAATATTGTTGTTGTCATGGGTTCCTTGCAAATAAAACAGAGAATGGCGATGCTGGGGCAAGATGGTGACTCGGTGGAGAGTTATTTCAGAAAACCGTCGTGCGAGCTTGCGGAACGAGCCAACGAAGCGAGAGAGAAGGAGCAGCTAGCGTTACGTGTTTCTGATGGGTTTGAACAGTTGCCTAAGCTATGTGAGAACGTAAATTATGCTTTTGCATACTCTTCCGTGTCTTGACCAAGTGTACGCTCTTTTGCCCAAACATAATCGGTGATGATCTCCAACAGATGCTGAAGAATGTTTTCCCTTAAGAATCTACGAAGCAGGTCGATGATTATCACATTCTCTTTGTTTTCTTTTTATGCTTTCTTTAAACTGTGTTCCTTCTTTAGTAGTTTACGTAACTATAGTGGTATCTCATTTTCTAAGTGATATGGAATCAGATTCATGAACGAAAGTTTTGTACAAGAACTCTAAATTTTCTAATACTATATGGGCAACCGTTTAGTATACAAATCAAGGGGAATTATTAACATGATTATTGATGGTCTACATGAATCTCTCAAAGCATAAATAAATGTTCTTGAATGTTAAATTTCAAAAAAAAAAAATGTTCTTCAATGTCATGTTTGATACAATGGTTTTTAATATGTTTAAGAGGACAATAGAGGAGAGAAGCAATATATAGATGTGACTATTTTCACAAAAGAAAGACATACATGTGATTTTGTCAAAGACAAATATCATCGGTCATCTTCAATGTCCAATATTACTGCACTTTTTTTTTTATGTTTTTTCTAAAGCGGCCAATTTTTACGTTTTCTCTATTTTTTTCTTTTATAGAATTCACTGAAATTCGAATAATTTTTTTAACAACTGCATATTGAAAATAAATTTAAAAAAATAAATATTTTTTTTTAACTACTACTTATTGTGAGAGTTGGTGTTAATAGGACATTGATCTTTAGTGGGTTGGCCAATTGAAGCATACAAAATATTTTAGTCTCAAGCATAGCTCTTAAATTGAAACGGTTTAGTTTTTTTTCATCTTTAAATGTGCAATTGCATCAATATGTCATTTGTGCAAACTTTTGCTGAAGTGAAAGGCAACAGCATGATGTCACTGGAGTAAAAAAAAGTTATACTATTTTGGATTGGTTATTGATTTTGTGGAACTACTTTTGCTGGTTTTTATCCATAATAATTCTCCAACCAGTTTTCTTGCAAGGTTATTGGAATTGTAGGATCTATTTATCATGATTCATGAAATGCTTACCAAAGGACATGATTTCTAAAAAAAAACCTGAATTCTCTACAAGTAAAACTCTTTTTTTTTAGCGTTAAAATAAAATAAAAATCTTCAAAATCTCACACAGAAAAACAGTAAAGATAGCTAGAAAGGAACGATTTAGATATGATATTAAAAATGAAATTACTAATGAAAAGCCGAGAAGATGGAGTTTGAGAATAAACTTGTACTCGATGGAGCTAAACTGTGTGAATGTTTAGTAGAATGTTTTACGAGTTTTAAGTATAAAACCGAGCATAAGCAAGAGACATATAAGATAACGATAGTTCAATTGAGATTTTGAACGGTTCTAATGTATATTCTCATTCGGATAAAAGTCTCTAAGCGATTGGTTTGAATTGCTAAAGAAAGTTTGCTGATGTGCACTACTACAATTACTTTCAGCTGGAAGTTCTTCAATCTGATAAATATGTGATTAGAAAGGACTTTAACTTTAGGTTGTTAAGGTACTTCAACAAAAATGTTGTAGAGAAATTGACTTTAAAATAATGGGTATTGATTTTTTTAAAACAAATATAGCTTACTTTGTTGGCTTTTAAAAACTAAACCATCGTAGAAACTAAAAGACGACGTTAGACTGTGCAAAATTTTAGTAGAATTTATTTTTTAAAAAATTGTTAAAATTTGATAGGATAAATTACAGTTTAAAGAATTTAAATTTTAAAAAAAATTCTTCAAAGTGTCACCACAGAAAAACAGTAAAGATGGATAGAAAAGAACGATTTAGATATGAAATTACAAATGAAAAACTGATAAGATGAAGTTTAAGTAGAAAACTGAGTATAAGCAAGAGACAAATGACAATAGTTGAGATTTTGAACGGTTATAATGTATAGTCACCATACATGTAAAAGTCTAAATGATTAGTTTGAGTTTGATTTAAAAAATTTTGTTGATGTGTCACTCCTACAACTATTTTCAGCTGTAAGTTCTTGGATCTGATACAGAGGTGATTAGTAAGGACTTTAACCTTAGGTTGTTAAAGTATTTAAAAAAAATGTTGTAGAAAATTTGACTTTAAAATAATGGGTAGCGATTTAAAAAAAAAATATGTCTTATTTTTTTGGCATTTAAAAAATAAACCACCGCATGAACATAAAGACGAAGTTAGATTGTGTGAATTTTTAGTATAATTTTAATAGTTTTAACAGTGTTAAACTTTAGTTGGATAAATTAAGACTTTAAAGATTTTAAAATAAAATAAAACTCTTCAAAGTGTCACACAGAAAAACATTAAAGATAGCGAGAAAGGAGCGAGTTAGATATGAAATTACAAATAACAAAATCTATAAGATTAAGTTTAAATTTAAATTCAAAATCTCACACGGAAAAACAGTAAAGATAGCGAGAAATAAATGAGTTAGATATGAATGTACAAATAACAAAATCGATTAGGTTGAGTTTGAATTTAAACTCCAGTATAATAAGGAGATGGATGACAATAGTTGAGTTGAGATTTTGAACGGTTTTAGTGTATCACAAAACGGTTAAAGGTCTAAGCAATTGGTTTGAGTTTCATTTATTTTATTTTTTTGCTGATGTGTCACTTCCACAATTATTCTCCGCTCGAAGTTCCTCGATCTGGTAGAGAAGTGAGTGGTTAACTTTAGATTGTTAACGTACTTCAAGAAAATGTTGTAGAGAATTTTGACTTTAAATAATGTGTAACAATTTAAAAGGAAAAATTAAGGTTTTATTTTGTTTTTTTCTAAAAAATAAACCATCGGAGGAACAAAATGGCTAAGTTAGGATGTGTGAATTTTTAGAATAATTTTACGGGTTTTAAAAGTGTTAAACATTGACTGATCTTTAGCGATTTTAAAATAAATTAAAAGTTTATAAAGTCTCACAATTAAAGTAAAATAAAAGTCTTCAAAGTCTCACAAGAAAAAGCAGTAAAGATAGCGAGAAATGAATGATTTAGATATGAGATTATAAATGAAAAACCAATAAGATTGAGTTAAAATTAAGTTGAGATTTTGAACGGTTCGAATGTATAATCACAATACGGATAAAAATGTTTTGCTGATGTGTCATTCACACAATTATTCTCAGCTAGATGTTCCTCAATCTGATAGAAAGGTGATTAGTAGGGACTTTAATTTTATGTTATTAATGTACTTCAAAAGAATGTTGTAGATAATTTAACTTTTAATTAAAAGCTAGTGATTTATAAGAAAAAAAGAGTTTTATTTTGTTGGATTTTTAGAAATAAACCATTGTAGGAACAAAAAGACATAGTTAAACTGTCTTAATTTATTTTTAGTAGAACTTTACAGATTTTAGCAGTGTTAAACTTTGATTGGATAAATTAAAACTTTAGAGATTTTAACATAAAGTAAAAAAATATCAAGTCTTGCACTAAAAATAAAATAAAACTTCAAAGTCTGAGACGGAAAAAGTAAAAGATAGCGAGAAATGAGCCACAAGCCATCAACAATATTTTAAACATATATACATCTAATGAAAAAATTTAATAAACTAATTTAAGAGATACAATAAATCTCGTGGACAGTAAAACATAATTAAAGTATTGTTATATTCAAAAAATATTTAATTACATATTTTTAATGTTTATATCAATAGTCTTTCATATCTAATTATACATTTCATTTGAAAAAATATCAACGCAAACATTAAAAGTTAAATTTCATCCCGTGCATGGCACATGCCAAAATCTAGTTTTCTGTTTAAATGGAAGGAGTTTTTTTGTGCTTATTAATTAGCGGCTGATTTGTTTAATCATTTCGTTTAATTAATTTCATTGAATGTGATTGTTATTTTTGGTAAATTTAAATCAGTTTATGTCAACATTTATATATATTTACGCAATTTACTTTATTTTCCTTTGTTCCAAATAAATGTTCCTTTTTTTTTTGTGCAATTGTTCTTTTCATTAATTAAACTTTTGGATTACATCACACGAAATGAGTTATCAAAACTCTTACGCTAAAACAATAAAAATTGAACGCAACAAAGATTAAACCAAAGTAATCTCCATGATAGAATGACAACGAATCCGAGAATGGATGCGTCGATAGCACATTACCGGCACAGCCGGAAATCTTGAAATTAGTCACTTTAACTTGTGACGTTGAAAAACCGCTCATACCGTTGAATCTCATTGAAATGAGTCTCGTTGCATCTTCAGGCCCCATACATACCGCTACACAAGATGACAAACCGATTAGCAAGTTCGAAAGTTTCCTCGGTTTTAAGGCCGGGAAAGAGGCACCTCTCATCGAGAGGGAAATTGATGGAAAAGTTATCTCCATAATGGAGGAAAATGGTGGAAATGATCTCTCCCAAAGGGAGAAAAATAGTGACATTAATATCTCCCAAAGGGAGGAAGTTGAAAGTTGTAACCGCCTCAACATAGCGGGTGACGACGGAGGCGAATGGCATTGCAGATCCAGGTTACACCGGGTTACACAGCATGCGAGGTGAGTCCTGTGAGCGGCGGAGGTGATAGATCTGACCTTTTGGAAACTCGCCGATGGAATCTCCCTTGAGAACGCCGGACTTGGATGTGAGGGTAGTCGAAGATTTGACACAGAAGAGGAGAGTAAAAGATTCTCCGGCAGATGGATTGGTGTAGTAGACGGTGGCGGCGTAGTTTGAAAAAATGGATCCGGTGGATCAGGCGGTTCGGGTGGATGACGCGCATTTTGCGGGAGCGAGAGTATCCTTTGGCAATAGATCAGCCTTAGCGACTTTGACAGAGACGTCGGCGGCGGCGAGGCGAGCCGACGGAGGTTAAGAACACAGCAGAAAAAGGTCTCACCGGAAACCATGGTGGAGAGAGTAAGCGAAGATGCAGGAAGGCAAACCTCGGTGGAAATATATCTCGCCGACGATGAAACGAGCCGGCGGAGGTGGAGACACGGGTCTTCGGGAGATGGCTGTCCCGAGAAGGTTGATACAACACCGATCAGTGTTGATTCGTAAATCACACAAGGAGAAAAACAGAGAACTTAGATCAGAAACTCGTTTTATTGATTGAATTCGGTGTTACAACAGAGTTTCGATGAAAAAGGACTAAGGAGACTAAAGAACTTGAGATCGGTGCTTGATGAAACTTTCTCTCTGTTCTTCTGTGTCTCAGATAATTGTGGATGATTTTTTCGAGTTTGCCTCCTCCTTATTTATAGGATTTTGAGTTGGTTGTTTAAGAGAATATTTCCTTTACCAAGTTCGAGTAGAAAAGGAAATATTTCAGATCCCTTCCGAGATAAGGAAATCTTCCGTTTATCTCGGAAGTCGGCTTATCTTGTTACGCCGTGCTGGGCTGTTGTTGGGCCATAGAGTCCGGTAGCGGAAGTGATCGAGCTTGCCTTTTGGGCTTTGTAGAATTTGGCCCGTTAAACCGAAACCCGTCTTCCCTTCTTCTGAATCGTTGTAAACCAGTACCGGTCTTGGTTCGAACCGAGTTAAACCGGAGGGTGCTAAATCCTCCTCTAACAATTGCCCCCCCCCCCTTCAGTTCGGTGAATGAGTGTTCGAGTTCGGCGGATTTCTTTGGAGAATTCTTTAGCTCGGTTAAAATCGAGATCGGTATGACTCGTCTAATGTTTTGAGTTCGGACAACCTCTCGGGAGAATTTTGAGTTCGGAACCTTCAACTTCACGTAACTTCGTATCTGATTTCTAACTTTCAAGCTCGGTGGATTTGGAAAAAGGAATGTCGATTCGCTTTCCTTTAGTCGTGGAATTCGAGGAGCCGCGCGTCGATTTATCTTCTTTAGTCGCGAATCTCGAGGAGTCGTCATCATTGTTTTTTCCTTTATAAATAGCAGCCGATCCTTCTTTCATTTTTCACTTCTACTCATTTCTTTCAAAATGTACTTTCTCTCTCTAGCGCTCTTCCTTCTCTCTAGATTTTATTTATTTTCTGTTCTCCGATCATCTCCTCCGCCGTGATTTCTCCGGTTTGCTTGAAGATTTTCGAGTTCTTCAATCTGTTCTTCATCAATTCCTTCTTTTCGATCGAAATGAATTCAAGAACCTCCTCTTCCTCTGTTAATGACCAAACTCCACCTCTGAAATTCCCAGATCTTGAGCTGTTTATTGACAGCTCCAATTCGAGTTCGGACGGTCTGAGTGATGTTCGGCAGGAGCTGATCAGGCGTAACTCTCAACGTGCTGCTGCCGGGCCGAGCAATCCGAGGGTTGTCATTGAAGTCCCTCATCTTATTGATGAGGATGAGCTTGAAGAGGAAGTTGCCGAATCAATTGATCAAGTACGGATAGATCAGGAATTTGCAGCTCGGCTCGCTGAGGGCGATGATGCAGCTCGTCCAGACGATCGCGCTGTCTCGCCAGATGTTCGTCAAAATGTGGGACATGATGTTCCCATGTCGGCGACTAGACGAGTAGTTGAAAGACCTGCGAGCATCGGTCCGTCTCGTTCTAAGGCGGAGACGGTCCAGGTTACCCTGGAAAGGTGCAATGCTCCGAACGATCTTCTTTTCAAGATTCCGAAGGTGGCCGATCATCTGTGGGACGCACCTGAAGGCTATTTATGTGTTTATGAGGAGTATTTCAGAAGCTGCGGTCTCTAGTTTCCTATCCCGGAGCTCTTTTATAAGTACTGCAAGAGGCGACATATCGCGCTCTCTCAGCTCATGCCGGCTACGGTAATAAACATTATGGGTCTCCTTACTCTTGGAGAGGAGTGCGGCATCCTTATTACGGCCAAGATCTTTGAGAGGCTATTCCGGGTGAATTTGTCGAAGGCCTGGCCTTGGTTTTTATCGGCTAATGCGAAGACGGAATACGACCTTGTTACCGGGAACAAGCCGAGTAAGGTCAACAACTGGAATGCTCGATATTTTTATGTGAAGATTGACGAAACTTCCGTTGAGCGTCCGGAAGGGAGTTAACGAACTCAGTGGAGGACTCCTATCGGTAGACATTGATTTCTGATTTCTATATATTGCTTTGTTTTACCTAAGTTATATTTTTCCTTTTTGTTTTCAGATCGTCACGTACCTGGCTTCCTTATCACCACACTAGGATTTACTTTTGCTCACGTGAAGCATTTAAGCGTGGCTGGAAAAGCTCGGTGGCCTGAAGCTTATCAGGACAAGCTTGATTTGAAAGCCAAGAGAGCTCTTAGAGGTATATGTCGGTAAATTCTCCTTCGTAGTCCGGTCATTGCTTTGCTGATGATGTAGTCTGATTTTTTTTTGTTTTATATAGCAAATCCTTCTCGTCGACGGAGAATGAAGCTGGATGACATCCCGGATCTGTCCGCTGAGACGGATGTTGAAGAAGGGACTGTTGAAGCCCTGTCCGCTGCGCAGGACGAACAACCCGCTGCCGAGGTTGAGGTCGTTGAAGAACAGGCTCCGCGTGAGGGGTCGGCTCCTACTGAACTACGTGCTCCTTCCGTGGATGCGGCGAAGATGAGAAGGAACAAAAAGGGTAAGAGGCCAGCGAAGCAAGCTTCAGAGGCCGGTACGGGAAATGCCGAACCTGAAAGGGATGATCCCGAGACGGTGATTATATCAGACCGCTCTATTGCATCGAAGAGGCAGCGGACCTCTGGGGCCACGGCTCATTCTGTTAGCTTTTGTTATGACAAGGACGAACCGGTGACGACTGATGTCGGGGCTTGTGCCGAATTATATCGGCAACTAAAATTCAGCTCGGAGGCGCTTCCTCCGGTTAAAGATCTTTTCCAGTCCGATGCTTACAAGAAGCTGGCTCGAACCACTGCTGAGGTAAACGAGCTTCCCTGTTTTAGTTGGTATTGTTCGTCTCTTTTTGGATGTTTGTCGTGACAGGCTTTCTTCTCTTTTTCTTTTTCTTTTTTTTAGATGGTCGCTCAAACGAACGAGCTTGATGGCAATTACGACCGTGAGATCCATTCTTCTCGCCAAAAGGCTCTTACGACCAGCGTATAGGTTGTTGAGCTACGCAAAGCGTTGCTCACCGAGCAGGAAAGGACGTGGGCTGGAGATTATGCGGTTAACGAGCTGACAAAGGAGATAGCCGCGTTAAAGGCTTCTAATGCCGAGCTGGTCAATGAGAAGGATGCCCTTGCTCACACCCTGTTTCGGGAGACGACCCGTTTGAGAGCTGGCCGGACCCGGCAGATTATGAAAAGGAAGAAAGTTACTGAAAAATGTCAGGTTCGGCTCCAGAAAGTTAAAGATCATTTGGCGGCCTTGGATCGGGTTAAGAAACTGTTCCTTGCTATTAATCAAGCTCAAGGGGTGCTCGGCTTCTGTGATAGTCTCCAAACGAAGCAGGGTATTGTCGTCCCGCCGTCCTGTATCGAGAAAATTAAAAAGCTCAAAGCTGTGAAGTTAGCCGAGTATGAAGCGGTCGATCTGTGCGAGCTTGCCGAGGATGACTTGATTGTGTCACCCTTCATCGAGCCGATTCATCCAGAGATTTCTCTTCCGATGGGCACCGAGGTCCCGCCGGGCATTGATATGTTTGGTTCTAATCGGACTGTGATGTCCGGTGACCGGGCTGACGCGATGCGGAATCGGGATGTCTAACATCTTTATTTTGTAATCTGTTTTTGTTTTTGGCCGATGAGGCTCATAACTCGACCCTTTGGACCGGAGGGTTTTTAAAATCCGGTATCCGCTAGTTTTTTTTTTATATGACTCTTTTCCATTTTTATGAATACGAATCTTAATTGTTTTGCGAAACATTCGTCGAATCTTGGAGTGTTTGAAGTCGTAAATTTATACGAACTTCTCAAGTCTGTCGTACACAAATTGGTGCCGTAAACAGTACGGTCTTAGCCGGGGTGAAGAGGACGGACTTGATTCGATTTATTCGAAATCGGCGGTCTGTTTAATTAGATCGGCTTATGCTTTTGCAATTGTTGAGGAATTGGCTTAAATTTTTGCGATTGTTGAGGAATCGGCTTATGGTTTCTACGATTTTTGAGGAATCGGCTTATATTTTTACGAGAAATGACGTTCGGTTTTACCTATGGAGCTCGGCAAAAGAGTACGTGAACAGCTCGTCTTAAGATACTCCAGGGTTTTCTTTAATCGAATCCGAGTGTACGAGACAGGCTCGGTTTATTTAGCTCTAATGGTCTGAGAAATAGGTTAAGTGCGAGACTGGTCTCGGCTTTATACATGGAAGGTGTTTTATCCATAGCACCATGTGGATGCGTGCGAGCAATAGCTCGGCTTAGTTTGATTTTATCGATCGTCTGGCCAGAACGTCGATGTGGGAACCGTGATGATTGGTTGGGGAACCTTAGGAGTTCGGTGAATTTTTAGAAATCGGCGAACTGTTTAAAGTTCGGCTTTTGATGAACACGAATTT
Source organism: Eutrema japonicum (assembly GCA_030161315.1). Lineage (NCBI taxonomy): Eukaryota > Viridiplantae > Streptophyta > Magnoliopsida > Brassicales > Brassicaceae > Eutrema > Eutrema japonicum. Next base: position 41,188,724 of record BSQW01000011.1, read on the forward strand.
TTAGAATTCGGCTAACTGTTTAAAGTTCGGCTTTTTTAATGAATACAAATTTTTAGGATTCGGCGAACTGTTTAAAGTTCGGTTTTTTTCCATGAATAAAATTTTATTAAAGTAACAGCTGAACCCGGGACGGGCTGCCTACGTACCCTTGAAAGAAGGATCAAGCCATTCGTAGTTCATATTACATCTTTCTTTTTTTTTTTTTGGGCGCTTCTAGTAGTAGTAGCGTTTGAGGTTCATCGAGTTTAATGATCGCGGGATCGGTGTTCCGTCCAACTTCATGAGTTCGTACACTCCAGGTTTGACGACCCTCGTGATATGATAAGGTCCCTCCCAGTTAGTGCCGAGTTTTCCTGCGTTCTTCTCTTCGGTGCCTTCGAAGACTTTTCGTAAGACGAGATCGCCATCTTCGAAGTGGCGTCCGCGGACCTTTCTGTTGTAGTAGCGTGCTGCCAGTTTTTGATAGTTTTGGAAGCGAAGTAAAGCTTGATCGCGTTGTTCTTCGAGTGTGCGAGGTTGTCGAGCATGATTTTGTCGTTTAGATCGGGATTTTCCACGAGCATTGTCCTGCGTATTGTTGGGATGTTCAATTCGGCAGGACAGAGAGCTTCAATGCCATAGGCCAGGTAGAAAGGGGATTGTCCTGTTGATTGTCTTGGAGTGGTGCGGTAAGACCATAAGACTCCATCAAGTTCGTCGGCCCATCGTCCCTTCCTAATATCCAAGCGTTTTTTGAGTCCGTCGATGATGGTTTTGTTCGTTGATTCGGCCTGGCCGTTGGTTTTGGGGTATCTCGGTGTGGAAAAACTTAGTCGGACTTTCCACTTTGCACAAAAATAGCCAAATAATGTTGAGATAAATTGCGGTCCGTTATCGGTGACAATCTCGTACGGGACTCCGTGTCGGCATATGTTGTACGGGACTCCGTGTCGGCATATGTTGTTTTTCCAGACGAATTTTTTAACATCGATGGCATGGATTTCAGGGTATGACTCGGCTTCGACCCATTTGGTAAAGTAGTCCGTCATGACGAGGATGAATTTTTTATGTGTCGTGGAACGTCGTAAGGGACCAATTATGTCCATTCCCCAGCGCATGAACGGGTATGGGGATGTTGATGTAGTTAACAGTTTGGTTGGGAGGTGCATCATTGAGCCGTGCCTTTGACATTTTTCGCACTTGGCTACGAATTTATCGCAATCTGCTTGCATGGTTGGCCAGTAATAGCTCGCATTTTTTATCTTTAGTGCCAAGGAGCGCCCTCCAGCGTGGTTTCCGCCATCGTCTTCATGTATCATTTTCATGACCTCGTGAATATCGTTGCCGGACACGCATTTGAGAAGGATGCCCGCAACGCTCCAGCGGAATAGGTCGACTAGGATGAGTACGTATCGAGCAGCTCGCATTTTGAGCCGCCGGGCTTCCCATCTGTCGGCGGGGACTGTTCCGTCGATGATGTATATTTTGATTTCCTGTGTCCAGTCAGTGAGTGTAAGTTCGCTTAAGGGTTCGATGTTTACTGGCGTATGAAGCCCCTCTGATGGTTCCTCGGTTTTGTCGTCGGAGTGATTTTGTGTTGGTTCAACGATGTGTCGGGTTTCTTCGTTGTTTTAGAACTCGGTGTTGTGTTCATCGTCTGTTGTCCGTGTTTGCCTTTGTTTTCGTGGGATGGGTTCGGCTGCGGGGTAATCTTTGTAGTTACGCATGCGCGTAGTGATGTTGCATTCTTTTGTTTTTCCAATGCTCGGCTCGAGTATACTTTCGACTGGTATTTTCCTTTTGAGATGAGGATCTGAACTTGATGCTAACGCGGCCAATGCGTCAGCCGGAGCGTTCTCCCCTCTTGGGATTTTGGTGAGATCAAAGTATTCGAATTCGGTGGCGAGTTGTTTCACGAGTTTGAGGTATGCGTCCATTCGATCGTTTTTTGCATCGTATTCCCTGCTATATTGACTGGCGATGAGTTGCGAGTCGCAATAGGCCCGTATGCGATTTGCGCCGATGGCTTTGGCTAATCGAAGTCCGGCGAGTAGTGCTTCGTACTCTGCTTCGTTATTTGATGCGTTAAATTTCAGGCGGAATTATTGTCCCAAAAGCTCTCCGGTTGGAGACTGAAGTCGTAAGCCTACTCCCGACCCTCGATGGGATGATGACCCGTCCACGTGGAGGATCCATTGTTCGGTAGCTGTTATGTCAGTATCGACGAACTCTTGTGGTAGTTCGATACGGAAGTCGGCGAGAACTTGCGATTTGAGGCTTGTCCGACTCTTATAGTTGATATCATATTCGTTGAGCTCAATTGCCCATTTGGCGAGTCGACCGGATTGGCTTGGACTGTGTAAGATCGTTCGGATCGGCTGATCTTTTAAGACGGTGATAGAGTGTGATTGAAAATATGGTCTAAGTTTCCAAGCAGCAGTGATGACGGCGGAAGCAAGTTTCTCGAGGGTTGGGTATCGGCTTTCGGCGCCATCAAGTGATTTGCTTACGTAGAAGATCGGCTTTTGCTCGCCTCTGTCTTCCCGAACGAGAACACCACTGACCGCTGAAGTTGAAATCGCGATGTAAAGGTAGAGGGTTTCACCATCTTCGGGTTTGGATAAGATCGGTGGCGTGGACAGGTATTCCTTGAGCTGATTGAATGCTTCTTCGCATTGGTCGTCCCATTCCAGATGCTTGTTTCCGCGTAGGAGTTGATAGAAAGGGAGACACTTGTCGGTGGACCGTGAGATGAACCTATTGAGTGCGGCCAGTCAGCCGTTGAACTTCTCTTTTCGTCGTCGGGGAGGGTAGATCGAGGGTAGATCCTCTTTGGGTGACGATATACCCGAGGAATTCTCCCGATGTGACTCCAAACGTACATTTAGTTGGATTGAGCTTCATGCCGTACTCGTTTAGTATGTCAAAACAGGTGTTGAGATGTCTGATGTGGTCCTTAGCGACGAGTGATTTGACGAGCATGTCATCGATATAGACTTCCATGGTTTTGCCGAGCTGGCTAGCGAACATGCGGTTGACGAGTCTTTGGTATGTTGCTCCGGCGTTTTTCATGCCGAATGGCATGACTTTGTAGCAGTAGATGCCGCGATCGGTAATGAAAGAAGTTTTCTCGCGATCGCCTGGGTGCATGAGTATCTGGTTATAACCCAAGAATGCATCCATGAAGGAGAGGAGTTTGTTGCCGGTCGTGGCTTCGACAAGTCTATCGATATATGGGAGTGGGAAACTGTCTTTTGGGCATGTTTTGTTGAGATCGGTAAAGTCGACGCAGATCCTCCACTTTCTGTTTTTCTTTTTAACGACGACTGGATTTGCCAGCCAGTCCGGATATCGAACTTCCGTAATTGATCCCGCTCCAAGTAATCGTTCGACCTCGTCGTTGACAGCCTGGGCTTTCTAGGGTCCGAGCTTGCGCCGTTTTTGTTTGACCGGTTTGAAGATGGAATCGATGTTGAGTTCATGGCATGTGATTTTTGGGTCGATCTCGGGCATGTCGTTGATAGACCAGGCGAAAGTTGACAAGTTCCTTATGAGAAAGCGGACTAGATCATATTTGATCTCTTCATCGAGTTCGGCTCCGATTCCGACGCATCTGTCGGGGTTGAGTTCGTCGATGTTGACTTGAATAATTGTTTCTTGTCTCGGTAGATCGGGGTCGTTATCGGTTCTTTTCGTATTTATTACGCATGTTCGGGGTGTTTATCTTAATTTGCACTCGTTGATGTAGCAAGTTCGGGACATCACCTGATCGCCTCTCAGAGTGTAAACTCCGAATGATGTTGGGAATTTCAAGCATTGATGATAAGTCGAGACGACGGCTTTCATCGCGTAAATCCACGGTGTTTCAAGTATGACGTTGTAGATGGCAGGTTTATCTAGGACTAGGAATTTGACAATTTGTACGATTCCGCCAACGTAGACGGGGATTTTTACCGTTCCAGCGGTCATGGTCTGCTCGCTTGAAAATCCTGTTAATGGTTCGATGTTCGGCTTGATCTGAGCATCCGGAAAGTCCATGTTTCCGAGTGTTTCTCTGAATACTACGTTAACCGAACTTCCGGTATCTACAAGGACTCGTCAAACGGCGACGTCTCCGATAAGTACTTCGACGACTAGTGGGTTGTTATGCGGCATGTGAAGTCCTTCCGTATCGGCTTCAGAGAAGGTGATCAGTACTCCGCTTATTGTGGCTCGGTTTTCACGTTGTGCGGCCAATGCTTCTCTACTATATTCTTTAATTGCCCGGACGGAATAGTTGCAAGACTTCAGTGCTCCCATGATCATGTTGACGCGTTTCCGGACTTGGGGAGTATGTTGGCTTTCCGTTTGTTCCTCCCGATCGTGTTTATGTTGACCTAAGTCGGCAGCGTCTGTTGATTGCTCGGTATTTTTATTCGGTTTATCGTCGTCCCGGCGACGTTTTCCGTTGTTATTGCGGCGGGGTCTGCCTGTAGGTCAGAACGCTCCTTCTACCGGGATCTCCCCTTTCTTGTATTTCATTAGTAAGAACTCTTGGAGGTGTCGGCAGTCTTCGGTGTTATGGCCCTTCTGATTATGAAAGTGGCAGAACGGTCCGGACTCGTTGTCGGACTCTTTTGAGTCATCTGACCGGATCCATGTGTTCCAGTTTTGTTGTGTTTGGACAGCGTTAACAGGTTACCTCGGAGTGGCGTTCTACTTTTCCTTGACGAGGGGTTGTTTTAACGGAGCGTACTGCTTATCCTTTGCGGCTTCCTCTTCTTCCTCGAGGATGTAGATGTGCGAATTATGCAGGATATCTTCCAAGGATTTCGGCCAGTTTCGTTTGATTTCTTTGTGAAAGTCGGACCGATACAAGGTCGCTTTGTAAAGGGCCTCTATTGCGGCTTCGTCGTCGATTGTGCAATGAGATACCACTTCTTTGAAGCGGTTCATGAAGCTTCGTAGAGGTTCGTCGCCTTTCTGTTTGAGTACCCAGAGGTCGGCATTTCTTTTTTTTGTTTCATGAACATGGTGAAGCGTTTTAGGAACTTTGTTGTGAGCTCGTTGTAGTTGTTGATGGAGTTCGCATCAAGTTGTGAGAACCAGTCGAGTGCGGTCCCGCACAGATTTTCCACGAACAGCTGACACATGGCCGCGTCTTTTTCTTCTTTGTTAAGGAAACGGAAACGGTTCATCATGATCACGAACGAGGTCAGGAAGTGACGTGGGTCAGTGTGTCCGTCGTATGCGGTGATCTTAACTCTCTCCAAGCGTCGGACTGGAGTATTGATGATCTGATCCGTGAACGGTGTTTTTTGTGTTTCCTGGATAACTCGATCGATCTCTGGTGCCGAGTTTGTAGCTTGGTGGACCTTGGATCGGATATCTTGAAGCTGGGCTCGGACATCCTCGAACTCCAGGCCGATGGATACTTGATCGGTGAGGCGGGCTCTTGGATTGGCAGTCGACCTTATGGTCGGTAGGTCGGTCGTGTTCGGATTTCGGGCACCGTCGAGTTCGGGTAAAAGGTTCCGGCGAAGATCGTTCTCGGGGGTGATCGGGTTCGGGTCGAATATCCCGATCTGGCTTCTGAGTTCGGCTTGTGAAGTTGATATATCATGGTTTTTACCCCATTTAGGCCATGATATAAGTCCTTTTTATAGAATCTTTATAGTATTTTGGAGTCTTTTTAGAGTCTTTTACAGGTCATAGCACGTTTGGAGGATTATTGGAAGTATTGGAGCTTTCTGGAGCAGTTTGTAGCAGAGCTAAAGATCGTGTCGCTGAGAACCTGAATTCACGTCGAGCATCGATCGATACCCCTTGGTATCGATCGACACTCAGCGCAGCAAGACACGACCCGCGAGTTTTCCAAGACTTGAGGAATTGCAAAAGCGCCCAGAAGTCTTTAATAATTACAAGAAGACCCCAGATCGTGTTTTAGGTTATAAATAGGAGTTTTCAGCCACCTGTTTAGGCTATGCCTTTTTATGCTTTACTTTATAGTTGGATTTTACTTTGGTTTTAGAGAGACAAGTCTGAATCTCCCTTCGTCCGAGATCAGATCTCTAAACCCTTCTTTCTATTCTATTGATGATTTATTCAAACATGTTGATTGTTTCATTCTCCATGTCTGAGTAGATCCACCTTAGGTTTAGGGTTTTCTCATAAGGGTTTTCTTTGAATGCTAGGTTAAATATCTTTTAGGATTCACCATCTGAATTATAGTTCTTCGCTTAGGTTGTGTTCATAGCTTGTTCTAGATTAGCTACCTAGAATATAAATCTTAGGATAATTGATTAGGTACGAGAGTGCAATTAATTACCTGATAGAACCTAGGTGAGCAAATTGATTATTCGCAAAGAGATTTGGTTTAATTGATTTGTGAACATATCAAACCTGTTGTTAAAGCTGATTTAGACTTTAGGATTCGTAAAGAGATTTGGAATTCCTAGGATTTAGATTTAGATAGTTTTCGCAACGAGAGTTGGTTAGCTATATTTTAGTGATTTGAGTTCAAGAACTGCGCTAAATCTGAATCTTGTTAGTTAGTTAGTCTGCATTCACTGATTTTCTGAGAAAAACCCTGAGCCTATATTTCCCAATTGATTTACATCTCGTTTAATTTCTGCACTGTTTTTAATTACATCTATCTGGCTTAGCGTAATTCGACACTTCATAATTTATTGTGTGATCTCTGTGAGTCTTTGTGGTTCGACCCCTACACTTACTACAACAACTGCTTTAGTATCTTAGGGTATTAAATTGAGCATATCAATTTTGGCGCCATTGCCGGGGACTCAATTTGCCATTAGATTTTAGTTTAGAATTTCGACTAAGTTCGTCGGTATCGATCGATACTCTGTAGTATCGGTCGATACTCGTCGTCTTCTTTCGTTGGTATCGATCGACACCACTTGGTATCGATCGATACTCAACGTATTTTTCTGGTTACTTACGTGCTTTGCCTAGTGTTTTGTTTGCAGGTGTATGCCTGTTCGTGAAACCAGAAGCAACAAGAGCACTCAGCTAGTTGGACTATCACTGGAACAGCTAGCGCTTGTGGAACGCACAAACAGAAAGACCAAGCAAACATCAGGGATGAACAACCCAATGGTTTTAAGAGCTGATGAAGCTGGAATTCTGAGAGACCAAGAGGGTCACGTGTGTAATGAGAGAGGGCAGCGACTTGATGAAGCTGGTAACATCGTTGTCCCTGCTGCGGTTGTTGAGATTATCGCGCCAGCTGGGCGCGCCAACGCAGGGAATGCTGTGGTTAATCGTGGAAGAACGATTGGTGAGTACAACAGGCCAGAGCAGTTTTTCGCCAATCGGTCAGCGATTCGTCCTCCTGCTTATGAGAGGAATGACTTCGAGCTGAAACCTGCTTACTACACTCTAGTAGGACAACATCTCTTCCATGGTCTTCCTCATGAACATCCAATGGACCATGTAGAGAAATTCGAGGACTTGGTCACTAGCATCAAGAGCAATGGAGTGTCCTACGACTATCTCTTCTGCAAGCTCTTCCCCTACTCTCTGGGTGGAGAAGCTACTTACTGGCTGAGGCAGCTATCTCCTGGATCGCTAACTAATTGGGAGGACACCAAGAGAGCCTTCCTGATTAACTTCTACGATGATGGAAGATCTGAAGATCTGAGAAATAAGATATCCACTTTTTCTCAAGGACCTACTGAGGCGTTCAAGGCTGCTTGGACAAGATTCAGATCGTATCAGAGAGATTGTCCACATCATGGATACTCTGATGTGCAACTGCTGGGTATCTTCTTCAGAGGAGTAGATTGGAGATATCAGATGGGTCTGGACTCTTCCAGCAATGGTAATTTCAACACCAGATATCCTGAGGATGCTATTGTGTTGATCGAGAACTTTGCCTCTAGTAGTAGCACCAAGAGCGCAGATTTCGAGCGCAAGAGGCTGGCTGGTAATCAGGATGGGTCGCAGATCGCTGAAGTGAAGGCTCAGCTGGATTCTATGCACAGTCTTCTGCTGGGAAAGACAACAAAGGCCGTCCACTTCGCTGCTGAGAATGAAGTGGAAGATGTTAACTACATTGGTGGTTCTGGTTTTCAGGGTCAGCGATTCGGATACAACTCCAATCGAAACTTCACCAACAATGCTCAGCAAGGAGGGTACCAATCCCCACCACCCAAAGCTCCTGAGAGTAAGATTGAGGCTATGCTTGAACACCTGGTTCAAGGGCAGGAGAAGATGACAGCCACCTTCAATGGTAAGATGGACACCATGTACACCGATTTGAGTGGAAGGATCGAGGCACTAAATACGAGCCACAGGATGCTGGAGACGCAAGTAGCTCAGACTGCGGCAAATTCCAAGGGAAAGGCGGTTCAATCACACAATGCACACGTCAATGCCATCAGCTTACGTGCAGAAAATCTCGAAGCCATTCCTGAAATCGCACAAGCATCGATCGATACTCCCCAGTATCGATCGATACCAGCCCAGACGTCTGCTAGAATGGATTCAATCACCCGTGTATCGATCGATACCCCATTGGTATCGGTCGATACTAAGGTGATTTCTGAGGAGACAACAGAGAGTTCTACTGTGGTGCCTAAGGTCGTTGCAGAACGAGTGTATGTAACCAGGATGCCTTATCCTATGATTCCTAAGCTGACAAGGGAGGAATGGGAGATTGCTAAACTACAGTATATGCTGGATAACCCGAACGTGGAGCTTCTTTCTGATGAAGATGTACTTGTCAGGAACGATTCAAATCGCATGGCATCGATCGATACCCAACCTGGTGTCGATCGATACCCCTCTCAGAACGGACCAGAAGTTATGAAAACACCTGAGGTGATCGGAGAAAGAGTTCGCAATTCACTACAACCGCGGAAATTGACACAGAGGGAAGACCCAGGGAAATTCGCTGTTCCATGCTCCATCTCAGGAGTTAATTTCAAAGAGTCTCTTGTCGACTCAGGGGCTAGTGTCAACGTCATCTCAAGGGCAATTGCAGAGCGGTTAGGAGCTGATATTCGATCACCAGAGGCATCTATCACATTCGCGAACAACTCCACCTCGCTTCCACACAGTACTATCCATGGTTTGCTGGTCAAAGTAGGAGACTGTCTAGTTCCTACTAATTTTCAGGTTGTAGAGATGGGTGCAATATCTCGTATGCCTATCCTTTTGGGACGACCGTTCATGGCTACTGCAGGCGCGATCATAGACACACCTAATAAGAGAATCTCTTTCTCTTACATTGACAGAGGGGTCTATTATGGTGTCATTCCCCCTAGGAGTGCTCCCACACATGTGTCTAGCATCGAGGTTGTCACAGGAGAGTCGCTAGCGATTGATATTTTGGAAGAGCCTCCTGATGAGCCTACTGTCGCAGATGTTCCAGGTGAACCGCCCAGCACCCCCAAAGAAGTTGCCAAGAAAACTAAGGCAACAAAGAAGAAGGCCAAGAGCAACAAAGTTGAGAATCCCCATGTCACTTTGATACCTCAGAAGTGTAATGGAGATTCGATTGAGTACAAGGTCAAATGCAAAGGAGCCTTGAAGCCATTCTCTAAGGCAAGAGTCCTTCTTACTTCTGAGCTGAAAGAGAAAGGGCAGGAGTTTGTGGACAGCATGCTAAGCAGAACTTTGAAGCTAGTAATGTCAAGTGATGGAGCCTGTTTTGGTGCAAGTTCTCACCTTTCTCCTGACTGATCGCCAGTACAGTCAAGCTCGCGACGTAAAACAAGCGCTTGGTGGGAGGCAACCCACTGGTAAGTATGTACATAAACCTTTCTATCTTTGTTTATTTTTAGTTTCGTGTCTTGCGTCAAAACGTGAAGCAGATTTCCGCGATGAGTGTCGATCGATACTGCATAGTATCGATCGATACGCAGTGCCCTAAGAGGAACTTCATTCCACACATGTGTCGATCGACACCATCCCGTGTCGACCAAATACCAAATCGATCGATACCCCATGGCCAAGTAAGTTTCCTTAAAACCCTACGGGTTCTTCTCTCTTCTCTTTCTCCTCTATCGATCGACGCCGCTCTCTCTCTCCCTCTCAAATCGCAACTTTTCAAATTCTTCACCGATTTTGATGATTCAAGTGCCTAGAATCATTGGATTTTCATCCTCTATCTCCTTCTAGCATTCGTTTCATCAATCCGCAAAGGTATGCATGCGAAATTCCATCTTTTATGTCCGATTTTTGATGGGTTTAAGGTTTGTTTGATTCACTCTTTAGCACTTGTTTTTCTTGACATATGCCATTTGCTGAGATGCTCTAGACTAGTTTCGAACCCCGCCTTACATTCATTTACCTTTTTTTGGACTTTTGGGGAATTTGAAGTCTGGAAATTGGATGAACTGGGAATTGGATAGAGTGTCGATCGATACCCCCTGGTATCGATCGACACCATGCGAGTTTGACGATAAGAATTTGCTGTGATTGCTGAGAGGTGTTGGATTTATACTGTGTCCTTCTGTCTTTGTTTGCAGATGGCATCTCAGTCCAAGAGAGCCAGGACTACAGGCGCATCGAGCTCTAACCCGCCTACTACGGATAATCCTGCAGTCTCACGCAGACGTCCTTGGCCTAAGCTGAACGAGAAGGCCAGGATCCCTTGTCAGAGAGATTGGGATGGACAGGAGAAAGCGCATGCCTTGAGTGACGACACCGCCTTTAGACCCATTTCTGAGGAATGGGACGATTTCGACACGCTGTTCTACAACGCGTGGTTGGGTGTCACCATCGAGCCTACTAGGTTTATCGACGGAGTCTCTCTACATCAGCTGGGTCTTGACTCAGATTTGGCTCGTCTACTCGAGCGAATTGGTTTCGGTCACATGGCTACACAGCAGCGTGACCTTTACCCGGACTTGGTTCGTCAGTTCATGGCGACGGCTCGTGTCAGCTATTCAGACGAGGCCCTGCGAGACGCACAAGATGGCACCCTATCTTTCATGGCTCGCGGAGTCAGGCACAGGATTTCACTCCCTGATCTCTGTGATATACACGGGTTTCGACGGGACCGCAGGAGGTCTGCTCTTCCAGCTTCTCATCCTGACATGCGCGGATTCTGGGCATGGTTTGGGAACGGTGTCTATGACTCTAAGACGTCCACTCAGATGGACATTCGACATCCAGTCCTGCGATGCTTCGTTAGGATCCTGAGCACTACTCTTCTGTGCAAGATGGAGCCTAACAAGATGAGAGTATCTGAGCTTCTGCTTTTTGTTTCTGGCTGTCAGAGACATCATCCCTGAGCAGAATTTTGAGTGGCCTGAGCTGGAAGATGTTAACCTTGGAGCTGTCTTTGCACATCATTTGGTCTCTCTGAAGATCAAGCCATTCACAGGCACGAGCACGAAGAAGGAGACCATTGGTAGTCTTCTAACACCTGTCTTCGAGCACCTCGGCATCAGCACTACCAGCTGCTCGATTGTCACTTCGCGTCGATACTTGGACGAAGCTCACATGCGGAACCTTAAGTGGTTGAAGCCCGGGAGGAAGTGGATTCTTAACCGATCCGATGGGAGCTTTCTGGTACAGCTACCTGCTAGGGATTTGACAGACCTATCTGAGGATCCCACTCTGCTTCGTTTCGAGCCTCCTGCAGAGCTCCTGACTTCGCTCTCTGCGACTCGACGACAGGTTCGTCCACCTGCTGGTATCCCATCCACTTCACGTCAGAGAGGACGTACACAGGCTGCCCCATACACACCTATTCCTGAGCCACAGTGGCCTGCAGACACAGATGTTCCGATGGAGCCAGCTGCCTTCCAGAGATTTATGATCTCCAGCTTGAGGAGCATCTGGGCTGCTGTTCGTTGCCGCTGCACGACTGACACTGATCCATCGTCCCAGCCTGGACCTTCACACACCGCACCTGCCGCTGATGATGAGAGCGATTCCGAGGAGACGCAGGATTAGTCTTATCTGATCTTCACGTTTGTTTCTTTCTTTCTCTTTGTTTTCTTCTGTTGAACTTATGTCACTGTCTGTTTTTGCATTTGACTACCTTGGATTCATCTTTGATCTACCATGTTGCTTTTAACCTGTTTTTGAGTGTTCCTAACAGTGCTAACTTCTAACACAATGGAACGTTTTCCCTGGTTAAGCAACTCGACACCACTGATTTTTAAATCTTTGTGTCGAAATACGGCTGGTATCGATCGATACTGCCTAGTATCGATCGATACCCTGTACAGGTACGGTTCTTTATCTCCAAAAATCCACTCAGTTCATTTGTTTTTGTTCACCAATCTAGGCTAGATAACACTGAGGACAGTGTTGTTCAAGTCTGGGGGAGGTGTCTGCTGACATTGTTTTCGTTTTTCTTAGAGTCAGTCGTTTTATCGAGTCAAAACTGTTTTATTGAGTCAAAATTTGTTGGAGATGATGATCCTGTGCTTGAACCTATTGATTTGATTTTGTTTTTGAGTGCACAGTGTTACAGGATCAGTTCTAGATCGACTAATGAAAAATCCAAAGGCTGACCAGTTGACTAGAAAACATCCATGTCTCCAGCAGAGTTCTTCTGAAGCCTGAGCCAAATTTTTGCACTTCATCAATGTGGTTAGTGTTCATAGAGCTTGATTCATCATTCATATCTGATAAAGGAACCCGTGTGTTTAGAGTTAAGGTATCTCTCTCCCCTGAAATAAGTTGATAGATTAAGAGCATAAAAGATTGAAATGATTTTCTTCTGAGTAGAGGGTTAGGAAAATTTCCAGCGATCCCATTATTCTACTTAAGAGGGGATGATCACACAAAGGATTGGAAGCGAGGCTAGGATTTTCCTATGATGCCATTATTCGCCTACATCCTTTGATACATAGATAGGGAAGAACCGGGGATTTGGTGGCAAACACCATCAATACTCGCGTCTCATACCTTGATATGTATATGCTAAGCTGAAAATAATAAAAATAATAAGAACATAATAAGTGATAAGTCTGGGGGAGAGAAATTGATACAAGAAGTGTAAAAAAAGGTGGTTCCTTTGTCATGATATTGTCTGGTAAAGAGTCTAGAAGGTTCTTAAATATTAGCTGCAGAGATGAAACTGGCGATGAGGGCTTTACTTGAACAATGCTGTGGGATTCTGTGTGGAGTCTGGAAAAGCTGCGAATGTCTACGGAGAAGTACATGGTGGTTAGATCGAAAGCTGATCAGGTGACATTTGGGTACTTGGGAAAAGGGTCTTTTCGATGGTTCAGGAACAGGTGAGTCTCTACGTTTTCAAACCTCTTTTTCTGGTTTAGTCTTCTATTTGCTTGAGGGCAAGCAAAAGGCTAAGTCTGGGGGAGTTGATATATCATGGTTTTTACCCCATTTAGGCCATGATATAAGTCCTTTTTATAGAATCTTTATAGTATTTTGGAGTCTTTTTAGAGTCTTTTACAGGTCATAGCACGTTTGGAGGATTATTGGAAGTATTGGAGCTTTCTGGAGCAGTTTGTAGCAGAGCTAAAGATCGTGTCGCTGAGAACCTGAATTCACGTCGAGCATCGATCGATACCCCTTGGTATCGATCGACACTCAGCGCAGCAAGACACGACCCGCGAGTTTTCCAAGACTTGAGGAATTGCAAAAGCGCCCAGAAGTCTTTAATAATTACAAGAAGACCCCAGATCGTGTTTTAGGTTATAAATAGGAGTTTTCAGCCACCTGTTTAGGCTATGCCTTTTTATGCTTTACTTTATAGTTGGATTTTACTTTGGTTTTAGAGAGACAAGTCTGAATCTCCCTTCGTCCGAGATCAGATCTCTAAACCCTTCTTTCTATTCTATTGATGATTTATTCAAACATGTTGATTGTTTCATTCTCCATGTCTGAGTAGATCCACCTTAGGTTTAGGGTTTTCTCATAAGGGTTTTCTTTGAATGCTAGGTTAAATATCTTTTAGGATTCACCATCTGAATTATAGTTCTTCGCTTAGGTTGTGTTCATAGCTTGTTCTAGATTAGCTACCTAGAATATAAATCTTAGGATAATTGATTAGGTACGAGAGTGCAATTAATTACCTGATAGAACCTAGGTGAGCAAATTGATTATTCGCAAAGAGATTTGGTTTAATTGATTTGTGAACATATCAAACCTGTTGTTAAAGCTGATTTAGACTTTAGGATTCGCAAAGAGATTTGGAATTCCTAGGATTTAGATTTAGATAGTTTTCGCAACGAGAGTTGGTTAGCTATATTTTAGTGATTTGAGTTCAAGAACTGCGCTAAATCTGAATCTTGTTAGTTAGTTAGTCTGCATTCACTGATTTTCTGAGAAAAACCCTGAGCCTATATTTCCCAATTGATTTACATCTCGTTTAATTTCTGCACTGTTTTTAATTACATCTATCTGGCTTAGCGTAATTCGACACTTCATAATTTATTGTGTGATCTCTGTGAGTCTTTGTGGTTCGACCCCTACACTTACTACAACAACTGCTTTAGTATCTTAGGGTATTAAATTGAGCATATCAGAAGTTAGCAGAGATTCGAACCGTTCCTCGTTCCTCTTGGAGATTTCCGCGAGCTGGGCCGCCATGGCTTCTAGGAGCGTGGTGGTATCGACTGATTTTGGGGCTGCTGGCGTGTTCTTCTGAAGGTTCGAAGGGTCGTTCTCTCTTGTTGGAAAGTTCGGAGGGTTTCCTCCGGTCGGTAATAGATCGGCATTCTGAGGGATGGTCCCGTTACCTACCCGATCGTCGTTGTTGGTGATGACTGCTTGAATGTCTAATGGGTTCGTCATTGCCGAACTCAATCAACCGAGATCTGAAAGTTCTGTTTTGGTTCTCTCTCCCCACAGACGGCGCCAATTGTTGATTCGTAAATCACACAAGGAGAAAAACAGAGAACTTAGATCGGAAACTCGTTTTATTGATTGAATTCGGTGTTACAACAGAGTTTCGATGAAAAAGGACTAAGGAGACTAAAGAACTTGAGATCGGTGCTTGATGAAGCTTTCTCTTTGTTCTTCTGTCTCTCAGATAATTGTGGATGATTTCATCGAGTTTGTCTCCTCCTTATTTATAGGATTTTGAGTCGGTTGTTTAAGAGAATATTTCCTTTTCCAAGTTCGATTAGGAAAGGAAATATTCCAGATCCCTTCCGAGATAAGAAAATCTTCCGTTTATCTCGGAAGTCGGCTTAACTTGTTACGCCAGGCTGGGCCGTTGTTGGGTCGTAGAGTCCGGTAGCGGAAGTGATCGAGCTTGCCTTTTGGGCTTTGTAGAATTCGGCCTGTTAAACCGAAGCCCGTCTTTCCTTCTTCCGAATCGTTGTAAACCAGTACCGGTCTTGGTTCGAACCTAGTTAAACCGGAGAGTGCTAAATCCTCCTCTAACAATCAGGAGGAGGAAGATGGTCGCCAAAGGATAAGACTCATAATGAAATTTGCTCGACGGCTACTTTGAACTCCGGGTCTGAGAGAGAACAATATTAATAAATGTTCCTTTATTTTCAGGTTTTTTCCTTTTATTTATATGGTTTATTAAATGTAGATAGGTGGATCATATTTTATTCTTTTCTTTTAAAGATCCCTTCCTGGTTTTGATTTTTATCTTGTACATTTATTTTTTAGTTGTGGGAAAGATGGATACAGAGGAGATATTAGAATAATGTTCACACGTGACCATTTTTTTTAAAAAAGACTAATGTTCCTTAAATATCGTGATGTTTGTTTGGGCTTTATATAGTATGATTAAATTATCACAATATTTTACGGGTGTAGGAGGATAATGTTATACTTCCTCTTTCTCTGTTTTACAAATAGTGTCATTTTAAAATAAATTTTTTGTTTCAAAAAGATTGTCATTTTACATTTTTAATGAAACTTTTCAAACTAATTCTCATAATTACCCTTTACCCAAAGATAAAAACCTTTGTATTTATATCATTTTAAATTAATTATAGGTATATTAAATAAGGACATATTAGTATAATTTCAAAAAAAACTAATTTGTGTGAAAAGTGTCAAAGTGACACTCTTTATAAAACAGAAGAAGTATTTAGTTAGTTATAAACATACATGTTGTTTAATTTTGTTTGTGACGGAAAGTTGTTTGCGGCGATGGTAAAGATTGTGGATGGTGTAGTTGTAAAAAGATCTGATGGTTATATGTGAAAAACAACGGTGCTTAATACATAAGAGATTGATGAGAGTTTAGTTGTATAGCATTGTGAAACTCTTCTGTGATTTCTCAGGATTTTATTTGGTTAAGGATGCATGATATATGGTATATATTATTGGTTCTCTCAATTAGCGCTTAATGATGTACGAAACTGTCTTGATACATTTTCGTGATTAGTATATGTATATTTAATTATTAGATCCCTAAATCAGTGCATGATGAGTTGTAATTGATGATTTGTTAAAGTTTTTTAAAGATTTGTTTTTGAAGTTATCGTTTTTCCAATATCGGTATTGTAAGTAGTCATGAGATGTATTAAGTTTTTTCGAAACTAGGTGTTTAGCCCGCGTCTTGTGCATGCCAAAAGGTTTATTCAAATTGTCACATTAGTTATATTATTAAATTCATGACCGAATATATATTATGAAACCGAATACAAGTATAACAACAATTAATGTAAGACATACGATCAACACAAAAAAGATACAAAAATAATAACCAATAATATTTATTTGTAGAAACTAACAAAAACCAATAATTGTATCAAAACCATATTAATTAAAATAAGACAAAAACTGCTTTAAATAATATTATAAAACATTTATTTATATGCAACGTTCATAGTCTTCTTTTGTGGCTTCATTTTTGGATATATAATCAAAATCGTGAATCTTTTCTTCGTTGTTACCTTATAAACATTAACATAAAACTATTCCTGAAAACTTTAACTTGCTTATCAATCAGATTAAACAGAAATCAAAAATATGAAAGAGATGAACTAACAGTGATAGAATATAGATCAATTACATGTCCTTGAAGGCTCTCTCTCTTTCTCTCTCTCTCTCTCCTAATTTAGGGATTCCTTAGTTCTTCCTCGAAAATCACCAGCATGTTCTTCTTCTTCTCCTTCATGAATAAAAAAAATCTATAATAGATATAGGTTTAGTTTTGTATCTTTCAACTTTTCCTTCACTCTCTGTTTTGTTAGTTTACCTTCAAACATCTTCGCAATCTCTTCTTTCTCCTTTTTCATATCAACCACATATATATTCGTCGTCAAAACACCATCATAGTTTCAACCATTGTTTTCTTGTAGCTTATGTGTTTCTAATGTTTTCAAAAATAGATATACATACAAAAAAAAATTATGTTCACCATAACCAAAAAACTACACCTCCATGTTCTTAAAGGCTTTAAATTCCTTATCATCCAGATTAAACAAAAAAATTAGAACACGGAAGATACAAACTAATAGGGATATAATATCAGTCAATTACATGATCTTGAAGATTTTAACTCTCTATCTCCCCCTCTCCTTCTCTTTCTCTCTCCCTCATTCATTCTGTCTCTCTCCCTCACTACTAATTATGGCCGATTAAAAAGCATACATTTGAATAAAATAAAGAAGATAGAAATACATATAAACATAAAATGGTAAGACCACTACTAAAAAAACTACACTTACATGTTTCTGAAGGCTTTAATTTCTCACTTTGCTTTGATGATTCAAATAATAGATATATATTTATATTCGTCAACTCAAGCTAGGTTTTTGCCCTTTTATTTTTTAGAAATAACTTCAAATAATAGATACGATAAACGACCAAACTCATCTAAGATTAATTTTATAAAAATAAATAAAACTAATACACATGGCCGCCGATTTGATACACATATCGATAATAATAATAAAATATTCTAGGGTTTTCTGAGTAACTAAACCAACAACGAACATTTATATCGGAAGGGATATAGCCCAATAACGGTTTATCGACCCAACACGTAACTCTAGCCCAATTAGAAACACGAAACACCCTGTGAATTCAAAGCCCAATAACCCATAAAACATTTATATCGGAAGGGATATAGCCCAATAACGGTTTATCGACCCAACACGTAACTCTAGCCCAATTAGAAACACGAAACACCCTGTGAATTCAAAGCCCAATAACCCATAATACCGGTATAAAATCGATACGATAATTTCTCAATTTGAAACAAAACTTAATTTAAACCAATTAAAAGGATAATAAACCGATTAAAATGGTACTAAACCGATTTTTAATGAGGAGTAAGAAGATAATTAGCCACTTTGAGAATGAACGAGAGAACTTCATTCTAAAATCTCACTTTGCTTTTACTATATATGATGATTCGAATTTGATTGCCAACATTTGATTCACTTATATTTTGTCGATCACAACAGGAAATTTAAGGTAACTCTTTATGTTAGTCAACTTATAACTCAATTTATATGCCATGATAATCTTGAATTTAATTTAAATGCTAATGTAAGATACACATCACATTTTTTTCCACATCCTAAAAGAATTAAGGCGCTTGATTTAAATAAAATTTTGAATAAAGTATGTAAATTTTAGGGGTTTGTTTATTAAGTGCAATAAGAGAAGACGATGTTGAATTGTAGCCAATTGAGAATCGCAGAACATCGTAAATCATAATACGGTAGAAGAAGTGGGTGGAAATAGTATTGTATTTGTTTAAAATTATGTTAATTTTGCAAACTTATTTATAAAGTGAAGTGATTATAAAGTGAAGTGATTATTTCATTTTGAACTTTTTTTGCTCTGTTGACGTGGTAGGGAGATCAAATTGGCGACTCTAAGTTTTTTGCTGCGTGAGCTGCACACCATGGTGGCTGGAGGTGGTTCGCCGCCGACCATCATTCCGACAGATCAGGAAATCAGCATCTCACAACAACAGTCACAAAGAGAACCTACAAACTCTCCTCCGAAGTCTTCATGGACCTCAATCGTCCAAAACAATCAAACTCTCTCGAAGCATGATATCAATGTTAAGGTGGTCGATGGTGCCCAAACAGTGGAGATACCTGATGATATTATCGAAGGGTCATCTCCCTTGTGGGAAGATCTCATCATTGGGAAATTCCTAGCCACTGCCCCACACATAGCAAAAGTTCATGTTATAGTTAACAAAATATGGACCTTGGGAGACAAGACAGCAAGGGTTTATGCTTTCGTGATTAACGCAACAACCATAAAGTTTCGTATTTGAGACAGTTCGCATCGTGCATGTGTTCTGCGACGAGGTATGTGGAATCGCTGATGTTCCGATGATAGCGTCAAAGTGGTCACCGGTTATCGAGGAAGCGCAGCCGGAGATAAAGTCTATACCGTTGTGGATTACTCTAAAAAATGTTCCGCCGAAGATGTTTCATTGGAAAGGATTGGGATTTCTATCCAGTGCTGTAGGAATTCCTAAAAACTACATCCGGACACAGAAACTTGCAAAAGTTTTGAGGAAGCAAAGAATTTTGTTGAAGCAGACCTCTCTAAAGATCTACCGAAATCGTATCGATTCACATCAGACAAAGGAGTGGACTCTGTTGTTGAATTTAAATACACGTGGCTTCCACCAAAGTGCACGACGTGTTCTAAATGGGGTCATCTACATGATGCTTGTCTTGTGAAAGGACATAAAGTATCAATTTTGAAGAGAGGTACCGAGGAAAACACAACATCTGCTACACAGAAATCGGGAATTCCAGGCTCAAACTCCTATCAAGATAATGAGCAAGGGGGAAATATCGAAACTAAAGAGAAAGAAGTGGTGGGTGGTAAGGGAGAAGGAACTGGAAGGGACGATGGGTTCCCAACAGAGCGGTCGGAAGAGGTAGATTGGGGGCTACTGGTACAAGATGGATCGGAACAAGTATATGCAATAGCTGAATCGAAAACAGGGGAACTGGACACTATTGAGGAGAGCACGTGGCGCTCGGTTTCACCAGCAAAAATTGGTCGAAAATCTGCAACAATAACTCCTGAAACCACGTTCACGATCTCGCCATCGCGTTTCAAGGTTCTCGGGGGCCCAATGAAGGACGTCGTAAAAACTGGGAAGACGATGAGGAAGAGCTTGAAGAGGGAGAGGTAAAGGATGGATCAGAGCAGATTAGTTTGTCGGAGAAAGAGGGTACTCAAGATATCCGTCCTAAACTTCCACGAGCTAAGAATAACTCAACAAAGAATTTCTCGAAATCAAATATTCCAACGGCAAAGGATTTACTTCCGAGTGGTGTGGGAAAAAGGAGTTCACGGAAACAAACTTGATTTATGTCGGGCTTTTTCTGGAATGTTCGAAGTTTAAACAAATCTACAAAACATCCAGTTATAAGGAGTTGGGTTCGTAGTACATCTTTTCAATTTGGTGCTTTGTTGGAGACAAGAGTTAAAGAGCGAAAATCTCAAAAGCTCGTATCTTCAATTTTTGGTGATTGGTCCGTCATGACCAATTATGAATATCAACGGTTGGGTAGAATCTGGCTGGTGTGGGAGAAGAACGTCAGATTAACACCTTTTTTCAAGAGTGATCATCTCATTACTTGCTCGATCAAGCTAAAGGAGAGGGAGGATGATTTTTTTTGCACATTCGTCTATGCATCGAACTTTATGATGGAGCGTAGGAAGCTGTGGAGTGACTTACGTGATCATCATGATTCCCCCATTTTTCGAAATAAACCATGGCTAATTCTTGGGGATTTTAATGAGATCCTTGATGGAGAAGAGCACTCGAATTTTGAAAATTCTCAAAGCTTTACTTCGGGAATGCGTGATTTCCAGGAGCTGGTAAACTATTGCTCTCTCACGGACCTACCAGGCCATGCTCTCTTTTTACTTGGTGCAACAACAGGGAGCATGGACTAGTTACAAATAAATTAGACAGAGTCCTCATGAATGAGTGCTGGCTCCGGGTTTTCCCTCACTCATATAATGTTTTCGAGGCTGGTGGATGCTCGGATCATTTACGGTGTAGAGTTCACTTGGATTCAGAAGCCAGACCGAAACGAAAACCATTCAAATTTGTAAACGTAGTAGCATATCTGGATGGCTTTCTACCTTTGGTCGAAAATTACTGGAAGGACACGGAGCCAATCTTTCTATCGACTTCGTCCCTGTTTCGATTCTCAAAAAAAAACTAAAAGGCTTGAAGCCACTGATCCGTGAGAAAGCAAAGGAGAGATTGGGGAACTTATGCAAGCGTGCAAAAGAGGCTCACGTGGACCTTTGTTTGAAACAGGAAGCCAATCTCTCAAATCCTACAACACTCTCAATGGAGGAGGAGAATGCTGCGTATCGGAGATGGGATTTAATCTCGGGTATTGAGGAAAACTTTATGAAGCAGAGATCAAAGATGCATTGGCTTAAGGTCGGGGACAGGAATAATAAATCCTTTCACAATAGAGTTACTGCGAGGGAAGGGCAGAACACTATTCGAGAGATTCAACGCCGAGATGGTAGTATTTTCCAAGGAAATGACGAGATAAAGGAAGAAGCAGAGGTTTTTTTCAAGGAATTTCTATAACATGAACTTGATGACTACGAAGGAATCTCCTCAGCAGATCTTAAAGAACTGTTGCCTCGCTGTTCGGAAGATACTCATGCAGCACTAACTAGAGATGTAACGGAGGAGGAAATTAAAAAAGTGTTGTTTTCAATGAACGATAAGTCGCCGGGACCAGATGGTTTCACTTCATAATTTTTTAAAAAGGCGTAGCCGGTGGTGGGGAAAGAATTTGTCATCGCTATCGAATCTTTCTTTGCGAAAGGTTTTTTGCCGAAAGGTATACTACCAGATCTTATATCTTTGAATCAATCGGCTTTTATAAAGGACAGGCTCTTGATAGAAAATCTGTTATTGGCAACAGAACTCGTCAAAGACTATCATAAAGATTTGATCTCTTCGCGCTGTGCCATAAAGATCGACATCTCAAAAGCTTTTGATTCGGTACAATGGTCTTTTTTGATGAATACCCTTGAAGCGATGAATCTCCCTCACAGTTTATTCATTGGATTTAGTTGTGTGTCACTACAGCATCTTTCTATGTGCAAGTAAATGGAGAGCTCGCATGATATTTTCAAAGTAAAAGGGGTCTCCGCCAAGGCTGCTAGCTTTCTCCTTACTTATTCGTAATAAGCATGAATGTTTTGTACAAGCTCTTAGATAAGGCGGCTAATGCGAGAGAAATTGGCTTCCATCCGAAATGCAAAAATATTGGCCTCACGCATCTAAGTTTCGCGGATGACATTCTGGTCCTCTCAGACGGCAAAGTACGATCGGTGGAGGGGATCATATCAATTTTTGATGAATTTGCAAGGATATCGAGACTAAAAATAAGCATGGAGAAATCAACAATATTTTTGGCTGGAGTTACTGACCAAGTGAAAGCAGACATGGATACTCGCTTCCTGTTTGCATCGGGGCAACTACCGGTACGATACATGGGATTACCGCTTTTGACAAAGAGAATGACTTCGAATGACTACCTACCGTTACTGGAAAAATCAGAAAGAGAATTTCTACTTGGACAGCACGCTTTTTATCCTTTGCGGAACGGCAACAACTCATTCAATCGGTTCTTCTCAGTCTATCGAATTTCTGGTTAGCAGCTTTTAGACGACCATCAGTTTGTCTTCGGGAGATAGAGAAATTATGCTCGGCTTTCCTATGGTCTAGCCCAAGTCTAAACAAAGGAAAGCTAAGATTTCATGGGAAGAAGTCACTCGTCCGCGGAATGAGGGAGGTCTCGGCATCAGGCCTTTGCGGGAGGTAAGTATGGTTTGTTGCCTCAAGTTGGTATGGAGAATCGCCTCTTCTAAATCTTCACTATGGGTAAATTGGATCAAAACATACCTAATACGAGAAGGTTCCTTCTGGTCAGTAAAACCAAGCACTAGCTTGGGCTCTTGGATGTGGAAAAAATTGTTGAAGTTAAGGGACAAAGCCACCAGCCTCTACAAGGTAGATGTAGGTAATGGGCAATCGACATCTTTCTGGTTTGACCCATGGTCGCATTTGGGACGTCTACTCAATCTAACCGGAATAAGAGGATGCATCGATATGGGGGTCTCTATTCACTCTATGGTAGCCCAAACATTGGTAAGCCGCAGACGAAGGCATCATCGATTAGAATACCTGAACGCAATTGAAACGTTATTGGCAAATCGATCAGAACAGAGTCTGGATGTCGAGGATACACCTTTCTGGAGATGGAAAGATGATATCTATAAGCCGACATTCAACTCCAAAAGAACATGGATGATGATTAGGGATGCTGGTTCCGAAATCTCATGGCACCAAGGTGTGTGGTTTACTCATTCAACACCCAAGTACTCTCTCCTAGTCTGGTTAGCGATTCATAATTGTCTAGCTACCACTGATCGTATGGCGACATGGAATACAGGTACAAATACTGCTTGTGTTCTATGTCAAGATCCGATGGAGAACCGAAACCACCTGTTTTTTTCATGCGGATACTCGATGGAAGTCTGGAAAGCACTGAGCCAAGGACTCCTCAAATCACGATACTCAACGGATTGGCAATGCCTCATCGCTATCATCTCCGCAACTCACGCGGACCGTATCTCTCTCTTCCTCGCTAGGTATGTTTTCCAAGCAACATTACATAGCATATGGAGAGAAAGGAACTCAAGACGTCACGGAGAAATCCCCACACCTGCAGCCACGATGATAAAGTTCATTGATCGGCAAGTCCGCAATCGGCTACTATCGATACGATCACTAAAGGATACAAAGTATGAAGGAGCGCTTGAGCTCTGGCTCGACGCTATAAGCTGATTTCGAGCCTTGAAGAAGTATGAAGAAGTTTTTTCTGAATCGTTAAGTCTTACGTTTAACACTCTCAAAACAAAGAAGTACTTGTTGTTTGTAAAAACGTTTTTTTGGTTGGAAAAATTTTACATTTGATTCAAAAAAAAAAAAGTGAAGTGATTATTATTGAAAAAAGAGTAACAAAGCATGATACTGAGAGATAGTAGAAGTAGAAAGCGTGAACAACGTCATTCATAATAAAGGTAAAGAAGTTGCTGGGAAACGTGTGTTAAAACATGGTGGTGTGTTGTGCTGAAGTGGTGGTGGAGCTATTAAGGCTTGCGGCGTGGATGTTTCTTCTTTGTGTCTTCACTTTCAAACTTACTCTTCATGCTATTCTCTGTTGTTGTCTATTCAATAGAGCAATTAACCTTGAATTACAGTTCCCTGTGTCGGTGAAAACAATTTCAACGTCAGATATACCAAATGTAGAAAGAAAAAAAGTAGTGACCAACTATTTATTAAATGGTAAAAGCGTTTTAGCCTGAAGACGCCATGTATGTGGTAGGATATGTTGTGTATGCAGAAGTTGTGAATTGGATCTTGTGGAAGATCGGAGTCTATATAAGGATAGAGAGTGTTGGCGATATGGGGTTGTTCTTTGAGATTCCACATCGTGGGGTGGTTTAATTTTGAGGATGGTTTGTAACGGCATATGCTTTGTCGATTAAACTTTAGGTTTTATTTCCAATGTATTGGAGATGGGAGGAAGAGGAATCGTTAGAGTGGCTCATAGCTTGAAGAAGGCGAAGTAATTAGATGAATTAGATGAAGGTGTCGATTCAGATTTTTGGTTTTTCCGGGGAAGTGTAGTTGTCGCATAGCGATAAAGATGATTGAACGTGGTGGGGTTTTTTTATTGGGATGGAGGCTTAATTGTTTTGGACATGTATCCTAATGGGCTTGTATCTATTCATTTTTATGTGTTGCAATAATGATAAACTGTGTTTCTACCGGTTTTTAACATTTGTTTTTGTCTTTTATTGAGTCAAAGTGTCTTTTTAAGAGTATTTTAGTCCTTTATTGTGTCTTTTCAGGTTTTAGATAACTTTGGGAGAAAATGAGCCATTTTGAATGAAAATGAACATATGAAGATGCAGAATCATACAGAGCCGTCAGAGGTTTGGCATTCGTTTAAAGACTTCTCACCGATGGATCGAGTTCAAATTTTGATACAAGATAGAACAATGGATCAGCGTTCATTTGGAAGTAGTTTGAGGTTATTCCAACGGTGCGATCAAAGGTTACACCAGTTTTTGTGAAGACGGCCCAACATAAACCGACCGGTTTAGTGACGCGAAAAATAAAAAGAAATTTCGGTTTTTACTTATTTTGACCCGGTTTTACCTAGGGTTTCGTGGAGAACGACTGTAGACCTGTTTATACTTATTTTTTACGCACTTCGGAGGGCAAGCTTTATTTTTCTACGGACTTTGACATATCTTTCTTTGGGGAGACGAATCTCTGACTCTAGAGGCTTTTGAAAAGATTTATGAACCTTAATTTATTATTTTCTATTGGATTATGATTTCTTCTTCATCTCTTTGTGGTTTCTCTGATTCTATGTTTTATTAATCTCATAGTTAGGTTTTAGGGTTTCAAGAGAACTTCATGAATCGTTGAATCAAATTGGTTAGAATAGGGATCTATCTTCTAGTTCTTCATATATTGTTGTTCTTAGTGCTGAAACTTGATTAGCTGCCTAGTTTCTGATCTTAGGTTGTTTAACGCATCAAAAGTGTTTGTTTAAAAGCCTAAAAGAAAATAGATGAGCAAAACGTCCTTAACCAACGAAAGCTGATGTTAAGGCGTTTTGTGAACATATCAAACTCAATCTTAAAGCATGTTTAGTTTCCTGAATTCAAACGACAGTTTAGAATCTTAGGTTATTAGGCATAGTAATTAATACTACGACAGTAGGTTGATTATAAAACAATGATTTGAGTTCTAGAACGTGCTTAATGATTTTCCTGTTTAATTCTCTGATTTGTGATTCTTGATTTCCTGCGAATTACCCGAAGACCTAGCGTTTCCCTCCATCAAATTTACATCGTTTTATTTGTATTCTTAGTTTTAGTTCATTCATAAAACCACAAACATCATTCGTCTTAGATTTACTTTCCTCATGCATTCTCGTAGTGTGTTTCACTTGATCTCTGTGGATTCGATCCTAAAGTATAACATCGATATACCGTTACGATTGCGGTAGTGTGCACTTAGGTTTTTAATTGACTTGGTGAAAACACGTAAATCAATTTGGCGCCGTTGCCAGGGATCAATTGCGTTACCTACGAGTCTTGGACTAGAGTTCAAACTAAGACACTAGCGTTTACTAACTTTTTATTTTATTCTTTTTTGTTTCTTATAGTTGATGGTCATGGACTACAATGATTGGCCACAAGAAGAGGATGCCACATTTGATGAATACATTCAAGATGAGCCATATGTGGAGCCACCGTTTGATGAAAGTGTACTCACACCAGAACAAAAAGTGGAGTTGGATAAGTATCATGAAGATAATCCAATGATGAAAAAGAGTGACCTAGCAACTATGATCCGGTTGAACCTCATGTCACATCGGGCATCACTTGAAGGAAGGGAACTCACAATGTCTGAGATAATGGTAGCTCATGCACTTGAAGAGGTTGTTTATTGGGTTCCGCCATGCCAGCTAGAAGATATTTTTGACTCAACTTTTGAAATCTATGATTATGAGGATAGTCACTTGCCTTGCATTGAAGATGTAGATTCTAGTTTGCATATTCATGTGCTCATTGATGAATGCTATGATTTAATATGTGAGTCTCAAAGACTGGATACCTTAAGAGTAGAAAAGCTTGCTAGAGTTTACCATGAAATATGTTTTGATATTAATTATCTATGTGCTTTGAATGTTCATGATCTCGAGTTTAAGTTTTCAATGCCTAAGGAATCTAGATCTCTTCTTGAAAAATCTTACCTAGAGGATGTGCTTGATGTAGATAAGATCTTGAATGAGATAGAGAACCCTAAGGTTGAGATGGATTCTAGGAAAGAGGATACTGTGTTTTACATGATTGATGGAGATGAAGTTGACTATTTTGTGATTAACTCGTTTAAACCAGAAGTTGACTTTATTTTTCCATCAAATGCATTTGCTCCTCATGAGAATCTCACCATCAAGGAAAATTCCAATATATATGCTACATTCGTAGTAACGTCCCTTGATGTGAGTTTTGTCTTTTTGCCCTAGATAGTTGTGTGTCATATTGCACATTTTGTTTCTTGTCCTAACAGGAGAAGGACCAAAGGTGCATTGGCCCAACCATTTGATTCTCATGATTAACATCTGAGACCGAAGTCAAGATAACGACTTTAAACAAGCTCTTGGTGGGAGGCAACCCACTGGTACGTGTACATAATACCTTTTTCTTTTTCTTTTGCAGTTGATTTTTGGTTTTGGTTCATTTTGTTTCAGGCATTCAAAAAAAACAAATCGGGCACCGGATCGATCAATCCCAAAAAACGCTCATTTCTGGACCGACCTGCCAGCCGGACCGATCGATCCCAGGTGAGTTTTCGAAAAAAAAAAAAAATTCCCTCTCTTTTCTCCTTCTCTCTGGTTTAATTTCACACCGAGACGGTGTAAAGTAAGTCTGGGGGAGGGTCTTTGTCGTTACTAACGTTGTTTTTTTTTTTTACTCTCTTGAGTCATTTTGGTGTTTTCTTGAGTCAGTCTATGATTTTATTGAGTCAAAACTTGTTGGAGATTATGATCACTTTCTTGGAATTGATGTTCTTATCTATGTTTAAGTGAACATTGTTGCAGAATTTAGCTTCAGATCGGACTAATGAAAAATCCAAGGGCTGACCAGTTCATCAGAGGCATCCATATCTCTACAGAAATTCAATAGTCTGAGCTAGTTTCTGAGCTCTTCCTTTTACCTCATCGTTGGTAATTAGTGTCTTCAGGGCTTGACTCCTCATTCGTATCTGACAAAGACAATCAGTGTAAAAATATGGTAATTCTCCCCTTCATTTGTTAGATAAGCAGAAAAGATGAAATGATTTTCTTTCGAGTAAAGGGATAGGAAAATTTCCATCGACCCCATTATTTTACTTCGAAAGAGACGATCACACTAAGGTTGGAAGAGAGGTTAGGAAAATTTCTCGTGATACCATTATTCGCCTACACCTTAGAATGAAAGGGTGGCACTAAAATGAACCGGGGATTCGGTGGCAAAAACCATCAATACTCGCGTTCCATCATTCATTAACCTTGCGAAAAAGAGAATGAGAAAATAATAAATATGGGGGAGAGAAAGAATACCAAAGTTGTGTAGTTATCTTTCCATGATATCGAAAGGGAAAGAGTCTAAAAGGTCCTTGTGATGTGATCATGGACACACATCGTTTGGATGATCGTTTGGAGGAGGTTCCGGAGGCAGCATTGGTCGTTCCTGAAGGTCGTATCACACGGTCCAAGTCCAAGAAACTAGCTGGAGCTGTTTGGAAGCTGCTCGATGAAATTCATATCAAGGAAGAAGACCAACATTCACGTGGTGCTCTAATCTCAATCTCCTACTTGGATTCTACTTGAGGTTGGTCGCGAACTAAGTCATTGTACTCTTTTTCCTATGTTCGGTTTTGTCCCATTGGGTTTTCCGGACAAAAGTTTTAATTAGGCAATGGCTTATGCTATCTTTGGCGGTCCAATTTCATGAAGAATGCCTTGTATATTTTTCGGTGGAAAAATACAAGACCAAGCAAAAGCCCAAGGGTCCTTCACGCAAAAGGAGGCCAAAGATCACCTATCTTTTCTTTAATTTTTAGCTTTTATTTCTAAGTCTTTAAGTCATGTGACTTTTCTCTTCCCTCTTGTTTCCCTATAAATACTCTTTCTCTTTGCCATTTGCAAACTAATCACCTTTTTTATTAAAATACTTTGAGAGAATTTCTCCTTAGTTCCTTTGGGACTTTTCGGATTTCTTGGTGGATTTAGCCAACAAATCTCTTTTGTTTTCTTTGGTGGATTTAGCCAACGAAAACCCAGCACTGTTCTTGGTGAATTTAGCCAACGAGCAAGGATCGATCTTAGGTGGATTTAGCCTTTGATCTGTGGTTAATCTGGTGCCGATCATAGCACTGGACGGAGCCGTTCATACCCATCGCCTCATTCCAAGCCTTCCTCGTTTGGATCAAGGATTATCCCCCGTTCGTACCGATCCGTGAGTGTGCCGTTCTTAGGGAGTTTGCATCGAGAGTGCATCAAGTGGTATCAGAGCCATGCTCTTGAATATCAGTATCATCTTTTCTTTTTCTATATTTTCGTGTTCTTCATCCTCTTATCTATCTCTTTCTTTTGTATAAAACCAATCCAAAAAAAATATATATATATGTTTCAAAAAAAAAAAAAAAAAAAAAGCGAAAAGTCAAAAAAAAAAAAAAAAAACGAGAAGTCTATTAAAAAAAAAAGGATTTGATTTGGTGCATCATTCTTCTCTATCTATCTATCTATAATCTCTAGTCATACTCGTTTAAAGATTTGGTTTGTTGAAACTACTATCGAAATTTCGATTAGTCTTTTATGAACCGAGGAGAACTTCTAGTGTGTGTGTGTGAGGTCATTGCGAGAGTTGAGTGAAACACTTGAGTGGAAACACTTGTGAGTTTTTATTTACTAACGTGTTTGTTGAAATTTTACGAGGTACAATGTCTGATGAAAGTGAAACCGCCACTTCCCGGACGAGAAATCAATTGGCCACCCTTAACGTTAGGACACCGGCGAGACAAGAAGGAAACAACGGAGCTAACTTGGCCGAAAGTTACGGATCCGATCATAGCGTTCGCCAAAGGAATCCGCGTGTACCGCCGAGACATAGGCGAGCCAATAATCAAAACCGGCAACAACACCAACAAGGCGAGAACGGCGAGAACGGCGAGAACGGCGAGAATCCATTTCATAATTTAGCCGATGAATCCGAGGAAAACCAAGTTAGGCAACAACCGGCGAGGAGGAGAAATGATAATGATCTCGGTGGGTTGAAACTTCGCATTCCCCCGTTCTACGAAACGAACGATCCCGATGCATTTCTCGAATGGGAAAAGAAGATATACATCGTCTTTGGATGTCAAGACTTTACGGAACAAAAAAGGTTAGGTTGGCCGCTACGGAATTTCATGGTTATGCTGTTGATTGGTGGGATAGTGTTGTGACAAGCAGGAGACGCCAAGGAGTTAATCCCGTTAAGACATGGGACGAGATGGCGAGATTGATGCGGGTTCGGTTCGTACCGATACACTATCACCGCAAGCTACACCAAAAGTTGCGAAGGTTGTCACAAGGTAGTAAGGGATTTGAGGATTATTACCAAGAGATGGAGAAGCTCATGCTCAAAGCCGATTTTGATGAGCCCCGTGATGCGACTATGGCCCGATTCCTAACCGGAATGAATCGCAATTTGCAAGATCTCATGGAGATGCAATCCTATGACACCGTTGAGGAATTGTTGCACAAGGCGATTCTCGTGGAGTAGCAACTTAAGAGGAGAGGTGTCACACGGTCACCATTTGTGTCTAAGCCGAGCTATGCCAAAGCCGAGACGAAACTAAGCTACCCGGCCCGTACCGATTCTAAGCCCAAGCCGGACTACAAGCCGAGTTCTTTCGGGCATGACTACAAGGGTAAGGCCGAGGCTTCTTCTACTGTCCGTAACCGTGACATTGAGTGTTTCAAGTGTAGGGGCAAAGGTCATTTTGCCAACAAGTGTCCAAACAACCGTACGATGATGATGCTGGACAATGGCGAGATCGTGACCGATGATGAGGAGGATTTTGAGTCCGCACCTATCTACGATGATGATGGTGATGAGCATGCGGCTGATGGAGAATTACTTGTAGCTAGGAGTGTTCTTATGTCCCAGGAGAAGGTCGTAGATGACGAGCAAAGGGTGAACTTGTTCCACACCCGGTGTGTTGTGAAGAGTAAGGTGTGTAGTTTGATCATTGATGGAGGCAGTTGCACAAATGTGGCGAGCACAACCTTGGTGGAGAAGTTGGGTTTGGAGACTAGGAAGCATCCGCATCCTTACAGCCTTAGGTGGTTGAATAACCAAAGGCCGCTCAAAGTCACCCGGCAAGTCACGGTTCCTTTAGCGATTGGTCGCTATGAAGATGAAATTGTGTGCGATGTGCTACCTATGGAGGCCGGTCATATTCTACTTGGAAGACCTTGGCAATATGATCGAAGAGCCGTTCATGATGGCTTCACCAACAAGCACTCGTTCGAGCACAAGGGCCGGAAGATCACCCTTGCACCATTGTCACCGCATGAGGTCTACCTAAATCAGCTCAAGCTTGAGCAAAACCACCACGGCAAGATCATTGTGAGTGATCCCCTAAACACGTCTACTACTAAATCTGAGTGTGAGAGTTCTTTGAGAAAAGCCAAGTCAAAGGCCTTTGAGAGTAAACTCGTGAGGTAAGAAACTCTTTTCGTGAGGCCTAGTGAGATTAAGCATGCGTTTGTTACCAAGCAACCTATCATTTTGCTTATCTTCAAAAATGCTCTCACAAGCATGACTAACCTTGAGCCGGATATTCCGAGTAGTGTGACTTCTATTTTGCAGGAATTTCGAGATGTTTTTTCGGAAGATAGCCCATATGGCTTACCACTCATTCGTGGGATTGAGCATCAAATCGATTTCGTACCCGGAGCCACACTCCTGAACCGGCCAGCCTATAGAACCAATCCGGTTGAGACCAAGGAGCTCCAAAAACAAGTTGGTGAACTTATGGAGAAGGGTCACATTCGGGAGAGCATGAGCCCATGTGCGGTTCCCGTGTTGCTAGTGTCCAAGAAGGACGGCACTTGGAGGATGTGCGTTGATTGCCGAGCCATCAACAATATCACGGTAAAGTATCGCCATCCCATTCCTAGGCTAGATGACATGCTAGATGAGTTACATGAGTCTAGCTTGTTTTCGAAAATTGACTTGAAAAGTGGTTATCACCAAATCCGAATGAAGGAAGGTGATGAGTGGAAAACCGCTTTCAAGACCAAGCATGGTTTGTATGAGTGGCTTGTGATGCCATTTGGTTTGACTAATGCACCTAGTAGTTTCATTCGCTTAATGAATCATGTGCTTAGGTCGTTTATTGGAGTCTTTGTTGTGATGTACTTTGATGACATCTTAATTTATAGCAAGACTTTAGACGATCATGTAGGCCATTTGCGTAAGGTGCTATACGTGCTTAGGAAGGAACATCTTTTTGGCAATTTGATAATGTGTTCTTTTGTTCAAGATAACGTGGTATTTCTAGGTTTTGTGGTGAGTTCACAGGGCATACAGGTTGATGAGAAAAAGATCAAGGCAATCAAGGATTGGCCGAGTCCTAAGACGGTTGGAGAAGTCCGTAACTTTCACGGCTTAGCCGGTTTTTACCGACGATTTGTCCGGGACTTTAGCACCATTGCCGCACCACTCACCGAATTGATTAAGAAGGACGTGGGCTTCAAGTGGGAACAAGCACAAGAGGATGCTTTCCAGCTTCTAAAACACAAGCTTACTCACGCCCCTCTTCTTGTTTTACCCAATTTCTTGAAAACTTTTGAGATTGAATGTGATGCTTCGGGTGTAGGTATTGGAGCCGTGTTGATGCAAGAGAAGAAGCCAATTGCTTTCTTTAGTGAGAAGCTTGGAGGAGCCACTCTCAACTATCCGACATATGACAAGGAGCTCTATGCCTTGGTATGTGCACTCCAAACTTGGCAACACTACCTTTGGCCTAAGGAGTTTGTGATCCACACCGATCATCAATCGCTCAAGTATTTGAAAAGCCAACACAAGCTGAACAAGAGGCATGCTCGGTGGATGGAATTCGTGGAGACATTCCCTTATGTGATCCAATACAAGCAAGGCAAGGAAAATGTAGTGGCCGATGCTCTTTCTCGGAGATACTCTTTGATCTCCACTCTTGATGCCAAGATCCTTGGATTTGAGATGATCAAAGGAGCCTACGCAAACGATGCCGATTTCCATGAAGTCTTTCTCTCTTGTACTAAGTTTGCTTCGGGCAAATATTTTCGGAGTGATGGTTTCTTGTTTTACGAGAACCGTCTTTGTATTCCTAACTCGTCTTTGCGAGATCTTCTTGTTAGGGAGGCACACGGTGGTGGCTTGATGGGATACTTTGGCGTAGCCAAGACACTTCTCATTGTGCAAGATCACTTCTTTTGGCCGCACATGAAGCGTGATGTGGAGAGAGTTTGTAGTCGATGCCCAACATGTAAGTTGTCTAAGTCCACGAGCCAAAGCCAAGGTATGTATACCCCTTTGCCGATTCCTAGTGCACCTTGGACCGACATATCTATGGACTTTGTGTTAGGTTTGCCTAGGACTAGGAAGGGAAGTGATTCGGTCT
This sequence comes from Eutrema japonicum, assembly GCA_030161315.1. Taxonomy (NCBI): domain Eukaryota; kingdom Viridiplantae; phylum Streptophyta; class Magnoliopsida; order Brassicales; family Brassicaceae; genus Eutrema; species Eutrema japonicum. The sequence continues at coordinate 41,221,863 of BSQW01000011.1, forward strand.
TTGTTGTGGTAGATAGGTTTTCTAAGATGGCACATTATACCTTGCCATAAGACCAATGATGCGTCGAACATAGCCGACTTGTTCTTTAGGGAGATTGTGCGCTTGCATGGAATGCCTAGGACTATAGTCTCGGATAGAGATACAAAGTTTTTGAGCTATTTTTGGAAGACCTTGTGGTCTAAGCTAGGAACTAAGCTTTGTTTCTCTACAACTTGTCACCCGCAAACCGATGGTCAAAACGAGGTGGTCAATAGGACTTTAGGGACTCTTTTGCGGGCTGTAATTAAAAAGAACATTAAGTCTTGGGAGGAATGCTTGCCACATGTAGAGTTTGCATATAATCATGCCGTGCATTCTACTACCTTGTTTTCCCCTTTTCAACTCGTCTATGGTTTTATTCCGCTTACGCCTCTTGATATAACTCCATCACCTTTGAGTGAGCGTGTAAGTATGGATGGAAAGAAAAAGGCCGAGCTGGTCAAGCAAATGCATGAGAAGGCGAAGCAAAACATCGAGCATAAGACCGAGCAATACCGCAAGTATGCCAACAAGGGCCGAACCAAGAAGACATATGAACTCGGCGACCTTGTTTGGATCTACTTGAGAAAGGACCGGTTCCCAGAAGAAAGGAAGTCTAAGCTCTTGCCGAGAGTTGACGGACCATTCACCATTTTGGAGAAGATCAATGACAATGCCTATAAGATTGATCTCCAAGGTAAGTATTCCATGAGTTCTAGTTTTAATGTGGCTGATATCATTCCCTTTGTTGCAAATGGAGCAGATTTGAGGGCAAATCCTTTTCAAGTGGAGGGGGATGATGTGATCATGGACACACATCGTTTGGACGATCGTTTAGAGGAGGTTCCGGAGGCAGCATTGGTCGTTCCCGAAGGTCGTATCACACGGTCCAAGTTCAAGAAACTAGCCGGAGCTGTTTGGAAGCTGCTCGATGAAATTCATATCAAGGAAGAAGACCAACATTCACGTGGTGTTATAATCTCAATCTCCTACTTGGATTCTACTTGAGGTTGGTCGCGAGCTAAGTCATTGTACTCTTTTTTCTATGTTCGGTTTTGTCCCATTGGGTTTTCCGGACAAAGGTTTTAATGAGGCAATGGCTTATGCTATCTTTGGCGGTCTAATTTCATGAAGAATGCCTTGTATATTTTTCAGTGGAAAAATACAAGACCAAGCAAAAGCCCAAGGGTCCTTCACGCAAAAGGAGGCCAAAGATCACCTATCTTTTCTTTAATTTTTAGCTTTTATTTCTAAGTCTTTAAGTCATGTGACTTTTCCCTTCCCTCTTGTTTCCCTATAAATACTCTTTCTCTTTTTCATTTGCAAACTAATCACCTTTTTTATTAAAATACTTTGAGAGAATTTCTCCTTTGTTCCTTTGGGACTTTTCGGATTTCTTGGTGGATTTAGCCAACAAATCTCTTTCGTTTTCTTTGGTGGATTTAGCCAACGAAAACCCAGCACTGTTCTTGGTGGATTTAGCCAACGAGCAAGGATCGATCTTAGGTGGATTAGCCTTTGATCCGTGGTTAATCTCGTGCCGATCATAGCACTTGACGGAGCCGTTCATACCCATCGCCTCGTTCCAAGCCTTCCTCGTTTGGATCAAGGATTATCCCCCATTCGTACCGATCCGTGAGTGTGCCGTTCTTAGGGAGTTTGCATCGAGAGTGCATCACCTTGGCACTATGATCTTTTGGTGAGACCCAGCACTGATGGCTTTTGAATCATTCTGTGAGATAATGTGGTGAATCTGGGAAAGCTGCAATGCCCGCGGAGAAGTATATGGTGGTTTTATTTGAAGTTGGTTAAGCAATATGTGGATCGCTAAGATGATGGTCATTGCAGAGTTCTAAAGAAAAGGTGAATCTCCGTGTTTTCAAACCTCTTCCTTGTTCTTGGTTTTCTGTTTGCTTGAGGGCAAGCAAAATATTAAGTCTGGGGGAGTTGATAAACTATGTTTTTACCGGTTTCTAACATTTGTTTTTGTGTCTTTTATTGAGTCAAAGTGTCTTTTTAAGAGTCTTTTAGTCCTTTATCGAGTCTTTTCAGGTTTTAGATGACTTTGGGAGAAAATGAGCCGTTTTGAATGAAAATGAGCATATGAAGATGCAGAATCATACAGAGCCGTCAGAAGTTTGGTATTCGTTTAAAGACTTCCCACCGATGGATCGATCTCACATTTTGATACAAGATAGAACAATGGATCACCGTTCATTTGGAAGTAGTTTGAGGTCATTCCAACGGTGCGATCAAAGGTTACGCCAGTTTTAGTGATGATGGTCCAACATAAACTGACCGGTTTAGTGACGCGAAAAAATAAAAGGAAATTTCGGTTTTCACTTATTTTGACCCGGTTTTACCTAGGGTTTCGTGGAGAACGACTCTAGACCTGTTTATACTTATGTTTTAGCCACTTTGGAGGGCAAACTTTATTTTTCTACAGACTTTGAAATATCTTTCTTTGGGGAGACGAATCTCTGACTCTACAGGCTTTTGAGAAGATTTCTGAACCCTAATTTATTATTTTATATTGGATTATGATTTCTTCTTCATCTCTTTGTGGTTTCTCTGATTCTATGTTTGAGTAATCTCATAGTTAGGTTTTAGGGTTTCAAGGGAACTTCATGAATCGTTGAATCAAATTGGTTAGAATAGGGATCTATCTTCTAGTTCTTCATATATTGTTGTTCTTAGTGCTGAAACTTGATTAGCTACCTAGTTTCTGATCTTAGGTTGTTTAACGCATCAAAAGTGTTTGTTTAAAAGCCTAAAAGAACATAGATGAGCAAAACGTCCTTAACCAACGAAAGCTAATGTTAAGGCGTTTTTTGAACATATCAAACTCAATCTTAAAGCATGTTCAGTTTCCTGAATTCAAACGACAGTTTAGAATCTTAGGTTATTAGGCATAGTAATTAATACTACGACAGTAGGTTGATTATAAAACAATGATTTGAGTTCTAGAACGTGCTTAATGATTTTCCTGTTTAATTCTCTGATTTGTGATTCTTGATTTCCTGCGAATTACCCGAAGACCTAGCGTTTCCCTCCATCAAATTTACATCGTTTTATTTGCATTCTTAGTTTTAGTTCATTCATAAAACCACAAACATAATTCGTCTTAGATTTACTTTCCTACTGCATTCTCGTAGTGTTTCACTTGATCTATGTGGATTCGATCCTAAAATATTACATCGATATACCGTTACGATTGCGGTAGTGTTCACTTAGGTTTTTAATTGATTTAGTGAAAACACGTAAATCAAATAACTCCCTTGGTTCATGATGAGCTTTGTTCGAAGTTGGATAATTTTTTTGGTGACATAGCGAGTTCTGATATTTTAATTGGAAAATTATTTCTCTGAATATTTTTGTCTATGTGGACACTCAAAGAGGCCTCTAAATCAATCTCTTTTATACAAAAGAGATATTATTCTTTTTTTCACAATTGCTTTGTCCTATTTCTATCCGTTCACATCGCTCACCTTTTCATTGCTTCTTTCCGGTGCTTCCATTATGTGACTCTGACTCTGACAAAAAACTTGATACACCTTCTTAATGTTACTGCTCTACCATCAGTTATACCAATCAAACCGAATGAGAAACTGAAATTTGTGATTGTTTTCGCAAAACTCTCACTATCAATTAGTTTGTTATTTCCCGGACTATTACCATAAAATTTTAATTAAAACTTGGACAGGTTTGGTAGATTGAATTAAACAAACCTTGACGGCCCAACTAGGCCCAACTCGGCCCAACTCCTTTCTGTCTCTCCCCTCTCTCTCCTCTCGTTTACTTTACTGCGCGTGGATTTTTCTCTGCAAAGTGCTTCGCTCTGCTTCTCTTCAATTACTTACTTTCTAGGGTTTTCGATTTGTATATCAATTCTTGAAAATTCGTCGACTTCAGAATCTGGGCAACACAATTGGTTCAATCTCCCATGGATTCTCGAGATTCGTTGTCATCTGTATCATCCGACGCCGCTAGAGATGGATCAATCTGCGACGACGGTATCGTTCTCTCTATCACATCGGCACTCGCTAAAGACGCTCTCTCCTACTTCCAATCTTGCAAGTTCCACGAGTGTATCGACATTCTGATTCAGCTGAAGCAGAAGAAACATAACGATCCCAAGGTCCTTTTTTTTCCGGGTTGAAATAGCTTGGATTTGCCTGTGAAATTAGTATTATTGTTGATATGAATCGTTGCTAGTTTGGATTCTCGTTTTTCTTTAGATCGATACGAACAGAAGAGTTAAGTTTGAAAATCTTACTAGTTTAGATCTGACATTTCAGCGTTTGGTTTTCATTTTCTCAAAGTTACTTTCGTCTGTATCAGTATTGATTTGCTTTGAATCTTGTGATGATATTTTCTGTTTAAGTATTTTACTCAATTGTGAAGTAGAGATAGGCTTTTTAGCTTTGTTTCCATCAGATAACTAAGCAAAGCAAAGCCTTTTCCTGGCTAAAGATTCTGAGAACTACTCTCAAAGAATTATGAGTTGCTTTCAGTTTTCTCTAAGTTTGAATGTTTATTTCATTACAAACATGCAGCCTTTTGAATTGTTTTTCTAATTGTTCAAGCAGGTTCTTCACAACATTGCAATTGCAGAGTACTTCAGGGATCGTTGCTCCAATTCCAAGAAACTACTGGAAGATCTTAACAGTGTTAAGGTATTGCCTGAACACTTCTATTTGAGTTCTGTCTACTCTCGCAATTTTAAGTGCGTCCACGTTTCATCTAAAAGGGCTATCTCTCTGTTTACATCGCAATGTTATTATTAGTCGTTATGTTCATCTTTATGAACTGATTTCTTCTTCTCTTCTATTTCTTCAGAAACAGAGTGAAGAACTTGCTTCTACAGCAAAAGAACAAGTGGAAGCTGTAAACCCTGGAACTAACGTCTGTGTGTCAAAGGATCAATTTGATAGTACAGTAACAAGTCTCAACATTGTATGTTTGATGTATTTTTGAGTCTCAGCTATGCCATTCGAATTTGTAAAGGTTAAGTATTGATGATCATTGGTCTCCTGCAGGCAGTTATCTGGTTTCATCTGCATCAGTATACAAAATCTTTATCCATTCTTAAACCTTTGTTTCAAAATATTGAGCCGCTAGACGAGGTAATGTTTCCATCTTTTTCTGTTGAATTTTGTTAGAATCCGTTCTACTGGCCATAAGTAGCCAATGGTTGCTATGTATATGCAGACAATTGCACTTCAAATCTGCTTCTTGTTGCTGGATATTGCGCTGGCTTGTCGTGATGCTGTGAAATTTTTGGTAAGTATTGTTTCTACTAATTTCAATGTCTTTGAAATATAGTCCAGCTGATGTCTTTTGCTTGTGGCAAATTCAACCAATATGCATGGGCTGCTTTCTAAAGTTTCTACAAATGCAGTCTAGTTGTTTTCTTTGTCTCTGTATAGTTCTTTATTCTGTGTACCGTTGTCTGTCAATTTTAAACATGTCTGCAAGACTCTATCGCATTGTCTTTCCTATGTTTCCACTTTTTTTTCTTTTCAAGCTGAAGTTTTGCCTTTTGTTGAGATCAATTTCTCCAGTGGCTTTCTTACTTTGTAATGGATGGTCGATTTTTTTTCTCTTAGTACGAATGCACGAACTTAAAACTCTTTTCTTACTTATTTCCTTTCACAAAGAACAAATATGGTATATATATATATATATAACCTGCCTATTATAAAATGCTTTTAGAAATGGGAAATCAGTTGGTGTCCAAATTTGTATACTAGTATACAAGTTAATTGTTGACATCGAATTCTACATAGCTATAATCTGATGGGGAAGGTTGGACTTTTAGTTCGATACAAAAAAATGGATTTTCACGTGAATTATATACTGTGACATCCTTGAATGAATTATTGCATTGATCAGTTTATATTCTCATTGCATGGAATCTCTTTGTAGATGTTTCCTTCTTTCTGTATCTTACAAGTAGTTGTTTACAGGCTGTGTTTGAGTATGTGGACAAAGCTTTTGGTGTTTGTTTTGGAAGTCATGAAGAAATTGGAAGCACAATGCAACTTTCTTCAAATCAGGTATCTAGAACATCTTCTCTCCTGAGCAGCTCGGTGGCCTCAGATACTTTGAAGTCTGATTTAACAGCTGCTGAAAGTAGTTTGTGCGAGGAAACTCTAGACTATGACAGTGTTCTAGCGGAAATTGAGGCTGAGAAACGTATGAAGCCAGTTGGCCATATTCCGGCAAACAATCTTCTCAAGACATTAGGCGAAAGGTCTATCTTGACTGTTGATCTGAAGCTTGAGTTGCAGCTTTACAAGGTTCGGTTCTTGCTTCTTACCAGAAACTTGAAACTGGCGAAGCGTGAAGTCAAACATGCAATGAACATTGCTCAAAAAAGGGACTCCTCTATGGCTCTCCTCTTGAAATCTCAACTTGAGTATGCTCATGGGAATCATCCAAAGGCTATCAAGCTTTTGTTGGTCTCCGGTATTCAAAAAGAAGCAAGGACTTCAGGAATCTTCAATAACAACCTTGGTTGCATATACTATCAGCTTGGAAAATATCAAACTGCCTCCGTTTTATTTTCAAAAGCTCTAAGGAGCTGTTCATCACTTAGAAAGGAGAATCCGGTGAAGTTGTTTTCTCTCTCACAGGATAAGTCTTTGTTGATCACATACAACTGTGGTTTGCTTTATTTGGCTTCTGGGAAGCCTCTACTTGCTGCTCAATGCTTCCAGAAGGCAAGCCTTGTTTTCAGCAGACAACCGCTCATTTGGCTCCGTATAGCCGAATGCTGTATAATGGCTTTACAAAAGGGTCTTTTGGAAGAGGGAAACACTTCTTTGGATAAATCGGAAATCAGAGTCCATGTAATTGGGAAAGGGAAATGGAGACAACTTTTGATGGAAGAAAATGGATCCGTCGAACTTGCTGGTAGTACCCAATGGCCAAAGCTTTCATTACTACTAGCACGGGTCTGTCTCTCGAATGGTATTTACTTGCTCAATGGGTCTCTCTTGAATGACTCTAAATCAGATCTTGAATCGACATTATCTGTGAAGATAAATGAGACCAAAGAAGCATCATTGTCTGATCATGGGGAAGCTAATACGAACTCTGACTTGAAAGAGGCGAAAGGAGGAATGAACCAGGACATGATTCAAAGCTCCCTCTCTGCTTTCAAAGATGTCCGTAGTAGAGAAAATCAGTTGATCAAACAGGCTCTTCTTGCCAATATGGCATATGTAGAGTTGGAATTGGAGAATCCTATCAAAGCCTTGTCAGCTGCTAATTCACTCTTGCAGCTTCCAGATTGTTCAAAGATTTATGTTTTCTTAGGCCATATCTATGCAGCCGAGGCTCTCTGCTTGCTCAACAGACCTGTTGAAGCTGGCGCGCATTTATCTGCCTATCTACTTGGACAGGATGATTTTATACTGCCGTTTGCGCAAGAAGACTTTGACCAGTGGCGGATTCATGTAAGTTTCGATTGTGAAGAAACAGCCGATTCTTCCACAGGAAATACCCGGGATTCAGTTTGCCTTAAGCCAGAAGAAGCTCGTGGAGCACTTTTTGCAAACCTTGCCGCGCTGCTTGCCACACAGGGACATCATGACCAGGCCAAACCTTTGATTATGCACGCGTTAACTGTCTTACCGAACAATGTACAAGCCACGGTTACAGCGGTCTACATCGATCTCATGTTGGGTAGGTCGCAAGATGCCCTTGCTCGGTTAAAACACTGTACCCGTGTGAGCTTTGTCCCAGGCAGATTGGAAGTGAGAGCCTCGTAGATGGGCTGTACTCTGTTTTTGAAAATCAAGTTATAGAAATTAGTTCCTTATATAAATATCAGAGAAATAAGTTTTTTTATTGTTCTTTTCTTGTATTGGTGCTGTGAGATGATGTTTGCATTCTTGACTTAGATTTGGGTCGTCGAGGGTTAGTTGATTTCTTGTTTTTAAACAGCAGAGGCTTTTGTAATTTAGTTAAATTTGTTTCAGATCGTACCTTTAAATTCATTCTTCGTTAAATTTGTAATTTAGTGGAAGTCTCTTTAGCTATCTACAATGAAGTTTACAACACTTTTTTTTTCTCTTTTAACACTACATCATCTTCTCTTTTTTCTAGCTCATTATTCAACACCTATTATTCAACACCCACTTACAATGATTTTGTTTTAAAAATATTACAACACCCTATCCCACTATTTATATTATATTTTTTTTATTTTCTTATGTTTTTATTTTTTTGTGATTACATATTTTAGCTAGAACAATTAATTACCGATTAAAATTAAAATAAAATTAATAAAAGTTAAATAATTTTATGAAATAAATTTTGATTAAAAAAAATACAGGTAATAAAAATCAGAAATATAGATAATTATAATTAAAACACATACAATGACGAAAATTTAAAATGCAATACAATAAACACACAACACCAATGAAACAAACATAATTTAATTAGCACAATAGACTCAACTCACAAACTTAAAAATCTCATTCACCACGGAACATTCCGAATTGTGTCCATATGTGTTTGACTAGATCTGCTTGCAATCCGTGATGCACATTTGAATCACGCAACTCGGATCTAGCTCGAACATGATTTGCAAATGCAGGTAGCACCTCAGTCGAGAATGATGGTTTTGTAGTAGACCCACTTGCCTTAAATTGATCATAATCGGTCCAATGTTGAGCATATGTCTCTCGTTCATCCTCAACAATCATATTATGCAATATGATACATGACCTCATGATGATAGCCAAATCGGCTATGTCCCAAAGGCGATTATTGGGACTCATTTAACTAAAACGATTTTTAAAACCAAAACGGAAGTTTATTGTAGAATAATAGAAAAGTTTAGTAAAAAAATGTGGTTTTTTCTGTGTCCAAATGAAATGAAACAAGTGTCTATTTATAGAGTATGAAAAATGATGAATTTCGGTATAATATATATATATATATATATATATATATATATATATATATATATGTAGAATTATTTTGAGATAATTGATGTTGAATGATTAAGGGGAAAAACAAATGTAGAATCTCAACGACCAATAAATATGCGCCACGTGTAATATCAATCTTAAATAAAAAAACAGGACCACTCATGTATTGAAAAGTGTCTCTCTTTTTGTTTATCAACATAGTTGATAGAACGGAGTATGCGCCACATCCTTGCTGAGTCACTAAACACAGACCATTGCAAACCAAAAAAAAATATCAACTGTTGTAATTTTTTTTACAACAAACCATTGTAAATAGTATTAGTACAGTGGTTGACCACGGGTTTATTAATACTTATACATCAGGAGGTTCGATGCAATTTATGCATATTAATAGAATCAATTTTATAAGAAAATTTTCAGCGTGGTGCAAGTAGAGCCGTTCATTGTGATTGCGAATCGTTGTGGAGCTTGTAGTTTTGTTAGTTGTAGAATTGTCTTTGTAGTAGTTCTCATAATTTGTTCAGTGTTAAAAAAAAAATTCATTCTTCTTTTAGCTTATTATTATTAAGTATTATTTAGAGTTTCATTTGTTAAAAGGTAAAACTTATATAAACTAATATTCAATAAATTAATAAACACGATAAAATAATAAATTTTGTCGATTCAAATTCGGGCTAATATTAAAAATAACAAAATTTAATAAGATAATAATTTTTAGAAAACCTCAATGTAAATATATATATGATCCCAACAATATCATAAATTAATAATTATATGAACTTATGCACACATTACTAAGATAACATAATAAAATAAGACAGTAATGTTGTTTATTTTTACTTAAACTTTATTTTATTCGAGTTCATCTCTAATTTTACTTAATTCATCTATAACTATTAGTCTTGTTTTCTTGATCTCCATCCAACATTAAAGTTCTAGATTAAGTTTTTATGCGTAACTATTTCTAATGTATCGTTGTATCGTCTTCAATTTTATTTTCAACATTAAGTATTGTTTGCATATGGATAGTCTAATATTCTATTAACATTCGTTGTATTGCGATGATAAAGATTATTAATCATATTTCAAATTTTTGCCACTAGACCTAAAGACATGCCACTAAAAAGGGGTGTGGCTATAATGATAAGTGTTTGAACCATAGGACTTGTTAGGACAAGTTATATGTGGCCATCTTTTCCCAAAACCATTGGTTCAAACCAAGCTAGTGGGAACTAAAAAGATGAGTGGTCCGGATCTACATAAGGGTCACTTTTTCCTGAACTTACCAATCTGTGCCATGTAATCTGGAGAGTGTAGTAATAGGGAGACGAGTAATTAAATAAAAACATGTCTACTCAATCAACATATAACATAAACCGGACAGTAATGCCCTGGAATGTAAATATAGATAGCCGAATAGCAATACTTGGGAAAGGTAAGTGATGATAACCTAGAACTCCTTAAACTAGTACCGAGAATGGTAAACGATGAATTCAATATGCGCGGTATTATACACTTCAAGTTCTCTCCATACGCATCATTTGAAATAAGTTGACTCTCACGATAAGGGAACGATAAGCCCATGACTAGCTAATTCTTACATACGAAAGGTGAAAGCGACTGGGTACTGTTCATAGGAAAGATAAAAGTATTAGAAATCTGACCACCCGACAGTGCCATATCTGGCGGGGTACGTACGCAGTCTGCACCATCTTTGCGCCTATGGATATTTGTGTAGGGAGACTGAGCATAAACGACAAAGAAAACTGGTGAGAAACACTCAAGTATCAAGTACCAAACCCGACGAGGAGATCCGAGACCCGACCCGACCAAGGAAAGATAACCTGGTATGCGAAACCCGATCAGGTAAACTTTATAACTAAAACCCTCTTTTTCTCGGAAAATGGATCCGATTTTTTATCTCAGAACTCTCTCAACAAAATTATTCTCACAAGCATATACTCTTTCAAAGCAATTAGCTTCGATTCATCAATGCATATCCCCTCAAACTCACCCAAAATCCACAAAATAAGTTGATACTTTGTGGATCCACCGTTCCTAAGGACCCGAAGTCACTGATTCTTCATTCACTTCCTCTGGTTTCTGACTCTCACTTTCTTGTTCCCGATTCATCTCTATTGTGGTCCTTCGTGATTGTTTACTATCTTGAGCGTCGGAAAGCCATCGGAAAACAATTCATCATCGTGTTTTCCGAGCTCTAATATTTCATTGTTGATTGTGTAGGAGGCATGCCCCCAAGAGGAGGAAAAATACCTCAAACACTATATATTCAGATTAATAGATTTTAATTTGGTTATTTTTGGTTGATTTGTTTAACATGTGAAACTTATATTATTTTAAAATTCCACAAAAAAAATTAATTACATATTCTTATTCCATATGATTAAAAGCAGATTCAAAATATAAAAGTTTATGATTTAGAATAGAATATTTTTTAGATAATTAAGATTAATGGAACAAAACAAATTAAGACAAATAAATAAATAATAATAATCTGAGAAATTAAGACCATCCACGACTTTGCATCTATGATTATTATTATTATTATTAAATTAAGACAACTATTATTAAAAAAAAATAATTGTTTTTAATTTAATTTAATTTAATTTTAATTACGTAACAGAAGCTATTCTGATAGAGGTAATAGACTCAATAGTCTTAATCAACAAAATTAACGATTTTCTTAGTTAATATAGGTATTGGCCCGATTTTTTTAGTTAAAATTTTAAAAAATATAATTTGAGGTATATTTATGCATGCAGTTTTTATTTAAATACTAATTGTCATATATATATATGTTTCTAATGTCATGCCTGTAGTTGGAGCATTGGTGCTCCCAACTTTTGAATCTCTAAAACTTCGTGTGAAAGCAATAATGTTGTATTCGGTTTTGGAACATGCGAAACCATGTAAACGAACGCTAGTTTGTTTGGGAAATGGTACCACCAATTGGGTTTATCTTTGTTTTTTTTTTTCTTTAAAAAGTGATCCTTTATTTATTAAAAACAATTACACAATAAGTTACTTTTACACTTTCTTATTACACAATAAGCTATTTTTAACTCTTGCTGTATTTTGTGAGAATAAAAAATCAAACTACCCAATGCTTCAATTTGTTTTTTTTTGTAAATCAGAAATTGCCTGCATGGTCGTGGATGCAAGGTCGTGGATGCTCAAGAATCTGAGAAAAAAAATTATTACCCCATCTCATTTGTTTTCTATTTTTTTATAATTTGAAAGACATAAAACAATTTATTTGGTAACAATGAATGATAATTTTATGTTTCCAACATTTTAAAATCTATTTTGCTATAGTTTTGATGTGAAAAAAAACAATAAATCTAAACATATGAAATCCAGATCGACGTGGACATGAAAACATGGACAATTGTGTGTGGACAGATGAAAATTTTGTTGGGCCCGGATTTAGCACCCTAAATCCAGCCCGAATAAGCATGCTCAACAAAGAAGGCTCGGCCCACGACGAGGTCTCATGAGACTGTTTACAAGCTGAAGTGAGCGAGGTCGCGAGATAGAGCAAGTCAACAAGCTGGAAGCAGCGAGCGTGCTGGAAGCAGCGTGCATGCTGGTAGCAGCGAGCATGCTGAAAGCACCGAGCACGAGGAAAGGAAGTGAGCTCGCAGGAAGACATGAGTATGCATTTGACCAAGTTCAAACCTGGTCAAATGCATTTATTTCATATTAAAGACAAAAGATTACAAATTTGATTATGTAGTTAATGTAAATAATTAGGACCATGCAGTTACGTTTTCAGCTGGTATAAGTATGAAACACCAGCCTCATTGTAAATGACCGAATTCTTGGCTAAAAATAACAATACATAACTTTTTCTCTCAATCTTTTAAGTAATTTCTAAAAAATACTCAACCCGCAAGCCGATAATTGAGGTTGTGAGATTCTGCTCTCACAATTTGGCGCCGTCTGTGGGGAGAAACAAAACAATTTCCTTCTTCTAACCCACAAAGTTTATCATTCAAAAAAGGATAATGTCAGGCACAACAAGCGCAGCAATCACCGTTTCATCCGGAGCTATAAACACCTCCATTCCACTCTCCAAGCCTGATACTACCGCTCGGATGGAACAACCAACGTTCCCATCACCGCCTCGGAAGCGAATGTCACGGCTGGGACCAACGAAACTGTTGTTCCTTCGGGACCTACAGTCTTAAACCAGCGGGCTCCGGATCAAATAGCTGAGATCCGGAACTTGATATCGGTTCTCATAGAACAGAATCGTCTAATAGCAGGTCGTCAGGACGATCTCGAAAGAGCAATTCAGGCGAGCGCAAACATACGTTCTGAGGGCGCAAACCACGTCCAAAACGGGGGGGGGGGGGGGGGGGGGGGGGGCTTATGCTTCGACCTCAATACAATTACGAAAATGGTTCAGGCTCGGGCAGCATGCCTGAATTTGAGCCAATCAAGAAGTACTATGAGGACACAAGTGCGGAGCTCCAGCGGCTGAGCTCCGCACTGGAGATCGATCGGGTGATTGATAAAATCAATCAGACCCCGCTCACCTCACGGATTGCGAGTCCCCAGCTTGGAGATATCAAAAATAAACATAGAAACCGACCCCAAGGCATTTATGAGGAGTTTCAATTTCGCTTTCTCGAGGGTGCATCTATTAAAATAAAAATAAAAAATCTTCTCTTAAGCCTGCTAAAAGCAGCCTGAAGTTTTTCAACTTCTATCTACAAGCTAAAAACTTTACTCCATAAATGAACAGCCTTACGAGCTAGAGCGTGCTACCAGCTAGCATGACTCGACTTTGCGTCTAAATTGCAAGGTCACAACCTTTCTAGTCTCTAAATGACAACAACCTTTACGTCTAAACTGTTTAGGTTGCATGCCTGCTTTTAAATGGCTTCGACCTTGCGTCTTAAAATCGCCCGGTCAGCTCCCTAGGTCTCTAAACGACCTGGGAGCATGGTCTCTAAACGGCCCGAGTCCTTGGCTGAAAAACTGCCTTTGACCCATTGAAAAGTGTCACCCTCTAAATGGCGAAAGTCTTGATCCCTCCTCAGGGTATGCATGCAACATCACAAGGGTGAAGCTGTCAAATAAAAAAAATCAGAAATTGAACCTGCTAAAAGCAGCCTGAAGTTCTTCAACTTCCATCTCCAAGCTAAAAGCTTAATTACTTAAATGAACAGCCTTACGAGCTAGAGCATGCTACCAACTAGCATGACTCGACTTTGCATCTAAATTGCAAGGTCACAATCTTTTTACTCTCTAAATGACAACAACATCTACGTCTAAACTGTTTATGTTGCATGCCCGCCTCTAAACGACTTCGGCCTTGCGTCTTAAAATCGCCTGGTCAGCTCCCTAGGTCTCTAAACGACCTGGGAGCAGGGTCTCTAAACGGCCCGTATCTTTGGCTGAAAAACTGCCTTTGATCCATTGAAAAGTGTCAGCTTCTAAATGGCGAAAATGATAAATAAATCTAGAGTAAAACGAAAGATTGCAGGACCGCATCCTCAGTGACACGTCACCAAGGATGCTGGGGGGCTAATGTTGGGCCCGGATTTAGCACCCTAAATCTAGCCCGAATACGCATGCTCGACAAAGAAGGCTCGACCCACGACGAGGTCTCATGCGAGGTCGCGAGATAGAGCAAGTCAACAAGCTGGAAGCAGCGAGCGTGCTGGAAGCACCGAGCACGAGGAAAGGAAGCGAGCTCGCAGGAAGACATGAGTATGTATTTGACCAAGTTCAAACCTGTTCAAATGCATTTATTTCATATTAAAGACAAAAGATTGCAAATTTGATTTTGTAGTTAATGTAAATAATTAGGACCATGCAGTTACGTTTTCAGCTGGTATAAGTATGAAACACCAGCCTCATTGTATAGGACCGAATTCTTGGCTAAAAATAATAATACATAACTTTTTCTCTCAATCTTTTAAGTAATTTCTAAAGAATAGTCAACCCGCAAGCCGAGAATTGAGGTTGTGAGATTCTGCTCTCACAAATTTTGTATTATTAGTGTGGATGGTCATGTGTGGATGTAGTTCTTGATATTTGCGAGTAAATTACTATCCACACATGACCCTACACACTAATAATATGAGATTCTCATATGTCCACTCACAATTGTCCACGTTTTCATGTCCACGTCGATTTGGATTTCATATGTTTATATATATATATATTCTTTTTTAGATTTCTTGTTTCATATTAAAACTATAGTAAAATAGATCCGAAAATATTGGAAAAATAGAATTATCATTTATTGTTACCAAAAAATGGTTTTATGTCTTTCACATTATAAAAATATAGAAAAAAATCAGGTGGGGTAATAATTATATTACTCAAATTTTTGATTTTCTGACTCATCTGCGATCTTGCATCCATGACCATGCGGGGCAACTTCGAATTTACAAAAAAAACAGTGGAATAAGTACACTAATAGTTGAAAGTGGCTAAATGTGTAAGAAAAAAAATAAATTGTGGCTTATTATGTAAATCACCCTATTTATTATAGTTTATACAAGAGTTATTTACAATTTGTGGCACTTTCCCACTTTGCTCTTACATTAAAGACACTTGCTGAGTTTAAGCACACTTTACCTACTTTGGGAAAGGGGGGGGGGGGAGACAAAAAAACACATTCTCTCATTATTCACAAAAACAAATATTTTTTTTTAATTATTTTTTTTCACACCCAAATGATTTTGTTTTGCTTATTTATTCTCATAAAAACATAATTTTGCATTTTTTTTGCACCATCAACTATATTTCTTTTTTTCTCAACACTCTTATATCCATTTTACAATATTTTACTTACACGTGGTACGAACACATTGGCCAAACGCATGCGTATCCACATAGATGCGTACATGTGGACGCATTTAAATGGATAGACATGTGGTATCCACGCGTATGTTGTCCACGTGGACGCAACTGCATGTTGTGTATGCGTATTCACGCGTATATCGTCCACGAGTACGCACCTACATGGATAAGCATGTGTATCCACTCGAATGTCGTCCACATGTACGCACCTATATGGATATGCATGCGTATCCACGCGAATATTGAACACGTGTACGCAGCTACATGGAAACACACACGTCATAGCCGTGCAAAATATAGTTCCGGGCAAAACTATCCGAGCAAGGCAAAACTAATCCGAGCAGGGCAAAACTAATCCGAGCAGGGCAAAACTATCCGATCAGGGCAAAACTATCCGAGCAGGGCAAAACTAATCCGAGCAAAGTTTTTTGTGAAATTGGTATCAAAGTATAGAGAAAAAAAATTGATTGTGAACAAATAATTATTAGATTTTATTTTTATGAGAAAAATATAAAGAAAACAAAAATGTATGGGTGTGTGAGATAAAAAAATAAATAAAAATAAAAAGTAAATAGGAGAAGGTTAATTACCTCTTGGTGAGAGAGATATAAAGGTAAAAACACCCACTAAAAAAAGGCAAAATGTGTCTAAATACATCAAGTATTTGTTTGTAATTGTGTTTTGAATAAGTGTCTTTATATGTAACTAATAAAGTACCCGTATATATGCGGGTTTGTAATTTAATATTTAAAAATATGTGATAAAAAATTAAAGTAAAAAATGGAAAACAATATTAGATCACCCGTTAAAATATATAATACATAAATTTAGAAACAAAGTTTACGATAAAATAAATATATACCTTAAAAGAAAAAGCTGGTGAAAAGATGCAGTAAATAGAGTTGAATACGATTATTGGACTTTAAATTTTTTTGGTGTCTAATTGACATACTACTAAATTATGGTTTATATAGAGGTGAAAATTTAGAATTCTTTTATTTTTATGATTAATTTCCTTAATCTAAATGAAAAAACTAAAGAATTTGTTTTCCTTTTTTATATTAATTTCGCCTTTTATATTATTTTTTTAACTTTTATTTTTATTTTTAGTACTTTTATCTTTTAAGATTATGAATCGCTTATTAAATTTTTAGAATTTTTACGTTTTTTTATTAATCGATTTGAATTTTTTCCAACTTTGATTTGGCACGTGTCGCGATCATGTTAATTAACAACTTTGAAACATTCAATTTTATATATAGATATTTTTTTATTCTAAACTGAAATATGATTTTTCATTTTTTATAAAATTTGGGCTTTTTTCCTTTTTTATGATTGTTATCTATTGTTTAATTTCCTTATTTTAACATGAAATATGGGTTTTCCTTTTTAAAATCGTTTTATTTATAGTTTTTGTTTAATTTCCTTAATCTAAACATAACTAATATTTTTTTCCTTTTACTTTTTAGGATTAAGAAATGATTATAAATTTTAATTTTATTGTTAATATTATGTGTCAAAATCTAATTGTAAGTTTTTTATAGGTATCAAAATCTAATCGATTAACTTGACACGTGTCGCGATCTTGCGAGTTAGCAACTTTGAAATATTATCTTAATCAAAATAGAAAATTTTGTATATCTTTTTTTAAGCTTTTATCCTTTTTTTTTAACTTTAGCTTTTAAAATATTTGTTGATTTATGTTTTCTTTGTTTACTTTTTTTTATGATGTCAATATATTGTTTAATTGGTTTATTATAAATATAAATATTTTTCTCATTTTTTAATAAAACTTTAAGATAAATTTCCTTAATCTTAAAGCAATTTTTATTTTTCTTTCTTTGCTAACTTTTACATTTAGGATTAAGTCTAGATTATATTTTTTTCTTTTATTGTTAAATAAAAAAAACTTTAAGATAAATTTCTTTAATCTAAAAACAAATTTTCTTTTCTTTTTTTGTTAACTTTACTTTTAGAATTAAGTTTAGATTATATTTTTTCTTTTATTGTTAATATTATGTGTCAAAATCTAATTGGTAAATTTTCTTACAAGTTTCCAGATCTAATGGATTGACTCGACACGTGTCGCGATCTTGCGAATTACTAACTTTGAATCATTCTCTTTTTATATATAGATAATAATAATAATAATAATAATAATAATAATAATAATAATAATAATAATAATAATAATAATAATAATAATAATGATGTTAAATAGTCCCTATTTTTATTTAGAATTTCAGTATTCATTGTTTCTCTCTTGATATTTCTGTAAGAAAATAAAAAATTGCATTAACGTACAACATTAGTTATTTTCTTTTTTTTTTATACACCTATAGCGTATCCGCATTATTTTTGTTTTATACACCACATCTATATGTGGATACGTTAAGATATAGATTACACAAGATTGAAAAACTATAACGTACATCATATTTTTTAGCATAGTAATCTAAAAAAAAAATCTAATATTATACACCACCTCTATATGCATTAACGTACAACATATTTGTCATGGGTAACAAAGTGATCGTTCTGAAAAACCCATCATAATAAACTACATATTTCATAATTACACAAAAGATTACCTATAATTACACAAAAGATTACCTCTTAGTAATATGTTTTGCGTTTGGTTTATGTATCTCTCTTCTCAATATTTTTTGGGTTGTAAAATTGAGAAACTATCAAATTGGTTATATAGAAATAAGGAATTATAATTTATTTTCCTTATTTGATTGTATTCCTTTTTTAATTTCTTTAATCAAAATAGAAAAATGTTTATCTCCTTTTTTAAAATTTAGTTTTATAGATAAATTTCCTTAATCTGAAATCAATCTTTATTTTCCAGATCTTGCGAGTTACTAACTTTGAATCATTCTATTTGCTTTTTATTTTTCTTTTTTCTGCTAACTTTACATTTATGATTAAGTCTATGTTCTATTTTTGTTCTTTTTCTCTTTTTTTTTGGGCTAACTTTACTTTTAGGATATTCCATTTTTTTATAAAGATACTTTTTTTTTTGGCTAAATTTACTTTTAGGATTAAAGTTTTTTTTTCCTTTTTCTTAACTTAAACTCTAGCTTTTAATTTTAAGTTAAATTTTTTTAATCTAAAAACAACTTTTATATTAACTCGACACGTGTCAAAATCTAATAGATTAGCTTGACATGTATCGCGATCTTGCGAATTACTAATTTTGAATCATTCTCTTTTATATATACGTGTAAGCTGGGGGATTCTTGAACGCGCAGAAAAGAGCCTAGAAGTTTCATCCTCCACACGTGGCTCCTTATCCTTCCATTGTTTTCAATCTCTCTTCTTGGATTCGCGAAAAGTTGTTTTCTTTTAATCTCCAAAAACTATTTTAAATTCTTGCCCTTAATGTATATCATACAGTTCCCAACAGAAAACATGAGTCCATAACCATCCGTTTTAGAGCATCACCAATGCCGAACGTTTAGAGCCCTAGTTTACTACATTCAGAATATATCTTCTTCTTCCTCCCCCTTAACCTAACTTATTTGCGTCGCATCGATCCTTTTTTTTGTTGTTGTTGTTGTTGTTAAAGATCCTTGTTTAAAGTTGAAGATCAATGACGATGATCTCCAATCATCCAAAGGAATTGGCGGAGGAGATTCTCTCCAATTTAGAAAAGTAAGCAACCGAGCATCAAGGGTGTAAGTAATCTCTTATAAATATTTTATGATTAAAATGTGATTAATTTAAAATTTAATTTAAAGTTTAAAACTTCTAGAGGATTTTATAAATGTGATTAAATCTCATTAGAGGTTCTAAAAAAAATTATAATTTAAATAGTTTAAAATTATAAATATATTATATTTTATAAAACCAAAATTATATTGCATTTCATAAAATTTAAAACATACAAAATATAGATATTGAAATTATAATACGTTTAGTTGTAATCTTGAGGGATGCCAAATTTATGCCATATATTCTCAACCAAATCAGCTTTTAATTGTTGATGTATATTTCTATCCCGAACTTGATTTCGAATACCGATCATATTGCTGAGATTTGTAGGCATTTATGTAGAATACGTCATATCCACTTCTGAAGTTCTGCTTCCTTCTCCTTGTTCGAATTCTGATATATCAAACTCAGTGTATCCATCTCGTTCGTTTTCTACTATCATATTGTGTAGTATGATACATGCTATCATAATCTTTCCTATTTTTACCTTATCCCAAATAAGAACTGGATTTTTGACAATGGTAAATCGAGCTTGCAAGACTCCAAAAGCACGCTCGACATCTTTACGGACAGCTTCTTGATATGTTGCAAATAAGGATGCTTTCGGACCTTGAGGAATTGGAATATATTGGATAAAGGATGCTTGTGGACGGTATACGAGTAGAGTAAATAATATTTTCGTCATTTACACGCTAAAAGATTAAAAAACAAAAAAATTAAATGCTAAAATTGTAAATAAAATTTAAATAAGTGTTAATCTATCCAAACATGTCTAATTTAATTCATCAATAAATCGAGGGGCTTTGTTTTTTGATTTTGTTTTAAATCCCTTTTCTTTTTGCCAAAACCTAAATTTCCTTTGTAGACCATCGTCGTGTCGTTTGCCAAATTGCTACCACCGTCAAAGAGCTCATCATCTCCGCCGCCGAAATCGTCACCGCTGGTTCGTTTTACCTACTCCGTAAACTTTTTCATGGATTTTTCCTGCCTTCCGAACCGAGATCCTTTTTAGTCTTTACTGCTTCAACGAATTTACTCTTCCTTTTTTTGTTATTTGTGTGATTTTGGTTTCTGTGTGTTGTTTAAAAACGAAAGAAGGTTTTTATTCTACGGGAAGATTGATTCTTCTGTTTTGAATGATTTCTCAGTGAAACAAAGAGGTCTCTTCTTCTTTCTCAGGCGGATTTTGAGTTCTCGACAATGGAATCGGTATCTGGCGTATGACAAATTTTTTTAACCAAAAACCAATGCAGACTCGACACCTGTCTTAAGAACCTCATTAAGAACCGCTTCTAAAAATTCTTCCCTAAGGATCGGTTCTTAAGGAAATAGGGCTTTTTATTTATTTTTGACCCATTAATACTTAAGAACTTCACTTATGAACCTCCCTAGAATCTCCATTGGACCTGCTCTTACTTTATTGGTCGATTTATGATTGATTTTTTGTTTGTTTTAAATTAAGTGGTCATTTTCGATTTTCAATATAATTTTTTTTAGATAAAATTTTAATTTTAAACTTATTATTGTAATGTATTAATAAGAGCGAGAAAATTATGTAATATATAACAAAAACAACTTTAAACGATCTATAAAATTAAACATAAGGAGTATTTAATTAGTTAACTAGGTGAATACCTAACCAGGACATGTAGCCTAGCGGTTTGTGCTTAGGTGGTCTCTGTGTTACCATCCGGGTTCGACTCCGGCGTGCTGCGTCTTTGGATGCTTATTAGTATGTTTGATGTCAAAAAAAAACTAGGTGAATACTTGCGCAACGCACGGATGGTTTTAGACATTTATTTTCCAAATCTATTGTTGTCAATTTTGTTTTTCCAAAATATTTTTATGTTTAACAACCATTGTTTAAGTAAAATGGAACAGGTGAATAATTTATGGTCTGAAGTATCCCATATTCTATTAAAAAACGGGTGAAACCTATTAGCGTATAGAATTAAAATTAATTTATTTTAACTGTTTGATATTTTTAACTTGTAAAAAAAAAATTTCATAGGTTTCATTATGCCAATTTTAAATTTGAAAACATGAATAATTATGTATTTATTCTCAACGAACAACTCAAATAATTTACCTACTCCATCAAAATTTTAAAGTTTTGTGCACGCCACATGATATGACACCGAATTATTATTTGAGTCGGTAAATTATTTTAAGATTTTATAGTTTTATGGTTTCAATCCATTCCATTAAATTTGAAACCATCAATAATGTTGTCATTGATCCCTTTCATTAAATATTGATTATTATGAATGCACTAACCCTGTAATGGAAGATGAACGGATCGTAGGTTTTTTTTGTTTCTTAAAGAAGATGCCACGTGTCAACTTCTCCAGCGCTGACGTGGCAAGCAACATGAGAGAGTTGATCCTCTTTTATAGTATAGATTAATTATAATTCATTAATGTTAAATTTTACATAAAATATATATTTAATATTGTTTATTATCTATCTAAACATAGTTCAATTAATAATAAAATAAAATACAGAATAAATACAATTTAAAATACATTTTTTCTAAAACAATTATTTTGAACGGAAAAAATGTTAAAATTGAAACTCATATAGCCGGTTACTCCAAGACACTGATCGGAAGGTGTATGAATCCCAAGAAGCAGGACATGAAGGTTCTCCTCCACATGCTTCCTCGAATTCTGAACGTCGAAGATCGAGTAGCCGCAGCAGATCTCGGAATGGGCCGGTTCCAATTTGATTTTGACAGAGAGGAGGACATTGCGGATATCTTGAAGATGGAGCATTTTCATTTCGATTACTGGATGCTATTATTGGTGCGATGGGAACCCGTCGTGGATAGAAAATACCCGTCGGCCATAAAATTCTGGATTCGGGTAATGGGAGTTCCTCTTCATTATTGGACTGACCAGACCTTTCGTAGCATCGGTGAAGCTCTTGGCGAAGTGAAAGAGGTGGATCTCGATATGGGCAGAGTGCAAGTAGTTCTGGATGGTTTCAAGCCTTTATGTTTTGAAACAGCGGTTGAGTTTCATGGCGGGGAAGAGACAATCATCACGTTGCGGTACGAGAGGATGTTCGGTTATTGCAGAAGCTGTTTTAGTTTATGCCATGACCAGTCCCAATGTTCTCGACGGGTAGACAGGGCGGAGGCCCCGGAAAATTCTATGGAGGATGTGAACCCGGGCCTGAATGTAGTTAGCTACAAAGCTGCGGCGGTTCATGGCCTGGGGGGGGGGGGAAGTTAGCTCAATACCAAGCTGAGGTCTCAGGTAAAACACATTACGGGCAGGACAAGGGAAAGGGAAAAGTTCAGGATTTCAGAGATGTGGGGACATGTAATATAACAGGAAAGGAGTATCGGTACGGTTCTTGGAAGGGGGACAGGAGGTACAGAGACAGAGATTCAAAACCTATCCCTTCCTCGAGTCACGTACCAGCTAAAGAGACAAACAAAAGGTACGCCATGTCCACTTCGGGGCTGAATGAACTGAGATCTACAAGTGTGGGAAATAGTTTGTCGGATCATGAAAGGAAAATGCTTGATGCGTTTATGGGCAGTAACGCGGGAAAGAACCAGGATCCAGGTGAAGGCACATCGCTGGAGAATTGCGGTAAGGGAGGTCAGATCACAGGGAAAGAGGTCCGCAAGGGCCTGCACTTTGAGGAAAATGCAACGGAGACTCTTGAGACGGAAAGCTACAAAGGTCAGATTTCTGAAAAATCGTTATTATCAGAGAATGCTCCTAGTGTGGTAGAGATGCTAGATGACTTAATTACAGATAATTCGGTAGCAATAGACGAGTTAAGGGAACAAGAAAACTTTGCTGATGGAGTTTTGGTTGACTTTGGTGATGATTTTCTGGATTCTGATTTTCTGGGTGAGGATATGGAGATAGGGGAAATTGTGGAAGGGGCTATTGTAGAGGCTGAAATAGTACGGACAGAGGAACTGGATGATGGATTGATAGTTGAGACGGATGAGGGTACGGTGAATGTGGAGGGATTGAGAAAGGATAAAGAAGGAATTGATGGACAAACTAATGCAAAGCGGAATCAGGCCTCTAATCTGAAAAACCAGGTGATGGGCGTAGGTCTAAAGAAGAGGATTGTGCAGGGTATAATCTTCCCAAAGAAGAAGGGAATTCCAAAACATCAGGAACGGGTCGGGGACGCGCAACAAGGCGCTGGAAAGAACCCAACAAAGGCAAGAAACAAGTCGGCGACCTCAAAATTTGAAGTTCAGGAATGAGGCTCAAGTGTGAGAGAGTTAAAGATTCGGATAATAAGAGGTCGTTTAATCACTTTCTGGGGTCATGGAAGATGCTCAGATCTTTTTTTAATTTTCGGTTTAATCAACATTTGCTACGTTTATGTAATCCATTTCTGGGATTTCCCAGAATTAAAAATTTACATTTGGATGTATTGCATGAGTTAAAGAGCGTTTTTGCTCTTCCCTTTATTAATAATTTCCAGGTTTCCCTAATATTTATAACACGATTTTGTGCGTTTAAAGATAAAACACAGAGGACAAAATACGGTGCGCACACAGAGTTGGAGTTTTTGAGGGGCGGCCCTATCCTAAGGTTTGGTTCGGAAAAAGTTAATACGGTATATTGATGCGGATTTTGAGCTGGATTTGTCAGGGGCTTGGCAACCATTACACAATAAGTTACCTTCGAGAAATATGGAAAAAACATAAGCCAGAGTTCTTATTTCTTTCAGAAACCAAACAAGAATTTCCCTTTATACAGAAATTCCAACCCCACTTTGGTTATGACCATTTGCACACGGTGAACCCGATCGGTGCGAGCGGTGGACTTGCATTATTTTATGATAGTTCTTATCAGGTAAAAATTATTTTTTCAAATAATCGGATAATCGATATCGAAGCGCTCGTTCAAGGGGAAAAAATATTTTTATCTTTTATCTATGGAGATCCGGTACCAAAATTGCGGGATCAAGTGTGGGAACGACTAACACGGACAAGCTTATCCCGATCGGATCTGTGATTCATAATTGGTGATTTAAATGAGATAACTGGTAATAGCGAGAAACAAGGAGGAATTTTAAGACATGCATCCACTTTCATTCCATTCAATCTCATGATTCAAACTTGTGGTTTATTGGAATTTCCATGCTTGGGAAATACCATGTCCTGGAGAGGAAACCGAAACAAAAAGACAGTACGATGCCGGTTAGATCGGGCTTTAGCTACTGGAAATTGGCACGGAATGTTCTCACATTCTTATGTCGAATATCTAGCAATGATTGGGTCGGACCATAGACCATTAGTTGCCACAATTTAGGATAAAATTCCACGGAAACGCGGTCAATTTCGGTTTGATAAACGCTGGATTGGGCAAGACGGGCTGATGGACTCGATTGCAAAGGGATGGGAGATTAATCCAGGGGGAACCAGACCATCATTTGTCCATAAAATTAGGAACTGCCGGCGGGAGATATCAAAATGGCGGAAGAATAATTTACCTTACGGCAAAGAAAAGATAAATGGGTTACAACAGGCATTAGAAGAGGCCCAAAATGACGATAATAGAACCCAAGAGGAATTGATAGAAATTAGCAGAAAATTAATGGAAGCATATCGGGATGAGGAGAACTTCTGGCAACAGAAAAGTCGTACGCTGTGGCTTACAGTGGGCGATAAAAATTCGAAGGAGGGCAAGGAATCGGATTATCGGGTTACACAATGAAGCAGGTTTGTGGGTCACATCAGAAAAAGAGGTGGAACAAGTAGCGATAAAATATTTTGACGATTTATTCTCCACTACGTCACCGACGGATTTTGAGGAGGCTCTGGACGAAATTAAGCCTTTAGTTTCGCAATTTAACAATGACAAACTTACGGCAATGGCTACCGAAGAGGAAGTACGGTCGGCACTCTTTATGATGCACCCAGAAAAAACCCCGGGCCCTGACGAAATAACTTCACTCTTTTTCCAGCAATCTTGGCACATAGTCAAGACAGATTTAGTAGAGTTGGTAAACGGTTTCTTAGCGACGGGGGCTTTTGATCACCAACTGAACATGACAAATATTTGTCTAATCCCGAAGACGGAAAGACCAACCCGGATGATGGACTTACGACCTATCAGTCTTTGTAATGTAGGATATAAGATTATTTAGAAGGTTTTATGTCAGAGGTTAAAGCGACTACTCCCGAAACTCATTTCGGAGACTCAATCAGCCTTTGTGACAGGAAGATTAATTTCCGATAATATTATTCTTGCTCAAGAGATGTTCCACGGTCTCCGGACGAACAAGTCATGTAAGAGCAAATTCATGGCGATTAAAACGGATATGAGCAAAGCGTACGATCGGGTGGAATTGTCTTTTATTGAACATCTTCTGAGGAAATTTGGTTTTTCAGAAAAATGGACTAGATGGATGATGTGGTGCATTACATCAGTAGAGTACAAAGTGCTTATCAACGGACAACCCAAAGGTCGGATAATTCCGAAAAGAGGGCTTCGTCACGGGGACCCTTTGTCACCTTATCTATTCATTCTTTGTACGGAGGTCTTAATAGCAAACATCCGAAAGGCAGAAAGAGAGAAATTGCTAACGGGGTTAAAAGTCGCGAGAGCAAGCCCATCGGTATCACACTTGCTCTTCGCTGATGACAGTCTTTTCTTCTGCAAAGCTACCAAACAGGAATGCGAAACTATATTACGTATCCTACAACAATACGGGTCAGTGTCGGGGCAGTAAATCAATTTCGGTAAATCTTCTTTACAATTCGGTCACACGATCGATGCAATGGTGCAACATGAGGTTCAACAAACACTAGGAATTGCTACAATCGGCGGCATGGGCTCGTATCTAGGCCTTCCGGAGAGTCTTGGAGGTGCCAAAAGTAAGATCTTTAACTTTGTAGCAGAGAGGCAACAAAATCGAATTAACGGATGACATCAAGGTTTCTATCAAAAGGGGGAAAGGAAGTTTTAATCAAATCCGTGGTATCAGCAATGACAACCTTCGTTATGTCGTACTTTAGGTTACCCAAGTCCATTACCGCAAAACTAACTAGTGCGGGGGCACGGTTCTGGTGGAGCTCAAACGGAAATTCAAAGGGAATGCATTGGATAGCATGGAAGAAATTGTGTCGAAGCAAATCGGAGGGAGGCTTGGGTTTTCGGGCAGTCGAGGACTTTAACACAGCACTACTGGCCAAACAATTATGGAGATTAATGGAGAAACCGGATTCTTTGTTTGCACGGGTTCTCAAGGGTCGATATTTTCGGAACTCAGATCCTTTAGAACCCATTCGATCATATTCTCCATCATATGGATGGAGGAGTATTATCTCAGCTAGACCTCTGGTCAACAAATGGCTAATTAAAAGAGTTGGATCAGGCTGTTCTATATCGGTATGGAATGACCCGTGGATACCATCCTCTCAGCCGAGGTCAGCAACATGTAAAGGGTACAATTATTACCCGAATTTAATGGTCAATCACTTGATGGACCCAGTAACCCAGACGTGGAATACAACGTTATTGAACGCGATTATTGATCCAGAAGACGTGAAGATTATTCGGGGTCTGCATATAAGTAGTACATACAAACCAGACACCAATGGATGGCATTACACAAAATCAGGGATGTATTCGGTGAAGTCGGGTTATCAAATTGAACAATAATAACCAAATATAGGTACCACAAAATATTTTGGCCCGGATGTGACGAAATTACAAGCACACACCTGGAAGTTGAAATGCTCCCTGAAATTAAGACACTTTATTTGGCAAGCTATATCGGGCTGTCTCGCGGTCTCATCTAATCTGCGAAGTAGAGGAATTAACTGTGATACGCGATGTGCAAGGTGTGGATCGGAATATGAATCCATCAATCATGTCCTCTTCGAATGTCCTCCGGCATTACAAACATGGGCACTTTCAAAGATTCCAACACCTCCGGGTGTTTTCCCAATGTCATTGGTCTTCGCTAATTTTGATCATCTTTTTTGGAGGCTTACACCAAATAATTCGGATAACAGCTTTCCATGGATTGCGTGGTACATTTGGAAAGGGAGAAATAATAAGGTTTTTCCGAATGTGGACAGATGTCCACAGGATATACTACAACAGGCGGAAACAGAGGCCATGTCTTGGGAGGCGGCACAGAACAGTGACCCAGATGTGATAATTCAAAACTTTACCCCTTCCCTGGTAATTCCGCCATATGACGGTTGGCGATGTAATGTTGATGGATCTTGGAAGGCGACCGATAATTTCTCTGGAGTAGGCTGGTATTGTTATCAGGAAGGAGTCGAATGAACCATAATGGGAACGAGGAATCTGCGAAGAAGCATATCCCCCCTTCACGCAGAATTGGAAGCACTCATCTGGGCCATGCATTGTTTGCTAGCAAACCAGAAGACGGAAATAGTTTTTGCAACTGACTGCTCCGAGTTGGTGAAGATGGTGTCTACACCCGAGGATTGGCCGGCTTTCGCACTACACCTGGAGGAATTCGTGAAGAGTAAGGAGGCTTTTTCTTTTTTCTCAATCTCACTTATCCCACGCGCGAACAACACAATGGCAGACAAGTTAGCAAAAAGTGCTCGCGTCTACCCAGTGGATATTGACTATGTAAACTCGGTACCACCGAATTGGATTTCCGAATCGTTTTAGGTACTTAGACTGTTGGAAAAAAAAAAGTTAAAATTGTTACTACTCTCTCCGTTCTGTAATAAGTGATGTTTTAGAGTTTTTTTTGTTATCAAATAAGTGATGTTTTCACAAATCAATGTAAAATTTAATTGTTTTTGACTCTTTATATTTTCAAATTATTTTTTTTATTGGTTGAATTTTGTTTAAATGTATAATAAATAATGTTTTTAGTATAGAAAAAAAATAAAAATTAAATAAATCCTTAATCTTTGTAAAAACAACATCACTTTAATAAGAACAGAAGGAGTATTTTAGAATTGGACAAAGTTTTAAAATTGAAAAAAAAAATTGAAACAACTAAAAGAGTATTGGACACTGGAAAAATAAACAAAATTAAACAATTTTAATTGTGACTTTTTCTTTTTTAACGAGGGAGTTTTATGTTCATTTTCCTTCACCTTTTTTCCGTTTAAAGTAAACAGAAAAAAAAAGCAGTGTTTTCGGTTTCTCTCCCGACAAGTTTCTCTGCAATCTGACTTTCCTCACCACAATAATGGCGAATAACGAAAAACTCTCGGAAGATTCAAACTCCAATGGAGGAGACCCATTTGACGCAGTAAAACAACGATTCAAGGATCGATCAAAGGTACCGCCTTGTCGCTTCAGTAGATTCGATTTCAACAATTTGATTTGGGCCACTTTTTTTAATAGAATTTTCATCTTTTTTGTTTGTTTTAATCACAGAAAGTTGTTCAGACGAGAGAGTTGTTGTCTAAACAAGCGGTACAGACGCGTGAGATCTTATCGAAACAGGCTGTTAAGATCGCGAAACAAGCCGAAGAACACGAGAGATTCATCAATAAGGCATCTTCTTCTTCTTCTTCTTTTTTCTATCTCATAATTTTCTTACTCTTTCCTTGCGGAGAAATTCACTTGAAACGTGATATTTAGACAAGGCTTGAATGGTATGTAAGAAAGATAGTGATGTAAGAGAATAATCGAATGATTCAATAACGCTAAACAACTGGATTTAGTATCTTAATAACGCTTGAGGTTTTTTTAGTTATATTGTATGGAGCGGAATCACTTTTCGAAAACGTGTGAACTTGATAAATGTTCGTAATGGTAAGAAAAATATAGGAAAGTAATTTGACTTTTGGCCACCTTGCTACAGATGATAATGGATGTTTGATTTCATGGTTTAAGCAAAATATTTTCATCTTGTTGTTGTCTGGTTTGCATTTGTTTTGATTTTTTACTCTATACGTTGAATTTCATGTGTTAAAGGTGACTCATCTTGTTGGGGTGCTCGGATTTGGAGGTTTTTGTTTCCTACTTGGAGCGAGTGAGTTAAAAAAAAATAAAAAATTGATGTAAGTCAATACAAGAGATCTCTAATTAAAATGAATGTTGTTAATATTGGTGGTTTGTTCTCAGGGCCTCAGGACATTCCTCTCGTTTACTGCTTATTCTTCGTGATCTTTGTTCCTCTGCGATGGATATATTACCGGTTCAAGAAATGGCATTATTATCTTCTGGTACACCCTTATTATTTGAGGTTTTGGAATCAACACACTGCATTTGATTATTCTTAAAACATTTTGTGCTTGTGATAGGACTTTTGCTACTACGCCAACACAATCTTCTTGGTTGATCTTCTTCTGTA
This sequence comes from Eutrema japonicum, assembly GCA_030161315.1. NCBI lineage: Eukaryota > Viridiplantae > Streptophyta > Magnoliopsida > Brassicales > Brassicaceae > Eutrema > Eutrema japonicum. The sequence goes on from BSQW01000011.1 coordinate 41,251,682, forward strand.
TCCTAGAAATGAAAAGCTTTTCATGGTTTGCTTCTCCTTTGCAGAGGTTTGCTTTTGTAACTAGATGGACACATTTATATGAGTCTTTGTGTGTGTCCGTGTAATCTGATTTACCGATTGGTTGTGTCTTGTTCTGCGGTTTATCTGCAGGGACCATTGGCCTGGGCAATTATTGTTTGGCGTTGCAGCCTGGTTTTTAGTTCGCCCGATAAGATTGTTAGTGTTCTTATACATCTCTTACCTGGTGAGTTATATAATCTTTTTCTTAGTCTCCATGTTGGCAAAGAATGTTGGAGATTCATATTGCTAAAGTTGACGGCTTTGATTCAAATTATTGGATGAAACTTGTTTGGTTTTTCAAATCCTGTACTTATTATTTTGGATATCAGATCTTCGGTTTTAAGAATAGGGGCAATTAGAAAAACACATGGTTTTAAGATTTGATCATGCATAAAAAAAACACATGATTTATCTAAGCTTATGCTTTTTCTCCTGGATTCTTTAGTCTTGCAATGACTTTGGTTTCAGGGCTCGTGTTCTTCACGATTAGGTGGTGGAATCCAGCGACCTTTGCAGCTATGCACCCTGTAGGCACTGATCGTAGGGCTTCATGGCCTTACGTGGAAGACAAAGCTTACCTTTTTACATGGCTGTTTCTCATCCCCTTGGTGGTTTATACTCTTTGGCAAGTTCTCTATTTTCTAATCGTCAATGTCCTGCGTAGGCAGAGACTCCTAAGAGATCCTGAAGTTATGACTTCGTACAGGTATTTTTACCGCTCAGATTGAACTGGTCTACACCGTATGTTAAAGTTCTCCTCATAGTTGAATGCATCATCCATCACTCGAAAAATAATAGGTCCGACATCCAGTAGATCCTTCATCTGGTTAATAATATTGCCTTTAGAAAATATTGCTTCAATGGTTCTAGCCTGTAACATCGCGGAAATGAAAAAAAAAAAAAACTGAATAATGGCTCAATTCTATTGTTTGCCATCAGTCTTATGGAATTGCGGTATTCTTAAATCTCGAAACACAATTCCGCAGAAAATTGTATTGGTAAAAACCTGCGGAATTGCAGAAATATTCCACTATTCTGCCATTCCGCAAGTTACAAATCATACCCTATATGGTCTGATATTATGTTCGAATCAGATTAACACCCTGATTGCTAATGTGTCGACAAATCGTAGGATGTATCACGCTGCTTTTAGATTGTTATTCCGTGAAATGTTTCATGGCCTAAGGCGACAAAACAATGTAATGTGTTCTTACCGTAGACAGAACATGACCTGATGAAATCTTCTGGTCTGTGCAGAGAGCTGTCGAAGAAAGCTCAAAAGGCCAACAATAAGTTGTGGCAGCTAAGCGGTCTGCTAGGGGATCAGAACCGTATGTGGATGTACATCCTCTACCAGGCCATTTTCACGGTGGCGACCATGGCATTGACCGTACCGATCTTCCTCTCTTATAGACTTCACGTGATCTTTCAGATCCTAAAGATCTCAGCGGCAGTGTGGAATGGAGGTAGCTTTTTACTTGAGGTAATGCCACGGCAAGTGATCCAGAAAGAGAAGAAGAAAACGGAGATGCACCCGGTAGAGGAGCATCATGAACCGGCGTCAGCTCCGACTCAGAATGAGCCAAAATCTACTGAAACATGATGGTTATAACAGAAAGGTACATATAAAAAGAAGGAATGCCAGAATCATGATTTTGTTTTGTTCCTCGTGTTTTTGTTTCTCTGACGGTTTGTTCCTGTTGTTGGTAATAGTCATTCTAAAAGTTTTAAAGTGAATGAAATTGTAGTTTTCCTTTTCTATAGAAGCTGGTCCTGCTTTTAGGTTTTGTATTTTCCTTGCAAAGACGAGGCTGATCATTCTCCCTCACAATGGCTTTAGAGAGATTAACTATATTTGTAATGCCTTTTCGAGAAAGGAAATCAAAGGGCTTTGGATAAGTTCTCGTAGAGATAATGGATGATTAGAGCTGAGAAACAATTGTGTTTCTGAATTATGCGGTACAGAACAAATCCGGAAATGGATCATCTAATGATAGTTCTTGAAGTGTTTGGGTTGGACTATACAAAAGCTCGAACTATTCGTAGAATGTCCTCAACGTGGAAGGTAATGGAAGAAAATTCAGACAACAACGTGATTTGATAGAAGATTTAGTTGATTTGAGTCGCTACACTCTAAATAGATTGATCAATCAACATGATGAGTTCTACAAATGTATTGCAGGTTAAATATAGTAGAATGAAAGAGACGTAAAACTTAAAATAATGATTAAAGAGTCCATAAGCCCACTAGGTCTATTCTCTAAATCTAAGATCGTATCAATACTTCCCCAAAAGAGCCACCTTGTCCTCAAGGTGTGATGCAGGAGACGGTTACAATACCTAATCTATTCTAGCTTACAAGTTATTTCTAGATATTTCCTATTTTAAGTGTTTTCCTTTTCTAGTTAGGATTCTAGTAACTTTCCTTATTTCTAGGAATTTCTTATTTTATGCTTTAGGTTTTCTCTATATAAAGAACCTAAGATGCTATGTTTGAAAGACAACTTTTATCATTATTATTAATCAAAGTCTTCGAGTTTTCGAGCTTTACCTTTTTCTGGTGGATTCCAGAGCTTTTTCTTCAAGTTTGACACCCGCGAACTTGAACCCTCAATTCTAAGACCAGCGTTTGCTGTCTTAGTGCATCCGACTGCGTCAAGTGGTATCAGAGCAGGCAATCTCCTACTCTTTTCGAAGCTTGCACAGCTATGGGTGATCAACCAGTAACCAGGGCCGACATGGAGGGTTTCACAGCAAGTTTGAACGACTCAACCACGAACCTGGCAAATCTGGTGGCAGCGTTAACTAATCAGATTGCACCATTAACCAATCAGATTGCTAACGCAGGACAAGGAGGAGGAGAAGGAATGGGACGAAATCAGAATCAACAAGGCAGACACAATCGACAACAAGGCAGGCATAACCGTGTCGCTGTTGATGATTCCAGCTCGGAGGAGGAATTGGAAGAGGAAGTGGAGGATCAAGGGAATCGAAATAATCAGGATTACCGAGTGAAAGCTGATATTCCATTGTTCTATGGGACTATGAGTGTAGAGGAATTTCTTGATTGGCAAATTGATGTTGATCGGTTCTTTGATGTTATGGAAGTCCCGGAGAGTAAACAGGTTAAGATGGTGGCTATCCGGTTAAAGAAGACTGCTGCTGTTTGGTGGGATAAATTGGCTATTCAAAGGCAAAGACAGAGGAAGGGTCCAGTTAGAACATGGCGCCGAATGAAGCAGCTAATGACTGAGCGGTTCTTACCGGAGGACTACGAGCAGATTCTTTACAAGATGTACATTGATTGTGTACAAGGAAGTAGGACCGTGACTGATTATACAGCAGAGTTCTTACGTTTCTCTGAACGTAGTGACCTAAACGAAACAGAGAACCAGAAGGTGGCTAGATACATCAGTGGTTTAAAGGGTTCTCTTCAAGGGAAAATAGGGTTACAGACTGTGTGGACAGTTCAAGAAGCATCCAGTCTAGCCTTGAAAGCGGAATTGATGGAGAAATCATCGCGGGGTTTCACAAATTTCAGGAGACCCGCAGTTCAGAACAACGTCGAACCAGCCGCAGAGACAGACAAAGGCGTGATTAACAGAGATTCCCACTCTAACAATAAAGGAACAAGTAATTCCACTAGTGGCATTCAGAAGGACAAAGCACCCGCTCCGAAACAGAACACTCCTTATGCTAGGCCAACCCTCGACAAGTGTTTTCGTTGTCAAGGAACAGGTCACAGGTCGAATGTTTGCCCCAGTAGGAAGACGGTTGCATTGCTAGAAGAAGAGACAGACGACTTTATGGAGAATGAGGAGTATGAGGGAGTTGAATTTGCGGAAGAGGAATCTGAGGACAGAATCAGCATTGTTTTACAGCGACTGTTGCTATCATCCAAAGAAGAGGGACAACGCAAGAATCTGTTTAGAACGCATTGTTCTATTCACAACAAGGTGTGCAATGTGATTGTTGACAATGGGAGCTCCGAGAATTTAGTTTCTCAAAAGCTGGTGGAATATTTGAAACTACCCACGACTCGTCATGAGAAGCCGTATGGTCTCGGATGGGTGAAGAAAGGATCTAAAGTAGGAGTTAGTGAAACTTGCAAAATTCCTTTATCAATTGGTAAGCATTACAAAGAGGAGATAATCTGTGACGTTTTGGATATGGATGTTTGTCATATTCTCCTTGGGCGACCATGGCAGTACGATAACGACATTACATACCGAGGACGAGACAATGTGATTATGTTTACATGGGGGAATCATAAGATTGCAATGGCTCCTGTCAAGGATTTTGGTAGCGTTGCAAAAGAGAAGAAGTCAAGCTTCCTAGTCATGTCGCATGATGATAAAGAACTTGACAAGGCTGTTAAGGAATCACAGTGTTTTTATCCGGTTGTGGTCAAGGGGTTGATGAGTGCCATGACGGAGGAGACAACAACTCCACGTGAGGTGTTAGAAATTTTGGAAGATTACAAGGAGTTAGTTGCTGAGGACCTACCAGACAACCTGCCTCCTATGCGTGATATACAGCATCACATTGACCTGATCCCAGGTTCTAGTCTACCTAATCTTCCCCACTATCGAATGACCCCTAAAGAGAATGAGATTGTAAGGACACAGATCGAAGATTTGCTGAAGAAAGGGTTAATCCGCGAGAGCATGAGCCCCTGTGCTGTACCGGTTCTTCTCGTCCCGAAGAAGGGTAATCAGTGGCGAATGTGCGTTGATTCTAGAGCCATCAACAAGATCACAATCAAATACCGGTTTCCTATCCCTCGGTTGGAAGACATGCTTGATGAGTTGAATGGATCGAAGGTGTTTTCGAAAATAGATCTTCGAAGTGGGTACCATCAGATTCGAATCAGGTCTGGAGATGAATGGAAGACTGCTTTTAAGAGTAAAGACGGATTGTACGAGTGGTTAGTGATGCCTTTCGGCTTGTCAAACGCACCTAGTACTTTCATGAGATTGATGAATCAGGTTCTCCGTCCTTTCATTGGGTCCTTTGTGGTAGTATACTTCGATGATATTTTGATCTATAGCAAAGCCAAGGACGACCATTTGGAGCATATAAGGCAGGTGTTGCAAGTCCTCCAAGAAAAGCAGCTGTACGTGAATTTAAAGAAATGCACATTCTGCACAAGCAAGTTGTTGTTTTTGGGGTTTGTCGTTGGTGAGGATGGGATTCAAGTAGATGAAGCCAAAGTGCGTGCAATAAAAGACTGGCCCGTTCCCAAAACCGCAACTGAGGTACGCAGCTTTCATGGTTTGGCTACTTTCTACAGGAGATTTGTGAGAGACTTCAGTACTATTACTGCGCCTATTACCGAATGCTTGAAGAAAGGGAAGTTTCACTGGGGACCAGAACAAGACGAGAGTTTTGCATTGATTAAGGAGAAGCTTTGTACTGCTCCTGTGTTAGCATTGCCGGATTTTGATAAGATATTCCAAGTGGATTGCGATGCTAGTGGTGTAGGAATTGGTGCTGTGTTATCTCAGGAGAAAAGACCCATAGCTTTCTTTAGTGAAAAGCTAAGCGACGCACGACAGAAATGGAGTACTTATGATCAAGAGTTCTATGCGGTATTTCGAGCTCTTCGACAATGGGAGCATTATCTGGTTCAGCGAGAGTTTATCCTGTTCACGGACCACCAGCTCTGAAGTTTCTTCACAGCCAGAAAGTGATAAATAAGATGCATGCTCGTTGGGTAAGTTTTTTGCAAAAATTCCCTTTCATTATTCAGCATAAGGCCGGAGCTCTTAACAAGGTAGCTGATGCTTTGAGTAGAAGGGCTTCCTTGCTAACTACCTTAGCACATGAGATTGTGGGTTTCGAATTTTTGAAAGAGTTATATGAAACTGATGCTGAATTCAAGGAATTATGGGACAAGTGCAACGGTAAGCATCCTTCTGCAGACTTCCATATTCGCGAAGGATATTTATTTAAAGGAGACAGACTGTGCATTCCTTGCTCGTCGTTACGAGAGAAGCTGATCCGAGAATTGCACAGTGGTGGTCTTAGTGGTCATTTGGGACGGGATAAGACAATTGCAAGCTTGGAGGAAAGGTACTATTGGCCGCATCTTAGGAAAGACGCTGGAACTATTGTTCGGAGGTGTTTTGTTTGTCAGGTTTCTAAGGGACAATCTCAGAACACAGGTCTTTACATGCCGTTACCTGTTCCTGACGATATCTGGCAGGACCTATCTATGGATTTTGTGTTGGGGTTGCCAAGGACGCAGCGAGGTGTGGATTCTGTGTTTGTTGTTGTTGACAGGTTTTCCAAAATGACACACTTCATTGCTTGCAGAAAGACCGCAGATGCAACCAACATAGCCAACTTGTTCTTTCGAGAAGTTGTGCGTCTCCATGGGGTTCCGAAGTCAATAGTTTCCGACAGGGATACTAAGTTTCTCAGTCACTTCTGGATTACATTATGGAGGATGTTTGGAACAAGTTTAAAACGAAGCTCTACAGCTCATCCCCAGAGTGACGGGCAAACCGAGGTAACAAACAGGACGCTGGGTAACATGATCAGAAGTGTTTGTGGTGATAAACCGAAGCAGTGGGATTTAGCTCTACCGCAGGTCGAGTTCGCTTACAATAGTGCCGTACATTCCGCAACAGGGAAATCGCCATTTACGTTGGTATATACCTCTGTCCCGAAGCATGTGGTTGATTTAGTTCCACTACCGAAAGCTCCTGGAGTTAGTGCATCAGCTGAGGCTATGGCTAAAGACATTTTGGACACTAAAGAAGCAGTCCGCGCTAGATTGGAAGCAACTGGGCAAAAGAACAAAAGGGCAGCAGATAAAAAACGGAGGCTTAAGGTTTTCAAAGAAGGTGATGAAGTAATGGTGTTTCTCAAGAAAGAAAGGTTTCCAGTTGGTACTTATCGCAAGCTTCAGCCTCGCAAGTATGGTCCATTCAAGATTTTGCAAAAGCTTAATGACAATGCTTATGTGGTGGATCTACCAGACGACATGAACATTTCTCATACGTTCAACGTAGCGGACATCTATGAGTATCATGCCGATGATGTTCTTTATCCCGATAAGAACTCGGGGACGAGTTCTTTGGAGGTGGAGGAGACTGATGCAGGAGACGGTTACAATACCTAATCTATTCTAGCTTACAAGTTATTTCTAGATATTTCCTATTTTAAGTGTTTTCCTTTTCTAGTTAGGATTCTAGTAACTTTCCTTATTTCTAGGAATTTCTTATTTTATGCTTTAGGTTTTCTCTATATAAAGAACCTAAGATGCTATGTTTGAAAGACAACTTTTATCATTATTATTAATCAAAGTCTTCGAGTTTTCGAGCTTTACCTTTTTCTGGTGGATTCCAGAGCTTTTTCTTCAAGTTTGACACCCGCGAACTTGAACCCTCAATTCTAAGACCAGCGTTTGCTGTCTTAGTGCATTCGACTGCGTCAAGGTGGAAGGTAATAGAAGATAGTTCCGATAGGAATCACCTGCTTGTAATCAACACCTACTATCATTTAAAATCCAACGGTTTCAAATGCTTCCCATGCTCCAAAAACAGAGTTATATTACAACTTCCCAACATTTGCTTTACCCTCCCTTAACGCATATAATATCAAATTCAGCAAGTGAAAAACCTTAGAATCTTACCATGTACCCATTTCGCCAAATGATCGCTCTGGTGGCCATTGAGAATGAAACACCCCATAGATAAAGACTGAAGCTGAAGGATTCTCAAAATGCTATAGTGTGAACTTAATAGCCTTAGCTTCTTTGAGAACGTCTTTAAAATGCTATACTCTCCACAACTTGTATCTTTGTCTTGCAGCTCTCCAACCTGTCAAGCTCATATATAGAACCCCACTGTCGCTTTTTAAGCTGCTGCCTATCTCGCCACTTCTAAACCTCACAAGAAATAATTTCTAACCCATCCTTCCACATTTATAGACCCATGCAAAAGCATAATAACAACTTCCTCCTTGTTCTCACAAGCATCTTTGGTCATATATTAAGTTGTGGCTGGACTGAGGCACTCCGATATGAATCAGCTTGGATGACCTTCATGAAAGCTGTAGATGAGTGAGTTATCTAGCCACTGGAATTGGAATCAGGAGATTTGGACTTGTGGTTTGGAAGATATGGCCGTTTTACGTAAGACATGTCCGTCTGGCCGAGATAGTTTATTCAACACCGATGTGTGACATCGGTATTGAAGCCTCAGGGTAATACACCGATGTCACACATTGGTATAACACCTCGGTATTGCCTCTCTGAAGTGACCAGGAGCAAAAAAACCTTAGCACCGAGGTCCAACACCGATGTGTGACCTCGGTGTTGGACATCTCTCACCCGAACCAACCGAACTCGTCCAAAGTGTCTCAAAGATGTGGCTAGACGGAGACATTAAAATCCGATTCAGCTTCAACTGCCTTCATAGAAGTTGTAGACGAGTAAATCTGCTTTATACAGGAGTTTGAATCGGGTTATTTGGACGTATGGATAGGGAGATAAGACGGATTTACTTAAGGTATGTCCGTCTGACCGAGAGAAGATGACACCGTCAAAAGCACCGGAAAAACGAAGGCCTTCCAATATGAATCAGCTTCAATGATCTTCATGGAAATTGTATAGGAGTGAGTTAGCTATCCATAGGAGTTTGAATACGTTTGGTTCGGAAGATATGGCTGATTTACCAGAGACATATCCGCCTGGCCGAGATAATTTCTTCAACACCGATGTCACAAGTCGGTACAACACCTCGGTATGACTCCTTCACAGCAATACCGTCGTTACAAATCGGTAAAACAAGTCGGTATTAAAACAGGAGGAAAATCTCCTTAATACCGAGTTGTTGTACCGAGGAGTGACATCGGTATTCCCCGCAGAAACACCAAGGATGCAAAGTCCATCCGAGACGCCGGAAAGATGTGGCTGGACGGAGGCTTTTCAATCCGAATTAGCCTTGGAGGTCTTCACAAAAGGTGTAGCCCATTGTGTTAGCTGTCCACAGGAAGTGGTTTGAGGCCATTCAGACATGTATTCCAGGAGATATCGTGGTTTTACCGAAGGTTCTACAATACCACCATCCGCACAAACCCAGGTCCTATACCGATGTGCAATACCGAGTTGTGACCTCGGTATTGAGCTACTCAAGACCAGATTTGACCCATTTTGAACCGGGTTGGTATCCGGTTTTTCCCGGGTCGACCATGTTCGCCCCCTTTCACTATTTTAGCCCAAAAACCCTATTTTCTTGGTCTATTTCTTTGCTTATCCCTTTTCTTAGGCGAAAAACCTTGTTCTTGTGATTTGTAAGAGAGATCATTCACTTTTTATGCAAGTTTAAGTTTATATCTTGTGTTCTTTCTCTAATCTTTCACATTCATATTCCCTAATCATGATTAACATCACCTCTTTCACAAGATTAAGTGTGTTCTTCATGATTAGTGAGTAGTTCTTTTTAGAGCACATGGATGAGGTAGATTAGGGGAATTTCGTTGTAGATCTTGATGTCTAGGACTTAGTTTACATATTCCCTCTCTTATTTGGTGTTCACAATGCTAGATTAGGCTAGATATAGTTAATCTAGATCTTAGAGAATTTCATGCACACAAGGTGTTCGATGAAATTCCCCAAAGAACCAAATAAGGGATTTTGCTTTCTTAGCCTATGAAAGTAGTTGTCTAAGGAGCATTATGGCCATATGAGCCTATGTTTATTGCTTGTTAATCATCCTATCACAAACGATAGTTTGTTCTTGATTTGTATGATTAACAAAGTGATTAATACCATGAGAGTGGCTTAATCTTGTTTAAGTGTTCTAGGCTAAGGGAATCGCTTGATTGTGTGAAATGACATCTAGATAGATCATGGAAGGATCCAAAATCAATAACCTCATCCAAGGGCTTGCCTTTATTAATTTCTAAATCTCGTTTAAGCTATTTAATCTTGTTTACTTGTTCAAAATGAATTAGGTTGCTAGAACGTAAACTCAAACCACTTTGTTTGCTTGAATTAGAGAGTGTCTTGTATTCTTGTTGCATTGAACTAGACCCTAGATTGGATTGACACCTAAAACACTACAATGACATGTGTATTTAGGATTGATTCTTAAGTAGGTAAAATCCTAGTTATCAATTGGCGCCGTTGCCAATTTGGGGTTCTAGTTTGGTCAATAGGATTTAGATTCCTTTTGAGATCAAACTTTTTTTTTATTTTCTTTGTTTACTAATCTCTCTATCTAGTTTCTAGAGCACATAGACCAATATGAGCTGGTGATGCACCAAACCGGTATGGGAATAGGAATGGTATACATCCACCACTCTTGGAGAATGTCGATTTTGAAATCAAGGCAAGCTTGATATCCATGCTCCAAGGAGACAAGTGTCATGGGCTGCCCATGGAGGATCCACTTGATCATCTCGATAACTTTGACCGTATGTGTGACTTGGTAAAGATGAACGGTGTCTCGGAGGATGCACTTAAGCTTAGGCTTTTCCCTTTCTCTCTTGGCGACAAGGCTCACCATTGGGAAAAGACATTGCCTCACGGAACCGTAAACTCTTGGGATAAGTGCAAGGAGGTCTTTTTAGCCAAGTTCTTCTCCACTTTAAGGACATCCAAGATAAGAAACCAGATTTTTAGCTTCACTCAAAGAGGAAATGAGAGCTTTTGTGAAGCATGGGAGAGATTCAAGGGCTATACAATGGCATGTCCACACCATGGGTTCTCCGATGAATCTCTATTGAGTACTCTATACCGAGGTGTATTGCCAAAGATGAGAATGATCCTTGACACCGCAAGCAATGGAGATTTCATGGGGAAGGACGTTGAAGAAGGAAAAAAGCTTGTTGACAACCTTGCCCAAAGTGATGGGACTTATGGAGAAGACTTTGAAAGTTCTTCACGAGGGGTTAAAAATTATGAAGACGAAAGTACAAGAACGATTAAAGCCCTTAATGAAAAGATGGACAAACTTATACAAACAACCCAAAAGTCCATCAAATTCGTTGGAGAGCTTGATAGAAACAAAGAAGAGGTTTACTTTGTGGGAGGACAAGGCGGTTACAACAAGATTGTCAACCCCAATCACCAAATCTTTCAAGACCAACAACCTCAAGGCCAAGAGTATAATTTCCCACCTCAAGGGTATGGTTCCAAGAACACTTTCCAAGGAATCCAAGACTTTGATGTGAATGGGATGTTTCAAAAATTACTCAAGGGTCAAGCCGAGATTCAAACTAAGGTCTATTGCTCTTACGATGACCTCTACAAAAAGCTTGAATCCATGTCCTCAAAGATCAAACACTTGGAGGAACAAAATGCTAAAGGAAGTTCCCTCACTTGTAAGCCCATGGAGAAACTCAAAGGAAAAGTCGATGAGAGCCAACGTGAGTATTGCAACGCTATATACTAAAATGATGAGAATGAAGCCGCTATTAGAGAAATTGAGCTTCTACTTTATGGTTCACAAGCCATAGACCTCCCCCTAGAGACGTCACCTTGAAGCTCAATGTGGACATTGAGGAACAAGGTGGGGGAGTGACCCTTGAGAAGGATGAGGACGTGACCATGGTTGATGACAAGGGTATTGTCAATTTGGTTGATTCACCAAGCAAGACAAGGATTGAGCCTAAGTCTCTCCCCAAGCATGGGAATCCTGGTAAGTTCTCCATCACTTGCTCTCTTGGTGATTTAGACGTTGAGTGCTTTTGTGACTCTGGTTCAAGTGTGAATGTCAAGTCCCGAGAGATGTTCAAGAGTCTAGGGATAAGAAACCTCACCTATCACCCATCACCTATCACTTTTGGAGATGCTTCTTCAAGGAAGCCACTTGGTCTCCTCGAAGTCTATCCACTTAAAGTTGGGGATTGTATAGTCCCAAGGACTTCATTGTCATGGAAATGAAGAAGACCAACAAGCCCCCACTACTCCTTGGAACCCCATTCCTACTTACTACCGGTGCTAGAATGGATTTCAAAGATCAAAGGGTAGTTCTCTTGAATGTGGATGATAAAGTATATTACCCAATGAGGACTTCTTCCAACAAGCTTTGTGGCACAATTACCATAAAGGATGATGAGTTTTGTGAAGAAGAAGTGAGGTATGTGGGTAGTTGTGTGATGGTTGAAGAAGCTCCACCCCCAAAGGTCTATGAAGAGGAAGAGAAGTCTCTTGAGAGAAAAGATTTGGGTTATGGTAATGACAAGGAAGCTTCGGAAGTTGGCATGACCACTTATTTGGAACCGCTTCCTCCCACCACAATGGAGAATGACGTTGGGTCTTGGTCCGAGCCAAGCCACCCTTCTATGATGACTCTCACTCCATGGAAGCACAAGGATGGAGTGATTGAGTACAAGATCAAATTCAAAGGCCGATCCAAACCCTTTGCCTCGGTCAAAGCAATCCTCACACCCGAACTCAAGGAGAAAGGGGAAGCCGGTCTTGAAGAGGTAATGAGCAAGGTGCTTAAACTTGAACTCAAAGATCCGCCTTGGAGTGCTCACACTCCCCTCTCACCCGCCTTAAAGGGTAACCAAAGTCAAACTTAGTGACTTTAAACAAAGTGCTCTTGGGAGACACCCCAAGCTTATCATTGTACATACTTTCTTTTATGTCTTTCTATGTTTCCTTGTCCTTTTTGATGGGTTTGCTTAGTGTGCATAGGTTCTTGATGGTCTAATGGTCATGGACTTAAGGACAAATGGGTGTAGGATTGAGGTGATCACTCTCGTTCCCTCCATTCATTTCCAAGGTAATACTCCAAACTTTGTACATATCATTTAGAATCATATCTTCTTTCTTTCTTTCATGCATTATTTAGCTCTCTCTTATGCTTCTCTTACACAAGGGACTGTGTAATTTAAGTTTGGAGGAGGGTTTGTGTGTTATCTAACTTTGTTTTTGGTGATCTTATTTTGCCTTTTGCATCTTGAGTCTCATGCATATCATGCATTTTCAATAATTTTGAATTTTTTTGAACTTTTGTGCATTCCATATAGGATTGAGTCTAGATGCATAGCATATAAGGTAGCTTTGCATGAGCATTAGGAGCAATTATAGTTTTGTCCTTGTAAAGTACCATATTAAGAGCCTAGTCCAATGCCATTTTTGCTAGTTACTTGATGCTTTGATCTCGTGTAGAAATTAAGAACGAACCATGCCTTGATCTCATGTCTTATTGTTCTTGCTTTGATTGAAGCAAACCTTGACTTGAATTCAACCTCATCTAAGTGATAACCATATATTTGACTTGTAAATATTGTGTTTGTGCAATCTTGAATGAATTCGTGGATCACCTATACATACTTGGATATTCTTTTTCCTTTTTACCACTCTTGCTTATCCAAGTAGCCATATCCCATCATTGGAATGGTGTCCCCTACCCTAACCTTAGCCTTCTTTCAAGCCATTGTTATTAGTGTGTGAATTGTGAGGCCTTTCTTTCGAACAAACTTGGCAAAACGTGTTAGGTTTAGGGCGACAAGAGAAAATTCTCATGTAGACTTAGCTCCAACATCACAGAGTTAATCTAGGAATTGGCTAGTTAAGATGGCGGTTCTTGGTTCAAGTTTGGGGGAACGGTTTTAGACTCGGTGAACGGGTTTGATTGGAATGGATTGTGGAATATAAAAGATGAAAAGGAGAAAAGGAAAAGGGGATCGGATTTGTGTAGATTGGTTGGTGCAAAAATCATAAGACTAGCTCTAAAAAATAAGATAGCCTCAAAAGATAGAAGGAAAAAGAAGAAAGGCAAAAATGCCAAAGCATCAAAGAATGAGAAGAGGCGTGAACCAAAAAGAAGAAAAGAAGAGCTACATCACAACAAAGGAGCACCAAACCATGAAAGAACAAGGAAGAAGAAGTGATCCCCGAGTGAGAAGAAGGTGAAATGAAAAAACAAGAAGCATGTGGGTTTGAGAAGGTGAAATAAAAACGCGTAGCGTAGGATGTGGGCACAACGGGTTAGAAGCTTTAGGTTAGAGACACTCTAGGCATTTGGGTAGATGATAATTCTCCCTTGTATGCATAGGTTTCCTTTTACCTTTAGCATTTTGCTAAAGTTTGTTCATTCATGAGAGATCCTTGTACCTAATTACCCATGAATGATAATGAGATCACCTCATCTCATAATCTTACCCTTAGCCAAACGAATTCATTTGATCTTGCATAAACATGATTCACGCCTATAACACTTAATCAATGTCAAGAGGTTGGAAGATATGAAAGTTTGTGTAGGTTGTGGTTCGAATGTAAGTCATGCAAGGATAGGTATGGCTAGTCACTTTTGAGTAAGTTTGTGTGATCGCATCAAGAAGTTTGCAACTTGGACATTGGGCTTGGATTCTTTTTATGGCACTTTTGGATTTGAGCTCCCATTTAAAGTCATCTCCCTTTCTTTCTTCTTGTTTGCTTGAGGACAAGCAAATGTTTAAGTTTGGGAGAATTGATATACTCATATATTGCATGTTTTAGCATGCGTTTTATTTAGAGTTTTGTGTCATTTACATGCATAATCATGGTTTTGTCTTGTATTTATGTCTCATTTAGAGATTAGAACATATTTCATTAGGTCTAGTGAGTTTTTGCATGTTTTGGAGTACTTTCTAGGTGATTGGAGGCAATTAGGGCATATTTGGAGAGTTGGACCAAAGTAGAGTGAAAGGTCCATCCGATACACCGGAAAGATGTGGCTGGACTGAGGCCCTACGTTATGAATCAGCTTGGATAACCTTCATGAAAGCTGTATATAAGTGAGTTAGATAGCCACTGGAATTGTAATCAGGGAATTTGGACTTGTGGTTTGGAAGATATAGCCATTTTACTGAAGACATGTCCGTCTGGCCGAGGCAGTTTATTCAACACCGATGTGTGACATTGGTATTGAAGCCTCAGTGGAATACACCGATATCACACATCAGTATAACACCTCGGTATTGCCTCTTTGAAGTGACCAGGAGAAAAAAAACCTTAGCACCAAGGTCCAACACCGATGTGTGACCTCGGTGTTGGACATCTCTCACCCGAACCAGCCGAGCTCGTCCAAAGTATCTCAAATATGTGGCTAGACGGAGACCTTAAAATCCGATTCAGCTTCCACTGCCTTTATAGAAGTTGTAGAAGACTGAATCAGCTTTACACATGAGTTTAAATCGGATTATTTGGACGTATGGATAGGGAGATAGGACGGATTTACTGAAGGTTTGTCCGCCTGGCCGAGAGAAGATGACATCGTCAAAAGTACCGGAAACCGAAGGCCTTCCGGTATGAATCAGCTTCAATGATCTTCATGGAATTGTAGAGGAGTCAGTTAGATGTCCATAGGAGTTTGAATAAGGCTATTTGGACGTGTGGTTCGGAATATATGGCTGATTTACCAGAGACATGTCCGCCTGGCCGAGACGGTTTCTTCAACACTGATGTCACAAGTCGGTACAACACCTCGGTATGACTCTTTCACATAAATACCGACGTCACAAGTCGGTATTGAAACAGGAGGAAAATCTCCTTAATACCGGGTTGTTGTACCGAGGAGTGACATCGGTATTCCCCGCAGAAACACCAAGGATGCAAAGTCCATCCAAGATGCCGGAATGATGTGGCTGGACGGAGGCTTTCCGATCCGAATTAGCCTTGGAGGTCGTCACAAGAGTTGTAGCCCAGTGTGTTATCTGTCCACAGGAGCTGGTTTGAGGCCATTAGGACATGTATTCCAAGATATATCGTGGTTTTATCGAAGGTTCTACAATACCATCATCCGCACAAACCCAGGTCCTATACCGATGTGCAATACCGAGTTGTGACCTCGGTATTGAGCTACTCAAGACCAGATTTGACCCATTTTGAACCGGGTCGGTACCCGGTTTGTCCCGGGTCGACCCTGTTCGCCCTCTTTCACTATTTTAGCCCAAAAACCATATTTTCTTGGTCTATCTCTTTGTTTATCCCTTTTCTTAGGCGAAAAATATTATTCTTGTGATTTGTAAGAGAGATCATTCACTTTTTATGCAAGTTTAAGTTTATATCTTGTGTTCTTTCTCTAATCTTTCACATTCCTATTCCCTAATCATGATTAACATCACCTCTTTCACAAGATTAGGTGTGTTCTTCATGATTAGTGAGTAGTTCTTTTTAGAGCACATGGATGAGGTAGATTAGGGGAATTTCGTGGTAGATCTTGATGTCTAGGACTTAGTTTACATCTTTTCTCTCTTATTTGGTGTTCACAATGCTAGATTAGGCTAGATATAGTTAATCTAGATCTTAGTGAATTTCATGCACACAAGGTGTTCGATGAAATTCCCCAAAGAACCAAATAAGGGATTTTGCTTTCTTAGCCTATGAAAGTAGTTGTCTAAGGAGCATTAGGGCCATAGGAGCCTATGTTTATTGCTTGTTAATCATCCTATCACAAACGATGGTTTGTTCTTGATTTGTATGATTAACAAAGTGATTAAGACCATGAGAGTGGCTTAATCTTGTTTAAGTGTTCTAGGCTAAGGGAATTACTTGATTGTGTGAAATGACATCTAGATAGATCATGGAAGGATCCAAAATCAATAACCTCATCCAAGGGCTTGCCTTTATTAATTTCTAAATCTCGTTTAAGCTATTTAATCTTGTTTACTTGTTCAAATTGAATTAGGTTGCTAGAATTTAAACTCATACCACTTTGTTTGCTTGAATTAGAGAGTATCTTGTATTCTTGTTGGATTGAACTAGACCCTAGATTGGATTGACACCTAAAACAGTACAATGACATGTGTAGTTAGGATTGATTCTTAAGTAGGTAAAATCCTATTTATCACCCACTTGCTTTCACATAATCAAGCTGCTTTACCAGCCCCAATTAACACATAAACTTCTAGACAAGATTTTATGTTTCCTTTTTCCTATCACATGCATCCATATGATGTATCTTAATGTATGAAACCATATTTACAACCTTCTAATTTACCTCATTACCAACATATTCATTTTCTTATTTGCAGGTTCTAACCTCATCTCCTTTACTATGGTTCCATTTGAGTTCCTTCTGCAGAAATTTTCACCAAACTTGACAAAAATATATTATCCATTTCTGCTTGCTAAATCAGTCTGGATCACGAGGTGGTTTACCCAACGTTCTCTCTGGTGGAGTTTTAACCTTTTTAACAAACTTCGCATCACAAATAATTGTACATAATTTGAGATATTGATGTACCTTTGCTGATCCTTCCTTTGTGTTGTTTAATCACCATAAAATCTTGTTAAACTCTCCCAAATAAGCACATGCACATGTTCCAACAAATAGCTCTTTGGCACTTAAAATTTGTTGCCTCTCTAGATCTTCAAACACGGTCAGCCACTTATGACTTTCATAAACAACATTCACTCAAAAATAGCTTAGTAACCCTTTTAGTTGAGTAGCTCTCTCCACCACCTAAGAAAGCTCTTGTGAAGCTCCTTGAAATCCGATTTCATGAACCCTTTTCATTAGCTTAGGAGCTCTATCCCAACTGTAAAACTCTTTAAACCAATATAAATGAATTTTTTCAGCTAAAATCCCACCACGTTCTCAAACTTGGTTAACCAGAGCCACTGAGATGTTTCTCTTTGGTACCATCTATAAGTGAGATACGCCGATCATATCTACACCATGACTAGCTTCCCCATGTTTCTCTTCATCATGTTTAAGATATAAGCTTTCATGTTCTGAAACTCTAGAAACCTTAGGGAATCTATTTGAATCCATCAAATCATTCTAAACTTCCATAATCATCGAATCATCATGACTACATGGATTGAATGGATCATGTGGTCGGAATCCAAAAACAAATTCCCAGCAAACACAGAAGATAAGCTCACTTGTTCCCATGCCTTTGCAGATTTGGTCCAACCCATCGACCCTTTTCCGACTCTATAAATCCTCTTCTCCAGAGTCACACCATCATCACCTTTTCTCTTCTCTTGAGAATGAGTCTCATTACCGAGACTTATTGGTAGTTTTCGAAAATGATTTCTAGAATTCTCAATGGAAGAATTATCAAAATGCATACCGTAGTTCGCAAAACATGTTGCTAACGCTGAGTTCTTCATTCTAGATCCCTTATCGCAAACGAATCTTCGTTTCATTCCATCTGTGTTTACCTTTAAGAATAACCTTAGAGATCTCGAATAAGCTTTGAAATCATGTGTGGTTGAAAGAACTCAATCTTCTCTTTATATTCTTATTTTTCTAACCTTGTAGTTTCGTTCCTTAACCCGAGATTTTCAAACTGCTGATGCAGTCTCAGATGTAGTCTTCTGATTCTGGTTTCCCACCAAGTGTTCGACAATATTCCCCATAGGTAGAATCAACTTTTCTTCTTCCACAGCTTTGGCATGACATTCTTCCTGATCCAAAGACACAAAAATTGTTTGATCGATGAAATCCTCAGACAACACAGCTTCCGAATCAACAGATTTGTCCATATGTTGAACTCGATCGCACTTCAACAAATATATTAAAGATTGAAGCCCATTCATATGCGCAACAAAATCATTGTCAAAACCCATTGTTGAAATCGCTGATACCTTATCCACCGTCAAGAGGAACGGTGGCTCTGATTCCATTTGATAAGCATGTGGATTGGGTTATCGATCGTACATAAAGAGATATGAGATAGATAAATGAGAAAGAAGATCAGAAGAAATTGAAAAGAGGCTTGAAGAAAGGCAGAAGAAGTTTTAGCTAATTTGAATCGCTACATTCCAATTAGATTGATCAATCAACGTGATGAGTTCTACAAAGAGTATTGCAGGTTACATATAGTAGAATGAAAGATGCGTAAAACATAAAATAACGAGATAAGAGTCCATGTGCCCATTCTCAAAATCTAAGATCGTATCAGAAACCTGCAAGCCATTTGACGCATCTTGCTTTCTTTTTCGAAATGCTTTCCTCCATTGCTAAATCGAGTTGGAGATTTAACAATTGACAAACCTCAAATTCTAAGTAAAATGATGAATTTTAAAAATAGATCATAAGAACCTCAATTTTCCGCATACCTAAACAATCCAAGACCAAAAATCAACTATATAAGCCCTACATTTTTCTATAGTCTTAGTCAAAATGGCCATAATTATTTGAATATGTACAGACAACTTTGTGAAGTACAGTGGAGGAAGAAGAGAACAAGGAGGATGATGATAAGTTGGTAGTATCGTTAGCTTATGTGAGAAAGAGAATAAGAGTTGGTCGTGTGGCATGGAGACTTGAGAAGAGAAGAGAGACTGTGAAGAGTGGCTAAGTCGCATGAAGAAGAAGAATGAAACTTCAAACTAAGAGAGAGGGTCTACTCTATCCAGATATAATGCTCAGACTTAAGTTTATCAAAGTATTGTCATTTTACTTTTGGTCATATGTATTTAAATGATTTCGAAACTTAGGGTTTCTTTATCCAGAGATACATCAATCAATTTTATAAATCTCTGCCTTTTTCCATCTTCACACTCTTGTCTTCACTCTTCTTCTTCTACTCACTTCTTTATATGTCGCCGATAAGCTCAAGCTTATCATTGGTATCAGAGCTATGCCTCTGAAAACATATCCGACCCTTACCACCGAGCCGACTGCCAAGCTTGGAACTCACATGAAAAAACTTGATAATGCGAACTCCGAGCTGCAGAAAATCACAAAAGAAGCGACCCAAAAGATCTCAAAACTGGATTCGGATTTGCAGTGGGTTAAGGACACCTTGGGACAGTTACTCACATAACGGTTTGGTGAGGGAGATACCATGCTTGTGGTTAGATCTACTCCACCAACGTCGAGTTAGATACAAGAATCTGTAAATATAGCACCACCACACGACAGTAGGAAGGGTGATTGGATCTTACCATTACCCACACTCACTATTCGTTTTCGTTCGCTGGAGGATGCACATCCGCTTAACCAGGAGGAGAAGAAGTTGGAATTTATGGGGCCGAAACTATAACCTTCAAGAAGGAAAATCGATTTGCTGGTGTATAGTGGGAAAACTCCCGATGACCGGGTATTCCGGGTTGAGAGATGTTTCACAGTGAATCAAACTCCCGAGGAAGACAAGTTGGGGCTCGCCTTGGTGTGTATAACTGGCTCTGCAGTGACTTGGTAAAGGATAACGCAGAACAAAGAAGATCTGCGTGACTGGAAGAACTTCAAGGACAAGCTGAAAAATCGGTTTAAATCGAACCGAGGAGGTACTATTATTGGGAAAATGTTGAGGCTAAGGCAAACATGTTATGTGGCAGAGTTTTGAGAGCAGTTTGAAGAGATTTCAACAGAGGTTCCTCATGTGACCATTGATGTGTTAGAAGAGATCTTTCTCCATGGGATGCGAAAGAGCCTACATGAACATGTGGTGAGGTATAAACCTTTGGGAATGGATGATATTGTTGATACTGCCAAATTTATTGAAGAGCAAAAAAATGAGAAGGGAAACTTCAGTGCTAGAGCTTTCCAGAGAACCAGTTCTCCTCCAATACTGAACCAAATGAGTCACAACCAGAATCGTAGCCCTCGAAAGTGACAAAAAATAGTTCTTACCATGAGATCTTTTGAGACAGGAAGAGACAACAAGGGGATTGGTGGTCAACAAGACAACAGAAGGCCAGTCATAAACCCATACTGCCACTATGAAGAAAGATATTTTGCACGTCACAAGTGCAAAACACATCAAATGTTTAAGTGTGTGGAATATGATGGGGAAGAAGAATCTGGCAGGATAAAAGAGGTTGTGAGGAAAAAACTGAATCAGATAAAAATGAGAAACAAGAGGAGTGATAAGAGCTAGTTAAGCTATCCCTACAATCGATGGTGGGTTAGACTCCAAAGAGATCAATTAGAATGAAGAAAAAAATCTTTGACAAAGAGGTTATCACTACAAGAAAATAGTCATATTGCAACATAACTTTTGCAACGATAGTTTTCGTTAAAATTTTGCAACAAATTTTGCAATTTTTTGGCAATGATTAATACATGTCGTAATTTTCTTACAAGTTTCTTGCTGAACCACAACAAAAGTGTTTGTAGCAAAATTTTATTACTAATTTGCAAAAAATATTCAACAATAATGAGTCGTGATTTTTTTACAAAACAATTATAATAAAATTACGTGACAAACCATGTGACACTTTTGTCACTATATTTGCAATATTTTAATAACTCTTTTGCAGCATTTAATTTTTATACAAAATTTGAATATATTTTTAGTTAACTTAACAAAAATTATACTTATCACATTCAGAACTAGAATTGAATTTTGGAGTTTCTGATTTTTGCAAAAGAATCCAAACTAGAACTGAATTCAGTTGATTTGGTATAGAAATTTCGACATTGTTCAAAATATGACAAAAACTACATTCGGTTTATAATTGATAATTGATGGTTTGATTCAGTTATTTTGTCTCGTTCAAAATATTCTTTAATGCATAGATAGATTAAAAATAATAATTAAAAGACAACTTATTCTATGATAAATATGTAACGTTCTCTTATCTTAATAACATGATAATTATAAGCTATTTAACACACAAAAACACGCAACCAAATATTAAAAGGGTGAAACACACGAATCAACAAACTCTTGTCTTCTTTCTCTTTTTCCAATTGAGTTGACTTCACCGCTTCATATTCTTGAATCTTCTTCACCGATCTTTTAATCCAAGGGTACGTCTCTGTTCTCGAAAAATTTCGTTGTTAAGGTATATAGTCATAAAAATATAGCACATGGTCCTTAGTCCATAGTCATCTACTTTTGTTAAAAGTCGGTTTGACCTGAAAAAATAACCTCCTAACATACGTGTCAGAAGAACAAGAGTGCAAAAATACGCGTGATTAGAGTATGGAATATTTGAGAACATATCTTAGTGTGATTTTGATTAAACTAATAATAGATTAGAGATTATATAAGATCTGATCAGAGATTAGAGATTAGAGATTAGAGATTCTCGTCTTCAAATTTTATTAGTGTTTTACTGTATCCCTGGAAAACTTGAATTTGCATGAGAAAATCGATATTGTTTTGAAATTTCACAGTTGTTTTGTGTTCGTATAATTTCAGATTAAACTCTATCGAAAAGTCTTTATCTTTTCGTGAAAAAGGTAACCTTCAGATTACCTAAAACTTAGTTTTTTTCTTTATTGTTTCGTCTTTGCTAGCGTTTAGCTCTCTAAGTTTCACTTATCCTCCCCCTGGTTTAATTTATTATTATGCCAATTCAAGCCATTAATCCATATTTTGTGATTGCAGAATTTCTAATGTCTTCGAGAAATGGTCAATATGTTTTGAGACAATGGATGTATGCAAGAATTGATCCGACAACCAATCAAGTCTCAGATGCATTCATACAAGGACTGAAAGATTTTCTGAGTTTTGCTAAGAACCATGTTTTATTTATTTAGAAGAAGAGAATGTTCTGCCCGTGCACTAAGTGTGAGAATAGAAAGTTTCTTGCCGAAGATATAGTTTCTGGTCACTTATATAACATAGAATTTATGGCTGGCTATTTTGTTTGGTTAGCGCATGGAGAGCACTATGAGACTGACAATCACCCAACTCATACTGAGGAAAATACAAACATGCCGAGAGATATTTCCATGCATGTTCCCAACCCTTATGACGAGGTGGTAACTGATGCTTTTGGTGAACGTACATCATCCAATCCAAGTATGGAAGAGTCCAATGAAGAAGACAAAGATTTTTTTAATTTGTTAAATGCAAGCCAGTATCCAATATATAATGGATGTCAAGAAGGGCTTTCACAGTTGTCATTGGCGTCTCGATGTATGGCTCTAAAGATAGATTATAATTTATCTGAGAAATGCATGTATTTCATTGCTCAAATGTTGAAAGACTACATGCCTGGAGATTACAATGCCATTGCCTCATTCTATGACACAAATAAACTGATGCGGTCTCTAGGCTTGCCTTACATGAAGATTGATGTCTGTCAAAATAATTGTATGGTTTTCTCAAAAAGCGACGCATCTCGAGAAAGTTGTAAATTTTGTGAAGATAATAAATTCAAAAATCCAAAAGAACCTGGAAAAAAGCAAGTTCCATTCAGACGAATGTTCTATTTGCCAATAGCTGATAGGCTAAAAAGATTATACCAATCAAAGAAAACAGCTTCACTAATGAGATGGCACAAAGAACATTATTCAACCCATGGTAGTGACGAAATGTGTCATCCATCTGATGGTGAAGCATGGAAACACTTCAACCAAGTATATCCTGAGTTTGCTAATGAACCTAGAAATGTTTATCTTGATTTATGATGGATTTAATCCGTTTGGAATGTCTGGTCAAAACTATTCGTTATAGCCTGTTATTCTGACACCGTACAACCTACCACCTGATATGTGCATGAAGCGAGAGTTTTTGTTTCTCACTATTTTAGTGCCTGGTCCAAACCATCCGAAAAGGAGCTTAGATATTTTTCTACAACCTCTTATCGATGAGCTGAATGGTTTATGGAATGATGGAGTTCAGTCGTTTGATGTATCAATGAAGCAAAACTTTACGTTACGAGATGTGATTTTGTGGACAATCAATGACTTTCCTGCCTATGCAATGTTAAATGGATGGAAAACTCATGGTCGTTTAACATGTCCTATTTGTATGGGTGATACTAAAACTTTTTGGTTGAAACATGGGAGAAAAATATGCTGGTTTGATTGTCACCGTCGTTTTTTTTCAAAAGATCATAGTTTACGGCGTAAGAAAAAGAACTTCACCAAAAATAAAGTGGTGCATTCATATCCACCAACAGTATATTCGGGGGAAGATTTATGGAGTGATCATTTGTGTTGTGTAGTTTACCAAAAACAGTTAACTGTGGGGGAGATCATCCAAAAATAGCGGGATATGGTGAAAACCATAATTGGCACAAGCAAAGCATATTTTTGGAGTTGCTTTATTGAAAAACTCATCTCCTTCGCCATAATCTTGATGTGATGCATATCAAAAAGAACTTTTTGATAATATCATCAATAGATTGTTAAATGTTTCCAGGAAAACGAAGGACACTGACAACTCTCGTCATGACTTAGCAGAAATCTGCAATCGAAAAGATATGCATATGAATGATGATGGAAAAGCTCCAGCTCCATTATTTAGATTATCTCAAGAAACTAAGACATGTTTTTCAATTGGTTGAAAGACGATGTTAAATTTTCAGATGGCTATGCATAAAATATATCTTCTTCTGTTGATAATAATGGAGGTAAACTTTCTAGAATGAAAAGCCATTACTGTCACGTTTTTATGCAAATGTTATTTTTGATTGCTTTTGCCAAGTTATTACCAAATAACATCCATCAACCATTATCGGGTACGTGTTATACATAGCTTGAAATAATCAACATCTGCTCAAGATTATATTTGGATTCTCAAGATTTCATCATTAATTTGTTGTCTTACATATATTATTACTATACTCTACAGTTATTTGATCCAACGAAAGATCATGTATTCGGTCTAGGAGCTCTTCTCGTTGAACTTTCAACCAATGGTAGATTGCCAGCCAATATCGAAAAGCACTTGAAAAATGACGAGATTTTCAAACAAAAGGTAGAAGACATCGAGTTTATGCATTGTTAGATTTTGTAAAATTTGATTATTTAATAAAATTGGTTCTTTTTAATTCCCTTTTGCAATATTATAATAAAATATTATAATGAGGATTAGTGTTGCAAAATAAACCGCAATATAAAGAACTCGCAATGAATTAAAATATATTATTTTGATATTGCAATGAATTACAAATTGCATATGATGTAACAATGTTTGCAATGAAAGTTTAAAAATAATCTTTGCAAATTTGTAACAATATTTGCAAAGCAAGCGTAAAAATAATTCTTGCAAATTTGTAACAATATTTGGTATACAATTTTACGTAGCAAAGATTAATGAAAACATTTGAGTTGCAAACGAACGTTGTAATCTTACCGCAATTTTTTGCGTGAATACTACAAATATAGCAAGAAATAATTTCATTGCAAATCTGCAATAGCATTTTCTATACGTGTTTCGTAGCAATAATTTGCAATTATTAAGAGTTGCAAAATATGTCGCAATCATACGACAAATTTGCAGTGAAAATATCATTGCATTAATACGACAAATATAGTAAGAAATTAATTCATTGCAAAATTGGCGACATATGTGCAACAAATACGAATTTGCAACATGTAAAAAACAACCTTATAAAATTTGTTGCAATTATATTGCAAATTTTATGTTTGCAACAATATCTTGACATATTGCAACAATTTTTCTTTGTTGCATTATGCCTATTTTCATGTAGTGTATAGTGTTGATAGACTCATGAGCTACATGTAACTTCATATGTGGGAGTTTGGTGAAGAATATCGAGTTATTGGTGACAGAGGCTAAAAGATTAGGAGTATCGATTGGGAATGGCCAGGTCATCTATGGAAAAGGGAAATGTTCGGGAGTGACGTTGAAGATATAAAGAGTAGAGATCTGCTGGTCCACTTCTTCTTTCTATTTTTTCGTGTTATTTGACATGGGGACAATGATGTAGTGCTCATTTACTCTTGGTTAGCTACATTGGGAGAGACCCGAATAAACTGAGGACTATACACTCTCAAGTTCAAAGTCCACGATAAATGGGTGATGCTGGTGGGAGACTCATCGTGGACCAGAAGCTCTCATATATCGCTCAGTTCTATGGAAAAGGTAGCCTAGAAAAGAGAAATTTTCTATATGTTGGAGCTTAGTTTTCCCGTTTGATGGTGACATATGAAAACAGATTGAAGAAGTGGACCAGAAGATAACACGTTTGCTGAGCATATATGAGTATGTTTTAGATGCCCAAGGAATTACCACCAATCAGGTCTAGGGAACACGCCATCAACTTACAACCATGTACTGCACCCATCAATATAAGACCTTATCGATACTCTTTTGCTCAGAAAAATGAGATCGAGTCTCTGGTGAGAGAGATGTTAGAAGCGGAGATCATTAAGCCGAGTATCAGCTCATACTCTAGTCCGGTTCTTAGTGAGAAAGAAGGATGGTGGTTGGAGGTTTTGTGTAGATTATCAAGCACTAAACAAAGCCATTATACGGATAAATACCCCATTCTTGTGATATAAGAGCTGTTGGATGAGTTGACACGAGCAACAATCTTTTCAAAGATTGATCTTAAGTCGGGATATCACCAGATACGTGTAAGGAAGGATGATGTGGAGAAAACCACCTTCCAAACTCACGAGGGGCACTATCAGTTCCTTGTGATGCCTTTTGGACTCACAAACGCTCCCGCTACATTTCAGTCCATCATGAATGACCTTTTCAAGCTGCATCTCCAGGATTTCGTCTTAGTCTTTTTTGATGACATTTTAGTCTACAACCCTACTTTTAATATGCACATGTAATACTTGTAAAAGGTACTACAAATTCTGCATCATAACAGTTTCTATGCAAATGAGAAAAAATGTGCATTTGGGCAGAGAGAATTGTCTTACTTGAGGCATATTATATCGAAAGAAGAAGTGGCAGCGGATCCCATAAAGATAGAAGCAATGAAGACATGACCTGAGCTCCGAGTTTTTTTTTTGGGATTAACATGATATTATCGAAGGTTTGTGAAAGATTAAAGGAAGAAGGCAATGGCTCTGACAAATCTGTTGAAGAAGAACAATTTTGAGTTGAGTGAAGAGGCTACAACAGCTTTCCAAAGCTTGAAAAAGCTATGACTAACCTGCCTGTGCTGGGTTTGCTAGATTTTCAGTAGCTTTTTGTAATCAAAACAGACGCATCAGGGGCTCGCATATGAGCTATTATGTCCCCATGAAACATGCCAATTTCATATATCAACCAAGGGTTCTCATCAAAAGACAGACATAAATCACTGTACAAGAGAGTATTGTTTACAATAGTGTTTGCAATGAACAAGTGGATGCATTATATGACGGGAAACAAGGTTATCATACGTAATGATTAGCACAACCTGAAAGTATCTACTATATCAAAAGTCAGTCTCATCAGTTCATTAACGTTGGACGTCTAAATTGTTGGGTTTAGGCTACACCATGGAATACAAATAGGGTTCTGAAAACAGGGTAGCAGATGCTCTTTCACGAAGACCACATGAGGTGATTTGTAAGTTGCAACTCATATCTCCACTATCACTAGATCGTGAGGAGTTAGTGAAACAAGTAGATGCTAATTATGTGATGCAATGGATCATCCAAGCAATGGAATTGGGGGAATTAGCGGATTCATAACACACATTTGAGAATGGGATGTTATACAAAGATGGTCGATTGGTAATTACAAGGAAATCTCCTTTCATTCCAATGTTGTTATCAAATTGATGGTCACAAGGGTGTGCTAAAAACTTACAAGAGTATGCTCAGAGAAGTGTGTTGGGAAGGAATGCGAAAAGATGTTACAGAATTTGTTGCTAAGTGCCAGGTTTACCAAGAAAACAAATACCCAACTCTCTCTCTCTCCTGCAAGATTACTGTCACCACTCCCCCATTCCTACCAAGGTTTGGAGCGACACCAGCCTTGATTTAGTAGAGGAGCTGCATATATCATAAGGTTGGGATGTGATTCTCGTTGTGGTTGATAAGTTGAGCAAGTATGCCCACTACATCACTCTAAAACATCCTTTCACATCAAAATCAGTGGCCGAAGTCTTCATCAAATAAGTGGTTAAACTTCATGGTTTACCGGAGACCATGATTTCATACCGCGACAAGGTGTTCCAGAGTCAATTTTGGACTGCTCTATTCTCAGCACAAGGGATAATATTGCACTACAGCACCGCGTATCACCCACAGTCGGATGGCAAGACAGAGGTAGTTAACAAATGTTTGAAAACATACCTTCAGTGTTTTGCTAATGAGAAGCCGAAAACTTGGAGTAGTTGGTTGTCTTGGGCAGAGATGTGGTACAATTATTCACCCCACACTGCCATTAATACTACATATTTCATTGCAATTTATGGAAGAGATCCTTCCAAGCTCCTTCGGTATGGGGATGTGCCCATTACAAATGATGTTGTTGATAAAATGATCAAGGATATGGATTACACGATTGTTAGTGGTGAGTTTAGCACTCCCCGGTTTAGCTCAATTTAAACCGGAGATCGGATCGAATCGGCCCTGTCGTGAAGATTCAGAACCGATCTCGAAGCCCAAGAAGGGGCCATCACGTCGCTAACCGACCTCAAAGCCTAAGAGGGCCCATCACGTTACAGATCGACCCCGAAAGTCCACGAAGAGCCCAACTCGTCACGACAAGGACCGACCTCCGAAATTTACGGATCTTTTTCTAAATATCGGAGGGATTTTCGGGAAACTTTCCTTTTCCTGAAGGACCTAGGAAAATGAGAGTATCTCCTTGGAAACTGACTTCGAATCTTATAAATAGGGGAACTCGCACCTCATTCAATTCATTCACAACTTTCATGAGAGACAAAAGGAAATCAAGGGCTTAGACTTGCTAGTTTCTTATTTACTTTATTTCCGATTTGACTTCTCCGATTAAACGAACTTGTACTTTACCGAGCTCAAATCAATAAAACGAGATTCCAAACATAAGTTTACTATTTTGTCCCTTGTGTGATTTTCATAATCAACAATTGGCGCCGTCTGTGGGGACAAAAAGGGATTATAACTTATTCAGATTTCGGTGAGTTGCTTGGTAATGGCTGAACTACAAGACGATCAGATGGATAACTGTAACCTCGAACAAAACAACAACCGTGATGATCTCAATCCAAACAACGGATTTGACGACATTCCACCTCCAGCCGCTTTAGATGTCGAAGTAACCACGACAGATCGGTTCGACCAATACGCGCTCATGCAAGCAATGGCAACACAGCTTGCCGAACTCGCTAAAAAGAACGATGAAAGATTTGATTCCTTATTTGTGATCCAAACAGAGCTCCGTAACCAAATTGGTGAAATCAGACAAACTCCAAAGTCCCCCCAATTTGAGGACTCGACACCCCCTCTTAACCATAAACTTTTCACCGGATTAAACCAACCTCGAAGCACGACAAACCAACCCCCTATCATACGAACGGTCGATAACTATACCGAACTCTCGACTAAATTTCTCAAACGCTTCACAATGTTCATCAAGCAAAAAACTCGGAATGCCGATCTTTGGGCTCTCGAACAAAAAAGTGACGAACAGCTACGTGATTTCATGAACTGATTTAAAGCAGTGGTGTCTCACTGCACCATCGACGACGAAGCCGCAATCGAAGCCCTCTACAAGGACACATGGTACAAATCAGATTTCCACAAAGAAATCAAACGAAATTGGCCCAACATCCTGGAGGACATCCTACACAAGTCACATATCTATATCCTCGAAGAAGAAGAAGAAACCACAAAGGATAAGCAACACGCCCTTTTCAAACCCGTCGCTCCAAAAGATAAGCCTAGGGGAGAAAATCGCGAGACCCGAAATTACTATGAAAGACGACCTGTAGCTCAGTAAGTCAGTACCATCCAACCGCAACAAACATGGAACACTTGGTCCGACCCGGGAATTTGGTTAAACCGAACAGTGACAACGGACCCTTCTGTCAATTACACAACAAGGAAGGGCACATCACTGAAGAATGCCGACATCTTAAGGATTTCCTTTTGATAAAATTCAGGAAAGGCGAGATCCCCGTTGAAGGAGCATTTTGCCCCGGCAATAGGTTTCGACGTAACGATAACCAAGGAGCTCGTCGACCAAACCCCACCGGGAACCCCGAAAAAACAAACACCAATGCTGCCGTCGAACAACCAAAACGAGACCGAGATGACCAAAACCAAAATCATAACAACCCGCAAGTTCGGAAGAGAGTGAACATTATAATGGGGGCATTAAAGTCCTGCAACTATTCAGTTCGAGCAATCAGAGAACACAGCAGAGAAGTAATCACGGCACGACGGCAAAACAGAGTCACAACAGGCGGAATGCCAGTAACCTTTTCCGAAGCCGACACAGAGGGACTCCATATGCCGCATAATGACCCTATAGTCGTTAATTTACTCATCGGCGATGTTGCAGTCGGAAGAATCCTGGTAGATATGGGTAGCTCGGTGAACGTGATATTTAGACATACACTAAGAGACATGGATTTCCCGGATTCCGAGATCATATGCCGCATAATGACCCTATAGTCGTTAATTTACTCATCGGCGATGTTGCAGTCGGAAGAATCCTGGTAGATATGGGTAGCTCGGTGAACGTGATATTTAGACATACACTAAGAGACATGGATTTCCCGGATTCCGAGATCAAAACGAACATCGAACCGCTCACTGGCTTCACATGAGAATAGACACTGACCGCACGAACAATCAAAATACCCATCTACGCCGGCGGACTTATAAGAATTGTCAAATTTTTGGTCCTCGACAGACCAGCGATCTACAATGTCATACTCGGAACACCCTGGATTTACGTAATGAAGGCCGTCGTTTCAACCTACCACCAATGCTTAAAATTTACAACAACATCCGGAATATTTACACTAAAAGGCGATCAGCTGATGTCTATATCAACGAATGCAAACTACGAACGGCATTCCAAACATGTGTTATCAACACGGCAAAAACTCAACCCTGATATACCGAGAAAAGAGAACATCGTCCAAATCATCATCGACGAGCTCAATCCTGATAGATGAGTAGGGATAGGTACCGAACTAGAGGAAGAAATCAAGAGCAATCTTATCCGCTTCCTTAAAAGAAATATCTCGTCTTTCGCTTGGTCTATCAAAGACATGCCTGGAATCAACCCAAAAATAACGTGCCACGAACTCAATATAGATCCGACCTTCAAAACAATTAAGCAAAAGAGACGCAAGCTCCCGAGAAGGCCCAAACCGTCAATGACGAGGTCGAACGACTACTCAGCACAGGGTCAATAACGGAAGTCCGGTATCCAGACTGGTTAGCCAACCCAGTCGTTGTAAAAAAGAAGAACGGTAAATGGAGAATTTGTGTCGACTTCACAGATCTCAACAAACTTGCCCAAAGAATAGCTTTTCACTACCCCCATATTGATAGATTGACCGAAGCTACTGTCAGGAACGAACTCCTCTCCTTCATGGATGCCTTTTCGAGATATAACCAGATACTTATGCATCCAAACGACCGCGAAAAAACATCTTTTATTACCGACCACGGCATTTATTTCTACAAAGTTATGCCATTTGGCTTAAAAAACGTCGGCGCAACTTACCAACGCCTTGTGAATCGTATGTTTGCAAGTCAGCTCGACAAAACCATGGAAGTATACATCGACGACATGCTTGTCAAGTCCCTTATCGCCAAAGACCACATCAGTCATCTTATCGCATGTTTCGATATACTCAACGAGTACGGTATGAAACTTAACCCTACCAAATGCACGTTTGGAGTAACTTCCGGAGAATTCCTCGGCTATATCGTAACAGAGAGAGGAATCGAAGCTAACCCCAAGTAGATCTCGACAATCATAGATATTACTTCTCCGAAAACAAAACGCGAAGTTCAAAGGTTAATCGGCCGCATTGCCGCCCTTAACCGTTTCATCTCTCGATCAACCGATAAATGTCTACCCTTCTACCAACTTCTTCGAGGAAACAAACACCTCGAGTGGGACGATAAGTGCGAAGAAGCATTTAAACGACTTACAGAATATCTCTCTACTCCGCCAATCTTGGCAAAGCCGGAGGACGGAGAAACCCTTTACCTATACATCGCAGTTTTAGACTCGGTAGTTAACGCATTCCACGTTCGAGAAGACCGAGGCGAACAAAAACATATCTTCTATACCAGCAAATCTTTGGATGGAGCCGAAACGAGATACACCACACTTGAGAAACTCGCCCTTGCTGTCGTTATTGCAGCCCGGAAGCTTCGTTCGTACTTCCAATCACACTCAATCGCCGTTCTTACCGATCAACCCTTGCGAACCATCCTACACAGCCCAAGTCAGTCTGGTAGACTCGCCAAATGGGCAATCGAGCTGAGCGAATACGATATTAACTATAAAAACCGAACAAGTGCCAAATCACGAGTACTGGCTGACTTTCTCATCGAACTACCCCAAGAATTCGTTAATACAGATCTCCCTGCCATAGAGAAATGGATCCTACACGTAGACAGATCATCATCTCATTGTGGGTCGGGAGTAGGCATACGCCTCCAATCCCCAACCGGGGGAATCTTGGAACAATAATTCCGACTAGAATTCAATGCTTCAAACAACGAAGCCGAATACGAAGCATTGCTCATTGGCCTACACTTGGACAAGGCCATCGGAGTAATCCATATACATGCATACTGTGATTCCCAACTTGTTGCGAGCCAATACAGCGGAGAATACGACACTAAAAATGAACGGATGGATGCATACCTCAACCTCGTCAAAGAACTCGCATCCAAGTTCAAAAATCTTAACCTTACTAAAATCCCACGAGGTAAAAATGCACCGGGCGACGCACTCGCATCTAGCTCGGACCCCCATCTAAAGCAAACTATCTCGGTCGAAAGCATCACGAAACCGAGTATCGAGACATCGGAAACGTGCAACATAACAACACGCAGACGTAACAACCGAGTATCGAGACATCGGCCGCTTGGGTTAGCTGCGCAAAAGGGAGCTCGGTGGCAGCAATCCAATAAAATCAAACAAGAAAAAAACAAATTCCAAATTGAACCTCTGAGCACTCGCTTTGCCTTCAAAGTTATCTTCTCCTGATACGCTTCCGGCCAACGACGCTTCCCAGCCGAGCTCAACTTCTTCTGGTGCTCGGAAGTAAAACCAGGGATTGTGGTAAGGAAGCTCGGAGTATGACGAACTGAAATAAGAAGATATAATAAATAATCAGAAAAATGACCAAGGAATACAATGAAGAATAATCTGATGTCTACCAATAAGAATCCTCCATTGACTCCGATAATTCCCATCAGGCCGTGATACAGAAAACTCGTAAATCCGGACATTGAAGTAACGAGATCATCAACTGTTGACCTTGCTTGGTTTATTCCCCGTCAAGAGATCGTACTCTGGTTTCACATTCGCCGATAAGAACCACGGCTTCTGCTTCGTAATATTCACTTGAAACAGCCTCTCAAAAACCTTCACGTTAATCGGTATGCCACAATCTTCTCAAAGGGTCAGAAGTCCGACGATGTTGATAACCGTGGCAGGTTGGAGTTGAGAAATGGCAATACGTCGGTGTTTACAATAACTGTACAGCAGCTCGGGAAGAAGAAACTCAAGACCACAACTTCTGAAGTAGTCTTCATATACACAAATATAACCTTCAGGTGCATCCCATGGTCTTTGATTGACATTCGGGATGCCAAAAATAATCTCATTAGGAGCCCCGCATTGCTCCAAAGTACTTAGGATAGTTTTCCTTTGAGATCGGTTCGGCCCCACACAAGCCGGCGTTACGACTTTGCGAGTCGAGTTCGGAGCAGTCTCCTCGTAGTGACGAACTCCTCCTTCTCCAGTTTCGGCCAATTGAACGGGGTGCTCTTCAGGGCAACCCGGTCGATCCCATCAATATTGTGCTCGTCGTCAAGCCGAACTTGGGCATCCGTCTCACAGAGATCTCTATCCATGAGATGCAGGACCTGAATAACAGCTTATGAGCTACTGGGGACGGCATAATTGAGGCGAGAGTTGGGCCGAACTAACTCTTGCCTAACATCACTCATCTCATCGTCAGAGGGATCATTAGGATCTGACGACCTGATAAACAAATCAAGGTTGGCGTGAGGTTCTTTGGGGGAAGGAGTTCGGTCATTAACAGAAGTTGAAGAAGAATTTGAACTCATCTCGATCAAAGAAATCGAAATCAAACAACGACTACGGAAGAACAGTTTGAAGATAGATCGGAAAACTTGAGGATCCTCAGAGAGATCGACGGAGTCACCGCGGCAATTAATCGGAAAACTCTAAAAACATAAAAAAAAAAAAGTTAGAGAGAAGGGAGAGCGCTAGAGAGAGAAAGTGGTACCTTTTCTTTAGCAAGAGAGAAGTGAAGAATCAAAGGCAGCAAGGAGAATTTATAGCAAAAAATGTAATCATTGCGACTCCTTGATCCCCGCGACGCTTGAATTAAACCGATACATCTTCCAAGAAAATATAAAACGAACTCAACAAATGAAGCAGGGCCAAAAAATTGACTAAGGCAAAATACCGAATTTTATGTTTACTGAACTCACAGAACTTATCAATCCAAGAATCCACATGTATCAAATCGAGCTAAACCTGCATGTTATTCACCGAACTCACAATGCTCATTCGCCGAACTGGGGGGGGACTAATTGTTAGTGGTGAGTTTAGCACTCCCCGGTTTAGCTCAATTTAAACTAGAGACCGGATCGAATCGGCCCGGTCGTGAAGATTCAGAACCGACCTCGAAGCCCAAGAAGGGGACATTACGTCGCTAACCGACCTCAAAGCCTAAGAGGGCCCATCACGTTACAGATCGACCCCGAAAGCCCAAGAAGAGCCCAACTCGTCGCGACAAGGACCGACCTCCGAGATTTACTGATCTTTTCCTAAATCTCAGAGGGATTTTCGGGAAACTAGGAAAAGGAGAGTCTCTCCTTGGAAACCGACTTCGAATCTTATAAATAGGGGAACTTGCACCTCATTCAATTCATTCACAACTTTCACGAGAGACAAAGGAAAATCAAGGGTTTTTTTATTTTCTTTATTTCTGATTTGACTTCTCCGATTAAACGATCTTGTACTTTACCGAGCTCAAATCAATAAAACGAGATCCTGAACATAAGTTTACTATTTTGTCCCTTGTGTGATTTTCATAATCAACAATGATCAAGCTCCTTTTGGAGGTTGGATCGGTCGATCCATTCCGGCAACAGTGGATTCTCCTTTTCTAGTGAATTGATGAAAGCTTGTATGGCCATTCCAAACCTCTTCTTGAATTCCTTGACCTTTGAGCGTGTCATGGGTCCTTCTTGGACCGTTGGCATTTGGCTCGAGTCATTGTTAGGGTCGATGTCCTCATCAGTTTATGTGAGAAAGAAAACAAAAGCTGGTCGTGTGGCAATGAGAATTGAGAAAAGAAGAGAGATTGTGTCGCATGAAGAAGAAGATGAAAACCTCTCAGACTCTCACTGAGAGAGAGTGTCTACTCTATCTAAATAATACCTAGACTTACGTTCATCAAAGTATTGTCGTTTTACTTATTGGTCCTATGTATTTAAAAGATTCTCGAAACTTAGAGTTTCTTCATCCAAAAATACATTAATCAATTATCTAAATATATATCTATTTCCTTCTTCTCACCCTCGTCTTCACTCTTCTTCTTCTACTCACTTTTTCATATATCGCCATCAAGCTCAAGCTCTTCTTCATCTAGCGAAAAGCTTGATTGTTAACATACATCTGTTGGGAAAAATAAACGCGCAATGGCGCAACGGAATAAAGTTCTCTCCGCACTTGTGTGAATCTGTGAGAAAAATATCTAGATGATGGCAGCAATAACTCAAAGCTTTAAATGAGACGACAAACGTTTTACGTGGAAAACCTCCTCTATGTGAGAAGGAAAAACCACGGGACCGTAATCCACTCAAAATCCTTTATCACCAATGAATATGAGTTACAACCACGTCCACCCTGTTCCACAAGAACAGATCCAAAGACTAAGGCTCCAAAGAGCAATCCCCAACACAAAAATTTAACATGAAAGCAATACCAGAGCTTATAAACGTGCAGTCACAAAGGACTCTAAGTTCACTAGGATTCCAGCCACTACATCAGATCTCCACCGTACAAATCCTAGACAAACGAGTCAACAACACCGCTGCAAAATTTCAACTCAATCAGAGAAGAACGCACCGTCGGATTTCCCAAACACTCAAGACAGCACCTGCTGAAATACTGTGACGAACAGCCACACTAAAACCCAGATTTCTGACAAACCAACCGTTGAAACGACAATCTCACCGTTGAAACTGAAGAACATTGAGTCATGAAACTGCCCTGCAAATTTCAGTCAGATCGGAGGACGTTCAAGCCTCCAAACGTTGTCTTGAATAAATCTGAGAGAAACTGTTTTTTCTCCCTTCTCAAATCCGAAAATCTCATCTTTTTTTTTCTCTCTCTCAACTTGTGCCTTTTTGTGCTTCTTTTCTACAATTATGTTACGAGATATATATCTCATCATTAACCCTAAGCCCAACATCAATCTCATAGATCAATATTAATGGCATAAGCCCAAGTTTGGTTTTCTTTCAACTAAACCCATGTACTACAAGAAAATTGGGTATTAATAGCACTTCAGTATAGCGGTTTATGTGTTTCTGCTATGGTTGAGTTATGCTTGACTTTTTAATAGCGTTTCTGAAATAATAAACGCTATGATAGATTGAGCGGAAAAAAATTTGTGCTCGCGCTTAATTTTTGGTTCTCCAAATATTCTGTAATAACACATACGAATTGTAAAACTTTATTGAAGGTTAACCGAGAATAAGTAAATTTCATTGTCCGTCCAATTAATAAAAAATGATACTAAGTTAATTTTAAGAAAGAAATTGATATGAACCAAAAAAAAATTGGCCAACAACGTTTTCACAAAAATTCCCATTTGCTCTTCCTTCTCTTCTCTCGATCTCTTTTCTTTCAGTCTCGGTCTCTTCTTCTCTTTCAGTCTCGATCTCTCTTCTCTCAGTCTAGATCTCTCTTCCTCTTTTCTTCTCTTTCAGTCTCGATCTCTCTCACTCTCAGCCATCCAATTCTCCAAGCTTCTCAGATCCTCTCTGATATCTCCTCTTGGTAATCTCTTTTCTTCTTCTTATTCGTAATATGGACTAGCATGACTGCATATCTGTATCTATACTCGCATTGAGATGCATCGTTAGCTGCATCTCAACCAGTGTAATAGATGCATCTTCTCTTAAGGTTGTTTCGAAAAGCTTTTGATTCATTTGTCCTTGTCTAATTAGTAAGTCAAATTCTTTACCTGTGTTTCCTAATATATTATATAACTTTTAGACAATGATCTGACCACCTTGAATCGCCAGGTGATAGCTTTATCTCGAAAAAAAATCTAGACTTGATCGCATCTCCATTCGAATTACCTTCGGAATCAATATTTGTCTGTTCATAGAGAGCTAGCTCTACGTGTTTCTGGATTTGCGGGGTTGAATTGTTTATTTTATCACTGCTTCTAAATTCGAGGCATCACATGTTCTAGATCTATGCTCAGTCAAGAAAGTTCTGTTGTTTTGCTGTTTCAGGCTTTGGTTTTTATTGCATTTTGATTTGGTAGTGTTGGTTTGTTTTTGCTTTGTCAGATTGTTATGTCATTCATTCGAAGTTAGAGCTAAATCAGAATCTGCTCTGTGTCATGTGGAAGTGATTTTGCCACTTGCGATAAGCTTCTTCTTGTCTTTTAAGTTTGCAGCAGCAACATTCTTGCACCATTTTGAGAAATTTAATCTCGTACTTAGAAACTAATCAGAACTCGGTCACCATTATTAGTGATGACATTTGAGTCTTCTATGAAGAAGGGCTAAATTAATCACCTCTCTGGTCCTTGTCCATTAATGAAAACCTTGTTTAGGGAGTTGTGGATGTTGTGGTGAACACATCACCGTTTTTTTGTGGATGCATCAAAATATGAAAGTCTGGAATATTCGTAATATGTTTTCAATGATGATACCACCAGCGCCGATTACTACTTCGATTCTTACTCCCACTTCGACAATTCCCTATGTTTTCACTTCGATTTCTATTAATTACTTCAGATTGGTCTTCTTTGTCTCTAGGTCTATTTCAATTAATTGTTAGAACTCAGAAATTTGTACGATTGTTAATGGATTTGTTCCCCTTTTGTGTGCAAGGCAGGAACTTTCTTAGTGCTGTTGTGATTCTTTTGTTGTCTATTTTTGGACGAATGTTTGATTTCTGAGTTAATCTTTTTGTTGGTTGTGTAAGGTTAAGTATTGTATTATGAAAGAAGTGAAGGGACAAAGAGGAAGTGGAACCATAGAGGTAGATTTTGTATTGATAATTCAATAAAACAGATGAAGATAATGCTGATGATGAGACACTAAAGGATAAAACTGAAGATTGCAAAGCCCTTACAACTCAGCTAATGAACCGAACCTGTTGCAAGTTCTGCTTATGAAAACCTTTATGCAGGTCAAGGGATGATCGAAGAAGAGCAACTAAAAGAAGGCGGATGACTTTTATTTATTTACTTACGATTAAGAACTCAAGAGTGAGGAACAAACTTTGATGGTTTATTACCTTAGCTCTTTGTGTGGTATTTCAAATCAATCGAATGTTGTTGTTGTTGATTGTTATAAAATATGTTATTGCTATCCAAAATCAATAAACAGAACATTATCAATACACAACTAAAAATTAAAATTTACAAAATAAAAAGAAAAAATTATGATCATCTATTTAGAGTTTAGGGCATATAACGTTTAGGGTATAATGTATAAGATTTGAAATATATAAGTTTTTTTAAAAAATAAATAAAAGAAGAATTAATCTTGAATATTTGATTTAGGGGTTAGAGCATTGTAGTATAGAGTTTATTGTGTGAAATATAATTTCGTTGTAATTTTCCAATTAACAATAGAATATACAATAAATTTTTATCTCATATGTATAACATAATATATATAAAATAATTTTTTAAGATAAAACTAAAAAGGAATTAAGTGTTGAATATTTGATTTAGGGTTTAGGGTATTGACGTTTAGGGTTTAGGTTATGTTGATTTAGGGGTTAGGTTATATTGATTTATGGTTTAGGTTATGTTGTCAATTAACAAATGAAAATGATTGCCAATGATTGGAAATGATTGCAAAAATGATTACAAACCATACAAACTAATGATAAGTTACTAAGTCTTTCATATATAGTTTAGTGTCACACAACATTTGTTATATAGTTTTTGTTTTTAAATTTTTTGTAAACTCCAAAATTATATATTACTATGAAAGTAAATAGTTTATCATAAACTCAATGATATAAAATATTTTACAAATTAAAACTGTAGATAAAACATATTAAAAATTGTTTTATTTAGGGTATGAAAATCTATCATTATAAAAAAAGAAAATACAACAAATATTGTTTTATATAATAAATAGAAAATCTATCATTATAAATCTCTTAAAAAATTAAAATACAAAAATTTAAGTTAGTTTAAAAATAAATTACTCATAAACTACAAAATATAAACATTATTCATTAAAAACTAAATAAATATAGAAAGTCAATGAGGAGTGATCACTAAGATCGATGACGTGGGCAAATCTCATTCATTCATTCCTCATTCCTCGCTTTTCTTTCTCTCCGTTAGATTACTCTTCCTAGTCTTCTCTTTATCGTCTTATCTTCCTCGTCTCACTTCTCTTTCGGACGAGGGCAGGATGAGGTCGAAATCGACGAGTGGGATTTCAGCGGAAGACATTGAGGATGACGAACAAGAAGGAGCGGTGGAGAAAGAACAGTGACGGCGAATATCTAGACTCGCCGTAGAACAGCTCGTTGGAGCAGCACTCCTCCGCCGTCGCGGATTCGTCAAGAGATTTGGGATTAGGTTTCGCAAATCAAAGGTAATACCTTTCCTTCTCTTCTCGAACTAGAAACCTTAGACCCACAATAAAATCTGGGAATTTATCTCACAATCAAATCTGGGAATTTCGGGTCATTTACAGAGTTTGATAAGCTATAGATATCAAATCTGTCGATTGTAGAATCTCTAGTAGTTAGTGGTGATCCACTTTTCTTGGATTAAATTTTCGAAATCTTATATAATTTACACTCGTCGTTATGAATATGCAATCTTCAGGACGACGATAGTTAGTAACCATGGAGCGCATAATATCTCATCCTCGTCTGATGATAGTCTCGGATCTTGATCATACTACGGTAAGCCGTCGCCATTTACATTTCCTTGTTTTTTTTATATAATTAACAAGTGAAGCTTTGTTTGATTGATGTGTAACACGTTTCGGTGCAGGTTGTTCACCATGATCATGATGAGAACCTCTCTCTGTTGAGATTCAATTCATTTTGGGAATACGCTTATCACCATGACTCTCTCCTTGTTTTCTCAACGCGAAGATTACGTATGGTAACTCCATGGTTCCTGATCATGGTTGGGAGCTTGAACAATAAATGGGACCTGGGAGTTGTCAAAGAAGAAACCAACAAGTTCCTTGAGTTAACTCTTCAGGTATTCATTTAAGATGTCGTCAAGCAAGAAGGTGCTGGAAAAAGAAGTTGGGGATTCATCACTGCGCTGTATGAGCATATGTAATTTTAATTTTACTTTGTAGTAGTTGTATGAATTTATCTTTTAGTTATGTAATTTTACATTGTAATATAAGTTTTTTTTGTATAATGGTTTTATATAAATATAATAAAATATGATTTTTTTTTAATTTATCAAATTATCTAAAAATCAAAAAGAAATTTTAGTAAATCGTAATTTAATTACAATTTATTTTATTAATTATGGTAATCAATTACGTATTTTTAATGTATATTATACGATTGCTATTGTATATTTTGAATGTAATAAAAAAATATAATTGCTATTGTATATTATACAATTGCATCGAAATAAGCGCTATATTAGATGAAAACACGATAGCAATGTCAAAAACTGTTATCTAAAGTGTCTGACCTATTATGATGGGCGATGATACATCGCTTGTTAAAACGCTATGGTATCGTTAGATAGCGTTATTCAACCGCTAAGAAAAGCCTTTTTCTTGTAGTGATGGTTTTTCCACAAGCAAGAACACCAACAAACTTCCTCTCCGACTAGATGGAGGAAACACCCATCCCGCTTATCTCTCGGCAAACTTCAAGCTTCCCTCTTGGAAATGACTTCATCATCATATCAGCTCCATTATCATCTGTATGAACTTTCGCAAGTTCCACTTCTTTAGAAGCAACCACATCACGTGTCCAATGATACCTCCAGTCAATGTGTTTCGAACGCGAATGAAATGTTGAGTTCTTCCCGAGACAAATGGCACTCTGACTATCGCAAAGCAACACATACTTATCTTGCTTGAAACCAATCTCCTCAAGAAAATGCTTCATCCACAACAACTCTTTACAAGTTTCCGTTGCGGCTATAAACTCAGCTTCTGTGGTAGAAAGTGCAACACACTTTTGCAACCTTGATTGCCATGCAACAGATCCTCCTGCAAATGTTACCAAGTAACCTGATATGTTTGGTTTTTACCGTTTTCTAACATATGTTTTGATATTTTTTGACTCTTTTATCGAGTTAAAGTCCGTTTTAGAGTCTTTTAGTCCTTTATTCAGTTATCTCAGGTAAAAAAGCGTTTACGAAAGAAATTGGAGTTACGTGGGCAAAAACGCATGGAACGGTACAAAAAGAGCATAATCGATCGATGTAAGGAGTGCATCGATCGATGAAGCATGCCCCGAAGAGCCAAAATCGATCGATGCACAATTGGCATCAATCGATGCAACATCATCAGAAGAACCATAATCGATCGATGCAAGGAGTGCATCGATCGATGGAACGTGCCCAGAAGAACCAAAATCGATCGATGCACAATTGGCATCGATCGATACAACACCCTCTGAAGAGCCAGAATCGATCGATGCACTCCTTGCATCGATCGATGGAGCATGCACAGAAGAACCAAAATCGATCGATGCAAGCGGGCGAGAAGGAAAATAAAATTTTTGATTTTCCTGTTTTGCCACGGAAACTGCCTATTCTGACCTAATTCGCTCAGAACCCTATTTATACTTTATTTTCAGCCACTTTTGAGTCAATCTCTCTTTTGACGGCTCTCTATTCTACTCAGTTTTTGGCTATTGATTTTGTAAGCAAGGGGAAGAATCTCTGCAACTATTGAGAAGTATTCTAATCCTTCATCTCTTTTATTATTATTATGAGTTTTTCTCTATCTCCTTGCTTGTTCTCCATTGCCATGTCCGAGTAGTCTCATAGTTAGGTTTAGGGTTTCAAGGGGATCCATGAATCATTGAATTAGACATAGATAGGGATTTATCTTTGTGGTTTTCGCTTATTATTGTGTTTATTGCTTAGGATTAAGTTGACTGCCTAGTCTCTGAACTAGGGCTTAATCTATACCACGAAAGTGTCGTAGATTTCTAGAAAGAACATAAACGAGCGAATTGTCCTTAGCCTGCGGAAGTTGATGTTAAGGCGATTCGTGAACATATTGAATCTGCTCATTAATGTTGATATAGAATTCTATGCCAACGGAAGTTATGATTTTAGGTTGGTAGGTTAAGTAATCAATGCCACGGAAATGGATTGGTTAGACATTTATGTTTGAATTTGAAACTTGTGTTTAGTCGTTCCCTGAATAGTTATCTGATTCGTGACCTCTGGATTCCTGAGAATAAACCCTTGACCTAACGCTTTTCCTTTATTGAATTTACATCGTTTTAATTGCTTTCGTTACTTTTCCATACCAACCATATTCTTGTCTTAGCTTAGTTTCATAATTGTGAGAATTGTAGTGTAACCTTGGTCTCTGTGGATTCGATCCTAAAATACTGCATTGACAACCGTTACGATTGCGGTAGTGTACACTTTAGTTAACTAACTACGTGGTAAAACACCTAAATCAATTTGGCGCCGTTGCCGGGGATCAATAGCGTTACCTTCAATTTTGAATTTAAAATTCAGTGTAAGATTTACTAACACATTCTACCTTGATCACTTGTGCGTTTCAGGTGACTGACAAAAAGCTGAATAGAGTTACCAGAAGCAGGGGCTCTGAAAACCTTTGCGAGCTCAGCAACAAAGAGCTAGCAAGGTTATAACGAACGAATCGGAGGGCGAGGACAATTCCTGTCATCATGGACGATCAGAACGACGACCAGCAAAACGCCGCTGCTGCCCGAACTGTAGAGGCTACAACAACAAGTGCAGCAGTTACATCAGCTACAACAACAACAACAACCTGCCATTGGGGACTTGAACACGCCTCATGCATTCTACCAGAACAGAGTTGCTATCCGCCCACCGGCCATTACGAGGCAAGATTATGAGATCAAACCTCAGATGATCGCATTGGTGAAGGAATACATGTTCCATGGCTTACCTACAGAGCATCCTATGGACCATATCGAAAATTTTGAAGAAATCTGCAGCCCCACCAAGTCGAATGGGGTACCGCCCGATTACCT
Source organism: Eutrema japonicum (assembly GCA_030161315.1). Lineage (NCBI taxonomy): Eukaryota > Viridiplantae > Streptophyta > Magnoliopsida > Brassicales > Brassicaceae > Eutrema > Eutrema japonicum. Next base: position 41,294,939 of record BSQW01000011.1, read on the forward strand.
CAAGTGCAAACTCTTCAATTTCTCTTTGGCAGATAAGGCGCTAAGATGGCTCAAGTCACTTCCACTTGGGTCGTTGACTACATGGGAAGAATGCAGAGCTACTTTCTTGGATCACTTCTACACCAAGTCTAAGACGGCTTCGCTACGAAATAAAATCACCACATTCCAGTAGCACGCATGATAGTCTTTTTGCGAAGCATGGGAGAGGTTCATAGAATACCGCAGAGAGTTCCCTCACCATGGGTACTCAGATGAGAAAATACTAAGCATCTTCTACGATGGAGTTGACTGGGACTATAAGAACGCTCTTAATGCTGCAAGCAATGTAGATTTCATGACTAAGACTAAGGAAGGGGCATGCCAGCTGATAGAGAACTTGGCTTCAAGTTCCGGAAATCGATGCCATGAGTACGACAAAACTAAACGTGTCAATGGCGCGGATTCGCAGAAGATTGATGAGCTGATTGCGAAAGTGAACTTACTACTGCAGGGAAATCAGAGAGGTGTGCAGTCTTGCGAGGAGGCATGAGATGAAATTTTCTGTCAAGGATTAGCTGAAGACGAGACCAATGAGAAACAAGAGGTGAACTACGTTAGTGGACAAGGGTACATGCATAACAAATGGTTCAACCAGAATTACATGAACCATCTGAACCTGTCTTACAGAAGCACCAATGTCGAGAATCCCTAGGATCAAGTCTACCCCCAAAGAAAAACGTTTGTGCAAAACGCATGCGTCTCAGGATTCTCTCAAGGTTTTCAGGGCTAGAGAAGGTTTTAAAGTGGGTTCTGGCAGAAACAACCGTTCATCTCTTTCCAAACGACAAAAACTGCCCCATTCCAAGCTCCTGCAAGCGCCACAAATGAATCTCAGGACGAGCTTAAGGTTCTAATGCAACAACTCTTGCTCAATCAACAACAATCTGCTAAGGAGATCAATGTCAAGGTTGATAACATGTACAACGATCTCAACAACAAATATGAAGCTGTGTGCATTCATGTGAAGAAGTTGGATACTCAGGTTGCTCAAACTTCCGGACCAATCAAGAGACCCCAGGGAACTATTCCCGGGAAAGTAGAGAAACATCCAAGGAATGAGTTCGTCAACGCCATTATACTCAGAAGCGGTAAGGAGTTGGAACCAACCGCACGAAAAATTGAAGATGCTGATGTCGCCATTGATCTAGGAGATGTTGACAAAGGGACAGCCGGAAAAGAAAAATATTTCGCAAGTACATGCATTATAGATGAGCCATAGGTGCTACCACCTACACACGTCTACACCCCAAAGATCCCTTACTCTACTCGTTCAAAGAAGTCGCGTAAAGACCTAGAAGAGGCCAAGTGTAAGGAAATGCTAAATGATCTTGTGGTGAAGTTTCCTCTTGTTGATGCAATCCAAATGATACCTTCATTGAAGAAATATTTGAAGAGCTTAGTGACAAGTAAGGTGTCTACCGAAGATAATGTCATGAAGGTCTCTAAAGATTGCAGTGCTGTCCTCCAAAACAAGATGCCAAAGAAGCTAGGCGATCCAGGAAAGTTCATTCTCTCTATGTAGATCGGAGCAATGACTTTTGCTTGCTCTCTATGTGATCTTGGATCCAGCGTCAACCTAATGCCATACTCTGTAGCTAAGCAGCTTGGATTCACGAAGTTCAAGCAAACTAAGATCTCTCTAGTGTTTGCCGATCGTTCCGTGAAGCTGCCTATTGGTGTTCTTGAGGATCTACATGTGCGAATTGGCAATGCATTTGTTCCCGCAGATTTCATGGTGCTAGAACTGGATGAAGAACAAAAGGATCCTCTCATTTTGGGAAGACCCTTCTTGTGTACAGCATGAGCTATCATAGACGTGAGAAACGGGCAAATAGATCTCCACTTAGGAGACATTGTCATGAAATTTTAGATGGATAAGATGCTGAAGAGGCCTATGTTGGACAGACAGACATTCTCGATAGATGACTCACTAAAAGTCTCTGACGAAGTGATTGAAGAGATTCTAGTCGATGATCCGTTGGATACCGTTTTGACAAAAGCTGAGAATGAGCATGGATTTATGAGTGACGATGCCACCGGTTATGCTAAGATGCTAAACTCAAGCCAGACAATGGAGAAGATGGTCGAGTACATCAGTTTGGATGGAGCCGTAGAGACGCTTCCAACAACAAGCCTTCTTGCACCTCCTGCTGACCCGTGGAGCGAGTTGAAGGCCCCAAAAATCGAACTCAAAACACTCCCAATTGGGCTAAGGTACGCATTTCTTGGCCCTAACTCCACTTCCCCTGTGATCATCAATGCTGAGTTGAACAATGTGTAAACTGTTTTGCTTCTATGTGAGCTTAGAAAGTATCGTATAGTTTTAGGCTACTCACTAGATGACCTCACAGGGATTTCACCTAACCTTTACATGCATAGAATACATCTAGAGGATGAATCAATGACTTCAATAGAACATCAGAGACGGTTAAACCCGAATCTAAAAGATGTTGTACAGAAGAAGATAATGAAACTTCTAGAGGCGGGTATCATATACGCTATCTCTGATAGTACTTGGGTGATCCCAGTCCATGTTGTGCCAAAGAAAGGCGGTGTGACAGTTATTGAAAATGAGAAAAAGAGTTGATACCAACTAGAACTGTTACAGGGCATAGGATGTGTATTGACTATAGGAGATTGAATGTTGCTACTCGTAAGGATCATTTTTCGTTACCTTTTATTGATCAGATGCTTGAGAGATTGGATACCACCCATACTACTGTTATCTAGATGGGTATTCTGGTTTATTTCAGATTCCCATCCACCAAGATGACTAGGAGAAGACCACATTCACATGTCCCTATGGCAACTTTGCTTATCGCAGAATACCATTTGGCTTGTGCAATGCCCCATCAACTTTCCAGCGACGCATGATGTCGATTTTCACTGACTTAATTGAGGACATAATGGAGGTTTTCATGGAAGATTTCTCTGTGTATGGATCCACCTTTTATGTCTGTCTTTCTAATTTATGCAGGATATTACAGCGCTGCGAGGAAAAGCATATGGTGTTGAATTGGGAGAAGTGCCACATTATGGTCAGAGATGGGATAGTCTTGGGTCATCGAAATTCAGAGCAGGGTATCGAAGTGGACAAGGCAAAGATCGAGGTGATGACTATTCTACAGCCGCTAGATTCTGTCAAGGGGATTAGAAGCTTTCTTGGACATGCTGGGTTCTACATGAGGTTCATCAAGGATTTCTCCAAAATCGCTAGACCCTTGACACGTTTTTTATGCAAGGAGGTGAGGTTCCATTTTGGCAGCGACTGTCTAGAGGCCTTTCACACCATCAAGGGAGCACTTGTCAGCGCGCCAGTCGTCCAACCACCAGGCTGGGACTTACCTTTCGAAGTGATGACTGATGCTAGCGATTTAGGAGCTGTTTTGGGACAGCGAAGGGACAAGAAACTTTATGTTATCTACTACGCCAGCATAACCCTTGATGATGCGCAGTGCAAGTACGCTACAACCGAAAAAGAACTTCTTGCTATTGTGTTCGCTTTTGAGAAGTTTAGATCTTATCTTGTGGGGTCTAAGGTCATAGTGCATACTGATCATGCTTCTCTGAGGTACCTACTTACAAAGAAGGATGCCAAACCTATGCTTTTGCGTTAGATTCTTCTGCTGCAAGAGTTTGATCTTGAAAGTAAAGACAAGAAGGGGATCGAGAATGGTATTACAGACCATTTGTCCAGACTACGTGTAGTTGAAGAAACTCCCTTAGACGAGAGCCTACCTGAGGAGAACGTGTACGCGATCGATATTGGTTGCAAAAACTACTTCACTTCTGCACACCACACCAAGCTACCTGAAATTCCCTGGTTCGGTGAGATAGCAAACTACCTGGCTGCAGAGAAGGAACCAAGTGACTTTGTTGGGAACAAAAAGAAGAAGTTCTTGAGAGACATCAGAAATTATTTTTGGGACGAGCCATACTTATACAAGCAGTGCTCAGATGGTATCTTTCGGAGATGTGTTTCAGAGGAAGAAATCCCTGGCATTCTTTTCCATTGTCATAGTTCAAAATACGATGGACACTTTGCCACGTTCAAGACAGTGTCCAAGGCTCTGCAAGCTGGTTTCTGGTGGCCAACAATGTTTTGTGATGCACATGCTTTCATCTCCAAATGTGATTCATGTCAGAGGCAGGGAAATATTAGTAAGAGGAACGAAATGCCACAAAATTTTATCTTGGAGGTTGAAGTGTTCGATGTGTTGGGTATTGATTTCATGGGCCCTTTTTCATCCTCTTATGGAAATCAATACATCCTCGTTGTAGTCGACTATGTGTCTAAATGGGTCGAAGCGCTTGCTAGCCCAACGAATAATGCCAAGGTGGTCTTAAAGATGTTCAAATTTGTGATCTTTCCTAGGTTCGGTGTGCGTAGAGTGGTGATAAGCGATGGTGGGTCTCATTTTATCAACAAGGTCTTTGAAGGGCTCTTGAAGAAGCATGGAGTCAAGCATAAGGTAGCCACTCCTTACCACCCGCAGACGAGTGGACATGTCGAAATTTCCAACAGGGAGATTAAAGGCATCCTACAGAAGACCGTGAACACAACGAGGAAAGATTGGGCTACAAAGCTGGATAACGCTCTTTGGGCATATAGAACTGCCTACAAGACACCTTTGGGCACGACACCATTCCATCTTGTCTATGGAAAATCGTGCCACCTTCCTGCAGAGCTCGAGTAAGGAAGCATAGGCTGTAAAGTTGCTGAATTTTGACATAAAACCTGCCTCTGAAAGACGGACGATGCAACTGCATGAGCTGGAAGAGATTCGTCACATGGCCTATGAGAGCTCAAAGATTTACAAGGAGAAGATCAAGACCTATCATGACAGGAAGATCATTCCCAGGAACTTCGGTGCAAATGATCAGGTATTGCTTTTCAACTCTCGTCTCAAACTTTTTCCAGGGAAGCTGAGATCGAGATGGTCCGGACCATTCACAATCAAGGAGGTGAGACCATACGGAGTTGTGGTGTTGCTGAGCACTACATGAAATGAGTTTTTGGTTAATGGTCAGCGCCTAAAACCATACCTCGCTGACGTAGAAATCGATGGGGATGAAAGCTTTCCCCTTGGTGACCCATCTCACGATTAAAAAGCTATCCAGTCAAGCTAACGACTATAAATAAGCGTTTGGTGGGAGGCAACCCACCGGTACGTTTTATTTTCTTTCATTTTATATTTTTATTGAGTCTGATTTGCCTTCTTCTTGATTTATTTTCACACCGAGACGGTGTGAACTAATTCTGGGGGAGGGTCTTTATCGTTTTCTAACGCTATTTTCTTTCTTTTGTTTTTCCTTTTGAGTCATTTTGATGTTTTATTTGAGTCATTTTGTTTTATTGAGTCAAAATTTGTTGGAGATTATGATAATGACCTTTGAATTTTTAACTAATTTTGCATCTAAGTGACCATTGTCACAGGGCTAGTTTTAGATCAGACTAATGAAAAATCTAAAGGCTGACCAGTCAAACATAGGCATCCAAGTTTCCAGGAAAATTCAAAAGCTTGAGCTAGTTTCTGAGCTCTTCCTTTTACCTCATCATCGTGATTGGCGTTTTCAGAGCTTGACTCCTCATTCGTATCTGACAAGACGACATGTGTGAAAGTATGATACTACTCTCCCTTACTTAAAATAAAAAGCAAAAAGATGAAATGATTTTCTTTCGGATAAAGGGTTAGGAAAATTTCCATCGATCCCATTATTTTACTTCGAAAGATATGATTACACTAAGGTTGGAAGCGAGGTTAGGAAAATTTCCTGAGATACCACTATTCGCCTACACCTTAGAGTAAAAAGGTGGCACTAAAATGAACCGGGGATTCGGTGGCAAAAACCATCAATACTCGTGTTCCATCCGCTATTAACCTTACGGAAAGGAAATGAGAAAAAAATAACTCTGGGGGAGGGAAAAGTACCAAAGATTGTGTTGTTGTCTTGTCACGATATCGAAAGGGAAAGAGTCTATAAGGTTCTTGGCACCAAGATCTTTTATGAGACCCAGCGATGATGGCTTTTGATTATTCCGCGAAATAATGAGTTGAATCTGGGAGGCTATGATGCTTGCAGAGAAGTACATGGTGGTTCGATCTAGAACTAATTTAGCAATACGTGGATTACTAAGGTAATGGTCATTGCAGAGTTCTAAAGAAAATGTGAGTCTCCGTGCTTTTCAAACCTTTTCTTTTTGCTTAGTTTTATGTTTGCTTGAGGACAAGCAATAGACTAAGTCTGAGGGAATTGATATGCTTGGTTTTTATCGTTTTCTAACACATGTTTTGATGTTTCTTTTGAGTCTTTTATCGATTCAAAGTCCATTTTTAGAGTCTTTTACTCCTTTATTCAGTTATCTCAGGTAAAAAGGCGTTTACAGAAGAAATTGGAGTTACGTGGATAAAAACGCATGGAACAATACAAAAAGAGCAGAATCGATCGATGGAGCATGCCTCGAAGAGCCAAAATCGATCGATGCAACATCATAAGAAGAACCAGAATCGATCGATGCAAGGAGTGCATCGATCGATGGAGCATGCCCAGAAGAACCAAAATCGATCGATGCACAATTGGCATCGATCGATGCAACACCCTCCGAAGAGCCAGAATCGATCGATGCAAGGAGTGCATCGATCGATGGATCATGCACAGAAGAACCAAAATCGATCGATGCAAGCCGGCGAGAAGGAAAATGAAATTTCTGATTTTCCTGTTTTGCCCCGAAAACTGCATATTCTGACCTAATTCGCCCAGAATCCTATTTATACTTTATTTTCAGCCACTTTTTTAAGCAATCTCTCTTTTGACGGCTCTCTATTCTACTCAGTTTTTGGCTATTGATTTTGTAAGGAAGGAGAACAATCTCTGCAACTATTGAGAAGAATTCTAAACCCTTCATCTCTTTTATTATTATTATTATGAGTTTCTCTCTATCTCCTTGCTTGTTCTCCATTGCCACGTCCGATTAGCCATAGTTAGGTTTAGAGTTTCAAGGAGATCCATGAATCATTGAATTAGACATAGATAGGGATTTATCTTTTGTGGTTTTCGCTTATTGTTGTGTTTATTGCTTAGGCTTAAGTTGACCGCTTAGTCTCTGAACTAGGGCTTAATCTATACCACGGAAGTGTCGTAGGTTGCTAAAAAAACATAAGCAAGTGAATTGTTCTTAACCTGCGGAAGTTGATGTTAAGGCGATTCGTGAACATATTGAACCTGCTCATTAATGCTGATCTAGAATTCTATGCCAACAGAAGTTAGGATTTTAGGTTGCTAGGTTTAGTAATCAATGCCACAGAAGTGGATTGGTTAGACATTTATGTTTGAGTTTGAAACTTAAGTTGACCGCTTAGTCTCTGAACTAGGGCTTAATCTATACCACGGAAGTGTCGTAGGTTGCTAAAAAAAACATAAGCAAGTGAATTGTCCTTAACCTGCGGAAGTTGATGTTAAGGCGATTCGTGAACATATTGAACCTGCTCATTAATGCTGATCTAGAATTCTATGCCAACAGAAGTTAAGATTTTAGGTTGCTAGGTTTAGTAATCAATGCCACAGAAGTGGATTGGTTAGACATTTATGTTTGAGTTTGAAACTTGTGTTTAGTCGTTCCCTGAATAGTTGTCTGATTCGTGACCTCTGGATTCCTGAGAATAAACCCTTGACCTAACGCTTTTCCTTTATTGAATTTACATCATTTTAATTGCTTTCGTTACTTTTTCGAACCAACTATATTCTTGTCTTACCTTAGTTTCATAATTGTGAGAATTGTAGTGTAACCTTGGTCTCTGTGGATTCGATCCTAAAGTACTGCATTGACAACCGTTACGATTGCGGTAGTGTACACTTTAGTTAATTGACTACGTGGTAAAATACCTAAATCATAACCCGAAGTAGACTTCCTGTAATCAATATCCCCAGCCATATCAGCATCCGTATAACTAACAAGCAATGGCTTATCACCTCCAAAGGTAAGCTTCAAACTAGAAGTCCCTCGAAGATATCTCAAAATCCACTTCACAGCATTCCAATGTTCTCTTCCAGGATTGTAAAGAAAACGACTAACTGTACCAACAGCCTGAGCTAAATCTGGTCTTGTACAAACCATAACATACATTAAGCTACCAACTGCAGAAGCATATGGAACCCGTGCCATACTTTCCTTCTCTGAATTTGTACTCGGACTCTGTTGACTGCTCAATCTAACGTTTGTAGCAAGAGGAGTGCTTACCACTTTAGATTTGTCCATGTGAAACCTTTGAAGCACTTTCTCAATGTACTTCTCTTGAGACAAGTGAATCAACCTATCACATCTATCTCTGACAATTCTTATACCAAGAATCTGTTTCACTGGACCCAAATCTTTCATGGCAAAAGACTTGCTAAGCTGCTTCTTCAACTCCTGAATTCTGCTCAAGTTCCTGCCCACAATCAACATATCGTCAACATACAACAACAAGATGATAAATCATCATCACCAAACACCTGCACAAACACACAGTGATGAGATGTAGTCTCCTTATAACCATGCTCCCCAATAACATACTTAAACTTCTTGTACCACTGCCTTGGTGCTTGTTTTAATCCATAAAGACTTTTCTTCAAGCGGCAAACTAAATCCTCTTTGCCCTTTTTCACAAAGCCTTCTGGTTGTACCATGTAAATCTCTTCCTTCAAATCACCATGAAATAAAGCCGTCTTTACATCCATTTGCTCAACCTCTAGATCAAGACTCGCTGCCAATCCAAGTACAACCCGAATGGATGACATCTTCACAACAGGAGAAAAGATTTCATCATAATCAATTACCTTCTTTTGGCTGAATCCTTTCACAAGCAATCTAGCCTTGTATCGAGGATGCAAACTGTTTTCTTCATGCTTAATCCTATAGACCCGCTTATTAAGCAATGCCTTTTTACCCTTAGGCAACTTCACCAAATCAAACGTGTCATTCTCATCAAAAGAACCCATCTCGTCTCCCATGGCATCCAACCACATATCCTTGTGTTCATCCTCCAAAGCTTCATCAAAACTCTCATGTTCTCCCCCATCAGTAAGTAACACATACTCACTCGGATCATACCTTGTCGACGGTTTTTAGACCTCTCTCAGATCTTCTAACAACAGGTGGGTTCTCGATACTTGGTGTTCCATCATGATCGTCACCATGACCACCAATATCGTCATCATCATGTGCGGGAGCATCTGCACCAGGTGTATCAATATCAACCTCACCCTCGACTTGACTGTGGACCAATGTAGAAGGAACAACCTCTGAATCAATCAAACTCTCAAAACTCTGAGATGGTTTTCTGAACTTGTCAATGTCCTTAATAGTTTGATCTTCCATGAACACAACATATCTGCTTCAAATGAACTTCTTCTCAACGGGATCATAAAATTTGTATCCAAACTCATCCTGACCATAACCAATGAACACACATTGTCGCGACTTCATCTCAAGCTTCGACCTTTCATCTTTGGGAATATGCACAAATGCCTTGCACCCAAAAACTCTCAAATGACCATAAGAAACATCCTTACCGGTCCAAACTCTCTTTGGGATATCACCCTCCAATGGAGCACTTGGTGACAAGTTCAACACATGAACAATTGAGCTCAAAGCTTCACCCCAAAAAGTCATAGCCAAGCCTGACTGTGAAATCAAACATCTAATTTTCTTGACAATCGTCATGTTCATCCTCTCAGCCAACCCATTCAACTGTGGAGTCTTGGGCGGCGTAAATTGATGCCTAATACCACTTTCCTTGCAATAAGCATCAAATGGTCCAGAATACTCACCACCATTATCACTGCGGATACACTTCAACTTCTTCCCCGTCTGTCTCTCAACCAATGCCACAAAATGCTTGAAATATCCCAAAACTTGATCTTTAGTCTTCATAGTGTAAACCCATAGCTTCCTAGAATGATCATCAATGAATGTCACGATATATGATGCACCACCAATAGATTTCGTCTTCATTGGACCACACACATATGAATGCACCAGATCAAGTATCTCAGGTTTCCTAAAGGGTGCAAAAGACTTGGAAGAGACCCTGTGTTGTTTCCCCGCAAGATAATGCGCACATTTCTGTAAGTGCAAACTGGAGATCCCTGGAATGGACTCCGTCTAGACAACATAGACAATCTTTTCTCACTCATGTGACCGAGTCTCTCATGCCACAACTCCATGGCATCATCATTCTCCACTGCATTAACAATGTCTTTGGAGGCCTTAGCCTGCATCCAATAGAAAGACGAAGACTTATCACCTCGAGCCACAACCATAGAACCCCGTGAAAGTTTCCATTTACCACCACCGAATGAAATATAAAAACCATATCATCAAGTCTTCCTGTATATATCAAGTTCAATCGAATATATGGGACATGCTTAACTCCCTTAAGCACAAGTCTAGTACCAATACTAGTCTCCAAGCAAATATCACTAATGCCAACAACCTGAGCCAAATCATCATTACCCATCTTCACAGAACCATAACTACATGAAGTATAGGTAGTGAACAAATTCCGATGTGATGTAACATGATTAGTAGCTCCACTATCAACCACCCAACTGGTGTATTGGCATGCAACATTAATGGCATCACTCTCATGAAGAATTAGAAACTGATCGTCAGTGATTGTCACTCGATCTTCACCATCTCCTTGCTGCTTGTTGTCCCTTTTCAACTTTCAACAATATTTCTTCGTGTGCCCTTTCTTATGACAATAATGGCACTCTATATTCGTAAATCTATTAGACTTGCTCCTGCTCCTATTCTTATCTTTCTTGGGCTCTTTATGTGTACTCCTCCCCCTTGACTAAAAAACCAATACATCTGAACGCGAGGAACTAGCATTTGATTGCCTTCTTGTTTCCTCATTCAAGACACTGTTTTTCACTAAGTCCATCAAAATGGCACCATCCGACGCAGAGTTACAAAGAGACATCCTAAACAGTTTCCAAGAATCTGGTAACGTACCAAGACGCCATAAACCGTGAATCTCATCCTCAAACTTGATTCCCATGTCAGAAAGTTTATTGATCAATCCCTGAAACGCATTCAATTGATCTGTCATCGGAGTTCCCTCCTCATACCTTAGCTCAATCAACTTCTTGATCATGTACATCTTATTATTTGCGGTTTTCCGAGCATATAATTGCTCATTTTCAATATGATGCTGCACATTATCATCTACCCATTGCCTTATCGAACCACACACTTGGTGATGCATCAACGTCCACTCATAATCGGTTTTATTATCAAGTTTCTTCTCTTGAAAAATCGGAAGATGAAATTCCTTCACAAAAAATAAATCTTCCATCTTGCCTTTCCATAGATGATAATTAGCATCATTTAAGCTTATCATTCTGCTCATATTTTCCATCGCTCACACAAACAAACCAATAACCCAAAATTATCAAAAAATCCAAAGCTCCCGAACCCCAAGTTCTAATACCACTTTGTTGGGAAAAACAAACGCGCAACGACGCAGCGGAATAAAGTTCTCCCCGCATTTATGTGAATTTGTGAGAAAAATATCTAGATGATGGCAGCAATAACTCAAAGCTGAAATTAAATGAGACGACAAACTTTTTACGTGGAAAACCTCTTCGATGTGAGAAGGAAAAACCACGGGACCGTAGTCCACTCAAAATCCACTATCACCAATGAATATGAGTTACAACCACATACTCCCTATTCCACAAGAACAGATCCAGAGACTAAGGCTCCAAAGAGCAATCTCCAACACAAGAACTCAACATGAAAGCAATACAAGAGCTTATAAACATGCAGTCACAAACGACTCTAAGTTCAATAGGATTTCAGCCACCAAATCAGATCTCCACCGTACAAATCCTAGACAAACGAGTCAACAACACCTCTGCAAAAGTTTAGCTGAATCAGAGAATAACGCACTATCAGATTTCCCAAACACTCAAGACAGCACCTGCTGAAACACTATAACAAACAGCCTCGCTAAAACCCAGATATCTGACAAACCAACCGTTGAAACGACAATCCCACCGTTGAATCTGAAGACCACTGAGTCACGAAATTGGCCTGAAAATTTTAGCCTGATCGGAGGACTTTCAAGCCTCCAAACACTGTCTTGAATAAACCTGAGCGAAACTGTTTTTCACCCTTCTCAAATCCGAAAATATCCTCTCTTTTTTTCTCTCTCTCATCTTGTGCCTTTTTGTGCTTCTTTTCAACAATTATGTTACGAGATGTTTATATATCTCTTCATTAATCCTACCACTGAGTCACGAAACTGCCCTGAAAATTTCAGCCAGATCGGAGGATTTTCAAGCCTCCAAACATTGTTTTAAATAAACCTGAGCCAAACTGTTTTTCACCCTTCTCAAATCCAAACATCTCCTCTCTTTTTTTCTCTCTCTCAACTTGTAACTTTTTGTGCTTCTTTTCAACAATTATGTTAGAAGATGTTTATATATCTATTCATTAACCCTACCCCTGAGTCACGAAACTGCCCTGAAAATTTCAGCCATATCGGAGGACTTTCAAGCCTCCAAACGTTGTCTTGAATAAACCTGAGCAAAACTGTTTTTCACCTTTCTCAAATCCGAAAATTCTCCTCTCTTTTTCTCTTTCTCTCAACTTGTGTTTTTTGTGCTTTTTTCAACAATTATGTTACGGAATGTTTATATATCTCTTCATTAACCCTAAGCCCAACATCAATCTCATGGATCAATATTAATGGCTTAAGCCCAAATTTGGTATTCTTTCAACCAAACCTATGATTTTCCCACAAGGAGGAACACCAACAATATCACCATTAAGCTCAAACTCAAGCTCTTCTTCATCTAAAGCATTAAAATCAATATGCTGCTGAAGTTATATGTTCTGATTAATTTACACATTTTAAGTGATTGGCAAAGTTGTGAATGATTATATATAAAATTATTTAGTATATTTATTTGTAAACATTATATCTATATTTATATTAATAATATAATTTTAATAACTATTTCAATTATATTTATTAAATTATATTTTATTTAAAATATTATTCCAAAATTAGTTGAAAAATAAAATAACGATAAATATTAGTTTTAAAAATATAAAATTTATACTTTAATATAAATATAATCTTTGATATTATTTAATAAAATAAATTAGTCATATAATTTGTTTTTTTTGATATTTTAGAGGTTAATGTTTTACTAAATTTTTTATATAAAAGCATAGAGGAAATGAGCATTTGTTGAGAATCTACAGGTTTTTTAATGCTTTCCTAAATGTTTTATTAACAAAAATTGATTAGTTGATAAAAAGCTAACTGCTTTTTTTAAATATTCTACCAATCGAGATTTAGACTAGGGTGGGACGAGTCAGATATCCGAATTTTTTTGGGATATCCGGATCCGTATCTTCCGGATATCTGCCTAGATATTAAGATATCCGCGGATATCTGGATCTAGATCCGTAAAAAATAATAAAAAATATTAAAATAATGATAAAATTAAAATTTTAATTTTTTTGGGATATCCGGATCCGTATCTTCTGGATATCTGCCTAGATATTAAGATATCCGCGGATATCTGGATCTAGATCCGTAAAAAATAATAAAATAATGATAAAATTAAAATTTTATATCATATTTTGTAAAAAATATCTGTTATTATAAAAAATATTTTAATTTTATTTAAATTATTTATATATATATATATATAAATTTCAATATATTAAAAAATATTAATAAAATATAATTTATTAATATATATTGAAAGGATCTAGATATTCCACAATAGGTGAGACTTCCCGTTTAAACAAAACAATAACTCAATTCTGTGAATTCTCTGTAACGAATTTTTTTTTTTATAAATCAGCTTAATGAAATTTAATGATAATTATGAAATCATCTAACCAGGTACATCCTTTTCAAAAAGACGTTGCTGAAATTTTATAAAATCCAAGTGCTTCTTCTTGAAACTCTCCCCAAATTGCTAAGCAATTAGGGTTTCTGAGTTCGAAGAAATTGAGAGGGAGAATAATGGAAGGCAGCAGAAGCGAGGCGGTGTTCGATTCCATGAATCTGAATCCTCAGCTTTTCATCAACGCAACAATCAACACCGTCAACGACGTTGTCGACGAAGCTTTTGATTTCTATGGCCGGTAATATACTCTCTTTCTCTCTCTCAGTCGCATGTTTGATTCGTCGATGCAAGCTTTTTTCTAACTTTTGGGTGCTACATTTGCAGTGAAGCATCTAAATTTCTCAAAATCGATGGAGGATCTGATAATAGGTCACAAGAGTTATCAAACGTGAGTTTTATTGTGTTTTTCCATTTCCCTGATTTCGGTTTTTTCTTCTTCTGGTGTTAAATTCCTTACTCTCTAATGTCTTTTTAGGGTATTGATTGTGTTCGTGGTATGATTCAATCTGTTCTCGACGAACGCTTGGAGATGTGGGAAGTTTATTGTGTTAGACACATTTTTGCAGTTCCTGAAGACTTTGTGCTACCAGAGAGTGTGAGTCTATATGTCATTCACTTTCACTGTCTCTGTCTCACACTTATACTGTGATTTTGCTGAATCCTTTTTTGTTCATCAGGATGAGTCGTCTGTTTACAATATCCAAGATGGGTCATGTGATTTAGAGTTGGATGCAGAATTGGATTCTCTTAGGCATAAGCTTAATCTGGTGAGACAAAACGGTTATGTCTTGTGATACTTTGATCATTGTTCTCTTACGTTTTTGGTTACTTAAATTGAGATACAACTTTGTTTCAGGTAGGAAAGAGGTCTGCTGAGCTTAACTCGGAGCTCCAGGCTCTAGAAAGAACCTCGGTTTCTAATGAACAGTCTGCGAGACTCGTTAATGAGGCTTTGCGGCTTTATGACGAATCGTCTGTGGATGATATGTTCAAAGGTAATCAAGATGCAAAATTCATTTTGGCCTTTGATATATTGAGATCTCAGTGTTCGCTTCAACGGAATGATTTGGATTTGAGTTTCCAGATTACACTGCTAGCTAGAGTATGATTAATGTCCTGATCTCACTTAGAATATAGTTATGAAATCTCTTTACCATCTTCTGGAGATATACTGATGATTGGTTTTCATGGGATTCTCCTGATCCCATTCAGAATTTATTATTTGGCATATTTATTATCAGGTAGTGGTAGTCTAGTGTTTTTTTTCCGTTTGCAGGGAAACCTTTGTTTGTTTGATTGTTCATAGAATGACTAGAGACGGCTTGCATCTCAAATATCGGTTTTCTGCAGAGATGGCAAAAGTGGCATCCGAACTTCGCGCAGGGATCGATAGGCTGAAAACAAGAAGAATGAAAGCCGTTGATAGCGCTAAAGTAGAGAGGCTAAAGAACGATGGCAAAGAGTTTTCAGCAACGACTTCCGGTAACAAAATTTGACATAGTTCTAATAATGACGAGTTAGAATAAGTGCCCCATGCTTATGATCTCTCTTCTTTTTCTGTGGTTTCTCAGATGGAAAGCTTGAAAACCTTGAAAAGTTTCTGGCCGAATTAATAAAGATGTGAAAATGTTTAACATTTTGCCTCTGAACTCTGCCGTTTTGTAAATGACTTGCTTGAGTATCTTCTCTATAAAAAGAACAGACAAAAAAGTTCCCAAGCTTTTCTAGATAGAAAACATTAAAACAAAGCTCATTTGGTATGTGAATCTCCTCACGACGGGTGATCGACTTCTCTGATGTCAACATACTATTGAAACAAGGAACCATTTTTTCTTCGAATGTTAGTACACGGAGGAGATCTGGGCAAGACTAACACGAAACTTCCTCGGCCCCAACTACATAGCTCACTGGGATAGTATCATTGAAGCTCTCATTGATGATTCTCGCGACAAACTTAATTTGTTTCTTCTGAGATATTCATTTCAATCACGGTCCATTCCATTTGGCAGGAGAGGAATTGCAGACGACATGGAGATCCATCTACTCTTCCCTCTCAGCTTGCTCAACGAATTGACAAACAAATCAGAAATAGGTTGTTTTCTATACATGAAATGGGAGACACAAGATACGAAGGAGGAATGAAGGCATGGTTTGCCTCAAGATGAAGCTGATTTGTAAACTCTTTAGCTATTAGTCTAATCATTTTTAAAGACTCTAAGAAAATTGCATCCTTTGTAAGAAAGTTTTTTGGTTGAATTAGTTTTACATTCAATTAAAAAAAAAAAATCACCAACTTTGATTTACAATTTGTCTTGCATACGAAAAAAGAAAATGTAAGATATAATCGTGCTCTATAGCGTCAATGAACACCTAAGCATCGGATATAGACTAGGACACACAGGCCCGGCCCAGGGCAAATGCCAAGTAATCGACGGCCTAGGGCCCATTTTTTTATTTATTTTTAATATTTTGATCTGTCGTTGAATAAAGGACTTAGAGCATCAGCATTGAGAGTGTCTCATTGAGGTACCCACCAATAAAAAAAAGAAAAAATGAAAAGAGAAAAGAGAGAGGGAGAATGATGTCTCATTTAAGACACTCAACAAAAAAGTTGGACACCATTCTCATATGTGTCATCTTTTCATTTGTCCAATTTTATTTTTTAATTTAAAATTTAATTATTGAACTAAATTATATTTTAAAAAAAAATTATTATTGAGACACCTTGTGAGTGTCTTAACCATTGCAGATGTTCTTAGTGATTTGACCTCTCCCTTTACTAAATTTTTTTTTTTTTCAGAATATGCAAAAAAAAAAGTTTCGTTAACCAAAAAGAGGGCACATTTTTTATTTTCGATTAGGGCCTCCGATGGACATGGACAGCCTCTGAGGACACATCTTGCAATTGGTTTGATCTAGTTTATCTACTCTGTCTTACTCGTAAGTACCTTTTTTTTTGTAGGTTTGATCGTGATAACGGAAAGTTGACTGGGAAGTTGACTCGAAAGATTTCAAAGCTTTTGGATGCAAAACTTGATGAGTACGACAGAGACGACTACTGGATCAACGACATTACCGTCAAATAAATAGATTTATGTTTTCTTTTATGTAACACAAATTCGAACTAGTTTTGTTTTTGTAATTACTCACAACCAAAAGAGAGTATTTAGCGACTACATTTACTGACTAATAAGAGTCCAACATTCATGGTCTTAAATTGTTTGTGACTGCGATGTAAGTCACATACCTAGTCGCTAATTTACGATTTTTTACTTAGGCCTTGTTCGGTTATCTGCCACTAGCGGCTGCGACCATATGTTGCTGTCAGACGCAATGGTTATTGTTCGTTTGGCAGCTGCGCGACTGTTTGTTGTGACTGATCGCAACAGTTCTAGACACAACGATGAATTTTGTTCAGCGACCAAAAATTTCAAACGCAAATCGCATCGTTTAGCCGTAGGAGGCTGCGTCAGATAAACGAACACAACTTGGTCGCATGTCGCAAACGAACAAACCCTTAGTTGCTCTTTTGCAACTAATTTGCGATTTTGATATTTTGCGACGAGTTTTTTTTTGACGATATAACGCAGTCGTAATTCCCATCTTTGCGACTCTGTTGCCACTATTCTTGTAGTCCCAAAATCAATGTTTTCTTGTAGCGTATTATATTTGATTTTAACTTTTATCTTTCTTGGACCAAATTTTAATAAATCATTGGGCTTTATTAAAATTGTTGAGTGTGAAAAGAATTGGGTCAATATAAAATGATTGGTCAAGTGTAATACAATTGATGATATGTCAAAAGTCTCATATTGGAAGTTTGAGAAACTTTGGAATGGTATAAATATAGACATAGTAATGTCTTTGTTCAAATGGTGTGTGAAAGAAAGAAAAGAGAGACTACGTGCAAGGGCCCTCAAGACCCAATACCGGGAAAATGGTCAAAATCAACATCTACTAAATTTGATGTGGCGAAAAAAACTTGAACTGTAATTTCCTATCTTTCAGACATAAAAATTCAAATTTCCTACTCAAACTATTGAGTCCAAGCCAAGCCAAAGCCACGTCAGCTAAACCGTCCATAGTTGCTGAGTCAGCCGTCATTATTATTATTATTTTTTAAATTCAATTTTTGTTATTAAGAATGATCTCATTTTCTATATATATTTTTGTCTAAATTTTTATTATTTTATTAATCTTAATTACCTAAAATGATTCTAGTTAAATCTCAGTCTTTATGTTGTAAATTTTCTTTTAATCAAACGAGCTAAATATATATAATTAACTTATTTTTTATGGAACTATATTTAAAAGAATATAAAGTTCATGTCTATGGAAAGATAAACAAATCAAATCGAAGTCTAGTTATATTTGTGATGACATATATTGCTAATGTGGAATGTTTCCAATTGATTTAAGTTATTGGAGGTTATCGTTTTTTCTTGCGCATAAGCGTCTTAGCATTCTGTTTTCTGTAATTTTTATCTTTCATTATAATAATAGAAACTAGATTCTACCCCGTGCATTCGCACGAGAATTTTTTTTTTGTTTACCAAATTTTGTAATATTTTTTTTTTGTATTTAGATATAATTTGTTTTATAGATATAATTTTTCTAATAAGTGACAAAGATTTATTTTTGTGTTTAGATATAGTTTGTTTTTGTAGATTTAAGTTTTTCTAGTATTAAATATAACCGTGATTATAAAAACATAATTCTAACTCGTCCATTCATATTAATCCGAGAATGACCACGATTATAAAAACATAATTCTAACCCGCCCGTTCATATTACCGTATAATATAAATATTTACTTAATTCAAATATTTAAAATTTTAGGCTGATTGATTATGATAAAAATATACAATAACATATCGTTTATCATGTCCGTCATTATGAGAATATTATTTAAATTTGAATATTTAAATTAAATCTAAATTAATATCCGATTTATTATTTTTGTAAAGAAACAACTGGTTTTGTGATTTTTGATAGTTAATCTATCATATATTTAAGGAAATCCAAACTAATCTAAATTAAAATTTGAATTTTTAGAATTATTTTTAAATATAAATTAAAATAATTTTTTTATTAATATTGTAATAAATTGACTTGTTTGGCAATTTGAATAGTAGTTATCCAAGTAAAAAATAGCATAATATGAAGGTTTTCATGTTTGGACACAAAAAATGTATTTGTTTTAATTTTACTTGTAGTAGAATTCTTAATTTTGAATTTGAATAGAATAACCATTTCTGGTTTATATTTTATGATAATAATTTTTTAATAAATCTTTATTAATATAAAAGAATATTAACATAATCTGGACAATCTTACCAATATTAATTAGATTTGCATTTCGAATTTAATTCTAAATTAACAATTCTTAAAATTATGTGATTCTTAAAATATTAATCATTTTATATATGTAAATAACAAATATTGAATATGTATTAGTAACCGAATGTTATCCATATGCATGATCAAATTTATGGTTGTGCAAATCTAATTAATAGTATATTCATTTTTCAGTTTGAAAAATATTCAATTATATATCTGATTGTATTAATAAGATTTAAATTTAGAAATAAACATATTTTGTTATTAATTCTGACTATTTTGTTTGTAGTTGTTGATGAAATCTCAGAAAATCTATATTAAATTCAAAATTTAATATTATCTTTCAATGAAAATTGTTAAATTTGAATCTGTATCATTCAAAATTTTTTGATTATTAAATTATTTGGCATAATCGAAATTCAAAAATTTAAAACAACTAATACTATTTTCGTAACAAAATAATAATAAAAAATTAAATTATTTTTGAAATATTTAATTTACATATTTTTGAAATAATTGATTTTATTTATAATTTTAAATATTTAATTTAATTTCTGGCATAGTCTGAATTTTTACAATTACTAATTAAAATTAATATATATATAATAAATTAATTAATTAATTAAATAAATTAAATAAATTAATTTTTAATTGAATCAGATTAATTAGATGTATTTTTAATTGAACAAAATTCAACTGTTTGGAAACAGGGAATAGTTATCCACAAAAATCTAAAGTTTAAAAATTATCCAGGATAAGCTTAAATTTATTTTTATTTTTTCCTGTTTGGACACCAAAGAGCTTGTTTTAATATATTAGATATTTAGGTATATGGTCGGTTCGATTCAAAATTTTATTTCGGTTTTGTTTGAATTCACAAATTTTGGTTAAGATAATTTAGTGTTTCATGGTTTTTTTGTCATTTTGGGAAATCAAATCACCTATTTAAATAACTTCCACCCCTAATTTTACAAAGTTCATTAATTTTAAATAGGTGAAATAAAGAAAAATGATAATTTCCAACAACTTAAACCAATTGGAAATATCCCACATTAGCAATATATGTCATCACAAATATAAATAGACTTCGATTTGATTTGTTTATATATCCATAGACATGAAATTTATAATATGTTAAATATAGTTCAACAAAGAATAAGTTAATTATATATTTTTAGCTTGTGTGATTTAAAAAACATTTACAACATAAAAATTGAGATTTAACTAGAATCTTTTTAGGTAACTAGGTTTTGCACCCACGGTACGCGTGGCTATTGTTTTTCATATTATTTTGATAAAAATAATATGCGAGCAATTATATTTATTGAGATATTATTTTATGTATAATGGTGATTGTAATAATATATATTAAAAATATTGCAGTTTTAATCTCAGTAATTATATATAGTTTGTGATGTTTCAAAGGTTTTATTTTGAATCTATATATGTCTCTTTTGAAAAACGTATTATATTGTCGAATATTTAAAAGTTAGTATATCAAAATCAACTAAAAGAGTAACAAAGTAATCAAATGATATTTTAATAACAATAGTATTGACAGTAAGATAAAATATTATACATCACTTCTTTAAATCAAGAAAATAAGTTTTGTTTTAATCATTTTCAATTTCATCTTCGTTATATATATATATATATATATGTTTTCTATGCAAATTACAAAAAAATTATAAAGTTATTCTCTTTCCTTAGCTAATTTAACCAATACAAATTTCTGATTTAATCTACTAAACTAGATTATACCCCGTCCATCCGCACGAGAATTTTTGTTTTTTTGTTTATCAAATTTTGTAATATTTTTTTTTTGTATTTAGATATAATTTGTGTTATAGATATAATTTTTTCAATAAGTGACAAAGATTTATTTTTGTGTTTAGATATATTTTATTTTTGTATATTTAATTTTTTCTAGTATTAAATATGACCGTGATTATAAAAACATAATTCTAACCCGTCCGTTCATATTAATCCGAGAATGACCGCAATTATAAAAACATAATTCTAACCCGCATGTTCATATTACCGTATAATATAAATATTTACTAATTTCAAATATTTAAAATTTAAGGCTGATTGATTATGATAAAAAAAATATACAATAACATACTCGCTCTGTTTCATAATATAAGTTGGTTTAGAGGTTTTGTTTTGTTTCAAAATAAAAGTTGTTTTCATATTTTTATGCAATTTTTACCTTTATTGAATATTGTGTGACCAATAATATTATGCAGTCTTTTTTATGATTGGCTGGATTATTTTTAATTTATATATTAAATGATATATTTTTTAAGAAAATTGAAATTCTTAATATTTGTACTTTTAGCCAAAACAACTTATATTATGAAACATATGGAGTATCGTTTGTGATCTCTGTCATTATGAGAATATTATTTAAATTTGAATATTTAAATTAAATCTAAATTAATATCCGGTTTATTATTTTTGTACAGATATAATAACAACTGGTTTTGTGATATTTGATAATAGCCTAATATAAAGTTTTTCATGATTGGACACAAAATATATATATTTTAGTTTTGCTTGTGGTAGAATTTTTAATTTTGAATGTGAATAAAATAACCATTTATGGTTTAGATTTTATGATAATATTTTTAAATAAATATTTATTAATATAAACGAATATTAACATTATCTGGACAATCTTGAATTTAATTCTAAATTAACAATTCCTAAAATTGTGTGATTCTTAAAATATTAATCATTTAATATATGTAAATAAAAAATATTGAATTTGTATTATTAACTGAATGTTGTCCATATGCATGATCAAATTTATGGTTGTGCAAATCTAATTAATAATATATTCCTTCTTCAGTTTAAAAAATATTCAATTATAAATCTGATTGTATTAATAAGATTTAAATCTAGAATTAAACATATTTTGTTATTAATTATGAATATTTTGTTTGTAACTTTTGATAAAATCTTAGAAAATCTACATTAAATTCAAAATTTAATATTATCTTTCAATGAAAATTGTTAATTTTGAATCTATGGCATTAAAAAAACTTGATGATTAGAATATTTGACATCTAAATTAAAATATTCAAATAACTAATATTATTTTCGTAAAAAAACTAGTTTGTGAGGTTTCAAAGGTTTTGTTTTGAATCTATATATGTCTCTTTTGAAAAACGTATTATATTGTCGAATATTTAAAAGTTAGTATATCAAAGTCAACTAAAAGTGTAACAAAGTAATCAAATGCTATTTTAATAACCATAGTATTGACAGTAAGATAAAATATTATACATCACTTCTTTAAATCAAGAAAATAAGTTTTGTTTTAATCATTTTCAGTTTCATCTTCGTTATATATATGTTTTCTATGCAAATTACAAAAAAAATTATAAAGTTATTCTCTTTCCTTTGCTAATTTAACCAATACAAATTTTTGATTTAATCAACTAAATTGAAAAAAAAACTAATAAACACAACTCTTGCTTTCACATTCTTAACAACTTTAATTTTGAAACTAAGACAATAGATGAATATGAAATGATTTTTGAAACTAATTTAAAATCACAAAAGATAGCTTTGATCAAGAAGACAATTAAGTAGGCAAAATCAATACCCTTAGAAGCATATAACATCAACTTTTATTAGTAATAGATTTTATTTTGACATATAATTTCCTTTTTCTTTTTTGTTTGATAAGCTTTTTATGTCGATTTTCCATAGAGTTAACATAAATATCAAGTTAATTTCCTTTTAAATAATTTTTTCTTTTGACAATTTAGCTTTTTTGATATTTATTTCTATTTTTGAATTTTGTTTTTTGTTAATTTAACTCTTTTGATATTTATTTCCGATTTAAGAGACACAATTTTTTTGGCATATAATTTTCTTTTTTTTTGTTTGTTAAGCTTTTTTGTTGATTTTTTATAAAGTTATCATAGATATCAAATTAATTTTCTTTTGTTAATTTAGATTTTTTGATATTTATTTCTATTTTAAAAGATGATTGTTTTTTGGAATTTTGACATTATTTAAGATTTAATTAAAATGCTGATTTGACAGATTTTAATTGGTCATTTAAAATTCTATGAGGACATCTTTAGATGCATATAGCATTAAATTTTATTACATAAGATTTTATTTTGACATATAATTTCTTTTTTTTGTTATGATTTTTATGTTGATTTTCCATAGAGTTAGCATATATATCAAGTTAATTTCCTTTTAAATGATTTTCTTTTTGTTCATTTAGCTCTTTTGATAATTATTTCTATTTTTGATTTTTTTTTTCTTTTGTTAATTTGGCTTTTTGATATTTATTTCCATTTTAAGAGACACAATTTTTTGGACACATAATTTTCTTTTTTTGTTTAACTTTTTATGTTGAATTTCCATAGAATAAGCATATATATCAAGTTAATTTTTTTTCAATGATTTTTCCTTCTGCTCATTTAGCTCTTTTGATATTTATATCCATTTTTGTTTTTTTTGCTTTTGTTAATTTAGCTCTTTTGATATTTATTTTCATTTTAAGAAACACAATTTTTTGGAATATGTGACATTTTTTAAAATTTAATTAAAATGCTGATTTGATATATTTTAATTGGTCGTTTAAAATCTTATGTGGACGCCTTTAGAGGTTTATAGCATCAACTTTTGTTAGTAATAGATTAAGATTAATGAAATATTAAAAAATTAGACAGAAATATATATAGAAAATGATATCATTCTTAAAAAAAATGGAATTTTTTGATATAATTGGTTATGTTCCATTTGATTTGTGTATCTATCCATAGACATGAAATTTATATTCTGTTAAATATATTTCCACAAAGAATAAGTTAATTATATATTTTTAACTCGTGTGATTAGAAAAAATTTATAACATAAAATTGATATTTAAGATTAATGAAATATAATTTTTTTTGACAAAAATATATATAGAAAAATGATATCATTCTTAAAAAAAATTGAACAAAAAATTGATTTTTTTTTTTATAAAATAATGATGGCTTATGTGGCAACTGACTCAACAACCGAAATTTAGTGGTTGTATCTTAGGACTCTTGAATCTCAGATTTCTGTCGCACTACGGGTGATTCAAAGAATTAAGGATCGAGATTATAGTCTCGCCTCCACTCGTTTCTCTATCCTTAACGTTTATGATTTCAAATTTCAATTATTTTTCTGTAGTGCTAATATTTTAGTTCCTACAATCTTATCTTAATAATCCTTGTATTTCAATTACGTATCAGTTTTGAACATTCGAGAATATGACTCCTTGGCAAAGAACTATAGGCTTCTTTGTGTTGTAACCGCAAGTTAAGATTAATATGAATATGTTGTGTAAATAAAACTAAATTAAAACCAATTTTTTTTTAAAGATACAACAAAGAAAGAGGAAATCTTTCAACAATTTTTCTGTCCTCGAAGATGACTCAGGGCAGACAGTGTATGAGGAGGATCAAATAGCAAAGGTTATCACCGATTATTTTCAGAACTTGTTCTCCTCACAAGCTGCTAAGGAAGATATTGTAAACTCAGCTTTAAAACCTATCATTTCGGATGCAGTAAACCAATCACTTATTCGTGATCCTTCCCCTATAGAAATAAGATAAGCTTTGTTCTCTATTCATCTTGATACATTTCTTGGACATAGTGGGATCTGCTATCATTCGCGAAGTACAAGATTTCTTCATTTTGTCGTCAATGAAGCACACATTAGACTAATACTGAAAATCAGTGGTCCAAGAAAAGTTTCAGATTACAGACCTATTGCACTCTGCAATGTCTATTTCAAAATCATCTCAAAGCTCTTATCTCGCCGATTGCAACCTTTTCTTAAAGACATCATTTCTGAGAACCAGAGTGCGTTTGTACCAAAAAGAGTATAAGATAATGTTCTTATCACACATGAGATTCTACATTTTCTCAAGACTTCAAAAGCTTACGTAAGGTGCTCGATGGCTGTTAAATCTGATATGAGCAAGGCATATGACCGCTTGGAATGAGATTTCATATCTCTAGTACTAAAAAATTAGGTTTTCATGATCGCTGGATCACTTGGATAATGCAACGCGTTACCTCAGTTTCATACTCTTTCCTTGTGAATGGTTCTCCTCGGGGTTTCGTGAAGCCAAAGAGAGGAATTCGACAGGGTTATTGATATGCTCAAATTAATACCCTAAAAGTACTAAAACAGTAGTTGTAGTAAAGTAGGGGTCGAAAACAAGAACTCAGAAATCACACAATAGATTATTTAGTATCGAATCAAGCTAATCAATTCAGTTGAAATAAAAAGCAATAACAGTAAAAGAGTTGTAAAATCGATGGAAGAATAAAGGCCCAGGGTATTTCTCAGGAGATCAATGAATGCAGATAAACTAACTAACATGATTCAGATTTAGCGCGGTTCTTAAACTCAAATCACTAAAGTATAGCTAACCAACTCTCATTGCGAAAACTATATAAGTCTAAATCCTATAATTCCAAATCTCTTTGCGAATCCTAAAGTCTAAACCAGCTTTTAGTTCAAGTTTGATTTGTTCACAAAACAACTAAACCAAATCTCTTTGCGAATAGTTATATAGCTCACCCTAAGTTCTATCAGGTAATTAATCGCACTCTCGTGCCTAATCAATTATCCTATGATCTAAGTTCCAGATTCGTCAACCTAGAATTAGCTTTGAGAACAACCTATGGTGAAGAACTAATTCAGATGGTGAATCCCAATCAACTAATCAACCTAGCATTCAGAGAAAACCCTTATGAGAACCCTAAACATAAAGTGGATCTACTCAGACATGGAGAATGAAAACAACATGATTGAATAGATCATCAAAGAAATCAATAAGAAACATGAGTTCATAGTTATCTCTCCAAAAACCAAAGTAAAATCAAGCGTAGCCATCAAAGTGGCTGTAAAATCTTATTAAATAACCTAAATCACATTTTGGGGCTTCTTGTAAATAATAAAATGTTCTGGGCAGTTTTGCAATTCTTCAACTCTTCATTAAGTCGCGACTCGTGTCTTGCTGCAGTGAGTATCGACCGATACTAGTCGGTATCGATCGACACTGATGCTTCAAATCAGGTATTCATCTACACGAACTTCTACTTTGATCCAAAATGCTCCAGAAAGCTCCATTATTTCCAATTATACTCCAAACGTGCTAAAACCTGGAAAAGACTCTAAACCACTACAAAATAGTAGAAAGACTCTATAAAACGGACTTAAATCATGGCTTAAAAGGGGTAAAAACCATGATATATCAACTCCCTCAGACTTAGCCTTTGCTTGCCCTCAAACAAATAGAAGACTAAACCAGAAAAGAGGTTTGAAAACATAGAGACTCACCTGTTCTTGAAACATTGCAATGACCATTTTCCCAAGCTTTCCAGGTATCACATAACCAGTTCCAAATCTAACCACCATGTACTTCTCCGTAGACATTCACAGCTTCCCCAGACTACACACATTATCTCACAATATCGTTCAATTAAACCCATCATTGCCAGTTTCATCGCTGTGATTAATACCAAGAACCTTCTAGATTCTTTCCCATACAATATCATGATAAGGAACCACCCTTTTTCACACTTTTGGTATCATTTTCTCTCCCCAGACTTATTTCTTACTATGTTCTCCTTTTTTTTAGATCTGCATATACACATCAAGGTATGAGACGCGAGTATTGATGGTGTTTGCCACCTAATCCCCGGTTCTTCCCTCTCAATGTAGCAAAGGGTGTAGGCGAATAATGGCATCATAGGAAAATCCTAGACTCGCTTCCAATCCTTTGTGTGATCATTCCTCACCAAGTAGAATAATGGGATCGCTGGAAACATTCCTAACCCTCTACTCAGGAGAAAATCATCTCATCTTTTCATGCACTTATTTTTTTTAACTTATAACAGGGGAGAGAGATACTATTACTTTAAACACATGGGTTCCTTTGTCAGATATGAATGAGGAATCAAGCTCTATGAATACTAACCACATCGATGAAGTGCAAAAATTTGGCTCAGGCTTTAAAGAACTCTGCAGGAAACATGGGTGTCTTCTAGTTAACCGGTCAGCCTTTGGATTTTTCATTAGTCGATCTGTAACTGATTATGTAACAATGGTCACTTAGAAGCAAAGTCAGAAAAATATAGTCAAGAAAAAGATCATAGTCTCCAACAGATTTTGACTCAATAAAACAACGAATGACTCAAAAACAACTGACTCTAAGAAAAACAAAAACAATGTCAGCGACTACCTCCCCCAGACTTAAAAAACACTGTCCCCAGTGTTATCTAGCCTAGAGTTAGTAAAAGAAATCAAATGGACGAAGTTGAAATTATGGAAAAAGAAAGATCTACCGTGATGGAACGGGAGTGTCGAGCGACACACAGCCTGGTATCGAGCGATACCAGGCTTAAGTCGACACATAAACTTCTTCTCATTGTCATTGATGCATGTGGTGTCGATCGATACCAGGTGATATCGGTCGATACCGATCCTCTGTAACTGATTCACGCAAAACACATAACACAAAACATAAAACCAAAACCAAAAACAAAAACAAAAGACTTATATACAGACTTATCAGTGGGTTGCCTCCCACCAAGCGCTTGTTTTAAGTCAGTAGCTTGACTCTGGCTCAGGTGATCAGTCAGAGCAAGGTTGACAACTCACTCCCATGCAAGTTATACAACTAGACACTTGCAGACTCAGAGTTCTACTCAACATGCTCTCTATAACCTCTTTTCCTTTCTCTTCCAGCTCCGGAGTAAGAATGACTCTAGCCTTAGAGAATGGTTTTGAGGTTCCTTTGCACTTCACCTTGTATTCAATCGAATCCCCATCACACTTCTGATATACTCAAATTAATACACTATTTAGATACTAAAGCAGTAGTTATAGTATAGCTAGGGGTCGAACACAAGGACTCACAGAAACACACAATATATTATAGATGTGAGAATTACGCTAAGTGAATAATGGTATTGAAAACAGAATGCAAATTTAAAACGGTTGTGAAATCAATTGGAGAAAGATAAGTTCCGGGTATTTCTCAGGGAATCACTAAATGCAGATAAATTAACTAACATGATTCATATTTAACACAATTTTTGAACTCAAATCACTAAGATATAGTTAACCAACTCTCGTTGCGAAAACTATCTAAGTCTAAATCCTAGGAATTCCAAATCTCTTTGTGAATCCTAAAGTCTAAACCAGCTTTTATTATCAAGTTTGATTTGTTCACAAAACAACTAAACCAAATCTCTTTGCGAATAGTTATTTTGCTCACCCTAGGTTCTGTCAGGTAATTAATCGCACTCTCGCGCCTAATCAATTATCCTAAGATCTAAGTTCTAGGTGATCAATCTAGAATTAGCTTTTCAAACAACCTATGGTGAAGAATTAATTCAGATGGTGAATCCTAATAACATATCAATCTAGCATTCAGAGAAAACCCTATTGAGAACCCTGAACCTAACAAGAGATATACTCAGACATGGAAATTGGAACAATCAACATAACTGAATAAATCATCAATAGAAATAAACAAGAGTAGAGAATAAAACAGAGGTTCGAAATCTTCTCTCAGACGAACAGAGTTCTGACTTGTCTCCTCTCTCTCAGACTCTCTCAGAAATCTTCAGAATAAACTTAATGAAAAGCACACAGCCAAAGTGGCTGTAAAACCTAATTTAATAGTCTAAACACGAATTGGGGTCTTCTTGTAAATATTAAAGTCTTCTGGGCAAGTTCTGCAATTCTTCAAACTTCATTAAAGTCGTGACTTGTAATCTGTTTCGATGGGTGTCGATCGATACCAGGGGGTATCGATCGATGCTTGACGCTTTGATCGGGCAATTAGTCACCAGACTTTAGTTTTGCTCCAGAACGCTCCATAAAACTCCAATATCTCCAATAATGCTCCAAATGTGCTAAAACCTGTAAAAGACTCTATAATAGAATAAAGACTCGATAAAACGGACTTATATCATGGCTTAAACAGGGTAAAAACCATGATATATCAACTCCCCCAGACTTAGCATTTGCTTTCCCTCAAGCAAATAGAAGACTAAACCAGAGAAAGAGGTTTGAAAACGTAGAGACTCACCTGTTCTTGAAACGTTGCAATGACCCTTTTCCCAAGCACCCAAATGTCACCTAATCAGCTTTTTGATCTAACCACCATGTACTTCTCCTTAGACATTCGCAGCTTCCCAGACTACACACATTATCTCACAGCATTGTTAAATCAAGCCATCCTCGCCAGTTTCATCGCTGTGAATTACTATCAAGAACCTTCCAGATTTTTTACCATACAATATCATGACAAGGAACCACCATTTTTCACATTTTTTGGTATTATTTCTCTCCCCCACACATATTTCTTATTATGTTCTCTTCTCATCATTTGTTTTTTAGCTTTGCATATACAAATCAAGGTATGAGACGCGAGTATTGATGGTGTTTGCCACCTAATCCCCGGTTCTTCCCTCTCAATGTATCAAAGGATGTAGGCGAATAATGGCATCATAAGAAAATCCTAGCCTCGCTTCCAATCCTTTGTGTGATCATTCCCTCTAAAGTAGAATAATGGGATCGCTGAAAATTTTCCTAACCCTCTACTCAGAAGAAAATCATTTCATCTTTTAATGCACTTATTTATTAATTAACTTGTAACAGGGAGAGAAATACCGTTATTTTAAAACACATGGGTTCCTTTGTCAGATACGAATGAGGAATCAAGCTCTATGGATACTAACCATATTGATGAAGTGCAAAAATTTGGCTCAGGCTTTAAGGAACTTTACTGGAAACACGAGTGTCTTCTAGTTAACTGGTCAGCCTTTGGATTTTTCATTAGTCGATCTAGAACAGATTCTGTAACAATAGTCACTTAGAAGCAAGGTCAGCTCAATAGATTCAAGAAAAAGATTACAGTCTCAGACAAAGTTTTGACTCTAAGAAAAACAAAAACAAAGTCAGCAACTACCTCCCTCAGACTTAAACAACACTGTCCCCAGTGTTATCTAGCCTAGAGTTAGTGGAAGAAAACAAATGAACTTAGTGGATTGTGAAAAAGTAGAAACCGTACCTTTACAGGGTATCGATCGATACTGGAGGGTATCGATCGACACCAACCGTATGTCGACACACTGATTTCAAATCAATGGTATAGAGTTGCTTAACCCAGGGAAAGTGATCCAAAGTGTTAAAGGTTAGCACTGTTAGGAACACTAAAAAACAGGTTAAAAGCAATATGGTAGATCAAACATAAATCCAAAGAAGTTCAAATGCAAAAACAAATACTGACATAAGTTCAACAGAAAAGAAAAATAAAAGAAAAAGAAAGAAAAATACAAACGTGAAGATAGAGAAGACTAATCCTGCGTCTCCTCAGAATCACCATCAGAAACAGAAGTGGCAGCGGTGTGTGAAGGTCCAGGCTGGGACGATGGATCAGCATCCATGTCAGTCGTGCAACAGCAGCGAACAGCAGCCCAGATGCTCTTCATGCTCGCTATCATCAGCCTCTGGAAAGCAGCTGGCTCCATCGGGACGTCCGTGTCCTCAGACCACTGTGGCTCTGGAATAGATGGGCACGGTGCAGCCTGCGCACGTCTGCCCTGACGTGAAGTGGATGGGATGTCAGCAGGTGGACGAACCTGTCGTCTAGTCGCAGAGATCGGTGTCAACAGCTCTGCAGGAGGTGCAAAACGAAGCTGAGCAGGATCTTCAGATATGTCTGTCAGATCCCTGTTAGGAAGCTGCACCAGAAAGCTGCCATCAGATCGACTAAGAATCCACTTCCTCCCGGGCTTCAACCACCTAAGGTTTCGCAGATGAGCCTCATCCATGTACCTACGTGTAGTGACGATCCTGCAGCTCGTAGTACTGATCCTGAGGTTCTGGAAGATAGGTGTCAGAAGACTACCGACTGACTCCTTCTTCGTGCTCGTCCCCGTGAATGGTTTGGTCTTCAGAGAGACCAAATGATGCGTAAAAACAGCCCCAAGGTTAACATCCTCAAGCTCGGGCCAATCAAAATCCTGCTCAGGGATGATGTTCCTTACAGCCAGAAACAAAAGCAGAAGCTCAGACACTTTCATCTTGTTAGGCTCCATCTTGAACAGGAGAGTAGTGCTCAGGACCCTAACAAAACAACGCAGGACCGGATGTCGTATGTCCATCTGAGTGGACGTCTTAGACTCGTAGACACCGTTCCCAAACCATGCCAAGAATCCACGAATGTCAGGATGGGCAGCTGGGAGAGCAACCCTCTTGCGATCCCTCCGAAAACCATAGAGATCACAGAGATCAGGGAATGAAATCTTGTACCTCACTCCGCGAGCCATGAAGGAGAGGCTACCACCTTGTGCGTCTCGCAGAACCTCATCTGAATAGCTAATGAGAGCTGTCGCCATAAACTGACGAACCAAGTCTGGGTAGAGGTCGTGCTGCTGTGTAGCCATGTGACCAAAACCAATCCGCCCAAGCAGATTAGCCAAGTCTGTGTCGAGGCCCAGCTGATGCAAAGAAAGACCATCCACAAACCTGGTAGGCTCGATGGTGACACCCAACCTCCCGTTATAGAACAGCGTGTTGAAATTGTCCCACTCCTTAGAAATGGGTCTGAAGGCGGTGTCATCACTCAAGACATACGCCTTCTCCTGTCCATCCCAATTTCTGTCACAGACTATCTTGGTAACTTCTCGTCTAGGCCAAGGTTTATGCGTGGGGCCGCAGGAATATCCGTAGCAGATGGGTTAGAACTCGATGCGTTTGTAGTCCTAGCTTTCTTTGACTTAGATGCCATCTGCAAACAAAGACAGAAAGAAACATCATAAATCCAACACCTCTCAGCAGTCACATCAAATTATTATCGTCAAACTCGCAGGGTGTCGATCGATACTAAAGGGTATCGATCGACACCCTAGGCCAATTCCAGTTCATCCGATCCCCAAATCTCAAATTATCCAAGAGTCCAAATTAAATGTAATGGAATGTAAGGCATGGTTCGAAACCACTCTAGAGCATCTCAGCAAATGACCATTGTCAAGAAAAACAAATGCTAAAGAGGAAAATCGCACAAATCACAAACCTAAAAATCGGATGGGAAAATGGGATTTCGAAGACATACCTTTGCTAATTGAAGAAACAAATGCTAGAAAGAGATAGAGGATGAAAATCCAATGAATCTAGGCACTTAAATCACCAAAATCGGTGAAAAAATGAGAAAGATGCGATTTTAGAGGGAAATGGAGGCGGTATCGATCGATGGAGAAAAAAGAAGAGAAAAAGAAACCCGAGGGGTTTAAGAGAAAACTTACCTTCCCGCACAGCATCGATCGATACCCTAAGGTGTCGATCGACACTGGATGGTGTCGATTGAAACTTATGAAAATTATGCTCCTCTTTACGACACTCGGTATCGATCGACACTGACTGGTGTCGATCGATACTTCTCGTCAAATCTGCTTCACGCTTAACACAAGACACAAAACCAAAAATCAAAAACAAAATGAAAATAAAAACGTATGTACAGACTTACCAGTGGGTTGCCTCCCACCAAGCGCTTGTTTAACGTCACGAGCTTGACTGTACGGACGATCAGTCGGAAGGAAGTAGGGAACGCACTCCCATGCAAGTCCCACAACTAGACACTTCCAAAATCAGAGTTTTGCGCAGCATATGCTCAATAACTTCTTGCCTTTTCTCTTTCAGCTATGGAGTTAGGATGATTCTGGCTTTAGAGAATGGTTTCGAGCGTCCCTTACACTTCACCTTGTAGTCGATCGAATCTCCATCGCACTTCTGAGGGGTTAAAGTGACACATGTGGCACGCTCGACTTTTATGTTCTTCACCTTCGCCTTTATCTTAGTCTGTTTGATGACTTTCCTGGCGATGATAGGAGGATGATCCAGAGCTTCTATGACAGCTGGCACAGCATCATGCTCGTCCAAAAGATTAACCATCAACGTTTCTACTGCACCAACAGTGATACAAGAAATATGCTTCGGAGTCCGTCTAGAAGGGATGGCTTCGTAGGAGATCTGTTTGTCAATGTACGAGAACGAAATCCTCCTACTGGGTGTGTCCATAATTGCACCAGCAGTAGCCATGAACGGTCTCCCAAGAATCAAAGGCGTGCTAGACCTTGCATGCATCTCCACAACCTGAAAATCAGTAGGGACCAGACATTCGCCCACCTTAACCATCAAGTCAGGGATTGTACCGTACGGAACAGATGTGGAAGAGTTCGCGAATGTGAGAGGCATCTGAGTAAGTCGTATGTTATCGATCTTAAGCTTCTCTGCAAGTGCCTTAGACATGACATTCATGCTAGACCCTGAATCAACCAGTGATCCCTTGATTTCGACTCCAGAGATGGAGCATGGAACTGAAAATTTCTCTGGGTCGTCCCTCTTAGTCAACCACTTCAATGGAGGCGGTGTAGTTCTGACTTTGGCGAAAAGTGCTTTAATCTCGTCCTCAGTTTCTCTGCGATCCCGGAAGTGACTTAGCAGAGGGCGGCATTCTAGGGCTTCTTCAAAAGTGTGTGTAAGAGGAATTCTTCGTACCATCTTCTCAAAGCCACGCAACTGCTTTGGGGAAATGGGATCTCTGAGGTGTTTGGGTACTCGAGGGTATGGAACCTTAGGCTTGTAGACACGTTCCACAATCATCTCTGGTTCCTTCACGGTTTCTAGTTCAATTTGCGCGGGGTGTCGATCGATACCAGGGTGGTGTCGATCGACACAAGGTTCATGTAACGGTTCTTCAGTGTCAGTATCGATCGATACCAGGGTGGTGTCGATCGATACTAACGAATCAGCTTCGAGATCACCTTTTGAAAGGTGTTCGAGATTTCCCGCACTGGGAAAGGTGATGGCGTTGACATATTCGTTCTGTGCCTGAGTTGCCTTAGCTTTCACAGCTGCTACAGTTTGAGCCACTTGCGTTTCCAGCATCTTCTGATGGGTATTGAGAACATCGATCCTTCCGTTCAGATCCTTGTACACCTCATCTATCTTTCCGTTGAGATTCACTGTGAGCTGCTGCTGTCCTTGAACCAGCTGTTCAAACATAGCCTCGATCTTGCTATTTGGGAGCTTAGCAGGTACATGCTGATAAAATGAATTCCCATAGTTCCTGACATACCCACTGTTCTGAGATGGTTTCTGGCCAAACTGATTCGACCCTCCTTGCTGCGAGTTGTTGAAGTTTCGGTTGTTGTTGAAGTTTCTCTGACCCTGAAAACCAGAACCACCAATGTACACTACAAGAAAACAGGGAATTCGCGACTACAGTATTAGTCGCTAAACAGTCGCCGTTTACATAATTGCGACTGTGTTGCGACTAAAAGAAGTGGTCGCAAAAGACCTCGTCGCTAAATCAATTAGTCGCCATGCAGTCGCTAATCAGCTACTCTTTTGCGACTGTTTTCTTTTAGTCGCGGTCCAGTCGCAATGTAGTCGCTACTTTAGCGACGGGTTTGTGACTGTTGTGGCGACGAAGTTGCGACTGATTCTACGACTAGGTTTGCGACTGGTTTTGCGGCATGATTTGCGACTTCTCCCGACCGGTTTTGCGACTTCTCCCGACCGGTTTTGCGACTAGGTTTGCGACTATGTTTGCGACTATGTTTGCGACTAGGTTTGCGACTGGTTTTGCGGCATGATTTGCGACTTCTCCCGACCGGTTTTGCGACTTGTTTGCGATGTTGTCTGCGACTGGTTCTGACACTGGTTTTGCGACGTTTTTGCGACTGGTTTTGGCGACTAAGTTAGAATGTTTTGCGACTGGTTTTGCGACTGGTTTTGCGACTGGATAGCGACTACGATGTTTATCGGTTTAGCATATTGGTATTCCTGTTTTGGTAGATTTTGATTTGTTATTAAATGGTTTAGCCGAATTTGAAAGAAACAAATGAGCTTTAACAAAGAAACATAAGAACTAATAACATACATTCAAGATTTACAAACCTAAAGCATAGAAGTTCAAACTCCAATATAGGAGTTAACAAAAGCATAACAAACACAAGTTCAAACTCCAAAACACAAGTTCAAGTCATTCAAGTTCAGAGTCAAAGAGAGTTGAGAAGTTAGGAACCTAGAGAGGGGGATTAGAGTGATCTTCTTCATTTCTGAGGAATGCAAGAAATTCTGGGTCCTTGATGCTGAGGTACTTTTTGACTACTCCCAAGCCCCTGACCTCTGCTTGTAGAGCTGATGTAACACGGAGATGCTCTGCTTCGCGATGTGCTTGTAGGGCTGTTATTTCCTCGATCTTTTGGTTAGCGTCCTCGAGCTGTTGGTTCACGGTTGTGAAAGAAGAGGAGCTGCCTGGATACTTCCGCTTCCCGTTGATGTATGTCCCTAGGTTTCCAAGTCCATACATTTGGCCTCTGTCATTTGTGACAGTAGACTGCAATAATCAAAACACAGAGTATTAGTTATCAAAGATTTGGAAACCTAAAAAATCTAACAAACTCAAGCTTAGAAAAGTATTTTACCTTGTAGAAGACATCGTTATCCTCCTCTACAGAAAGCTGTGATCGAAGCGAAGTACCATCTGCAGACTCGTCATTCTCATGCTCAAGCTCAGCCAACTTAGCTTCCTTGTTCTGCTTATAAAGATCAAACACTTCCTGCGCTCTCTGATCGACAAAGCTCCCATCTTTCTTTGTATGAGTCTTTACAAAGACTTCAACAACACTCGGAGGTCTTCCCAATGTCACTTCCTGAAATGTTAAACAAGAACATGTGAATAGCAAGACATGTAAATTATCAAGACATGTAACTCAGAGACTAATAGCAAAACAAAGGAACTTACCAATTCTTGTTCCACTTGTAAGAAAGATTTCTGGCCCGAGACATGCTTGTGAATACCTTGACCATTACGGTCAGACATTCGAGCTGCTGATGTAGTGGCATGTTTTTCTTTGGCTTCTTCTGTGATCCAATAGTCACACATTTTTCCCCACAACGTATTGCCAATCCACTTCGGTTGCTTTCTTTTCGTCCCCGCCTTAGAAACCATGTCCTTGAGTCTCACTTGGCAAATCTTCTCGAACTTTGATTGGACAAGACCAGTGTGTATGGGATGCCATGTGTGTTCTTTCTACACAACAAGATAAGAGCAAAGTGTTAGTGATCAAAGAAAACAAACAAACAGAAAATTATGAACAGATTGAGAGGTTAAGAAGATTACCGCAAATTCAAGAAAGTATTTTTCTCTTTTAGGAAATGGGACACAACCCCAGTTGTAGTAAGGCTGATCGAACTTGTTTGTAAATATCCTTGTGATCTTGCGAGTCAATGCGGACTTGTCCTTACCTATAAACCTACAAACAGATAAACAAAAGTGTTAAGTCTCATATACAATCAGAGCAAAAGGACTAAACCAGCATTCACAGATCCATAATACTCTAAAACATTACTCTAAACCATCAGTCACAGAAACAAAAAACTAAGCTAAGCGTTGTGTATTGGTCAAGGCCTACCAGAACAAAACAAAAACAGCTTACCAGACGGTTCCAGGCTCCAATGTGGGAGAGAGTAGCGTTGTGTATTGGTCACGGCCTGGCTGGATTAGCAAGTTGGTCAAAGCGGCGAGCACGTCTTCCGCGAGTTGTGGTTGCAATCCTTCGTCACCGTCAAAATAAACTTCCTCGTAGTCTTCATCATACTCCTCTTCGTCTTCTTCCAGGTGATCGTTTTGAGCCTCAGAACTCTGAGCTTGTGGTGACGCAGCGGGTGGAGCTTCAGGAGAAGGAGCAGATTGAGATTGAGTCGCAGCAGGTGGGGGTTGAAGAGAAGCTGAGGGTCGAGGTTGAAGAGAAGGAGAGGTTCGAGCTTTAAGAGAAGGAGAGGGTCGAGCTTCAGAGGGTCTTGGAGAAGCAGAGGCTCGAGGATTGGTTCCCGAGTTTCCAGATCCTGCTTGGCCCGTACTGGTCAAAAGCTGCGGCGGAGGAGGGAAATCTTTGACACCTTCGGCAAAAACTGGGACACGGCTACGAGGAGTCACGGAGGGTGAAGCGGCCGCCGGCGTGAATGCATACTGAGGCGGAAGCGGCGAGGCGGATTTCTTTGATTTTCCCTTCCGATGCGAGATCCTTGTCTCACCGGGAGAAATGGCTCTTCGATTCGCGGCTGTTGTCGCAGGGCGTCGTCCTCCTCGTCCTGTAGGCGTAACTTTTACACGGCCAGACATCGGAATAAACAGAAGGTGAAGAGAAGCTGAAGAGAAGATGGCGCGGCTAGGGTTTGAGAGAAAACAGACGGTGAAGAGAAGGTGAAGAGAAGGTGAAGAGCCCGAGATAAGTCTCGCGGGTTGAAACATTTGGCTTAGAGGGAAATGTTCCCTCTTGATTAATTTGGGAAAAATTTGGGCCCAAATTGATTTTTTTTTTAATTTTTTTTAACCTAAAATTTTAATTTTTGCTTAATTTTTGTATTATGATATAATTTTTGCTGAATATTATGGTTTAATTTTTGCTTAATATTATGGTTTAATTTTTGCTTAATATTATGGTTTAATTTTTGCTTAATTTTTGCTTAATTTTTGTGGTTTAATATTTTTGTGGTTTTAATCTTATTCTTAACTTTTAATATTATGGTTTTATTTTTGCTTAAGTTTTAATATCACATACAAAACCCAACTAAATAAGATAAACCATTAATAAACTTCATTATCAAATATAAGTACCTTATGCATTATAATATTATTTAGTAAGGTTCTTCATCAACTTCAACTTCATCATCTGAAGACGATGAATTGCATTGGAATTCGTCGTTTTCTTCCGCATCTCCGACATCATAATCGAGATTTATTGGGTTCTCTCCTTGTACCAGATTCTCGTCTCGCACTACGAGATCTTCAATTGTAGTCAGCACTACATGATCATCATTTTCTTGTTGCAAAAGAGTCGGTTCTGTGTAGTCATATCCTCCTGAAATATGTCCTCGCGGGTTGACTTTAACAACATTTAGCCATAATTGCTTCGGTTTCTTCTTGTATGGGTATGGGATATAACAAATTTGATCCGCTTGAGAAGCTGTGCATGCAAAGTCATTATAAAGAACTTATGAATACATTAATTATCTATCAAGAAAGTAATATATATATATATATATATAGGGATATACGTACCTAGAATAAAAGGTTCGTATTTATTGAACCATTTCGATGAAAGAACGTCTACAATGCCAGCATTGCTCTTCCGAGTGCCTTTACCGATAATAGGGTCGTACCACTTACACTTGAAAAGTGTGATTCTTAAATTAGCCATCCCCTCATACTCCAGTTGTATTATATCAGTTAAGATCCCGTGGAAATCGGCTTGATCAGATGCGTCACTGTAATTTTGTCCTTTGACACATACACCATAGTTACATGTCTTTCGTCCCTGGTTGTGGTTTTGCGTATGAAACAAATATCCTCTTGTAAAGTAGATAGGCCATGTTTTGGCATTGTTTTTCGGTCCTTCCACTATCTCTCGAACCCAAATAGGAAATTGATGTGTGGCTTTCCAGTAATTAACCTGCGTATAGTTAGAGAAAATCAAATATATAGAAGTATAGATACATAGTTAAGAATTTTATTCATACTTACATAATCTTTCACCCATAAATGATATTCGTCACCTCTTTTCGCGGAGAGTTCTTTTTCAGAAAGATGTGGATATTTTTGAGAAATAGATAGTTCAAACATGCTGTTTAAGATCAACACAAATATGAGACCAATTAATACAATTTGGGCCATGTTAAAACTTATGTAAGCACACGGTAGAATATACCTCTCAATTTCCTGAAAATATTCACAATTTCGCAATACATATGCATGTGCACATCGATAGTCTTTCGCTGAAAGCCAAATTTCCTGCATTTCTCCACTTGGACGACCAACATGAGTGAATATATCAGGTACGTCAGGGACATGATATACGGGGACTCCACCTTCATTGAATCTTGTTAACCTGACCAAATTAGTTAATTTGAAGAAATTTAGAATAGATAGCATGTGTCTCCATATATATGTGAATTATATACCTTGAATTCGTGTCTATATCGGAGGCAAAATAATGCTCTGTGAAATAAGAAACCTCTTGTTTCAGATAAGCTTTAACAATCGATCCTGCTGCATATCGTTTGTTTTTTGCTTTCCCTTTCAACTTTTTGAAAAACCTTTCAAAAGGGTACATCCACCTATATTGCACGGGGCCTCCTAATTCAGCTTCGTAGGGGAGATGTATAGGTAGGTGCTCCATCACGTCGAAAAATGATAGTGGAAAGATCTTTTCCAAATTGCATATGATTAACACAATGTTTTGTTTTAGAATTTGGACGCGACTTTGCTGCAAAGTTCTCGAACATAAATCACGGAAAAATACTCCGATCCCTACAATATATATATATATTTGAACTCCAATGGTTAATAAAAAAAACTATGTAATCATATTTACGTGTCGCATGCATATTCATATAACTATAAGGTGAGACTACCTGATAACGCGATGTGGATATTCCTGTCTAGTAGGTCTGTACAGATAAATGGAAGTAACCGCTCCATAAAAACATGGCAGTCATGACTCTTCATCCCAGAAAACTTTGCCTTATCGATATCAGCACAACTACCTAAGTTTGAAGCATAACCATCTGGGAATTTGACCGAATGTTTCACACATTCCAATAAACTTGTTCTGGCTTCGTCTGTCAATGAGTAGGCGGGGAAAGGAGCTCTACCCTCATCATCAATATGTAAGTGTGGCCGCGAACAAAATGCTTGTATATCCAATCTTGAAGGGATGGTGTCTTTTGATTTTCCCTTCACGCGCATAAGAGTATTCATGATGTTGTCAAAACAATTTTTCTCTATATGCATCACATCGAGATTATGACGAAGATTAAGGTCCCTCCAGTACGGAAGCTCCCAGAATATGCTTTCTTTGTACCAGTTATGCTTTTTCCCAAAGTGAGGCTTCTTCTTTTCGTGACCGTTTCCACCAACATCCTTAGTTTTCGTTGGATTTACACGACGCAAACGGTAGGAATAAACTTGCTCACCGGTCAAAGACTCAGGTGGATAGTCGTTCCTAGCGTCTCTTCCGATCAAAAAGTCTTTTCTATTCTTCCTCAGTGGATGATCATGAGGAAGAAATCTTCGGTGACAATCGAACCAACACGTCTTTCTTCCGTGCGGCAGATAAAACGACTTTGTATCTTCCATGCAAATAGGACAAGCCAATTTGCCATGGGTGCTCCATCCTGATAGCATGCCCAACGCCGGAAAATCACTTATCGTCCACAATAGCACTGCTTTCAGATTAAAATTTTGATTCAAGGATACATCGTACGCATCAACGCCATTGGACCACAATTCTTTTAACTCGTCAATGAGAGGTCGAAGGAATATATCGAGACTACCTCGCGGATGATTTGGCCCAGAATTCATAATTGTAAGAAACAAGTACTCCGTATTCATGCACATACCAGGGGGTAAATTATATGGAGTCAAGACCACAGGCCACAACGAATGATTTTTTGACTCCCCAAATGGATTGAACCCATCTGTACATAATCCAAGATAAACGTTTCGGGTTTCTTGGGCAAACTGGGGATGTCGATCCTGAAAATATTTCCACTCCGCCCCATCAGACGGATGACACATTTCTCCCTCCATTGCTTCGTGCTCGGCATGCCATCTCATTGCCGCTGCAGTCTTCTCGCTTTGATACATTCTCTTTAATCTGTCAGCGATAGGCATATACCACATACGACTATATGGTACTTTGGTCCTACGGTTTTGCTCTTTAGGCCTCCATCTTGGTGAATTACAAAACCCACACTTATCTTCCCTTTCGTCTTCTTTCCAGAAGATCATACAATTGTTAATGCAAACATCAATTGCATGACATGGGAGGCCTAAATTGCCCATCAGTCTTTCCGTCTCGTAATTTGAACATGTTGCCTGGTTTCCTTCAGGTAAAAACTTAGTAAACATTCCGCACATCGAATCCACTAACCTCTCACTCATATTATGATATGTCTTATGTTGCATGAGCTCAGCAGCAAATGATAACTGCGAGTGACCTTCACGACACCCATCGTATAAAGGATTTTTCGCTCCTTCTAACAAGTCGTAGAATTTTTGGGAATGATTCCGTACAGGTTCTTCTACATTCTCATAACTATCATCATGTTGATGATCAAAATTAACATTATGATGAAATGCACCATTCACCATATCCACATATCTACCTTCTACATTACCCACTTCTTCACTCTGATCACCTACCCACGTTGTATCACCATAACTCGTTCCTAAACTCATATCGAGTTCTTCCCCATGCTTATACCAAACATAATAACCAGGCACAAATCCATTGCTATACAAATGGCTCCAAATTTTAGCCCCCGGTAAAAATTTATTATTCTTGCAAACACTACAAGGACAATAAAACTTACCTCCATTGCTCTGCGTAAGCTCCTGACTATTTGCAAATGTCATGAATTGATTATCCACCCCATCTCTAAACTCTGCTGAGATATTACCCGTCGTTTCATCGAACCTCCGATACATCCACTCCCGGCCATTACTATAATTGTAATTTCCCCACATTTTCAAACTTAATTAAAAAAAGAAGATTCTCTCGTTTAAGAAAAAAAAAAAAAAATTTCACTCGACTTAATTCGAAACAAATTGGAATGAGATGAAACAACGTGTGTGGCTTGCTTATATAGACTTTTTGCGACTACATTGCGACTCCAAAATGTAGTCGCAAAAAGTTGTTATGCCTACCACAAACGATAAACACGAGGGTTACCCACTTTTTTGCGACTCCCCACATTTAGTCGCAACTTCGTCGCAACTTAGCTACTACTTTAGCGACTAATTGTTGCAGTCGCGAAAATTATTTTCACTAACTACACACGATCAACACGTGGCTTTTTTAAAAAATATTTGGCGACCCGCCGAATTAAGTCGCAACTTTGTCGCTATTTAGCGACTGTTGAACGACTAATTTATGTAGTCGCTAAATTGCGACTGAGTGGTGACGAATTTATTTTAGTCGCAACTCTGTCGCTATGTAGTCGCAACTAAGTCGCCATTTTTGCGACTGCCATTTTAGACGCAAAATTCAGTCGCTAATTCCCTGTTTTCTTGTAGTGGTAGTTAACATCCTCCACTTCATCCTCGTTGAATACCTCGACATCTTCAGCAAAGTGAACAACTTTCTGTGTCTTGCCCATTAGTAGACTGTGCATAGAGTCCAACTTAGCTTGAAAGTCAGCGATCTGTGAACCATCCATGTTAACAACTATCTTCTTCCGCTCAAAATCAGCATTCTTGGTGCTATTGCTAGATGCCAAGTTCTCAATCAGGACATAGGCTTCATCAGGGTACTTGGTGTTGAAGTTTCCATTGCTTGAAGCATCCAAAGTCATTTGGCACCTCCAATCAAGGCCTCTAAAGAAGAACCCCATCAGCTGAACATCAGAGTATCCATGATGTGGACAGTCTCTCTGATACGATTTGAACCTCGTCCAAGCAGCCTTGAACGCCTCAGTAGGTCCTTGAAAAATTGCGAGATTTTGTTCCTCAGGTCCTCGGATCTTGCATCATCATAAAAGTTGGTCAGGAAAGCAGTCTTAGATTCCTCCCAGTTAGTTAGCGATCCAGGAGGTAACTGTTTCAGCCAGTAAGTTGCTTCCCCACCAAGAGAGTATGGGAAAAGCTTGCAGAAAAGGTAGTCGTAAGAGACTCCATTGCTCTTGATGCTAGTGACCAAGTCCTCGAACCTCCCAACATGAACCATGGGATGCTCGCTAGAAAGACCATGAAAAGGGTGCTGTCCCACAAGAGTATAGTATACAGGTTTCAGCTCAAAGTCATTCCTTGGGAAAGCAGGAGGACGGATCGCGGAGCGATTTGC
This sequence comes from Eutrema japonicum, assembly GCA_030161315.1. Taxonomy (NCBI): domain Eukaryota; kingdom Viridiplantae; phylum Streptophyta; class Magnoliopsida; order Brassicales; family Brassicaceae; genus Eutrema; species Eutrema japonicum. Next base: position 41,338,181 of record BSQW01000011.1, read on the forward strand.
GTAAAACTGGTCAGGTCTGTTGCACTCACCAATCGTCCTACCACAGTTAACCACAGCGTTCTCAGCATTCACTGGGTTCACGTTCCCAGCGGTATTCCCAGCGACAACAGGAGCAGGCGGAATGATGTTCCCCTCTCCATCCAGACGTTGTTCTCTCTCATTGCACAAACGACCCTCTCGGTCTCTGTAGGCACCAGCCTCATCTCGAACCAACTCTACTTGATTGTTGTTCATCTCTGCTGGTTTCTTTGCCTTCCTGTTTGTGCATTCCACAAGTGCTAGCTGCTTCAATGACAGTTCAACTAGCTGAGTGTTCTTGTTCCTTCTTGTCTTATGATATGGCATACATCTGAAAACAGAAGTCAAGAACGTAAGTAACTTGGTAACACGTTAAGTTTCGACCGATACCAGTTGGTGTCGATCGATATCAACAAAAGAGGACGACGAGTATCGACCGATACTAGTGAGTATCGATCGATACCGACGAACTTAGTCGAAATTCACAAACGTAATCTAATGGCGAATTGAGTCCCAGGCAACGGCGCCAAATTTGATATGCTCAAATTAATACCCTATTTAGATACTAAAGTAGTAGTTATAGTATAGCTAGGGGTCGAACACAAGGACTCACAGAAACACACAATAGATTATAGATGTGAGAATTACGTTAAGTGAATAATGGTATTGAAAACAGAATGCAAATTTAAAACGGTTGTGAAATCAATTGGAGAAAGATAAGTTCCGGGTATTTCTCAGGGAATCACTAAATGCAGATAAATTAACTAACATGATTCATATTTAACACAATTTTTGAACTCAAATCACTAAGATATAGTTAACCAACTCTCGTTGCGAAAACTATCTAAGTCTAAATCCTAGGAATTCCAAATCTCTTTGCGAATCCTAAAGTCTAAACCAGCTTTTATTATCAAGCTTGATTTGTTCACAAAATAACTAAACCAAATCTCTTTGCGAATAGTTATTTTGCTCACCCTAGGTTCTGTCAGGTAATTATCGAACTCTCGCGCCTAATCAATTATCCTAAGATCTAAGTTCTAGGTGATCAATCTATAATTAGCTTTTCAAACAACCTATGGTGAAGAATTAATTTAGATGGTGAATCCTAATAACAGATCAATCTAGCATTCAGAGAAAACCCTATTGAGAACCCTGAACCTAACAAGAGATATACTCAGACATGGAAATTGGAACAATCAACATAACTGAATAAATCATCAATAGAAATAAACAAGAGTAGAGAATAAAACAGAGGTTCAAAATCTTCTCTCAGACGAACATAGTTCCGACTTGTCTCCTCTCTCTCAAACTCTCTCAGAAATCTTCATAATAAACTTAATGAAAAGCACACAGCCAAAGTGGCTGTAAAACCTAATTTAATAGTCTAAACACGAATGTGAGTCTTCTTGTAAATATTAAAGTCTTCTGGGCAAGTTCTGCAATTCTTCAAACTTCATTAAAGTCCTGACTTGTAATCTGTTTCGATGGGTGTCGATCGATACCAGGGGGTATCGATCGATGCTTGACGCTTTGATCGGGCACTTAGTCACCAGACTTTAGTTTTGCTCCAGAACGCTCCATAAAACTCCAATATCTCCAATAATGCTCCAAATATGCTAAAACCTGTAAAAGACTCTAAAAGACTCTATAATAGAATAAAGACTCGATAAAACGGATTTATATCATGGCTTAAACATGGTAAAAACCATGATATATCAACTTCTGAGGGGTTAAAGTCATAGAAGCAGCACTTTCGGCTCTTTTGTTCTTCACCTCCTTCTTTGCCTTAGTCTTTATGATGACTTTCTGGGTGATGATAGGATAACGATCTGAGACGTTTATGACAGTTGGCTCATCAGGAGGTTCTTCCAAAAGATCAACTACCAACGTCTCTCCTGTAACAAGGGTGATGCAAGAGATATGCGTGGGAGTTCCTCTAGTAGGAATGGCTTTGTAGTACACCTCCTTGTCAATGTATGAGAACGAGATTCTCTTGCTGGGTGTGTCCATAATGGCACCAAACGTAGCCATAAACGGTCTTCCAAGAATCAACTGCGTACTAGATTTTGCACTCATCTCCACAACCTGAAAATAAGTAGGAACCAGACAATCTCCTACTGCAACCATCAAATCAGGGATTGTATCGTATGGAAGTGAGGTGGAACAGTTTGCGAATGTGATAGATGTCTTGGAAGATCGAATACCAGCTCCCAATCTCTCTTCAATTGCCCTTGACATGACATTGACGCTAGCCCCCGAGTCAACGAGAGACTCTTTGAATTCAACTCCAGAGATAGAGCATGGAACTGAGAATATTCCTGGGTCCTCCCTCTTGGTCAACAGCCTCAGCGGTAGCGACTTGCTTCTTTCCGTGGTAAAGAGTACTTCGATCTCTTCCAGAGTTTCTCTGCAATCTCGGAAGTGACTCAGCATAGGGCGGTACTCTAGAGCTTCTTCAAAAGTCAGTGTGTGGGGAATCCTTCGTACCATCTTATCAAAGCCAAGCAGCTGCTTTAGATAAATGGGGTCTCTGAGGTGTCTGGGTGCCATGGGGTATGGCGCCTTAGGTTTGTAAACCCTTTCTGCACTCAACGCGGGTTTCGTTTCAGCAACTGAACTGGTATCGACCGACACAGGGGTGGTGTCGATCGATGCTTTCTCTATGGAATCGTCTCTGGCAGAAATTTGGACGTGTGTCGATCGATACAATGGAGTATCGGTCGACACATGGGTGGTGTTCGAAATCTCATCGTCATCCTCGGCATGATGGGTGAAAATTTCTGCAGTTGAGCTCTTCTGCACTCCTGGGTGTACCTCTTTTCAACTCATCGAGGGGATAGCAGTGACGTAGTTGTTCTGTGAATGAACCATCAGTCCCTTGACAGTTTCTGCAGTCTGGGCAAAATCAATACCCTTAGAGGCATATAACATCAACTTTTATTAATTATAGATTTTATTTTGACATATAATTTCCTTTTTCTTTTTTGTTTGATAAGCTTTTTATGTCGATTTTCCATAGAGTTAACATAAATATCAAGTTAATTTACTTTTAAATAATTTTTTCTTTTGACAATTTAGCTTTTTTAATATTTATTTCTATTTTTGATTTTTTGTTGTTGTTAATTTAACTCTTTTGATATTTATTTCCGATTTAAGAGACACGATTTTTTTGGCATATAATTTTCTTTTCTTTTTTTGTTTGTTAAGATTTTTTGTTGATTTTTTATAGAGTTATCATAGATATCAAATTAATTTTATTTTGTTAATTTAGATTTTTTGATATTTATTTCTATTTTAAAAGATGATTTTTTTTTTGGAATTTTGACATTATTTAAGATTTAATTAAAATGCTGATTTGGCAAATTTTAATTGGTCATTTAAAATTCTGTGAGGACATCGTTAGATGCATAGAGCATTAACTTTTATTATATAATATTTTATTTTGACATATAATTTCTTTTTTGTTATGATTTTTATGTTGATTTTCCATAGAGTTAGCATATATATCAAGTTAATTTCCTTTTAAATGATTTTGTTTTGTTCATTTAGCTCTTTTGATAATTATTTCTATTTTTGATTTTTTTTCTTTTGTTAATTTGGCTCTTTTGATATTTATTTCCATTTTAAGAGACACGATTTTTTGGACACATAATTTTCTTTTTTTGTTTAACTTTTTATGTTGAATTTCCATAGAATAAGCATATATATCAAGTTAATTTTTTTTAATGATTTTTCCTTCTGCTCATTTAGCTCTTTTGATATTTATATCCATTTTTGATTTTTTTTGCTTTTGTTAATTTATCTCTTTTGATATTTATTTCCATTTTAAGAAACACAATTTTTTGGAATCTGTGACATTATTTAAAATTTAATTAAAATGCTGATTTGATATATTTTAATTGGTCGTTTAAAATCATATGTGGACGCCTTTAGAGGTTTATAGCATCAACTTTTGTTAGTAATAGATTAAGATTAATGATATATTGAAAAATTAGACAGAAATATATATAGAAAATGATATCATTCTTAAAAAAAAATGGAATTTTTGATATACTTGGTTATGTTCCATTTGATTTGTGTATCTATCCATAGACATGAAACTTATATTCTGTTAAATATATCTCCACAAAGAATAAGTTAATTATATATTTTTAACTCGTGTGATTAGAAAAAAATTTATAACATAAAATTGATATTTAAGATTAATGAAATATAATATTTTTTGACAAAAATATATATAGAAAAATGATATCATTCTTAAAAAAAAATTGAACAAAAAATTGATTTTTTTTTTATAAAATAATGATGGCTTACGTGGCAACTGACTCAACAACCGGAATTTAGTGGTTGTATCTTGGGACTCTTGAATCTCAGATTCCCGTCGCACTACGGGTGATTCAAAGAGTTAAGGAACAAGATTATAGTCTCGCCTCCACTATCGTTTCTCTATCCTTAAAGTTTATGATTTCAAATTTCAAATATTTTTCTGTAGTGCTAATATTTTAGTTCCTACAATCTTATCTTAATAATCCTTGTATTTCAATTACGTATAAGTTTTGAACATTCGAGAATATGACTCCTTGGCAAAGAACTATAGGCTTCTTTTTGTTGTAACCGCAAGTTAAGATTAATATGAATATGTTGTGTAAATAAAACTAAATTAAAACCAATTTTTTTTTAAAGATACAACAAAGAAAGAGGAAATCTTTCAACAATTTTTCTGTCCTCGAAGATGACTCAGGGCAGACAGTGTATGAGGAGGATCAAATAGCAAAGGTTATCACCGATTATTTTCAGAACTTGTTCTCCTCACAAGCTGCTAAGGAAGATATTGTAAACTCAGCTTTAAAACCTATCATTTCGGATGCAGTAAACCAATCACTTATTCGTGATCCTTCCCCTATAGAAATAAGATAAGCTTTGTTCTCTATTCATCTTGATAAATTTCTTGGCCCCGAAGGTTTCTCTGCTTGCTTCTTTTAAACAAACTGGGACATAGTGGGATCTGCTATCATTCGCGAAGTACAAGATTTCTTTATTTTGTCGTCAATGAAGCACACATTAGACTAATACTGAAAATCAATGGTCCAAGAAAAGTTTCAGATTACAGACCTATTGCACTCTGCAATGTCTATTTCAAAATCATCTCAAAGCTCTTATCTCGCTGATTGCAACCTTTTCTTAAAGACATCATTTCCGAGAACCAGAGTGCGTTTGTACCAAAAAGAGTATAAGTTAATGTTCTTATCACACATGAGATTCTACATTTTCTCAAGACTTCAAAAGCTTACGTAAGGTACTCGATGGCTGTTAAATCTAATATGAGCAAGGCATATGACCGTTTGGAATGAGATTTCATATCGCTAGTACTAAAAAAATTAGGTTTTCATGATCGCTGGATCACTTGGATAATGCAAAGCGTTACCTCAGTTTCATACTCTTTCCTTGTGAATGGTTCTCCTCGGGGTTTCGTGAAGCCAAAGAGAGGAATTCGACAGGGTTATTGATATGCTCAAATTAATACCCTAAAAGTACTAAAGCAGTAGTTGTAGTAAAGTAGGGGTCGAAAACAAGAACTCATAAATCACACAATAGATTATTTAGTATCGAATCAAGCTAATCAATTCAGTTGAAATAAAAAGCAATAACAGTAAAAGAGTTGTAAAATCGATGGAAGAATATAGGTACAGGGTATTTCTCAGGAGATCAATAAATGCAGATAAACTAACTAACATGATTCAGATTTAGCGCGGTTCTTAAACTCAAATCACTAAAGTATAGCTAACCAACTCTCGTTGCGAAAACTATCTAAGTCTAAATCCTAGAATTCCAAATCTCTTTGTGAATCCTAAAGTCTAAACCAGCTTTTAGTTCAAGTTTGATTTGTTCACAAAACAACTAAACCAAATCTCTTTGCGAATAGTTATTTTGCTCACCCTAAGTTCTATCAGGTAATTAATCGCACTCTCGTGCCTAATCAATTATCCTAAGATCTAAGTTCCAGATTCGTCAACCTAGAATTAGCTTTGAGAACAATCTATGGTGAAGAACTAATTCAGATGGTGAATCCTAATCAACTAATCAACCTAGCATTCAGAGAAAACCCTTATGAGAACCCTAAACCTAAAGTGGATATACTCAGACATGGAGAATGAAAACAACATGATTGAATAGATCATCAACGAAATCAATAAAGAACAGGAGTTCAGAGTTGTCTCTCCAAAAACCAAAGTAAAATCAAGCGTAGCCATCAAAGTGGCTGTAAAATCCTATTAAATAACCTAAATCACGTTTTGGGGCTTCTTATAAATGATAAAGTCTTCTGGGCAGTTTTGCAATTCTTCAACTCTTCATTAAGTCGCGACTCGTGTCTTGCTGCAGTGAGTATCGACCGATACTAGTCGGTATCGATCGACACTGATGCTTCAAATCGGGAGTAAAAGACTCTAAACCACTACACGAACTTCTGCTTTGATCTAAAATGCTCCAGAAAGCTCTAGTATTTCCAATTATACTCCAAACGTGCTAAAACCTGTAAAAGACTCTAAACCACTACAAAATAGTAGAAAGACTCTATAAAACGGACTTATATCATGGCTTAAAAGGGGTAAGAACCATGATATATCAGTTATCCTCTCTCCCCGTATATGTTCATCTTGTGTAGTGAGGTGATGTCTGGATTATGCTTACGAGCTCAGGAGAATGGTAAACTGCAAGGTTTAAAAGTTGCTAGAGGCTGTTCCCGTATAAACCACCTCCTATTTGCAAATGACACCATGTTCTTCTGCAAGGTAAATAAGAAAAATTGCAATGAGATACTGGATATTATAGCCAAATATTTTTCGGTCTAAGGTCCAGTTATCAATTACAAAAAGTGTTCTGTCTCTTTCTCACAAAAAATGCCACAGCCAAAGAGAGACCAGATGTGTTTTTAATTCGAGGTTGGGTGTGTTTTTAAAGTTCAACCAATTGGATTTTGGTTGGGCATCGAGGCTGGTACATTATATGTTCAGTTTTCAGCCAGTTTGCAAGAAGAAATTTGAGATTTGGAGTCTCATTGGTGTAAACCCATTGAGATTTTCATTGAATGAGTTTGAAGGTTATGTTGGAACATCTTACCGGAATCAACTGCGATTATATTTATAATTTGGAAAATCCAGAGGTTGAGGTTACAGAAGAGATGCTAGAATTCTTGGAGCAAATAGGAGTTAATTCTAAGATGGATCCAAGTACTGAAGATTTGATAGTAGCGTTTATGGTTTCTATGATCTCGGGAGGATCGGTTGAGGTTAGGATATCTAGCCATCTATGATGGTTTCATTGAAGCACGAAAAAGTACATCACCCACACGGGGTAGTATGACTAGGCTAGTTATAGATCTAGGTGCTTTTGAGAATTACCCGTGGGAAATAGTCGTTTTTAAAACCCGATAGAGTCAGTGAAGGAGAGAGATTTGACCAAAATGTATTACACCGAAGGGTTTGTACAAGTTTGGGTATACTATGCTCTCCCAGATTTTGCAGCTGTATTTGGAGAACCCATTCCAAATGACCCAACTCCACCGCTGCTGGCTTACAAAGGATCCAGAGGCCGAAAATATGTCAAAGAGAATATGCTGAAACATATAATTTTTGTGTTTAAAAAAATTATGATGTTCTGATTTTATCTGCCTTATTCCATGATGATCTAACTCTCCACGTCTTGTTTTTTGTAGGGCCATATAAACAACTACGTTGTGAAGGAATTCGACCATATTTGACACCATGATTTTTCGTAGGGCCGTATAAACAACTACGTTGTGAAAGAACATGCATCTCTCCCATCAATGCTTGTATTTGGAGATTTGAAACTCCAAGTTGTTGTTCCTCTGCAGGGTTGTTGTTGATGTTGTTCTCAACATTATTAGACATGATTAAACATGCAAAATAATGTTACAAAATATCTTCAAAATCATTCAAGTGTCTCACTAAAAAAGTGTTTCACTCAATTAGATTTTACCCTCTGATATTCTCACACACTCTGCATTTTTCCTCTCCTGATCCTCAAAGAGTTCTTATAGAACTAACCAAACACTTCATAATGTTTTAGTAGATTAAAAGAATATACCAAAGAGATCGTAATTGCAAAGTGAATATAGATAGATCTCCAAAGAACATATTGAACACTAGGTTTTTCACAACACAAATGATGAAATAAGAAATTTTAGAATGCAAAAACAAACCAGAACTCCTTAGATCCTTTTCTCTTTTTTGATTTTTTTATGGATCTTTTTTTTTTGTTACTGGATTACGAAAATTAAATTAATAAAACAAAATTTAGAAAATATGGAAGAAAAGAAGATGAAAAGATAGAAGATGAAATAAAGAAGATGAAAAGATAAGAAGAATGATATAATGATAAACTAAGTTGAGAGATATGCTATGATACCAGATGATGTGGAAATCCCAATGGAGTTAGTCTCTAAGATGGTGAATGCGATAATTCTCGACTTCAAAGTATTCTCGTAGCACTAACCCAATGTATATTAAATACTCACTTAAAACGCTACTATGAAACAAGGCGGTGGAAACCTCGGAATGTAGAACTCGCGTAGCCCAAACCTTAGATATATGAAACCTAAGACCCAAAACTAACTTAAAACGCTACTAAAAACTTTGGCCAGGAAGGCGCCACAAAGGATGATGGAAAATCTCTTGATAAGCCGGTTAATCACTACGGATATTACACACCGAATGATCAAAAAGTTCACAAGAAACAAAATGAGAATCACTTTCACACAAAAATATTTCATTAAAAAGTTGGATATGTTCTCAATTGAGATTACATGAATACAAAGAAAAAGAAAACTTGAAAACAAAGCTAAGTATTTAATACTCTTGAAAACCTAAAGAAATAAAGATGGTTGAATGAGAATTCAACTCTTGGACTTCAAATGTGTCTCTTGGTCTTTCAAAGGGATTCTTGATCTTCATTTTCGTCACTCCTTTTAACCAGAAATGTAAGTCACATTTTATGGGTTTTCTTGGACTTGTATTAGGCTCAAAATGGGCTAAACTTAATAGGTAACATCCCCAATGGATTTCTGAATGCTCTCCTTCTCCAAAACTTCAAAAACCAGCCCTTAGTTTAGCCCGTGCCTCCTAAAGTTGTTTAGCTTGTGCTCTTGTAATTGGTCAAACATGTACAAGAAACGCATCCTCTTGCTTATCCTTGCTGCTCACAATTTCCTCATCATGTCATTCCAACAGTTCATTCAAAGTTATGTCAATTTTCGTGAAGACATTCCAATTTGTCGTGCAGAAGGAACATGTGTAGGAAACAAGATCATAGGGAAATGGATCGATCGATGCACATATGGATTGATTGATCCCGACACAAAACGACGCGCATAGAGTTTGCAAACCGATTCATTCCCGAGATGAATAAATTCAATTATAGCTTCTTATTTTTCCATGTAATCATCCTTACTCAACCTAATCCGACGGAGACCTATATGTACTTATTCATAGCCATTTTTAGGCTATGCTTTATTTTCATGTGTTGCAATTATAATTTCATGTGTTACATGTAGTTGAAATCGATAGACTGATCATCATTTGAAATAGGATTAGATCAAATATCTACCTTATAAAGAGAGAAGGGGGACTCTCCAGGGTCGACACTTACCCCCCCACCCCTTATTGGTCATTTTTTTTTTATATCAAGAATCGATATAAAAGTTCGAAACATATTTTTTTATGGGTTCCTTTTTTTCTTAATCCTCGATCTAACAGAAAATAAAATCACAAGTTAACGAACAATATCATATCAATCACACATTGATATAACAATTTCAACTGAAAATTGTAACAAAGAACAACTACAAAATCGAATCAAAACCTAAGACTAAACCCACTTTGTTATCATCTTCAAGACTGAGATACATAATAAAATAGAGAGACTTTTCCTGTAAAACCTGATTACCCTAGTCAATACAATCCACAGTCGCACGAACCGCGCATGACTTAGTGGGGTCGACACTTGCCCCCCCCCCCCCCCCCCCCTTATTTGTCATTTTTATATCAGTAATCGATATAAAAGTTCGGAACATATTTTTTTCTGAATCCCTTTTTCGAAATCCTAGATCTAACAGGAAATAAAATCACAATTTAACGAACAATATCATATCAATCACACATTGATATAGCAATTTCAATTGAAAATTCATGGAACAAAGAACATCTACAAAATCGAATCAAAACATGAGACTAAACCCACTTTGTTATCATCTTCAAGACTCAGATTCATAAACAAATAGAGAGACTTTTCTTGTACAACCTGATTACCCAAGTCAATACAATCTAGAGTCGCATGAACCGCACATGAGTCACTGATTTTCCTCTGGATGAGGCGGGTCAGTGACTCGAGCCTTGACTCGTAAGACAAAACGAGAGTGGAGATTAAGGATTGAGATTGAGACTGAGAGTGTTCTTCCTGAGTCTGTGGACGTGATTCCTTAAGGCTTACTGATGTGTATCGGATTCGTCTCCGAAACTTCAGGTTTTAACTTTGTAAACCCTAAATCCTGCAAGTGCACAGATGTGCGTTGTAGTACTTAAGGTATTGATCCACAGGGAGGGAATGGTGTTCAGCGATACCTTAGACACTGTATAGTAAATAAAACTAAGACGAATATATGTTTATAGGGTTTTGTCACGAACTCGAAACTAGGAATCTAAACTATACTAGACTAGACTAAACTAAACTAAGCGAGAAAATAAGAAAGCGAACGAGACTAAAATAAGCTAAACTAACCGAATAAATAAATCTAATCTAAGTGAACAGTAGCAAGCAATAATTATTTCGAGGCTGTAAATCAATTAACGAAGCGTTGGGCAATCGAGAATTTTCTAGGGTATATGGCCGATTTTTACGAGGAAATTTCTAGGATTTATAAAGCGACTTTTTGTCGTCTTTGGGTTCTTGAACTTGGAACACGTACGCTGCGTGTAGTCTACTATCGTAATCCTATACACCTACTCACCTCAGTACTCGGATGGTAGCTTCCGACTCCGCCCGCGCAAGATGTGAATGATACTCTCAAAGGTCGTTTACGCCCACAATTCTTCCGTAAGTATACTTCCGAAACCTTACGACGGATTTGCTGATCTACCCTAGGTCAAGCGATTAGATACAACACTTACGTGGCTCTAAAGTGCCTAATATCAGTTGCTAAGATGGTTAGTCAAGCAACGGATTAACAACAAGGATATAACGAAGAACCCTAATCGGTATCCTAGACTAAAAATCTAATAAGAATCGAACCATAATCTCCGCTTCGAAACCCTATGCCCAACAAGGAGAACTACTTAGCCACGACCATGCAAGAAAAAATCAAGCTTCTGAATTGCACAATTAATAGATAAGAAATCAAATAAGAGGTTTCAAGGGAAATCCCTATCTCCCTAAACAAAGAACAAGAGCAAAACTTTGGTGCAAAACAAGTCTAAAAGTGTAACAAGAGTTGGCCACGAAATTGTGGCTGTAAAACAAGTATTTATAGGTCTTCAACTCATTTTAGTCGAGTTGGGGTTTGACAGGAAAAGACGATTTTGATCTCAGGTGAAGAAACATCTTGAATTAGGCGAATTTGGCTTGGCCGCGGGTCCGTGCTATCCAGGAGTGGGGAACTGGGCTCTGGCCGCGGATCCGTGCTCTCCAGGAGTGGCGAACTGCTTCTTGGCAGCTTCGTCGGTCTTCCGTGCTTCGGGTATATTTTAGGATCCAACCATTGGATTGCCCTCAATCCAATTGCATTTGAAATCTGGTTGTCTCTACGGTTTTGTGTCAAAATTTGGAGATGATCGTACGGTGAAAAGGTCTTCATAAGCTGCAAGACTTCTTGACGGTCCAAGTTTATCCAAAAACGTACTTTTGTTCCAAAATGCACTATTTTATCTCGAGTTACCTGAAAAGAGTTTTAAAACCGCAAACATGCAAAATCCGTAATAAAAGCATAGACAACCAAGTGGAACACTTATTAAAGTGTTCTAAAATATATAGCAAAACAGGTAAAAATACGGTGTTATCACACCCCTAGACTTAAACCTTGTTTGTCCTTAAACAAGACAAAGCTCAAGCTTGGAAATGATCAAACGAAAATCATCAGGAACTAGAAATCTCAGAGACCGTCCTTCTAAACCATAACCATCGAACTACATCAATCGCAATCTAGCGTAGAAAATTCTCACCAGAAGTTTCCGTAACACTAGTCCACGGTATCCGTCATACGAAATATAAACTTTCAAAATACAAAAATAAGGTCAACTAGCTCTCTAAATTCATTAAGTATAGGCATGAGTTTCTCATCAAAAAGATTAAACCAAGACAATCGAGGCTAGGTATTAAAGGCATTTCACTTCAAGAAAACAGGGTTTTCGCGACTACATAAGCAGTCGTAATGTAGTCGCTAAAACAGTGTTAGCGACTACATTACGACTAAATTACGTAATCGCAAAAATAATTAGTCGTTAAGTAGTCGCTAATTTACGACTTATTTGAGACATTTTTGCGATTATAGAAAGAAGTCGCAAATTAGTCGCAAATCAGTCGTAAATATATGCGACCATGTACCGACTAATTTAACGACCAATATGCGACTATATATTGTGTCGTGTGGAAGTCATTTGGTGTAGTGGTTAAAGAGTCGTGAAATGTTGTGACTATTTTCCGACTAATATGCGTCTAATTTAGAGACTGATTTGCGACTGATATGTTCATCGGGATAGAGATTTGGTCATCGTTTGCTATTGGTTTACGACTATTTTATGACTGATTTTTGACTATTTAGCGATTGGTTTACGACTACGTAGCGGCTGATTTTTTTAACAAAATTAATAATGGTAATTTTGTTATATTAATTTTAATTTGCAATTTGGAAATCAAATACAAAGCAATTGGAAATCAAATACAAAGCAATCTGAAGTTGAAATGAAAATAAGCAAATATGAAAGAAACATTATTTTTATGTATCATACAAAGAAAACTCCAAAGTTCAAATACATAGAAAGAAAATGATAGCCTAGGGTGTAGATTCATGCTGCAGAAAGGATTGAGAAGCCAAGAAGTCGAGAAATTTTGGATCGGTTTCACGAAGATACCTTTCCACAAATGACAAGTGTTTGAACTTGCTTTCTTGTTCAGCCGCAAGTTGGGTAAGCTCTGTCTCACGCCGAGCGTTATAAGCAGCTTATTCTTCTATTTGGCGTTGAGATTGTTCCAACTTTTCTTGCAGGGCTTGAAACGATGAAGAGCTTTCAGCGTACTTGCATTTCCCCCCAACACGAGACTCTACGAGGCTTCCTATTCCATAAGGTCTGCATCTTTCATCCGTGTACGTTGACTGCATAAATAAAACATAGTTCAAATGTTAACATATATAGGAAAAAAATAAAATGTTAACAGTTTATGAAACCAGATGATGAAAACCAAAGATAACATGGATTTTTATTTACCTGAAGAAAGAGTTTGTTGTAGTCCTATGTGGTTAGCTCTCGTTGTCGCGACGTACCGTCTGAAGTTTCAGGCCCGATCTCTTGCATCTTAGCTTGCAAGTTCTTCTCATAAGTTTGCGCGATCCTTTCAGCCTTCATATCAACAAACGTCCCATCTGGTTTTGTGTGAGTCTTCATGAAAACCTCACCGATACTAACCGGTCTTCCCAATTTCTCTTCCTGAAAATGTAACAAATTTATAATGTGAATGATAGAAACTTGAAGAAGTATTAGATATAGAAATTACACTTACCATTTCTTGTTGGATTTGTTGATATGGCTTTTGGCCTGATAAGTGCTTGTGCACACCAAGGTCTTTATGGTCAGATTTTCGAGTAACGGATGTGTTCTGACTCCTCTCTCGAGCTTCTTCAGTGTCCCAAAACTCTGTCATTGTTGTCCACAGAGTTGGGTTAATCCAGTGTGGTCGCACTCGAGAAGTCCTCGCGGTGCTTACCATATCCTTCATTCGCCTTTGACAAATCCTCTCGAAATATTGTTGAACAATCTCTGAGATTAAGGGATCCCAGGTGTGGGTTTTCTACAAGAGAAGTAGCATGGTGCTAGTGGACATAATAGAAAGAAAGACATATATGAAGCTTAGAGGAGAGAAATGCTTACCGCGAACTCGACGAAGTATCTTTCCTGTCTATCGCGAGGCACAACAGTCCAACTGTAGTATGGACAATCAAACTTGTTTGTGTACACCTTGGTGCTCTTCTTTGTCAGCTTTCCCTTGTCGCGCCCAAACCTAGACAGAGAGAAATAAGTAAAATTCAACAATGAAAGAAACTCCAGTATTTATCCATCAGTAAACTCTCTGTGTCCCAGAACAAAATTGTCACAACAAATCACTTCATCTGACAGAAATGAAACTAAATCTCTAGTTTTGGTTCCATTTAATGTTAACAATCATGAGCCATGAGGAACCAAACAAATCTGATCACCATTGAATCCCTAGTATAACATTTTCCAAATCCAAGGACCATATATATGAAGCATTATGGTCACTGACTGCCTCCAACTATGATTTGAATTAATCAGGAAAAGTCTGATTTGTGTTTAACTATCCATGAACAGCTTACAAAAGCTACTTCTGTGCTTTGGCTAAATACATGACGCCAGGAAACGGATCCAGATTCCAAATTCATAAATTAGATCTAAAACTTAGCAAGAGATGTAAAAAAAAAAACACACACACACACACAAACCAACAATCCAGTTCCACATAGAAACGTTCATAGTGTGTCAAGAAAGCGAATCAGCGACCGATAAAGCAAGTTTCACACTAGAGATCATAAGTTCTGATTCGCTATCACAACAAGGACACAAAGAAACCAAACATTACAGTTGTATACTCATACCGGACACAAAAAAACAAGTTTCATATGTACTAACAAACTGTAAATAAATCTAGACAGGGATAGATAGAAACTGGCCATGTGGTGTTTGGCAGTTGAGGGAGTGTCGGAGACAACACAGTTGTATACTCATGCCGGTTAGGCACCCTTAGCAGCGCTTGACGCACCCTAAGTTGGTCTTCCTGGAGATCGGCTTCAATATGTGCATTGTCGTCAATCGGATCAGCTTCGAAGTGGTTGGAGTTATGAGCTTCAGACGACTGATTGCTATGACCCTCAGAGTTTTGTAGCGGAACTCTCGAATTGGTTTGTCGTGGAGTCGTCTGCGCTTTGGGTTCAGAGGTGTTCTGGAAAAGGTGGGTAGGCGGTGGATAGTCCCGAACATTTGATGGTGACATTGACGGTTGAGCGTTCACAGGGACTTGAGGTGGTGACGACTGATTCAGAAGAGCTTGGGCCAGTGGCGTGAAGGTGTACTGCGGCGGTAGATGGTTTGGTGTTCGCGATGAAGTATTGGACACTCCTGCTCTCTGAGAAACGTTGGGAACGAATCTTCTCTTCCGTCCTCCCTCGCTCTTCTCTGCCGGCATCGTGTGCTCTTCTTTGAGACTCGCCGGAAAGATTGTGAGGAATAGAAGAAGATGAAAGGCGAAGAAGAGATTCGCGAGGGGGAGATTCGATGAATGAATCAAAGAAGAGGAAAGCAGGAATCGAAGAAGATGAAAGGCAAAGAAGAGATTCGCGAGGGGGAGATTCGAAGAAGATGAAAGCAGGAATCGAAGCAGGAATCGAAGAAGATGAAAGGCGAAGAAGAGATTCGCGAGGGGGAGATTCGAAGAAGGAATCGAAGAAGATGAAAGCAGGAATCGAAGAAGATGAAAGACGAAGAAGAGATTCGTGAGGGGGAGATTCGAAGAAGGAATCGAAGAAGATGAAAGCAGGAATCGAAGTAGGAATCGAAGAAGATGAAAGGCGAAGAAGAGATTCACGAGGGGCACTTAGGGTTTCGTAGTTAATCGGAGATGAATCAAACCAGGCTTGGTTTGGGCCTAAACCCAATTGTTTTTTTCCGCAAGTAGTCGTACTTTAGTAGCAAATCAGTCGCTATATATGTGTTTTTATTAAATATATTTGTATTTTCATGTATAATAATTTTTATATTTTCACAATATAATTGATCTTCAATTTTGTTTATTAGAATCTTATGTTAAATTAATTTAAAAACTATATTTTAAAATTATATGATAGTAAAAGTTGCATATATATGACCATAATGTAAAAAGCAAAATTTTAGAAATTTTGTTTTCAAATTTGACATAAATAACATAATTAACATTGTGACATAAGTAACATAGTTAATTAGTAGGGTTCTTCGTCATCTGATTCTTCATCAGAAGATGACAAATTACACCGAAATTCATCTTCTGGTTCTGCATCTCCGACATCGTAATCGATGTTTATTGGGTCTCCTTGTACGAAATTGTCGAGTATGAGATCTTCAATTGTAGTCATCAATACATCATCATCATTTTCTGTTTGCAAAAGAGTCGGTTATTTTTTTATATTATCCTGAAATGTTTCCCCTGGGATTCAATTTTAGAACATTGAGCCACAACTGCTTCGATTTCATTGTGTATGGGTACGAAATATAAGAAATTTGATCCGCTTGCGAGGCTGTTTGCAATATAAAAATGTATATATAAGTTATACATCAGTATATATATATGATATCGACATTAATAAATGCTATATATATATATATATATATATACAAGTACGTACATAGAATAAATGGTTCGTATTTATTGTATTTTATCGGTGAAAGAATGTCTACAACACCACCATTGATCCTCCGAGTGCCTCTACCGATAACAGGGTTATACCAATTACACTTAAAAATTGTGATTCTCAAATTGACAATCCCCTCGTACTCGAGTTCTATGATATCAGTTAAGGTCCCGTAGAAATCCGCTTCATCAGATGCATCAGTGTAATTTTCACCTTTAAAACAGACCCCATAGTTACATGTCTTTCGTCCAGCGCCATGATTCTGCGTATAAAACAAATAGCCTCTTGTAAAATACATTGGCCAAGTTTTGACCTTATTCAAAGGTCCATGCACTATCTCTTGAACCAAAGTAGGAAATGGATTCGTGGCATTCCAGTAAGTAACCTGAATATATATAAAAAATAGCGTAAATATATATAAGTATAAATATATGCATAGTTATGAATAGTTTTTAGACATACATATTCTTTCACCCATAAATGATATTCGTCAGCTCTTTTCGCGAAGAGTTCTTTTTCGGAAAATCCTGGATATTTTGCAGAAATAAATTCCTCGAACATACTACACAAGACCAACACAAATATGAAAAATTATACAAGGATTATATATATTAAAACGCAAGCTGGGAGAGATGCCAACTTATATACCTCTCATTTGGTTGGAAATAGTCATAATTTCGTAAATCATATGCATGTGTGCATTGATAGTCTCTCTCTGAGAGCCATATTTCATGTATTTCTCCACTTGGACGGCCTACGTGAGTAAATATAGAAGGTACTCCACAAGGCCAACACTAATATGAGAAATTAAACAAGGATTATATATATTAAAACGCAAGCTGGGAGAGATGCCAACTTATATACCTCTCAATTGGCTGGAAACAGTCACAATTTCGTAAAATATATGCATGTGTGCATTGATAGTCTCTTTCTGAGAGCCATATTTCATGTATTTCTCCACTTGGACGGCCTACGTGGGTAAATATAGAAGGTACTCCAGGGACATGATATACGGGGACCTCACCTTCATCGAATCTTGTTAACCTAACCAAATGAGTGAAAAAGTAATTCACATTAAAATACATAGCATGTGTATACAAATTAAATGGCAAAGTGGACATGATGTGATTTATTTTAGCATTTACCTTGATTTCGTTTGTATATTCGCGGCAAAGTAGTGCTCTAAGAAATAAGCAACCTCGTCATTGATATATGATTCAACAATCGATCCTGCCGCATATCTTTTGTTCTTTGCTTTCCCTTTCAACTTTTTGAAAAACCTTTCAAAATGATACATCCACCTATACTGGACAGGGCCTCCTAATTCAGCTTCATAGGTGAGATGTATAGGCAGGTGCTCCATCACATCGAAAAATGAAGGTGGAAAGATCTTTTCCAAATTGCATAGGATTAAAACTATGTTATGTTTTAGAATTTGAACGCAGTTTTTATGCAAAGTTCTTGAACATAAGTCCCGGGAAAATGCTCCAACCCCTACAATATATATTCAAACTGCATGAGGTTACTATATAAATTACTATAATAATATTTATTTAAAGAAAAGTCGTAATTAGTACCTGATAACGCAAGGTGGACATTCCGGTATAGGAATTCTGCAAAGATAAATGGTAGTAACTGCTCCATAAAAGCATGGCAGTCATGACTCTTCATGCTTGAAAACTTTTGGTGGTTCATATCAACACAAGTAGCTAAGTATGAAGAATAACCATCTGGAAATTTAACTGCATGTTTCACACATTCCAATAAACTTTTTCTGGCTTCTTCTGTCAATGTGAATGTTGGGAAATGAGCTTTACCCTCACTATCAATATGTAAGTGTGGCCGAGAACAAAATTATTCTATATCCAATCTTGACATGATGTTGTATTTCGATTTACCCTTCACACTCATAAGAGTATTCATGATGTTGTCAAAACAATTCTTCTCTATATGCATCACATCAAGACTATGTCGGAGATTGAGGTCCCTCCAGTACGGTAACACCCAAAATATGATTTCCTTGTGCCAGTTATGTTGCTTCCCATAGCCCGGCATATTCTTTTCATGACTATTTCCACCGACGTCCTTTGTTTTCGATGGATTTACACCATCCAACCGCTCGCAATAAACTTGCTCACCAGTCAAAAACTGAGGTGGATATTCTCTCGAAGCGTCTTTTCCCTTCAGGAAGTATTTTTATTCCTCCTCAGTGGATGACCATGAGGAAGAAATGTTCAGTGACAATCAAACCAACACGTCTTCCTTCCATTAGGTAGATAAAAAGACTTTGTATTTTCCATGCAAACTGGAAATGACAATTTACCATGGGTTGTCCATCCGGATAACATGCTATATGCCGGAAAGTCGCTTATCGTCCACATCAGCACTGTTTTTAGATTAAAATTTTGATTCAAGGACACATTGTATGCATCGACACCATTAGACCACAAATCCTCAATAAGAGGTTGGAGGAAGATCTCGAGACTAGCTCGCGGATGATTTGGCCCACAATTCAGAATTGTAAGAAATAAATACTCTGTATTCATGCACATACCATGGGGTAAATTATATGGAGTCAAGATCACATGCCACAACGAATGATTACGAGACATGCCAAATGGATTGAACCCATCGGTACATAATCCAAGATAAACGTTACAAGGTTCTTCGGCAAACAGGGGATTTTGATCTTGAAAATATCTCTACTCTGCCGCATCAGAAGGATGACTCATTTCTCCCTCATTTACTTGGTGCTCGACATGCCATCTCATTGCCGCTGTAGTCTTCTCGCTCTGATACATTCTCTTTAATCTGTCAGCAATAGGTAGATACCACATACGACTGTATGGTACTTTGGTTCTACGTCGGTCGTTCTTAGGCTTCCATCTTTGTGCACCACAAAACAGACATTTATCTTCCTTCTCGTCATATTTCCAGAACATTATACAATTGTTAATACAAACATCAATTGTATGATATGGGAGACCTAAATTGCGCATCAATTTTTTTGTCTCGTAATGTGAACCGGTTGACTTGTTTCCTTCTGGTAGATAGTTTGTCAAGATTCCGCAAACCGAATCCACTAACTTTTCACTCATATTATATTCTGCCTTATTTTGCATGACTCGAGCAGCTAAGGATAACTGCGAGTGACCTTCACGACAACCATCCTATAATGGATTATTCGCTCCTTCTAACAAGTCGTAGAATTTCTTTGAATGGTTACGTACCGGTTCTTCTACATTCTGATAACTACCATCCTGATGATAGTTATCAAAACTCACGTTATCACGAAATGCATCATTCACCATATCCACATATCTATCTTCTACTACATTACCCACTTCACTCCCACTTAAATGCGTCAGATCAATATAACTCGTTACTAAATCCATAGTGATTTCTTCTCCATGCTTATACCAAACATAATAATATGGCATAAATCCTCTATTATACAGATTATTCCAAATTCTAGTCCCCGGGAAAAATTTGTCGTTCTTGCAAACACTACAAGGGCAGTAAAACTTACCGCCATTGCTCTGCGCTAGACGCTGATTATTTGCAAATGCCATGAATTGATCTACCCCCGTGCTGAACTCTACCAAGAAATTTCCCGTCTCTTCATCGATCCGCATATACATCCACTCCCGAAAATTACTATAATTATAATTTTCCGACATTATAAAAAAACAGTTTCTCTTCTAAATCTCGTGTTTTTGCGTTTATGAGAATGAGGAGAACGATGGTCTGAAGTTTTAATAAATAGACATTTTTCCGACTCATGAGAGACTGCTTTGCGACTACGAGTGGTAGTCGCAAAAAGTAGGTACAACAAGAATGACACGTGTTTTATACTGTTATTTTACGACCAACAAACGACTATTTTTTTAACCCGCCGAAAAAGTAGCAAATTAGTCTCAAAATTTGCGACTACTATGCGACTAAAGTTTTCCGACTCAAAGTTAGTCGTAGATTGGTCATAAATTTGTGACTAATTGCCGACTAATACTTTTGGTCACAATTTGCCGACTATTATGCGACTCTATTTATGTAGTCGTAAACTAGTCGCAAAAGAGTCGCTAATTAGTCGCGATAATTTACGACTGTATATGTAGTCGCAAAGCGTAGTCGCGAAAACCCTGTTTTCTTATAGTGTTTAGAGGTAAGGTTAAGAGTGTTTCGGGTTAACGTAATTTTACCGGAGGGTGCGAGATATTATGCAAAACAACAAGAGAGGAAGGACCTATTGATCACCACAACTTCCAGTCACTTCTTCTTACGTAAAAATGCTCCTTTCTTCCGAAAACAGAATTTTTATGTCATTCCCCCAGACTTAGAATTTTCTATGGGCTCAGAATGACAGACTTCTCACAAACGAACCATGGATGCCTCATAATTATTTCGACCAACACACTCTTTTAAGGCTCTTGTTTCCTTTCCTTTTCACTAATTTTCGATTTTTTTTTCGAAAGGGGGAAACGCCTTTTATTGAAGTAAAGTCTTAGGGGCATGAAAATTTACCATGATTTTGAGTTTTTCTAAGGCATAACCAAGCTCGCATCTTTGTTGAATTCACCACCACCGATCGCGTATAGTCTTCGTCTTAAGTGACTGAAAGATGTGTCGTTCCTCCCTCTATGGCGTTTTGCACATATCTGCACATAAGTCACAAAGAGAGTTGCATGAGGTTTGAACAAAGGTTAAGTTTCGGGTGGGATACAACTAAAGATGAGCTGGCCATTCATGTAAGACAAAGAGTGGTAAAAGGTAAAAGTACGTCATGAATGTATGGTTTGTTATCTTTGCCTAAATATTTGATGAGAAAATTAAATCCAAATAAAATAGAGTTAGCATATTCCATCATAAAGAATCTCTACGGTCTAAATTCCTCTGGAAATTTCGCATTAATAGAAACTCTAGCTACCGCCTAGTTTAGAACCAAATTACGAAAAGCATGTTACTAGGAGATAGCGTAGAAACACAATGGTCGGTTATCATCATGGGTTCCTTTCATCATTCCCTCAAAACGTATTCCTAAGCTTTTCGAAAAACTTGAATTTTTTTAAGAAAAACGTCGAAAAATGCAAAATGCAAACACAAATGAAAGAAGTGGTGGTTAGTAAGGGATGGAATCCTCCCCCAGACTTAAATCACACTGTCCTCAGTGTGAAATAAATTGGGTAATGACAAATAATAGATGTATGTAATAATAATGGAAAAAGAAAACTTACCTGGATGCAGTTGTGGAATGGATTTGCGAATGGAATGGTGGTGATTTAGGGATGGTAGATGATGATATGGTGATGGGAATGGATGTGGGGATATTTGGGAATGAATGGGAATCGATCGGGGATCGAATGGAGTCGATCGGGGTCGTCAGGGGGCTGGTCGCAGGTCAAAGGGTTGCAGCCGTGGGTAATGGCAAGTTGGCCGCGGGTTGGTTAATCACGACCGCGGCCAAGGGCTAGCTCGCCGAGGGTCTGGCTTGTGCAGCTGCGGCCGAGCTGCTTTTACGGTCAAGTCCTTCCTTGTGGTTCGGGCTGGACCGAGCAGTTTCGAACCATGTCTCCATCTTTTTGTCTTTTCGGTTTTTTGTTTTTTTTGGGTTTTTTTTGTTTTTTTAGAGAACTGAAAACTAAGAAAAGAAAAAGTTAGTAGAAAAAGAAAGAAAAACGTATCTAAAATGGGTTGCCTCCCATTGAGCGCTTTTGTTTAAAGTCGTTTAGCTCGACGTTGGTAACTAGGTGAACCTAGTCGTAGAAGGACAATGTCTTACGACAAGTTGATATATCATGGTTTTTACCCCGTTTAAGCCATGATATAAGTCTTTCAAACCTCTTTCTCTGGTTTAGTCTTCTATTTGCTTTAGGGAAAGTAAAGGCTAAGTCTGGGGGAGTTAATATATCATGGTTTTTACCCCGTTTACACCATGATATAAGTCTGTTTTATAGAGTCTTTCTACTATTCTGTAGTGTTTTAGAGTCTTTTACAGGTTTTAGCACATTTGGAGCATAATTGGGGATATTAGAGCTTTCTGGAGCATTTTGGAGCAAAGCAGACGTTCATGTAGCTGAGTACCCGATTTGAAGTTTCGGTATCGATCGATACTGCCTAGTATCGGTCGTTACCCACTGCAGCAGACACGAGTCGCGACTTAAATGAAGAATTGAGGAATTTCAATTTGGTCCAGAAGTCTTTAATTATTACAATAAGCCTCATAACGTGTTTTAGCAGTATAATTAGGTTTTTCAGCCACTTGGATGCTAGGCTTTTGATTATTCTTGATTCTACTTTGGTTTTTGGAGAGACAACTCTGAACTCCTGTGTTTTATTGATTTCTTTAACGATCTATTCAATCATGTTGCTTTTATTCTCCATGTCTGAGTAGATCCACTTTAGGTTCAGGGTTCTCATAAGGGTTTTCTCTGAATGCTAGGTTGATTAGTTAATTATGATTCACTATTTGAATTAGTTCTTCGCTTTAGGTTGTGTTCAGAGCTTGTTATAGATTAGCTACCTAGAATTTAGATCTCAGGATAATTGATTAGGCACGATAGTGCGATTGATTACCTGATAGAACCTTAGGTGAGCAAAATAACTATTTGCAAAGAGATTTGGTTTAGTTGTTTTGTGAACAAATCAAACCTGATCTAAAAGCTGATTTAGACTTTAGGATTCGCAAGGAGATTTGGAATTCGTAGGATTTAGATTTAGATAGTTTTCGCAACGAGAGTTGGTTAATTATATCTTAGTGATTTGAGTTCAAGAACCGCGATAAATCTGAATCCTGTTAGTTAGTTTATCTGCATTCATTGAATCTCTGAGAAATACCATGAGCCTATCTTTCTCCCAATCGAATTACAGCTTATTTAATTTACGCACTGCTTTCAATTACATCTTTTGGTTTAGCTTAATTCGAATCTAATTAATATATTGTGTGATTTCTGGAGTCCTTGTGTTCGACCCCTACATATACTGCAGCAACTGCTTTAGTACTTTTTAGGGTATTAATTTGAGCATATCAAATTTGGCGACGTTGTCGGGGACTCAATTTCACCATTAGAGTTTTACTTAGAATTTTGTCTAAATCGTGGAGTATCGATCGACACCCTAGTGGTATCGGTCGATACCCGTCGTGAATTTTAGTTACTTACGTTCTTGACTTTTGTGTTTCAGGTGCATGTCTCTTCGTGAAACTAGAAGGAACAAGAACACTCCATTAGTTGATCTGTCAAACGAGCAGCTAACAAATTTGGAACGTGCAGACAGAAAGGCAAAGAAGCCATGGGTTCACTCAGGTTCAGCTGCTGGGTACCTTCTACAGAGGGATCCATTGGAGATATCAGATGTCTTTAGATGCAGCAAGTAATGGAAAATTCAACACCAGATATCCCAACGATGCCTATGTGCTTATTGAGAACTTGGTTTCTAGCAATAGTACCAAGAATGCAGATATGGAGCGCATGAAGCAAGCTGGTAACTCGTATTTCAGTCAGATTGCTGAGGTGAATGCTAAGTTAGATGCAATGCATAATTTGTTGATAGGCAAGCAGCAAAAGGCTGTTCATCTTGTTGAAAAGGATGAAGTGGAATATGTTAACTACATTGATGGAGTTGGATCTCAGGATCAAAGGTATCAACGACCACCCACACTACCCAGAACTTCTGAGAAAAAGATTGAATCTATTTTTAAACAGCTTATTCAAGGACAGCAGAAGCTAACTGTAGTATTCAATGGTAAGATAGATGTTATGTACAAAGATCTGAGTGGAGGGTTCAAAGCTCTCGATATTCATCAGAAGATGCTGGAAACTCAAGCAGCTCAGACAGCAGCAGTTGGCAAAGGAAAGACGGTTCATTCACACAATGAACACGCCAATGCAATCACTGTAAGAGGTGCTGAATAGATCACTGCGGTGGTAGAGAAGGGTTTGAATGCAGGAAATTTTGACGATCCTGTAGAAGATGACGACGAGGATTCAGCAAATCCCAGGGTGTCGATCGACACCAGCGAGCATCGATTGATACCCGTCCAAATCCTTTCTCGAGACGAGTCAGAACCACGAGTGTCGATCGATATCTTACCTGGTATCGATCGACACCAATCCCAGACCGAGCCAGAGGTTCTTAAGAAACCGGAAGTGATTGAAGAACGTTTTTACAAACCTAAGGTGCCATATCCTAAACCACCTAGACACCTCAGAGACTCTATTTCTCCAAAGCAGCTGTGTGGCTTTGAGAAGATGGTATGAAGGATTCCCCTCACTCTGACTTTTGAAGAAGCTCTAGAGTACCGCCCCCTGCTAAGTCACTTCTGAAATTGCAGAGAAAGTGAGGAAGTTATTAAGGAACTTTTTGCCAAGGTCAGAAGTACACCACCTCCGTTGAAGCAGTTGACCAAGAGGGAAGACCCATGAATATTCTCCGTTCCATGCTCCATCTCTGGAGTTGAATTCAAAGAGTCTCTCATTGACTCAGGGGCCATCGTAAATGTCATGTCAAGGGCAATTGCAGAAAGATTGGGAGCTGATATTCGACCTCCAAAGGCATCTATCACATACGCAGACTGTTCCACCTCACTTCCCTATGGTACAATCCCTGATTTGCTGGTTAACGTAGGAGATTGCATGGTTCCTACTGATTTTTAGGTTGTGGAGATGAGTGCACATTCTCGTACGCAGTTGATCCTTGGAGGACTGTTCATGGCTACGGTTGGCGCCATTATGGACACACCCAGCAAGCACATCTCGTTCTCATACATTGACAAGGAGGTGTACTACAAAGCCATCCCTAGAGGAACTCCCACACATATCTCTTGCATCACCGTTGTTCTAGGAGAGACATTGGTAATCGATCTTTTGGAAGAGCCTTCTGACGAGCCAACTGTCACAGACGTTCTAGATAGTCCTTCTGCATCACCAAGAAAGACGTCAACTCAGCTAAGGCAAAGAAGAAGATGAAAAGCAAAGGAGTACAAAGCGTTCCCCACGTGATTTTAACCCCTCAAAAGTGCGATGGAGATTCAATTGAATATAAGGTGAAGTGCAAGGGAACTTCGAAACCATTCTCTAAGGCTAGAGTTATTCTCACTTCGGATCTGAAAGAGAACGGACATGAGTTTGTGTAGAGCATGATGAGCAGAACTCTGAAGCTGGCGATGTCTAATTGTGGAGCTTATTCTGGCACAAGTTCTCATTCTTATCCGGACTGATCGTCCGTAAAGTCAAGCTAGTGACGTAAAACAAGCGCTTGGTGGGAGGCAACCCACTGGTGAGTCTGTACATAAGTCTTTTATTTTTGTTTTTATTTTTATTTTTAGTTTTGTGTCTTGTGTCTTAACGTGAAGCAGATTTGGAAGAGGGGTATCGATCGACATCAGTCCGTATCGATCGATACCACGCGGAGAAAAAACAGGAATTGGCCAATTGGTGTCGACCGATACCATGTGGGGTCGATCGACACCGTGCGGGCATGTAAGTTTTCTTTTAAACCCTCGGGTTCTCTTTTCTCTTCTTTCTTCTCCATTGATCGATACCGTCTCCATCTCTCTATCAAATCACATCTCTCTCATATCTTCACCGATTTTGATGATTCAAGTGCCTAGATTCATTGGATTTTCATCCTCTCTCTTTCTAGCATTTCTTTCTCCAATCAGCAAAGGTATGCAGACGAAATTCCACCTTTTCAATCCGATTTCTAGGTTTAAAGTTTGTGCGATTCGACTCCTTAGCACTTGTTTTTCTTGACAATTGTCATTTGCTAAGATGCTCTAGACTAGTTTCGTACCTTGCCTTACATTCAATTGCCCTTAGTTTCGACTTTTGGATGATTTGGATTGTGGAAGTTCGATGCACTGGAAATTGCATTGGGTATCGATCGATCGACACCCTTCGTGCCTAATGATAAATATCTGCTGCGATTTGCTGAGAAGTTGGATTTACGCTGTCTCTTTCTGTCTTGTTTGTAGATGGCATCTAGGTCAAAGAGAGCCAAGACTACAGACGCATCAGGCTCTAATCCATCTGCTCCTGATGTTTCTGCAGCACCACGCAGAGGTCCTTGGCCCAAGCTGAACGAGAAGGCCAGGATCCCTTGTCATCGAGATTGTATCGGGACGGAGAGAGCGGTCGCGCTGAGTGACGATTGCATTTAAAGACCCATCTTGGAGGCATGGGACGATTATGACACGCTGCATTATAACGCGTGGTTGAGAGTGGTCATTGAACCTACTCGCTTTGTTGATGGGGTCTCCATGCGTCTTTTGGGCCTTGACATAGAGCTGGCCCGTTTACTTGGGAAGATTGGTCTTGGCAGGATGGCCACTCAGCAGTACGATCTTTACCCGGACTTAGTTCGTCAGTTCATAGTGATAGTCCGCGTCTGCTACCAGGACGAGGTTCTCCGGGATGCACAGGAGGGCACTTTGACTTTCATGGCTTGTGGAGTGAGGTATAGGTTACCACTCCCTGATCTCTGTGACATCTACAGTTTTCCGCGGGATTGCAGGAGAGTTGCTCTTCCCGCGCAGCATCCCGACATGAAGACATTTTGGGAGAATTTCGGGAATGGTGCTTATTACTCTAAGGAGTCCACTCAGATGGACATACGACACCCGGTCCTGCGCTGTTTGGTTCGGATTTTGAGCACCACTCTCCTATGCAAGATGGAACCGAACAAGATGAGGGTGACCGAGCTTCTACTTCTGTGTCTGGCTGTCAGAGACATTTTTCCTGAGGAGGATTTCGCATGGCATGAACTTACAGAGGTCAACCTTGGCGCTGTATTTGCGCATCATTTGGTCTCCTTGAAGACACTCATGTTTCCAGCAAAGTTCCTTAAAGCATGAGCCAAATTTTTGCACTTCATCGATGTGGTTAGTATCTATAGAGCTTGATTCCTCATTCGTATCTGACAAAGGAACCCATGTATTTTAAAATAATGGTATTTCTCTCCCTGTTACAAGTTAAAAATAAGATGCTTTAAAAGATGAAATGATTTTCTTCTGAGTAGAGGGTTATGAAATTTTTTTGCGATCCCATTATTCTACTTCAGAGGAAATGATCACACAAAGGTGGAAGCGAGGTTAGGAAAATTTTCTGTGATACCATTATTCTCCTACACCTTTGATTACTTTTGAGGGAAGAACCGGGGATTAGGTGGCAAACACCATCAATACTCGCGTCTCGAACCTTAATTCGTACATGCAAGAGGTATAATAAAAATTAAGTCTGGGGGAGAGAAATAATACCAAAAAGTGTGAAAAAGGTGGTTCCTTGTCATGATATTGGTTGGGAAAGAATCTAGAAGGTTCTTGGTATTAATCACAACGATGAAACTAGCAAAGATGGCTTAATTGAACGATGCTGCGAGATGATGTGTGTAATCTGGGAAGCTGCGAGTGTCTGTGGAGAAGTACATGGTGGTTAGATCAAAAAGCTGGTTAGGTAACGTTTGGGTGCTTGGGAAATTGGTCATTTTTAATGTTTCATGAACAGGTGAGTCTCTACGTTTTCAAACGTCTTTCTCTGGTTTAGTCTTCTATTTACTTGAGGGCAAGAAAAGGCTAAGTCTGGGGGAGTTGATATATCATGGTTTTTACCCCGTTTAAGCCATGATATAAGTCCGTTTTATAGAGTCTTTCTACTATTCTGTAGTGTTTTAGAGTCTTTTACAGGTTTTAGCACGTTTGGAGCATAATTGGAGATATTGGAGTTTTCTGGAGCATTTTGGAGCAAAGCAGACGTTCGTGTAGCTGAGTACCTGATTTGAAGTTTCGGTATCGATCGATACTGCCTAGTATCGGTCTATACCCACTACAGCAGACACGAGTCGCGACTTAAATGAAGAATTGAGGAATTGTAATTTGGTCCATAAGTCTTTAATTATTACAATAAGCCCCAGAACGTGTTTTAGCATTATAATTAGGTTTTTCAGCCACTTGGATGGCTAGGCTTTTGATTATTCTTGATTCTACTTTGGTTTTTGGAGAGACAACTCTGAACTCCTGTGTTTTATTGATTTCTTTGACGATCTATTCAAACATGTTGCTTTTATTCTCCATGTCTGAGTAGATCCACTTTAGGTTCATGGTTCTCATAAGGGTTTTCTCTGAATGCTAGGTTGATTAGTTAATTATGATTCACTATCTGAATTAGTTCTTCACTTTAGGTTGTGTTCATAGCTTGTTCTAGATTAGCTACCTAGAATTTAGATCTTAGGATAATTGATTAGGCACGAGAGTGCGATTAATTACCTGATAGAACCTAAGGTGAGCAAAATAAATATTCGCAAAGAGATTTGGTTTAGTTGTTTTGTGAACAAATCAAACCTGATCTAAAAGCCAATTTAGACTTTAGGATTCGCAAAGAGATTTGGAATTCCTAGGATTTAGATTTAGATAGTTTTCGCAACAAGAGTTGGTTAATTATATCTTAGTGATTTGAGTTCAAGAACCGCGCTAAATTTGAATCCTGTTAGTTAGTTTATCTGCATTCATTGAATCTCTGAGAAATACTCTAAGCCTATCTTTCTCCCAATCGAATTACAACTTATTTAATTTACCCACTGCTTTCAATTACATCTTTTGGTTTAGCTTAGTTAGAATCTAATTAATATATTGTGTGATTTCTGGAGACCTTGTGTTCGACCCCTACATATACTGTAGCAACTGCTTTAGTACTTTTTAGGGTATTAATTTGAGCATATCAAATTTGGCGCCGTTGCCGGGGACTCAATTTCGCCATTAGATTTTAGCTTAGAATTTCGTCTAAATCGTGGAGTATCGATCGACACCCTAGTGGTATCGGTCGATACCCGTCGTGAATTTCAGTTACTTACGTTCTTTACTTTTGTGTTTTAGGTGCATGTCTCTTTGTGAAACCAGAAGGAACAAGAACACTCCGCTAGTTGATCTGTCAAACGAGCAGCTAGCAAATTTGGAACTTGCAGACATGAAGGCAAAGAAGCCAGCAGAAATGAACAATCCAGTTATATTGATTCGTGATGCTGCTGGAACTTTGAGAGACCAAGATGGTCAATTGTGCAACGAGAGAGGGCAGCGACTTGATGAAGCTGGAAATATCATTGTCCCTGCAATTGCTGTGAATGCAGGGAACGCTAGGATTAATCGCGGTAGGACGATTGGTGAGTACAACATGCATGATCAGTTCTATGCCAATTGATCATCAATTCGCCCTCCACCATTTCAGAGGAATGACTTTGAGCTGAAACCTGCATACTACACTCTTGTGGGCCAGCATCGTTTTCATGGTATTTCTCATGAACACCCTATGGATCACATTAAGAGGTTTGAGAACTTGGTCACTAGCATCAAGAGCGATGGAGTGTCCTACGACTACCTCTTCTGCAAGCTTTTCCCATACTCACTTGGTGGAGAAGCGACTTACTGGCTGAAACAGTTGTCTCCTGGTTCACTGACTACTTGGGATGAGACGAAGAATGCGTTCCTAAACAACTTCTATGATGATGCACGATCCGAGGATCTCAGGAACAAGATTTCTTAGTTTTCTCAAGGACCGATAGAAGCACTCAAGGCTTCTTGGATTCGTTTCAGGTCATATCAGAGGGATTGTCCGCACCATGGGTTCACTCAGGTTCAGCTGATGGGTACCTTCTACAGAGGGATCGTTTGGAGGTATCATATGTCTTTAGATGCTGCAAGTAATGGAAAATTCAACACCAGATATCCCGACGATGCCTATGTGCTTATTGAGAACTTGGTTTCTAGCAATAGTACCAAGAATGCAGACATGGAGTGCAAGAAACAAGCTGGTAACTTGGATTTCAGTCAGATTGCTGAGGTTAATGCTAAGTTAGATGCAATGCATAATTTGTTGATAGGCAAGCAGCAGAAGGCTGTTCATCTTGTTGAAAAGGATGAAGTGGAATATGTTAACTACATTGATGGAGCCGGATCTCAGGATCAAAGGTATCAACGACCACCCACACTACCCAGAACTTCTGAGAGCAAGATTGAATCTATGTTTGAACAGCTTATTCAAGGACAGCAGAAGCTAACTGTAGAATTCAATGGTAAGATAGATGTTATGTACAAAGATCTGAGTGGAAGGATCGAAGCTCTCTATATTCATCAGAAGATGCTGGAAACTCAAGCAGCTCAGACTGCAGCAGTTGATAAAGGAAAGATGGTTCATTCACACAATAAACACGCCAATGCAATCACTGTAAGAGGTGCTAAAGAGATCACTGCGGTGGTAGAGAAGGGTTTGAATGCAGGAAACTTCGACGATCCTGTAGAAGATGACGACGAGGATTCAGCAAATCCCAGGGTGTCGATCGACACCAGCGAGCATCGATCGATACCCGTCCAAATCCTTTCTCGAGACGAGTCAGAACCACGAGTGTCGAGCGATATCTTACCTGGTATCGATCGACACCAATCGCTGACCGAGCCAGAGATTCTTAAGAAACCGGAAGTGATTGAGGAACGTTTTTACTAACCTAAGGTGCCATATCCTAAACCACCTAGACACCTCAGAGACTCTATTTCTCCAAAGCAGCTGTGTGGCTTTGAGAAGATGGTACGAAGGATTCCCCTCAATCTGACTTTTGAAGAAGCTCTAGAGTACCGCCCCCTGCTAAGTCACTTCCGAGATTGTAGAGAAAGTGAGGAAGAGATTAAGGCACTTTTTGCCAAGGTCAGAAGTACACCACCTCCGTTGAAGCAGTTGACCAAGAGGGAAGACCCATGAATATTCTCCGTTCCATGCTCCATCTCTGGAGTTGAAT
Source organism: Eutrema japonicum (assembly GCA_030161315.1). Classification (NCBI taxonomy): domain Eukaryota; kingdom Viridiplantae; phylum Streptophyta; class Magnoliopsida; order Brassicales; family Brassicaceae; genus Eutrema; species Eutrema japonicum. The sequence continues at coordinate 41,369,649 of BSQW01000011.1, forward strand.
TCAAAGAGTCTCTCGTTGACTCAGGAGCCAGCGTAAATGTCATGTCAACGGCAATTGCAGAAAGATTGGGAGCTGATATTCGACCTCCAAAGGCATCTATCACATACGCAGACTGTTCCACCTCACTTCCCTATGGTACAATCCCTGATTTGCTGGTTAACGTAGGAGATTGCCTGGTTCCTATTGATTTTCAGGTTGTGGAGATGAGTGCACATTCTCGTACCCAGCTGATCCTTGGAAGACCGTTCATGGCTACGGTTGGTGCCATTATGGACACACCCAGCAAGCACATATCGTTCTCATAAATTGACAAGGAGGTGTACTACAAAGCCATCCCTAGAGGAACTCCCACACATATCTCTTGCATCACCGTTGTTCTAGGAGAGACATTGGTAATCGATCTTTTGGAAGAGCCTCCTGACGAGCCAACTGTCACAGACGTTCTAGATAGTCCTTCTGCATCACCAAGAAAGACGTCAACTCAGCTAAGGCAAAGAAGAAGGTGAAGAGCAAAGGAGTACAAAGCGTTCCCCACGTGATTTTAACCCCTCAAAAGTGCGATGGAGATTCAATTGAATATAAGGTGATGTGCAAGGGAACTTCGAAACCATTCTCTAAGGCTAGAGTTATTATCACTTCGGAGCTGAAAGAGAACGGACATGAGTTTATGGAGAGCATGATGAGCAGAACTCTGAAGCTGGCGATGTCTAATTGTGGAGCTTGTTCCGGCACAAGTTCTCATTCTTATTCGGACTGATCGTCCGTAAAGTAAAGCTCGTGACGTAAAACAAGTGCTTGGTGGGAGGCAACCCACTGGTGAGTCTGTACATAAGTCTTTTATTCTTGTTTTTATTTTTAGTTTTGTGTCTTGTGTCTTAACGTGAAGCAAATTTGGACGAGGAGTATCTATCGACACCAGTCCGTATCGATCGATACCACGCGGAGAAAAAATAGGAATTGGCCAATTGGTGTCGACCGATACCATGTGGGGTCGATCGACACCGTGCGGGCAGGTAAGTTTTCTTTTAAACCCTCGGATTCTCTTTTCTCTTCTTTCTTCTCCATTGATCGATACCGTCTCCATCTCTCTATCAAATCACATCTCTCTCATATCTTCACCGATTTTGATGATTCAAGTGCCTAGATTCATTGGATTTTCATCCTCTCTCTTTCTAGCATTTCTTTCTCCAATCAGCAAAGGTATGCATACGAAATTCCACCTTTTCAATCTGATTTCTAGGTTTAAATTTTGTGCGATTCGACTCCTTAGCACTTGTTTTTCTTGACAATTGTCATTTGCTAAGATGCTCTAGACTAGTTTCGTACCTTGCCTTACATTCAATTGCCCTTAGTTTCGAGTTTTGGATGATTTGGATTGTGGAAGTTCGATGCACTGGAAATTGCATTGGGTAACGATCGATCGACACCCTTCGTGCCTGATGATAAATATCTGCTGCGATTTGCTGAGAAGTTGGATTTACGCTGTCTCTTTCTGTCTTGTTTGTAGATGGCATCTAGGTCAAAGAGAGCCAAGACTACAGACGCATCAGGCTCTAATCCATATGCTCCTGATGTTCCTGCAGCACCACGCAGAGGTCCTTGGCCCAAGCTGAACGAGAAGGCCAGGATCCCTTGTCATCGAGATTGGAACGGGACGGAGAGAGCGGTCGTGCTGAGTGACGATTGCATTTACAGACCCATCTTGGAGGCATGGGACGATTATGACATGCTGCATTATAACGCGTGGTTGAGAGTGGTCATTGAACCTACTCGCTTTGTTGACGGGGTCTCCATGCGTCGTTTGGGCCTTGACACAGAGCTGGCCCGTTTACTTGGGAAGTTTGGTCTTGGCAGGATGGCCACTCAGTTGTATGATCTTTACCCGGACTTGGTTCGTCAGTTCATGGCGACAGCCCGCGTCTGCTACCAGGACGAGGTTCTCCGGGATGCACAGGAGGGCACTTTGACTTTCATGGCTTGTGGAGTGAGGTACAGGTTACCACTCTCTGATCTCTGTGACATCTACGGTTTTCCGCGGGATTGCAGGAGAGTTGCTCTTCCCGCGCAGCATCCCGACATGCAGACATTTTGGGAGCATTTCGGGAATGGCGCCTATTACTCTAAGGAGTCCACTCATATGGACATACGACACCCGGTCCTGCGCTGTTTGGTTCGGATTTTGAGCACCACTCTCCTATGCAAGATGGAACCGAACAAGATGAGGGTGACCGAGCTTCTACTTCTGTGTCTGGCTGTCAGAGACATTCTTCTTGAGGATTTCGCATGCCCTGAACTTACAGAGGTCAACCTTGGCGCTGTATTTGCGCATCATTTGGTCTCCTTGAAGACGAAACCATTCACATGCACGAGCACGAAGACAGAGACAGTTGGTAGTCCCCTCACTCCTATCTTCCACCACCTCGGGATCAGTACTACGAGCTGCTCGATAGTCACTGCGCGTTGGTATATGGATGAGAGCCATCTGAAGAACCTTAAGTGGTTGAAGCCCGAGAGGCGTTGGTTCTTCACTACATCGGCTGGGGATTTTCTGGTGTGGCTCCCGAACGACGAGCTGACAGACATTCTCGAGGATCCTTCTCAGCTTCGTTTCGAGCCTCCTCCGCACCTGCTGATTCGAGCACCCGCGATTAGACGACGAACTACTGCGCCCTCACCTACTGCTGCTGCTGACATTCCCTCTACTTCACGCCAGGGAGGACGAGCCCAGAGATCGCGAGCAGCGACCCCTTCTATTCCTGTTCCATTATGTCCGTCTGATTCGGAACTTCCGATGGAGCTATCCGCCTTTCAGAAGGTGATGATTGATAGTATACGGAGCATCTGGGCTGCTATTTCTCGCTGCCACTGCATGACCGTCACGGACGCTGCTCCTTCGTCTCAGCCTGTTGATACTTCTCCTGTGGATGATCATGATGTTGATGGTGATTCCGAGGCGACCGAGGATTATTCTTCTTCTGTTTTCACGTTTGTTTTTCTTTTCTTTTTTTTATTTTTCGTTTGTTTTAAACTTATGTCAGCTTTATTTTTGCATTTGAACTCATGGATTTATGCTTGATTATCTCGTTGCTATTAACCTGTTTTTGAGTGTTCCTAACAGTGCTAACTTCTAACACTTTGGATCATTTTCCCTGGGTTGAGCAACTTGATACCATTGATTTGAAATCAGTGTGTCAACATACGACAGGTATCGATCGATACTAGTCTGTATCGATCGATACTCATCACCTTCACATGTAAGATTTTAGATTTTCCCAGTCCATGTGGCTCATTTGTTTTCTTTCACCAACTCTAGGCTAAATAACACTGGGGACAGTGTTGTTTAAGTCTGGTGGAGGTAGTCGCTGACTTTGTTTTTGTTTTTCTTAGGGTCAGTCATTTTTGAGTCATTCGTTGTTTTATTGAGTCAAAATCTTGTTGGAGACTGTGATCTTTTTCTTAAACCTATTGATCTGACCTTGCTTCTAAGTGACCATTGTTACAGAATCAGTTCTAGATCGACTAATGAAAAATCCAAAGGCTGACCAGTTAAATAGAAGACACTCATGTTTCTAGCAAAGTTCTTTAAAGCCTGAGCCAAAAATTTTGCACTTCATCGATGTGGTTAGTATTCAAAGAGCTTGATTCCTCATTCGTATCTGACAAAGGAACCCATGTGTTTGAAGTAATGGTATTTCTCTCCCTGTTATAAGTTAAAAATAAGATGCATTAAAAGATGAAATGATTTTCTTCGGAGTAGAGGGTTAGGAAAATTTCCTGCGATCCCATTATTCTACTTCAGAGGAAATGATCACACAAGGGTGGAGGCGAGGTTAGGAAAATTTTATGTGATACCATTATTCGCCTACACCTTTGATTACTTTTGAGGGAAGAACCGGGGATTAGGTGGCAAACACCATTAATACTCGCGTCTCGAACCTTAATTCGTACATGCATGAGGTATAATAAGAAATAAGTCTGAGGGAGAGAAATAATACCAAAAAGTGTGAAAAGGTGGTTCCTTGTCATGATATTGTATGGGAAAGAATCTAGAAGGTTCTTGGTATTAATCACAACGATGAAACTAGCGAAGATGGCTTAATTGAACGATGCTGTGAGATGATGTGTGTAATCTGGGAAGCTGCGAGTGTCTGCGGAGAAGTACATGGTGGTTAGATCAAAAAGCTGGTTAGGTAACGTTTGGGTGCTTAGGAAATTGGTCATTTTTAATGTTTCATGAACATGTGAGTCTCTACGTTTTCAAACCTCTTTCTCTGGTTTAGTCTTCTATTTGCTTGAGGGCAAGCAAAGGCTAAGTCTGGGGGAGTTGATATATCATGATTTTTACCCCGTTTAAGCCATGATATAAGTCTGTTTTATAGAGTCTTTCTACTATTCTGTAGTGTTTTAGAGTCTTTTACAGGTTTTAGCACGTTTGGAGCATAATTGGAGATATTGGAGCTTTCTGGAGCATTTTGGAGCAAAGCAGACGTTCGTGTAGCTGGGTACCCGATTTGAAGTTTCGGTATCGATCGATACTGCCTTGTATCGGTTGATACCCACTGCAGTAGACACGAGTCACCACTTAAATGAAGAATTGAGGAATTGCAATTTGGTCCAGAAGTCTTTAATTATCACAATAAGCCCCATAACGTGTTTTAGCATTATAATTAGGTTTTTCATCCACTTGGATGGCTAGGCTTTTGATTATTCTTGATTCTACTTTGGTTTTTGGAGAGACAACTCTGAACTCCTGTGTTTTATTGATTTCTTTGACGATCTATTCAATCATGTTGCTTTTATTCTCCATGTCTGAGTAGATCCACTTTAGGTTCAGGGTTCTCATAAGGGTTTTCTCTGAATTCTAGGTTGATTAGTTAATTATGATTCACTATCTGAATTAGTTCTTCGTTTTAGGTTGTGTTCAGAGCTTGTTCTATATTAGCTACCTAGAATTTAGATCTTAGGATAATTGATTAGGCACGAGAGTGCGATTAATTACCTAATAGAACCTTAGGTGAGCAAAATAACTATTCGCAAAGAGATTTGGTTTAGTTGTTTTGTGAACAAATCAAACCTGATCTAAAAGCTGATTTAGACTTTAGGATTCGCAGAGAGATTTGGAATTCCTAGGATTTAGATTTAGATAGTTTTCGCAACGAGAGTTGGTTAATTATATCTTAGTGATTTGAGTTCAAGAACCGCGCTAAATCTGAATCCTGTTAGTTAGTTTATCTGCATTCATTTAATCCCTGAGAAATACCCTAAGTCTATCTTTCTCCCAATCGAATTACAACTTATTTAATTTACGCACTGCTTTCAATTACATCTTTTGGTTTAGCTTAATTTGAATCTAATTAATCTATTGTGTGATTTCTGGAGTCCTTGTGTTCGGCCTCTACATATACTGCAGCAACTGCTTTAGTACTTTTTAGGGTATTAATTTGAGCATATCACAAGTCTTCTTTGATTTAACCTTGTAATCCTTCGTATAGAACATATCACGCCATTCCCACTTGGGATTTCTCTCATAAAGTCAGAGATGGTGATCTCCTCCGGGATCACAATGAAAAATCAGACTTGGAGCTTCCATGAAGTATGATTCGTCAACATTTTCCGTGCTAGGAGAACGTGTTGGATGCTTGTATGTTAAAGTGTATGAGGATTGCGTCACGTTGTAAGATCGAATAATGTTGAAAGATGCATGAGGGAATGGTCCTTCATGATCTGAAGTGGTGAAGCATCCAAGGTGAATACGATTTGCTCGAAGAGGTGTGGCAAGATCACGAACCGTCGGAGGAATGGAGAAACAGGGATGGCCGCATGTGGAGCAGGTGCAGAAACTGCATAAGGAGGCTTAGCCGCGGATCGGTGAAGTGTGCCCGCGGTGGAAGAGGGCTTGGCCATCGATGGAGAAGGTGCGACCGCGGCGGAGATGTCTCCGCCTGATTTGCTCGGTTCGTCATCTTCTTTGTCTCCAATGATGTTTTCTGGTCTTAGGGGAATATTTGGCTTATCCTTGTCTTCATTTAAGTCTCCATCACGTCCCATATGAGCAAGGGCAGAGTGTGCATCAAAAGGGATCTTTTCGCACGTCGAAATTGTCAGTTTGATATTTTCTTCAAGTGTGACGGGTGCGCCTTTTTCTAGAACGTTTTTAACGTTCTTTGTAGCTCCTCCATGGTCTAAGAGTGGTCCATATCCGCTGCATGTGTTCATAAAATGCGAATCACAAAATTCTATTATCATGATCGAGCATGGAATGTCAAATTTTTTGGGATCCTTCATCTTAGAAAACGTCTTCAATGGTGGCTCGGGCGTATCCAATAGTGTCTCATCCTTCATGAGGTCTGCCTCACGCTCACCGTGGTGAGGAGTAGGAGTAGATACATGTCCTTCTTCTCCTTGATGTTCTTCTTTGATGGCATGAGTTTGAGAATCTAAGGGACTTTTACTTGGTCGCTTCTTTTTAATCAATTTGGCTATCCATCAACCTTGTCGGCTACGTAGTACCCTTCATATTCGTACATAGACTCGTTTAGTTCTTGAATAATATTGTCCACCTCGGCTTTGAAACTATCAGTTTCTCATAGTTTTCCTCCGAATCTCTCTTTAGCGTGGCCCTAAGCTCTTTTAGTTTTGATGCATTCTTCAAGCGTTCTTGTAGCAAGTCGAGTTCAGAGTGCTCTTCATCAAAATCAGGGCATGATGATCTAACAATCGATTTTAACATGTTGATGAGTTCGGGTGTGTAGAAGTTATCTTTGGTCGGTGCCGGTTTCCGATCCATGTAGTACGAATCACGGTAGTAGTTTGAATATTGAGAGTAGTGAGCATAAGGTGGGTCGTAGTAACGCTGCTCGTAGTAGTGATCTCGCTCCAGAGGTGAGTCCATGTTTCAAAGCTGAAACGAAGAAAAACAAAAACAAAAATTAAAAAGAAAAAGTTTGTCTTAGAGTCGATTTACTAACCTCTAAAGTGTAGCAGAACAAGTAGCGATTGCCTCCCCGACAACGGCGCCAAAAACTTGATGCATATCGGATTCTTCTCCGAAACTTCAAGTTTTAAATTTGAAAACCTTAAAGCCTGCAAGTGCACATATGTGCGTTGTAGTACTTAAGGTATCGATCCACAGGGAGGGAATTCTGTTCTGCGAGACCTTAGACACTGTATAGTAAATAAACCTTATATGATTTTGTCACGAACTCGAAACTAGGAATCTAAACTATACTAAACTAGACTAAACTAAACTAAGCGAGAAAATAAGAAAGCGAACGAGACTAAACTAAGCCAAACTAACCGAATAAATAAATCTAATCTAAGTGAACAGTAACAAGCAATAATTATTTCGAGGTTGTAAATCAATTAATGAAGCGTTGGGCAATCGGGAATTTTTTAGGGTTTATGGCCGATATTTACGAGGAAATTTCTAGGATTTCTAAACGACTTTTTGTCATCTTTGGATTCTTGAACTTGGAACACGTACGCTACGTGTAGTCTACTACTATAATCCTACACACCTACTCACCTCAGTACTCATACGGTAGCTTCCGACTCCACCCGCGCAAGAAGTGAATGATACTCTCAAATATCGTTTACGCCCACAATTCCTCCGTACGTATACTTCCAAAATCTTACGACGGATTTGCTAGTCTACCCTAGGTCAAGCGATTAGATACAACACTTATGTGGATCTAAAATGCCTAATATCAGTTGCTAAGACGGTTAATCAAGCAACGCATTAACAACAAGGATAGAATGAAGATCCATAATCGGTATCCTAGAATAAAAACCTAATAAGAATCGAACCATAAGCTCCCCTTCAAACCCCTATGCACAACAAGGAGAACTACTCAGCCACGACCATGCAAGACAAAATCAAACTTCTGAATTGCACAATCAATAGATAAGAAATCAAACAAGAGGGTTCAAGAGAAATCCCTATCTCCCTAAACAAAGAACAAAGAACAAGAGCATAAGTTTGGTGCAAAACAAGTCTAAAAGTGTAACAAGAGGTGGCCACGAAATTGTTTCATTAAAACAAGTACTTATAGGTCTTCAACTCATTTTGGTCGAGATAGGGTTTGACAGGAAAAGACGGTTTTGGTCTCGGGTGAAGAAACAACTTGAATTAGGCAAATTTGGCTTGGTCGCGGGTCCGTGCTCTCCAGGAGTGGCGAAACCATGTTTGGCCGCGGGTCTGTGCTCTCCAGGAGTGGCGAACTGGGCTCTGGCCGCGGGTCCGTGCTTTCCAGGAGTGGCAAACTGCTTCTCGGCAGCTTCGTCGGTCTTCGGTGCTTCGGGTATATTTTAGGATCCAACCATTGGATTACCCCCAATCGAATTGCATTTGAAAGCTGGTTGTCTCTACTTTGTTTTGTCAAAATTTGGAGATGATCGGAAAGTGAAAAGGTCTTCATAAGCTGCAAGACTTCTTGACGGTCCAAATTTATCCAAAAACGTACAATTGCTTCGAAATGCACTATTTTATCCCGAGTTACCTGAAAAGAGTCTTAAAACCGCAAACATGCAAAACCCGTAATAAAATCATAGAAAACCAAGTGGAACACTTATTAAAATGTTCTAAAATATATAGAAAAACGGTTAAAAATATGGTGTTATCACTTACATGGGCAAAGTTTGAAATTAAGCTCTGTAAGGCGTGATTGGGAATCAGAGAAGGGGTTTCCGACAAGGGGAGCTTGGCTTGGTTATTGGGCAAGTCTGATTACCGGAATCAATCCACCGCTGGATAGAGACCCGGTCGAAAGTATGACTTGATTGAATGATAAACGGGTCAGACATAATCTCGAGAGAGATCGGGCATCTGAAGTCGTTAGGCAACTCAAACGCCATTTCCATTTTAAAATCTTTTATGTTTTAGAAATGAAAAAGAGATAAGATTGAGATAAAAAAATTCATTGAAACAAAGAAAATGAAATTGGATTTGCTATGATTTCGAAAGTGCATAGAGAGAAAGAGAAGGAAGACGAGAGGAGAGGAGAGGAGAGTAGAGGAGAGAGAAATGAAGAAGATGATGATGATTAAATTTTTTTTAGGGGTTCTAATCAGGTATTTGAGTGGGTGGGGAGTATTTAGGTTAATCAGTTATAATCGGGTTGTAATCGGTTTGATTTTGGTTTAGTTTCATGTTTATGTGGTTTAAACTGAATTGGTAATCAGTAAACCGAAATTAATTGTGGTTTGTGTGTAATTTAGTTTTGAACTTTTATTTGGTGGATAAATAAGTTTCGAACTTCTAATATGTGGGGATATAAATTTTGAACTTTCAAATCAAAGAGATCTAGGCCGAGGTCGAATCTTCGTGTGGATTCTGTTACTCAGGGGAAGGGGGGCGGGGGGAATAGGTCGTTCACCCAAGTTTTTATTGTTACATTTGATATTAATATATGTCTTTCATAGTAAGAAATAAGAAGTAAAAGAAGAAGTACCATAATTAGAATTAAGATTGCTTCTGCATCGTATGAACTTGAACTTTACTATCGCGATGGTAAGATTTGGAAATAAATTATTTAAAATTAGTTTTTCACCTAGCAACTGGAAGTAGGCCTGTCAAGCGGGTCGGATCCGCCCCGCCTGACCCGACCCGCTGCAGGTGCGGGGGTTTTTTTTGTTTTACCCCCACTAGACCCGCGGATCCCAATATCCTAAACTCGCACCCGCCCCGCATTAGTCAAGCGGGTCTAGCGGGTAACCCGAAAAATTACCAAAAAAAAAAAAATTTAATAATTACGAAAAAAAAAAAAAAATTCTCTCTTTTTCTCTAAACACTTCTTCTCGACCTCTCCGCTTCCGGTCATCGGTGCTCATCGCCGAGCCGTGAGGAGGCCTTCGCAGTGGTGGGATTTTCCAGCGCGGTTGTCGTTTGTGGGGTGGAGTGTTGCTCTTCGGCTCCTCCTCTAGGCGTAGGACCTTAGTTCTTCGTCGACCTTGGCGCTCGTGGTGGTGGAATCGCCAGATCTGGACGGCGGAGCGTTTGCGGAGTCTTTGGGGACGTGGCTCCGGCGACGACCAGTGGTTTTGGTTGCTCTCATCTCGGGTTTGCCGGTGAAAGTATGAGAGAGAGGGAGGCGAAGGTGAGAGGTGAGAGTCTGAGAAGAAAGAAGGAGGCGCAGAAGAAAGAAGAAAGAAGGAAAAAAAAATATAGATCTAGGGTTTTTTTTAATTTATGTACGCGGGTAACCCGCAAACCCGCAATTTCTAAACCTTAAACCTGCATCCGCCAGGCCATTTACAATACCGACCCGCACCCGCCCCGCTAAGTTGAAATTTTAATTTTGCCGACCGCACCCGTCCGCGGCGGGTCAAAACCCGCGGGACCCGCTAATTTGTGATTAAATTGATAGGCCTAACTGGAAGCTAAAATTGGATGTACTTTTTGTTGTTGTTGAAATGTTATATTAATTGATCAACAAAGGTATATGTACATAAGAGTTTAAAGGAAGATGTTGAAAACAGAGCAACAAATTCTCGACAAAACAGAGAAAGAGACTAGATCTAAACATCTAGCTCAAACAATTTGGGATTGAATGAACTTCGCTCCATCGTTTAAGAATGTCAATGTCTTCGTCCCCCTGCGAAGGCCAAAGAGAGCAAAGGCGGAAACAGATGTCCTTGTCGATCAAATGTGAGAGTAGAAGGGCCGAACAGGATGGGCGTTGGTGTCGACGGCCATTTCTTTCTTGCCAGATCCTGTATATCGATGTCTGGAGAGCAAGGCGGGCTAAGATGGAGTCCAACTTGTTCGTCGTGCATCTCAATATAGTTCTCGTGGTGATTGTCCAGTCCGGATTCGTACGTCCTGAGAGAAGACCCGAACACAACCAATTCCAAATTGTGAATGAATACGGGCAAGCGAAGAACAAATGATCCCTTGACTCGTTCAGTTCTCCGCATAGCAAACAAGATTGAGCCTGCCCCCACTGTCTCATCCTATCTCATGTTGCCAGCATATCCCTCTCGTAGCCATCCAAGTGATGAATCCATCACGAGGTATCGATTGAGGAAACCAAACCAATTTACTCCACCACATCAACTGACCGGGCTCTCGCAGCTGTTCCCACATTGCTTTGCTTGAAAAGTTCTCCTTGAAGTCGGTGTGATTATGATGCCAAAGAAAAACATCCTGCTCTGACACAGAACATGGCAACGGCAACGACGTTATGCAGATTGTCATCTCACTAAGATTTTGGTTTTGACAGCGCCGAAGATTCCACATGTTATCCCGCACAGCTGCAGCGACAAAAGCATGACGGCCAACACCCGGAATGCGTGTGCCAGCCTCTCCCGCAACATCCATGAGCCATCCCCTGTTAAGCCAATTATTGAACCAAAAATATGTAGATTCCCCATTACGAACTTCGTGTCGAATAAAATCGGTAGCCATTGGTCTTAGCTTGAGCAATTTTTTCCATATCCATGATCCTCGGGAGCTCGATTTTGCGTCCCAAAAGGAGAAGTTTCTAAGAAGGTAGTGATACATCCATGCCACCCAAAGAGAGCTCGTCTTTTCGAGCAATCTCCATATGAGTTTCAGAGAGAAAACCCAAGAGGTGTCATGCAGTTTTCGATTGCCCAAACCTCCTTTTTGCTTTGGCTTACATAAATCCGCCCATGCTACTTTAGCCCGAGTAGAGATATGTGGAGAGCCTGACCAAAGAAACGCCGACCACATACTCTCTATCGTATCGAAGCAACGCTTCGTGAGCCGGAAAGCAGAACTCCAAAAATTTGCAATGCTAGCAATGACGGATTGGATTAATTGAAGACGCCCGGCGAATGATAAGGATTTACAAGACAATGAAGTGAACCGGCTGCGAATCTTATCAATTAATGGTTCGTAGTCCAAGTGAGTCATGCTCTTTGTCGTCAGCCGTAGTCCGAGGTACATGATAGGTAATTGCTCCAAAGGAAAACCAAGATCGAGGGCGGTTTGATGGAAAGACGGCAAGACACGCCCGGCCACAAAGAGAGATGATTTAGAAGCATTAATTGCTAGGCCTGATTGGCACTCGAAATCCAGGAGCACTTCCATTACACCCCGAAGCGAACCTGCAGATCCGTCCGTAATAATTAACATATCGTCCGCAAAGCTAAGGTGTGTTACGTTAATCTCCCGACACCATGGGTGGTATCCTATTCTCCTCTCTGTTGCCGCCTTATTCAACATGAATGAGAGAACGTTTATAGCAATGACAAAGAGATATGGTGAGAGCGAGCATCCTTGACGAAGGCCCCGATTACTAGTGAAAAAACCCTCTAGATCACCATTTACATTGATCGAGAAAGACGCTGTCGAAATACAACTTCGTATCCACCTAACAAATATTTCCGGGAAACCCATAGCATGGAGAGTGGACAGAATAAACTCCCAACGAACTGTATCAAAAGCCTTTGCGATATCCAATTTTAAGGCACATCTAGGAGATATGGAGTCTTTGTGATAATCCTTGACAAGCTCCGTTGCTAGCAGAACATTTTCCAGAAGTAAACGACCCTTAATGAACGCACTTTGGTTAGGAACCATTCCGTCAGATAGCACAGATTTGAGACGATTTGCAATAATTTTCGAGATGACCTTGTATATCAGATTACAGCAGGCTATGGGTCGGAAGTCTCGAATACTTTGAGCATCAACCTTCTTTGGTGCAAGGCAGAGCATGGTAGCGTTTACACCTGACGGCATGAACCCATAAATGAAGAAGGATTGAACAGAGACTACAAAATCCGGTCCAACAATAGGCCACGCTGCTATAAAGAACTCCGACGTGAATCCATCAGGGCCTGGTGTTTTATTTTTCTGTCACATCACTTACCAACATGTCCGCCTTCTCTGGTGGACAGCGATACAGGATCAGAGAATCTAGAGTGTCCCCCGTGATCATTGGGTCCTGAGAATTTTGTGCTTGGAGAAAAGATTTGAAATAACTCACAGCCTCTGCTTTAATATCATGAAGCTCCGTGAGGTTCGTCCCGTTCTCTGTTACCAGCCTCTTGATTGAGTTTTTTGCCTTTCTAGTCTGCGTGATGCGATGATAAAATGCAGTATTTTGATCGCCAAAACGCAGCCATGAAATCCTAGATTTTTGTCCAAAAACTGTTCCTCGATGCAGGCAAAATAATTCCAGTTTTCCGACGCCTCTGTTGCCGCCGCAATATTCTCCGACGTAGGCGAGAGCAAAACCATGTTTTGTTTCTCGCACAAAGAATTAAACGCATCTTTGGTTTTCTTAGTGATGTCCCCATATATGTCCCTATTAAGCGCACGAAGAGGCGATTTCAAAGTCTTTAGCTTACGATGAAATCGATACAATGCGGATCTGGAATGAAACAGAGGGATCGCAGCGTCCCAAATTTGAGAGACATATTCAAGGAACATCGGATGCTCTGTCATATAATTGAAAAACTAGAAGTGACGGCGCTTCGCCGATGTATGACTTTCCAGATTAACAAGACATCTAGCATGATCTGAGATTCCATTTGTCTCAAAAGCTGCGTAGGATTGCGAAAATTGAGAATTCCATGACCCATTTACTAACGCTCTATCTAGTTTTTTCCGTTTGGGTCGAGTTCCCTTTGATTCCACCAGGTGTATTTAGGACCCACATATCCCAAATCCATGAGCTCACACTCTGCCACCATCATTTGGAAGTCACGCATACCCGACTGATCCTAGAGAGCTTCAAGCGACCCCGAATGCTCTCCTGATGCAAGAGTTTCATTAAAATCACCCAACACAATCCACGGCGTGTTCCCATCAAAAAATATATGGCGGATCTGCTGTAATTCCTCCCAAAGGATTACTCGCTCCTGTCGAAAATTTGAGGCGTAGACACATGAGCACACAAAGCTCACACCCGATGGCCAAGAAACTTAAACCGTGATGACTTGAGGGCTTTTGAAAAGAAGGGTGACTGTTACTTCATCCGACCAGACGAACCATATTCGTCCTAGGCGATGATAATCGTAATTTGTAATAGCGTTCCATCCCGGAAAGACGCTATCGAGAATAGTTGGACTGTTTTCTTCTTGAACATGGGTTTCGAGAAGACAACCGAAAGCAGGATTTGTTTGACGGATCCAGGATCTGACTACATTATGTTTGCGCATTTTGTTGAAGCCCCTAGTATTCCACGCAAAAAATGGCAACATGATCATTAGTGCTTCCTTTCGGAAGCTTTTTTGGTGTTTTTTTGGATTGAAAAAAGCTTGTCCTTCTTTGAGATGATTGGCTTCTTTGGTGCTTTTGTTTTCCCCCTTGCTCCTGTTCCATTTTTTTCCTTTACTGGCATTGTAGGGAGATCTTCCTCATCAGAGGATTCTCCTTCATCCACATTGTTCACGATCTCACCCTCCTCTTTTTCATTTTTATCTCCATCCACTTTTTCAAGGACCTTGAACCCCATAATTGAGCGGACCTCTGTTCCGTTACTCTCATTTATTAATTGTCTATTTTGCTGGTCTTTGGCTGGGGACCTTTTATTAGTAACTAATGTCCATTCTTCTTCCTTCTGGCCTTCCAATATCTCTGCATTCACGTTGCTATTTCCAGATTTATCTGTAAGCTCCTCTTTCTTTTAAGAGAACTCCAAGTCATGTGCAATATTTCCCCCATCACCATTTTGAGCATCCTTGAGAGTCTCAACCTGCATCAGTAAAGACTCCAATTCCTGCAAGCCCGAATCGTTCGATTTTAGAATCTTTGGGATGGGACTCTGTCGAAAATGTTCATCTGATTTCTAAGAGTAAACAATCCCTTCCGTATTTGTGAGCACTATGTATCTTTATGTCCCCAACTCTGACACAATAGACACCGAGGTGGTAGCCACAGGTAGGAGACGGCTATAGAAATCACTGGCTCAGATTGGAAGCAAAGTTTCTCCGGCAATGGTTTCTCCAAGTTAACCACCACTAACACTCGAGCCATATCCAGACGTATGCATCGCTCTGTGTTTGGATGCAATTTCTGAGCATCGCCAACAAGATACCCTAGGAACATCAGACCTTTGTGGGAGACGAGATTATCCGGGACCTGCTTAAAATCGACCTAAATTGGCATTGATGAGAGGTCAGGTTTCAGAGTTGAAGTCCTTGGGTTCCATTCCTACACCACTAATGGAATATCTGAGATATGCCAAAAGTTCCTCCGAAGAACTCGAGATCTAGTTTGGTCATTTTCGATACGGAAGAGTACGGTTTTTGGGTTAAGGAATTGAGCATCAATCTTTGACGTCTTTTCCGGTGAACCCAAATTCTATTGACCGTAGCGTGAATCTTCCCGATATGTGGGGCATCACCAATGAAGTACCCAACAATATACTTCGACCATAGGGGCTGAGTGTTTTGTAGCACTTCTTTAGGAATCGTCGCCGAAGCAACGCCATCAATCACTTGCATAGGTAAGCTTGAAAACTTCTGCATCACGGGTTTTTCAGTAAGGACATCTGACCAGGTAGTTCGGAGAGACGGACTGGAGGCTTTGAGAGAGGAAGAGCCCGATGGAGAGGCAGTGGAAGGGGGCTCTGACGCCTGATGCGACGGCTCCATGGCCGGAATCGGAAAAACTTGCAAGAGACGGAAAAGACAAGTACTAGGCGGCTAGGGTTTTGAAGATTCTTTACCGTTTGAATAAAGCGTTTATCTAATTGGATATACTTTCAATTCATGTTAATATAAGATGGTATACCAAAATATCAATCAGAAATATAAAATAGTATGACATCATTTTTTATAAAAACTATAATCGAAGAAAAACCCGCGCATACTCACTTAGTCTATGATAATAATGTAACATACGACAAAACAAAGTAAAGCATTAATAAATGCATCTAATATTTTATCTATCTATTTGTGTTTACGATATACAAGATATTTTATTTGATTAAAGTAAAATGATTTTTTATATTTTTAGAAATAGGATAATATAACATGTAAAAACAATCTAAAAGGGGAATCTAAATAAAGAGTTAAAAACCCTTTGACTAAATTTATAGTCTAAATTAGAAAAAACTATAAAATATGGAAAACTCATAACATACTCTTAACAGTTAATAGCATAATATAATATGGAAAGTTATATATATATATATATATATCTATATATACACAAAAACAAGACCAACACAATCTCAGCAAGTACCATAATATAAGAAAAAAACATAAGGTAAATCGGATCATGTTTAAATTTCGTCGAAAATATAATGGTGGTAATTTTTCTATGAACAAGATAACAATTTCTCAAATATTGCTTTATATAATGAAAAAACTATTTTCTGTATTATTATATATGTTCATACTGTTTATATGTATTATAACAAAACTTGTTTTAACATTGATTTTAAAACTTATTTTTTATAGGTATTCTTTTCTATTGAGATTGAAAGATATTCCAACAAATATTTGTGGCATCGTTTAAAAATAAACTAATGGCTACTAAGAAGTTTTCACCTTTTCTATTACTTTCGTTGATGGTGTTTGCTCTCATCCTTTTACCAATGATTTCAGGTAACACATTTATCTATTTAATATTGGATTTTCTGAAACGTCAAGAAAATATATGTTTACTTTGATCGGAAATCCTCTTACAATTTTAATGATGTTTTTACCAATTGAGCCAAAGTCACTAGCTGCAAAACAATTATGTTTCGTATTTGCATTCACATGTTAAAATGTTAATTCGTTTTAGATGATTAAATCATTTTAATTAATTTAAATTTGTTGGAAAAATAATATTAATTCATTATCTTTTGTACATAAAGATTGTAATGTGTTTGTTTATGACCCAAACAGGACAATTTATAAGAGAATGCTTTAACGGATGTAAAAGCAAATTGTTCTGCGATGTAAAATGCAAATTAAGGGGATGGTATAAAGGGCTTTGTTTAGAAGAAGACACTCGTTGTTGTTGCATAGACAATTTAAGTCCTCCTCCATTATCTAGTCCTTCAGATTAATAATTAATCTTTCATTTTATATGTATTATCAATGAATTATCTATGAATAAAATATATATTAAAAAAATAGTAAATCTACACTGTCAATCCTGACTTATGTAGGGCAATTAAAAAAAAAAAATTATATTATGGGAATCAAACTCATTACTTATGATTTCTACCAGGAAAAGTGAGGTTTTCATGTAAAATCGGCCACTGAAATTGATAAACTTTTTGAAGGCTGGAAACACATGCTTACCGTGCAAAAATTGCTCATTTAATTTCCCACATATTTTCGCGGGTTCAATTTATTTTCTAATTATCGGTTGCTTAAAATAATTCTTCAAGTTGTAGTTGACTTTGCAAAATCAGGATTAACAAAGTTAAACACTAATTACTAAATAGATATATGTCCACTAAATTGTATGTAACTCTTTCAATACAACCCCGAATGAATTGAAACTACTCGCATTGGGAAGCTAACTCAATTTCCTATAACTTTAATGAAGAGCGTCATAACTAAATTCAAAGAGAAGACTTCCATCAGATCGATCTTCTGGATATATATTCTTGATGCAAGATCGACTTGGATGGAAGCCTTCCCTTTGGATTTAGCTTTGGAGCTTTTTATCAGAGTTATAGGAAATTGAGCTAGCTTTCCAATGAGAGTGGTTTTAACTCATTCGGGGGTTGTATTCCATTATTTTTGTTTATTAGCCTATAAATTTGGTAGAGAATGTAAGAGTTTCGATGTCTTCTCCTCCGATCGTGAACACATACCCTGTAACTTTGATGTCGGCTCTGACTCCTCCAATCTCTACTTGCTTCATGGAGTGCGATGATTTTAGCATAATTTGAAGAAGTGGCCACAAGCGTATGCTTCTGAGAACGCCAAGATATAGCGGTGCCTCTGATCGTGAACACATACCCTGTTTGTGATCGGTCTTTATGTGGATCCGACAAATATCCTACATCTGCAAAACCAACCATTTGATTTTTTGATTTTTTAGGATAGAGTAAACCTAAATCAATAGTCCCATGAAGATAACGAAAAATATGTTTAATCCGATTCCAATGTCTTCGTATAGGGGACGAACTGAATCTTGCCAAAATATTAACAACAAATGATATGCCATGTCGTGTACAATTGGCAAGGTACATAAGTGCTCTAATTGCACTTAGATATGGAACTTCAGGACCAAGTATCTCTTCATTTTCCTCATGCGGTCGGAATGGGTCATTTTCAACCTTAAGTGATCTAACGACCATAGGTTCACGATCGGAGGAGAAGACATACCTTGTAACTTTGATGTCGGCTCTAACTCCTCCAATCTATATTTGCTTCATGGATTGCAATGATTTCAGCATAATTTGAAAAAGTGGCCACAAGCATCTGCTTCTGAGAACGCCAAGATATAGCGGTGCCTCTGGTCATGAACACATACCCTGTTTGTGATCGGGCTTTATGTGGATCCGACAAATATCCTACATCTGCAAAACCAACCATTTTATTTTTTTGATTTTTTAGGATAGAGTAAACCTAAATCAATAGTCCTTTGAAGATAACGAAAAATATGTTTAATCCCATTCCAATGTCTTCGCGTAGGGGACGAACTGAATCTTGCCAAAATATTAACAGAAAATGATATGTAAGGTCGTGTACAATTGGCAAGGTACATAAGGGATCTAATTGCACTTAGATATGGTACTTCAGGACCAAGTATCTCTTCATTTTCCTCATGCGGTCGGAATGAGTAATTTTCAACATTAAGTGATCTAACGACCATAAGTTCACGATCGCAGGAGAAGACATACCCTGTAACTTTGATGTCCTCTAACTCCTCCATTCTCTACTTGCTTCATGGAGTACGATGATTTCATCATAATTTGAAGAAGTGGCCACAAGTGTCTGCTTCTGAGAACGCCAAGATATATCAGTGCCTCCGATCGTGAACACATACCCTGTTTGTGATCGGGCTTTATGTGGATCCGACAAATATCATGCATATGCAAAACCAACCATTTGATTTTTTTTTTTGAATTTTTAGGATAGAGAAAACCCAAATCAATAGTCCCTTGAAGATAACGAAAAATATGTTTAATCCCATTCCAATGTCTTCGTGTAGGGGACGAACTGAATCTTGCCAAAATATTAACAGCAAATGATATGTAAGGTCGTGTACAATTGGCAATGTACATAAGGGCTCCAATTTCACTTAGATATGGTACTTTAGGACCAAGTATCTCTTCATTTTCCTCATGTGGTCGGAATGGATCATTTTCAACCTTAAGTGATTTAACGACCATAGGAGTGCTTAGAGGAGTTTCCTTATCCATATGAAAGCGTTTTAACACTCTTTTGGTATATGTGGATTGATGCGTAAATATACCCTTTTGAGAATGCTCAATTTGTAGGCGAAGATTGTAGGACCGTATTTTGTCTGTCCGAGATCTTTCATCTCAAATTCTCCTTTTAAATATTCGGATGCCTTTTGTATTTCCCCTTGATTTCCGATAATATTTAAATCATCAACATATACCGCGATAACTACAAATCCGGTAACGGTTTTCTTTATGAAAACACATGGACATATAGGATTGTTCACATATCCTTCTTTTGCTAAATGCTCACTAAGACGATTGTAACACATACGTCCAGATTGCTTTAACCCATACAATTATCTTTGTAATTCTATTGCACATAACTCTTTAGGTTTGGAATTTAATGATGATGGCATCTTAAACCCATCAGGAATTCTCATATAGATATCATTATCTAATGATCCATATAAATATGTTGTAACGACATCCATGAGACGCATCTCTAGATTTTCATCAACCGCTAGACTCATTAAGAATCTAAACATGATTGCATCCATAACAAGAGAATACGTTTCCTCGTAATCGATCTCGGGTCTTTGAGAAAAACCTTGTGCTACAAGACGGGCCTTGTATCTCTTAATCTCGTTTTTCTCATTTCGTTTCCGTACTAAAACTCATTTGTATCCAACCGGCTTCACATCTTTAGATGTGAGTACAATAGGTCCGAATACTTTTCGTTTATTAAGTGAATCAAGTTCGACTTGCATAATCTTTCCATTTCATCCAGTCTTGTCTCTTTTGACATTCGTAAACAGACTTTGGTTCTGGATATTCGTTTTCTTCATTTATTTCTTTTGAAACAAGGTATGAGAAAACGTCATCGATATCATCCATTTCATTTCGATTCCATATCTTTTCATTATGGATGTAGTTGATGGAAGTTTCATGATTTCCTTCAGGTTCATGATGCTCTATATTATCATTAGTCTCATGATCTGCTTCTTCCAAAATGTTTTCTGCTATTTTGGGAATATCATGCTTTTCAGCTTCCTTTCGTTTTCTTAGAACCAACAGGTCTACCACGCTTTAAACGTGTTCTTGACTCATGTGTATCATCTGCTCTTTCACTTTCTCATGGTATTTCAATACGAGCATGGGCATTGGTATATGTGATTTAGTTACTGTTTTAGTATCTGCAAATGCATCAGGTAGCTGATTTGCTATACTATGTAGATGCATGATTCGTCGAATTTCTAGTTCCGACTGTTTAATAGGAGGATCAAGGTGCAACAAGGTTGGCACACTCCATTTGATATCCTTCTCTACTTGTTTATTTTCTCCCCTAGAACCGGGAATAATTTCTCATCAAAATGAAAATCGGCAAAACGCGCCGTAAAGACGTCACCAGTCTGTGGTTCTAGGTATCGTATAATTGATGGAGAATCACAACCAAAATATATTCCCAACCTTCTTTGTGGTCCCATCTTTGTACGTTGTGGTGGTGCTATAGGCACGTAAACCGCACAACCAAAAATTCTTAGATGGAAAATATTTGGTTCTCGCCCAAATGCTAACTGTAGTGGGGAATACTTATGGTACACACTTGGTCTTATCCGAATGAGTGATTCTGCATGCAAAATGGCATGTCCCCATACAGAGGTTGGAAGTTTTGATCTCATGATCAATGGTCTTGCAATGAGTTGCAGACCTTTAATTAATGATTCAGCCAAACTATTTTGTGTGTGAACATGTGCTACATAATGTTCAACTTCAGTCCCCGTTACCATACAATAATCATTGAATGCTTGGGATGTGAATTCACCAGTGTTGTCTAGTCTAACTCTTTTAATGGGATAATCAGAATACTGTGCTCGTAGTTTGATTATCTGAGTTAGAAATCTCGCAAATGCAATATTTTGAGATGATAATAGACAAGCATGTGACCATCTGCTGGATGCGTCAATTAACACCATAAAATAGTGGAATAGTACACATGGTGGATGTATTGACCACAAATATCACCTTGAATTCGTTCAAGGAACTTTGGTGATTCTTTATCAATTTTGGTTGGTGATGCCCTTATGATCAATTTTTCAAGGGAACATGCAACACATGTCATTTTATTCTCCTGATATATCTCTTGGATTTTTAGCGAATGACCATGTGAGCTCTCTATGATTTTACGCATCATTGTGGTGCCTGGGTGACCGAGGCGATCATGCCATAATATTCACTACAAGAAAACAGGGATATTTTCGACGGGCAAATCCGTCGGAAATCCGTCGTAAAAGTCCCTTTCCGACGGATTTAAGCTGTCGGTTACAGTTCGTCGGAAATATGGTTTCCGTCGGAATCCGTCGGAAATTTCCGACGGATTTGTGCCGTCGGAAAGCTGTCAGCCATTTCCGACGGATTTCCGACCGCATACGTTCCGACGGATATTCAGTCGGAAATGCCGTCGGAAATCCGTCGGTAATTTCCGACGGATTTCCGACGGATATATTACCGACAGAATTTCCGACGGATGGTGATCGGATGAATTTGTCGGAAGTCCGTCGGAAATCCGTCGGAAATAGTCGTAAATCCGTCGGAAGATATTTCCGACGGATTTCCGACGGTAACTATTTTCGACGGAGTTAGGACGGATAATTTGATCGGAAGTTGTTTCGGAAGTCCGTCGGTTCTTCGTCGGAAATAGGTTCTGACGGATTTACGACGGAAACTTATTCCGACGGTTTTCCGACGGAATTGGTATTTTGA